>OX336389.2:91248502-92475955 GCA_946902985.2 Meconema thalassinum
AGGCAGTTCCGGCGGCTGTACTGTTCTGCCTCATCAATTCGAAGTTCTTGCTTCACAATCTGGTCATTCAAATCCTTTTTTAAGTCACTTAGCTCCGTTATGACTTCAAGGCGAAAAGTCTCGAACTCCGAAGCTAGGGTTTCCACTTTCACGGAGTTGAGGTTGGTAGAAGTGCTAGTTCCTGCTGTGGTGGCTCCCTCTAGGCGAGTTTGAAATACTTTGAGCTTTTCTTCAAACGCTGAAATTCTTTGATTGACGGCTTTTAGGGTCATGACTGTTGACTAAATATTCACTAAGTTGTATATAGTTAATAATACACACCCTAGCAGACTCTATTTGTGAGTTATGTTGCGGTTTCGGCAGGTATTCTACGGAGCACTTTTACGCACGATGCATCTCGGTCGCCATGACAGTCTAAATTTTGCGACGTATTGTTGGTGTTACTGTAGCGGTTTACTTTTACCACTCTTGTTCTTGCATGTTTTGAGTGGCGATTATAGTTCTGTATTTAGTTGATTCAGTGTTTTGGTTCCTGGCAGATACTCTACTGTGCATTATTATTTGGTTGACTCTTGACTGTGAGTAGGCCTTTGTGTTCACTACCAAATTTCTAGCCTGGCGAAATTCGTCGTTTTGCTTACTTTGCCTATGGGTTCGCGCCACTTTCCGATATTGCACATACATTTATCATCTGTGTACCGTATCTTGTAAGTTAGTATATTATTGTATGATGATGATCGTGTGACCTCCGGAGGGGCCGAGTGCAGGTCTTTCTAGTTGACGCCCGTGGGCGACCTGCGCTTCGTATGTTATTGTAGATAAATGTATAGTTTGAAACAATAATTTTTCAAGGACTAAAATGTACCGTGGAATGTGAATGAAAATGAATAGTGTAAATAATTTACTAGTTAGACAGTTTTCCCAGCTTACTGATGAGGATAAACTTACAGTAAAAACACTCGGTAGACCATTGCCGGATTTAAGTATTGTCCAAAATATCGTCAGTATAAGAGGGTATTTAAAAGAGATGGTTTTGTGGATAATAAAAACGCTGCATTTTGTTTCCCATGTCTATTGTTTGGTGGAGAATCCGCGTGGACCAAAATAGGAGTTACGGACATTTATCACCTAAGTAGTAAAATAAAGAAACATGAATCTTCAGCTGTTCACATACAAAACTGTTTGAGATTGACGCTTTTTGGATCTGTTAACGTAGCTGCACAATTAGACAGTGCCTACAGAAGGAAAATTGCGGAATATAACGAAGAAGTTAGGCACAATAGGTATGTGTTAAATATTGTAATAAACTGTATTCGTTTCTGTGGCTCTTACGAGCTGGCCTTGCGTGGTCATGATGAAAGTGAAACATCAACAAATCCAGGTGTTTTCAGAGGACTAATTAATTTTAGCGCTGAGTTGGATGCTGTGTTGAAAGGTCATTTGGAAATGGCAACTATTTTCAAAGGAACATCCAAAACAATCCAAAATGAACTTTTACAAATTATTTTGGAGGTTTGCCAAGAAGAAATATCAAAGCAGATAAAGGAATCTGAATTTATAGCCATTATAGCAGATGAAACTAGTGATATTTTAAACATATTTCAGGTGGCTGTTGTGTACCGTTTCGTAATAAGAGGCAAACCAGTAGAACGGTTTTGGAGTTTCCTTTCTCCCTCAAAACATGATGCACATACATTAGCAGCGTGTTTATTGGAAGAATTAGAAAAGCAGAAATTGAATGAAACTCCGCAAAAGTTAATTGCACAGACGAATGACGGAGCGCACGTGATGTCTGGTTCCTCCGGTGGGGTTCAACCCATAGTAAAAAAAAAATCCTATCCTTATGCAGAATATGTGCACTGCTATGCCCATCAAGTTAATCTTGTAATGACCAAGGCGGCATCAATCAACCGCAACGAGCTTGTCCTACTAGGTGGAATTTTCAATCAAGATGCGTTAACACAATTTATGAGCGCAAGAAGGAAATCATCGAGTGTATGAACGAGATATTGGATAACGACACTGTAATGAGTGAAACTACAATTTGCCAAGCTCTTGGTCATAAAAAGGTACTTTCCAGTTCTAGTTTCAATTATTGGCTGGAATTCTTCCATAAAGTTATGCCACTAGTCGAAATTCTCTTCAGTCAGCTACAACACGGAGACATTGATGTGTATTCTGCGCATAAGGCTATTAAAGCATTTGAAATAAATATCACCAAGATCCGAGAAGACATTGATCTAACCAGTGCTAATGAACCTATTGATTGCTCATCGACGAAAAGGAAAGTGGACAAGACTGAGTGGAAAAGAGAAGCAATAGAAGTGTGCGATGTGATAATTTCCCAGGCTAAAGATCGTTTTAGCTTCTCAGGCCATCTTGTAGCTTCATCACTGTTTTTTCCAGAGAAGTTCCCCTTGTATTCTTCCAAGTTTCCAGAAGATATCTTAAAGACAGTATGTTTAGTGTATACATTTTTGGACAAAGTGAAACTACGCCATGAGCTATCTTGCATCTATTTAGCACAAGAATTTAGATCATTGTCGGGCGCTGTTAGTCTAGCGGAGTTTATAATAACCAACAACCTAGGGAAAACGTTCACCGAGAGCTTGAAACTGTTGATGTTAATTGACTATTCCTATGACGTCTGTTGGAGCAGAAAGGTGCTTTTCCACCTTTAAAAGAATAAAGACATTCTGAACGAACTCCATGACCCAGGAAAGATTATCGGCATTGGCGATGATTTTTATTGAAAGAGATCTTGTGATGGAGATTCCAGACTTCAACCAACGAGTGACTAATAAGTTTGCATCGATGAGAAACAGGAGGGCAAATTTCCAATTCAAGTGAGGTAAGTAATCATAATAGTTCTGTTTTTTGTGTTTTCTAAGTTTCGTATTTTCTAAGATTGACAATTCCACGAACCGATCAACCACATGAAAATTTATTATCAGAAAACCAAACAATGTACAGATCAGTGTGCAACAATGCATGTAAGGCTCTCGTGAGATCGAGTAATCGATAACTGAGTCTCTAGTGGTGTCTACTTATTACCAACTGTTGAGGGTGACATTTCATTGGAACTTATATTTCTGTGAATTCGAATACGCAACATGTATGATTTGGCTCTTCTTTTCTTTGCTCGTAAGTAAAGGAATGTTCGAAAAATTGAACTATTTTTTGAATATGCTGCACGTCTTTGTTAGTAATAACATTTTTCGTTGCCGTACATACTTTTTGGTTGTCATGTTCTTATGTTGAGAATGTTTATTATTCCGAAGATTGAGAGACTTAACCTTAGGGGCTGATGACTTCCCTGTTCCGCCCCTTAAAACTTGAATCACTAACTAGACTTAACCTTAGAAAACCTGTTGTGTTTAATATTCTTCCCATTAACTAAGGCATAGGGCATCGTTTTGTTACATACACGTGATTTTTGATGAATTCCTATAGGAAGAAGCCCAAAAGTCATTAAAATCCGTCTATTTTTCGAACGTACAGTAATTTTTGAAAATCCCTGTATCAGTTTTAATAGAAGTGTAGTTTTTTAGCCTATCTAACGTTAATACATTTTTCTTACTTGTATAAACTTCCCATATAAAATGCGACATCAGAAATGTTGGTGTCACACCCAGCTTTCTATACCACCGGCCGCCACTGATAAATATGATTGATGACTGAACAAATAACTGTCGTATATTAAGCACCATGCTTTATTGATACAGTTCACATGTTAGAAAAGTTGGTGGCTTTTTGTACATAACTTTTAGAATGAAATTCTGGCAAGTATTTACCTGAGCAAAATGTGAATCAAGTATTCCACCCCAACCATTTATTCCATATTGTAGTTGTGACTGGACTAAGGCAAAATGTACAGTTCTCAAGACTTTTGCTGACAAGATATTTCTGATTCTGTAAAACATATAAATTAACTTTTGGAGTTTATTGGCCAACTTTGATTCATGCATATTCCATTTTAAATGACTATCTATAATAATCCCTAAATATGTAGCATTCATTGACTTCTGTAGGGTATAGCAGTTGCATCTTTCGCCATTGTTACAAATTGGTGTGTGGATCTTTAGTGTTAAAATGTCTGTGTGTTGTAATGTTTTGTTGTGTGAGAAGCATAGGTATTGTGTTTTGGTTTCATTTAAGGTAAGGAGGTGGTTTCTTAGCCATTTTTGGACTGTAGCAAGGGTTTCTTGAGTTCTATTAAAAGTGTCCTCCCAAGATGTTCATGTGACTTTGATGACATTGTCATCAGCATTCGAGGTAATCATCGCATTACAGTTCAGCTCACACAAATCGTTAATATATAACAGAAAAAGAATAGGACCTAAAACTGTTCCTTGGGGAATTCCAATTTTTACTTCAGCACTTCTACTTAGAGTATCTTTGATTCGTACTTTTTGTATTCCGTTAAAAAGAAAGCTTTTTATTAGTTCTTGAGGAGTACCACGAATACCTACCTTTTTAAGTTTTCTAATGAGTATATTGTGGTCTACGGTGTCAAAAGCCTTTCTTAAATCCAGAAACACAGAAATTGTTATTCTAGGACAATCGATGGCTTTATACAAATAATCAGTAAGGGAGAATATTGCATCTTGAGTACTAGTGTTTGGTCTAAAACCAAACTGATTTGGTGACAATATGTTGAACTTATTCAGATAGTTAAGTAATCTGGTTTTGATGCTTAGAGAGGTGGGTTGTGAGGGAAATTGGCCTATAGTTATTTAACTATCTTTCATCATCTGATTTATGGACTGGGATTATGATGGCAATTTTGAATGAGTCTGGAAATTGTCCTTTCGTTAGTGATTAATTAAAAATATGGTGCAGTGGTTGTAGAATTTCTGAACTAATTATCTTAATTGTTTTACTAGAGATATTGTCATAGCCAATTGCTGAGTTATTTTCTAGAGCAGCTATGTGGTTTGTTATTTCTGATTTTGTTATGGGTATAAAAAGATGGACTGAGGTTGAGATTTTGCTGTGCTATCACGTGAATTTGTGTTGTCAGGTTCCTTTCTTGTATTACTTATTTTTTTCAGAAAGTTCTAAACCTATGTTACTAAAATAGTCTACAAATTTGTTTGCAATGGCAGTTGGTTGGGATGTTTCTTGTGAGTCTCTGATAAATATGCTGTCAACAGCTGAAGATTTATTTCCCTTCCTACATGTTATATCATTAATATTTTTCCAAAGGACTTTAGAATTATTGGAGTTTGACATAATTAGTTTGGAATAGTACCTTTCTTTTGCTATTTTAACAAGCGTGTTTATCCCGTTTCTGTACAATTTATGTTTATTAACAGTTTCTGGGACCTCATCACTGTTTGAAGACCTTTCCCATTGTTTAACAATTTTCTGATGTATTATAATTTATCTCTTATTCTAATGGAAGTTAAAATTCCAGTTGTGATCCATGGAGTATATTTTTATTATTTTTCTCTTACGTTATTTATGGTAGTAGAGTGTTCAGAGACAGAGATGTATTGAGTCAGTAATTTAAAGGAACTATCAGCTGCTTTGTTAGCATCATGTTCAGTTATGGTAGATTCCCAAGTTTCCTTAGTCAAGGATTTTTTTAGAGTTTTATAATTTATTCTAACATTGTTCAAAGTATTTGTGGAGTGTATTTTTGAGATTTATTTTGTTTGAGAAATGTAGGACTGTGATCTGTGATACTGGTATGCAGAACAAAAGGGTCAAAGTTGCTGTTTCTGTGGGACTTTACATGTATGTGATCGATGCATGTTCTGGATTTTGGGATTATTCTAGTTGGCGAGTTTATGCATGAAATAGAACCATTTGCATATAATTCATTTAAATACTGATTTTAATATTTTGGGCATATTGCCTTGTAGGATTTGAATTACCAATATTTATATCTCCTATTAATATATTATGTGTAGCTGTGGGCAAGTGAAATGAAAATCCACAGCCTGCATCCAGTCTCCGACCGGGTCAGGAATGGAATGAATGAAGCCCCCATCTAGCGGCGAGGATATGGACTGTGCCGGCTGCCGAGGCCTGTTGCACTCCTCTGGGGCAATGATTAAATGAAAGACAGTGGAGAGTGTTGCTGGAATGAAATGTTGACAGGGAAAACCGGAGTACCCGGAGAAAAACCTGTCTGCCTCCGTTTTGTCCAGCACAGATCTCACATGGAGTGACCGGGATTTGAACCACGGACCCAGCGGTGACAGGCCGGCGTGCTGCCGCCTAAGCCACAGAGGCTCCAGGGAAAGCAGTACAGCGTTGCTGAGATGGAGCCCATTACTTCCGAGCGAGGCGCGCCATGATGCGTGATGGGCTCTATTTCGGCAACACTGTACAGCTATTCCCGGAGCGGCTAGCTGGTGAACCATGTCTTATTTCCCCGTATAAATACAAACCGATATAAAATAAGTGAATTAATTTACGTATTCCACAGTCATACAGCATAACATTTTGATGTAAAAGGATTACAACGCTACCAAGAACTACATTTTCCAACCACCCAGAACCGAGAAAACGTTACCTTGCAAAAATGATAACAACTTTGTTTTTTGGACACACAAAATGTTGAAATTAATAAACCAGTTATACAGCATTTCAATGCATATTGTGTTAAAATTTGGATTCGATCTGATAACCGGTTTTTGAGATATTAATTCTTAAATGTGACGCATGGTTGAAACACGCTTAAAATCGGGCACTTTTTGAGTTCCAACTGCGATAAAAAATATTAAAATATAAATTAAAAATCCCAAACATACATGTACTAACGTAAAATAGAACGACGAAAATTATGATGTTATTGGATTTTATGTAGGTCTATTGGTTACTTCACAAACAACCTTCAAACTCGAGTGCACATAATACTTGGGTCGACAGTAGTTGAGCACGGCCGTGCGGGTAGCCTACCCAACCCCTTCCCCTCGTTCTGCTAAATATTCTCGTCCTAAATGCTCTGCCCACTTCTATGTTCCGAAAATCACAATCTTCCCAATACTTATAGCACGTTTTTAGGTGTGGAGATAATAATATGATCTGCAAGAAATAAATCACATTCAAAATACCAATAACAGAAAAATTAATAAAAATTATACCAGAGTGGGAAATTGTTAATTATGAATTCCAAAACTTTAAAATGAACAATCACAGCATTTAGGACATAACCTCGTCAATAACATATATGTTTAAATTTCTTTCAGTTGTAATTGGAGCATATTGCATTGAAGACAAAAATTAGGCTACTACAAGGCCTGCAGAATGTTATTGCTCAGCTTAAAAAAATGGTACTTTCCAATAAACCACAGTAGGCCTAATTAGGCCTATAACCAATCATTTATTAGAATAAACTGCAAAGGAAAAGTACTGGGAAGGGAGAATATTCATATCTTAAAATGCTTGATGCTGTTAGCAATAACAGTAAAATGTTAAGAGAGAATGCTAAGGAAACAGGTGATGTAACCAGATCATCACACTAAAATTGTTAGTGTAATTAGTGCCAAATTCATTAGGAGACTGAAATTTCAGAAAAATAATTGGATATTACAAAATTTCTATACAGTAGTTCATTTCATATTCCCTTTAAGATATTAATTCATTTAGGGCTTTTGATAACATTCATTTAGCCCCGTGTATTTGGAAGTGTGTAGGATTTGTATGATAATCTGTGTTATTGTAGTATCTGTAGTAGTGTGTACTGCTCGGGTCTAAGCTGCGTGAACTTGAGAGGAATGTGCATCGCAGACTATGAGAAGTGGTGTTGACGAGTGATGAGGTTCCTCGGTCCGTGCATAGTACAGAACCAAATGCATTGGTCGGTGACTCACTCACTCAAAAAAAGTAACGGATTTTTTTTAAAGCAGCTTAAATGACAGCAGGTAAATTTATTCATTTATGGTCTGCTGGTAATTTAGTATGTATTATTATAGCTTTGACCATATTTCGGTTTTAAAGAAGGTTTAATGCACAGCATCTTAATGTTATACGGTATGTATTTTATGTGCTTTAAAGTCCTTCAAAATTAGTAGTATGGATTATCCGTTTCTTTTTTCAATTAACCGTTCACCCCTTCCCGGGCATTGGAACGGATAATCAAGGTTTTACTGTACATGTATTATTGAAAGTATATAGCCTTGAAACATATACCAATTAAAAGAGAAACTCGTCAATTTTTTTGAGTCTGCTTGTTACAAATGCTCGATGTGCCTCTTTGCGTCACACGGCAAATATCGGTACAGTAGTCCAACTCCGACCACACACGCTCGATCATATCCTGACCAATTTTAGTTACAGCCGCATGGATCAGATTACTCAGTTCAACAAGATTAACTGGCATGGGTGGTACATAAACTTCATCTTTGATAAAATCCCAGATAAGATCAGGCAACCGGGGAGGCCAGTGGATAAGACACCGATCTGTGATCGAGGTCCATCCAATCAAATGTTCAGGGAGTTGTTCATTAAGTGGCACAACGTGGATATATGGGAGAGCTCAACAGTTTCGTCGGAGGCAGACGGGCGACCAGTGGATTGTTTCTTACACTAGACATCCTGTGGTTACAAATTTCGAATACCATGCACGTAGTGTGTTTTTATTTGGAGGTTCCTTGTGAAATAGTGTGTGGAAATGTCTTTGAACAGTGCTTACAGACTTAGTTGAGTGAAATTCAGGAACACAATAAACATACTCCTCGCCTGCCACCGGGAAGATAACACCGCCTAGCGGCCGACCAGTGTTCAACATCCCGGTTGTTAATTGCCATGCATCAAAGGAAGACCACCTGGAATTGAACAGTCAAGAGGGATCTGGACCAAACTAAAAGGAAGCCTGTAGTTTTACGTGACCGTTAATCTCGCGATCATGAGCCACGGGACCTCCTTCTAACGTGGAATCCGAACCACAGGACATGGCATTTCACTTTGATAATCTCACATGTATTGACCGAGAATCGAACCCGGTCCACCTTTGTGAGAGGCAAACAGCTTGACCGCTGCGCCACCATGTCCCCTGGGCCAAATTAAATCGGATCTGAACACAACACTTTCCCTACAAGCGCAAGAAATACCTTCTTGCTGCGATAGTAGCGCTGTCAAGCAAACAGTGAAGCATATTATTCTGAGATCCAAATGTGATGATGTAAGAAATCTGCACCAAGGAGCACTACAATCAATTGAATACACGTTTAATTTATACTTTACTTACTTCCTCGGCACTACAGCCTGGGGTAGGCTTTGGCCTCTCTCACGATTCCTCGCCATTCATCCCTTCTATGAGTTTTTTCCCACCAACTTCCAACTCTCATAGTTCTCAGGTCTTCTCCTAAGTCTCGTAGCCATCTTTTGCGCGGTCGTCCACGTCTCCTCTTCCCTTCCATAGTTCCATGTAATATCTTCCTTGGTGTTCTTTCTTCATTCAACCTCTCTATGTGACCCAGCCAATCCAGACGTCGGGACTTAATAAATTTCACTATATCTTCACCTTGGATTATCTCTTCCATTTCTTTGTTTGTCCTGATTCCCCACCCTTCATCCTCCTTTACCGGGCCATATATCTTTCTTAAAACTTTCCGTTCAAAAATTTTAAGATCATTCTCATAATTTGTTGACATTGTCCACGTCTCAGATCCATAGGTCACCACTGGTCTAATAAGGGTCTTGTAAAGTTTAACTTTCAAGTTCCTACTTAGAAGTTTTGATTTTAAGAGCGTAGTGTTAGCATATTAAGCCCTGTTTCCATTCATGATCCGTTTACGAATCTCCTCTGATACTGAATTCTAATTAGTATAGTGCCAAGGTAACTGAAGCATTTTGCATTCTCTTATACTGACCAATTTCTGCATTTTCTCTTGCTCTTCTATCTTTTTTTTTGCTGACATTTTCATATATTTCGTTTTCCTTTCATTAATTCTCATTCCCATCTTTCCACTCTTCTCCTCCAGAATCTTGAACATTTCTTTAAGAGATTCCCAGTTCCGTGCCATCAACACAATGCCATCCGCATATGCGTACGCCTGCTTGGACTTGCTTATTATCGTCCCTCCCAACCCTAGTTCTTTCATAACTTCATTCGGTGTGAAGTTGAATAACACTGCAGACAATGAATCTCCTTGCCTCACTCCGGTATTCACCTCAAAATTCCTGCTAGTTTTGCCTCCTACATAAACCTTGGCCTGCGATCCTTCCATTGTCTTTGCTACTAGTCTGATCACCTTCTTTGGCACTCCACATGCTTCTAGGGCGTTCAACATCTTCGTTCTATCAATGCTATCAAACGTCTGTTGGGAATCAATGAATAGCAAATGCAGATCAACACCATATTCATAGCATTTCTCCATAGATTGTCTCATAACAAATATTTGGTCAGTAGTTCCTCTTCCTGGCCGGAATTAACACTGGTTCTCATCCTGTATTTCTTCAGCGTAGGCACTCAGTCTCCTTTGCAATATACTTGAGAATATCTTATATACAGCACTTAGTAATGTTATCCCTCTATAATTTCCACATTATAACTCATCAACTTTCTTGAAGATGGGACAGATAACGCCAACCTTCCAATCCTGAGGCATTATCTCTCTTTCCCATATCTCACCAATCAGTTCATGTAGGTTCCTAGCTATCCCTCTTCCTCCATTCTTTATTACCTCCGCTATGATCTGATCCTCTCCTGGTGCCCTTCCATTTCGTTGACGCTTCACTGCCTCCATAACTTCATATATAGATGGTTTAGTGACCTGTGGCTCTACATTTATGTAGACCTGGCTCTCATTCATCTCGTCCTTACGTTCTATATTTAGCGTATCTTAAAAGTGCTCCGCCCATCTTTCAAGAACTCTCTCTTCCTCTCCAATCACTTTTCCACCTTTATCCTTACAAGAGTTCTCCCGTTGTTGAAATTCCTTTGTCATTCGTTTTGTTGCTTGGTACTATTTCTTACTTTCATTCCGGCTGTTCAATTCTTCAATTCTTTCCATTTGTCTTCTTAGATACATTCTCTTCTTCCTTTTCATACATTCATCATCAAACCATTCTTCATTCCTGTTCCTCTTCTTCTCCCCAATAGTTTCTTTCACAGCCTCTTCCAATGCTTTCCTTATTCCAGTCCATCTCCTCTCTACAGTGTCATCTTCATTCATATTCTTTAATCTCTCTTCCAACTTCTTGTTCAGTGAGTCCTCCTCATATTGCTTAACAAATTGTGTTTGCTGAAATTTTTCCACGTCCCACTGTATCCTCTTAATTCCTCGGTCACATTCTGCATTCGCAATTCGTCCTCTAAACAGAGCTTTCACAAAAAAAATATCTGAATCACAGTTGGGGCTCCTTGCAGATCTGACGTCAATCATTGATGATGCATGTCTTCTTGAATTCAAGGCATGGTCAATTTGGTTTACCACTCCAGTGCCTGGCATTTTCCAGGTTCCTCTGTGTATGTCCTTATGTTTAAAACAAGTACTTTTGATAACCATTCTATTACTTTCTGCAAATTGGCATAGAAGCTTCCCATTTTCACTAGTATTAGTATGTAAAGAATGTTTCACTGCTACATACTACAAGAAGTCCTCTCTACCTATTTTGGCACTGAAGTCCCCAAGAAGTATTATCACATCATATTTTGGTATCATACTACATTACTTTTCCAACTGGTCATAGAATGCATTTTTCTTCTCTTCACTATCGACTTCTGTAGGTGCATACGCTGATATAAGTGTCAGATTTCTGAATCGTCCCTTTAGTCTCATTTTTCACACATTCTATCTCCTAGAGGCTCAAATCCAAGAAAACTTATTTTTATCTTTGAACTAATGATAAAGCCTGTTCCACACTGACCAGTTCTTACTTCAGGACCACTGTATAACATTGTGTAGTCTTTCTTGTCAAACCTACCGTTTCCCCTCCATCTCACTTCCTGTAGCGCTACGATATCCATTCTTTACTTCAATACTTCCTCAGCTACTTCTGCCATTTTTCCTATCTGCAACATCGTTCGTGCGTTCCATGTTGCCATTGTCAATGTCATATCCTTTTTCCTTGTCCTTAAACATTTTTCAGGTCGTCATCTTTAATTCCGTCCAAATTCCGAGGCTTTGTTGAGAGTTTCGTAACTTTTGAGGTTTTATAGTGTGGGGTTGTTAGCCCCACGCCCAACCTCCAACCTGGAGGACCAAATAAAATAAAATAATAAATACTCCTTCCCCTTCCCTCAGGTTTCTGGTTATCCAAGCTTGGAAAAGTTGGGTCACTTATCATTATTATTATCATTAGACTATTATTACCATCAACAAACAGCGGTAGCTGGGGCCCAGTTATCTGCGGTCTCGGTAGACGTGGGTTCGAACCTCACCGTCGGCCGTCCTTGAAATGGTTTTCTGTGGTTTCCTACTGTATTTTCAACTTCAGACAAATGCTGAGACGGCACCTTCGAATAAGCCACGGCCGCTTCCTTCCAATTCCTTGCATAGTTTCATTCACCTTAATTCATTTCATATCTCAGTAACTCCTCTTATGAGGTTGGCGACTGGAAGGACATCCGGCCGTAGAATCAACCCACCACAAGAAAGAGAAAAATCATCGCATCTCATTTCCGTCCCGGTTAACATGGGAATAATATACATTATAGTTATCATTTTTATTACCGTATTAATATTATCATCCTATCATCGTCATTACCGACAGCGGTTGCTACGCCCGCTAACGTGCAGAGCTAGGTCATGGGGCCAAGCTATCTGTGGACTCGGTAGATGCATGGGTTCGAGCCCCACCATAGGTCGTCCTTGAAATGGTTTTCCGTGGTTTCCCCATTTTCAACTCCAGGCAAATCCTGGGACGGTACCGACAGGCCACAGCCGCTTCCTTCCACAACCTTGCCCAGTTTCATTCAACTTCATTTCATCTCTCATTAACTCCTCTCATGAGATTGTGGTCATGAAGGGTATCCAGTCGTAAAAACACCCGCCACATAGACTTTCATCGCATCTCATCCCCGATCCAGGGAATAATAAGGTGTCTACATACATACAATATCGTCATCCATCTTTAACATCTGTAACTATCCAAAACAATAATGAGATCCAAGTTTCTTTTTCTGGCATTGACAGCGGTCATCTTCGTTGTGAAGTTTGCTCATTTTTTCCAACTATCCATTCAGGCACATGCCGGAATGTTACCATATTCCAAGTCCCAGGGCATCTGCTCAATCCTAGACCATCATAAATACAGCCACGCATACTACTACAGAAACCACACAAACACAGGTTATCAGACAAATTTAACACACACCTAAATACCACGGGCTGATGATCAAGATTTACTAACAACCACCACCATATTTATTTTCGTCTGCCTCGTATCGCAGTGGCTAGCAACCATGCAAAGAGCGGGGTTTCGATTCGTACCTCAGCCATCCTGGAATTGGTTTTCCGTGGTTTTCCTCTTTTTTACTTCAGGCAAATGCCTTGATGGTTCCTAACTTAAGGCCACGGTCATTTCCTTCCCAATCCTTACCTAAATTAAAAATAAACACACTACTACATTGACCCACAATAACACAAATCGTATATACAATAGGCTATATACACACACCCAAGTACACGGGACAAAATAATCACTATGTCAAAGCCCGTCAAATGAAACAACAGCAACTTATTTTTCAATTCAAAGTCTCATACGACCGTTACACTGCTCTTACGGGAGATAATTACTGCCCCTTGTGTGAGCACTTCCAGGATTTTTCGGAGAATAATGGTTAACAGGTTCAGACAACCTCTTGCGTTTGGGAATTTCATACTACCATAGCTTGAGGCAACTGCTTGAAAAAGGTTTCCAAGATTAACCAAACTGATAACACAACATCTGTGAGACATTCCTCTGGAGATTTTGTTCTAAATGCATCCGAAATAAATAGCATTGCACATGGTCTTACAAGGTAGGCACAGAAATATCCATGATCTCAATGCCTGATCCTCCCCTAACTACTCTTTCCATCAAGACTCAACTACCATATGATATTAAATTGTTCACACAGCCACAATGTCCCAAACCTTTAACTAATAACGGGGAAAGAAGGAAAACGAGACAGAAACCACACAGGTTGGCCCAAGTACTCTGGGAGGGGGGGGGGGGGGGGCAGTGCTTTACCTCAACACATTAGCATACAACTCGCGAACTGAATGAAATGCATGCCTCAGGTGTGAACCAAGTGCCACACAAACATTAACATAGAATCATTTTATGGTGAAAGCTTGTATGGAAATACAAAGCACTAACCATTAAGTAATTACCATAGCTAACTGCCCCGCCCATACAACACTGATAAAATATAATGAACTTGACACGAGTCAAGTATAAATGGATGTTCACAACACTGGAATTTATTAAAGAGAAAAAATACAATCATACATTTTCATTATTCCTTAAAGCTAGACTGTTGTGCCTTTCAGCATTGTCCTCCAGAGCCTGGGATAGCACCAGGCAGAGAAGTCTGCAACATCATCATGATGCAGATCAAGGATTACTTTCTGATTAATGATATCTGATAATTGCAAAGTTGTTTGAGCTGTTCTCCACAATCCTGAATTTTCTGTTGGTATTACAGACTTCTTAAACACTTACCCCCAAATTATAGAAAAATGAATGCATCTTCTAGGTTCAACATAACGTCCCATGCCATCTTCAGCCAAGTCGTGATTATCCAATTCTGGAATACAAAACTAACATCATGGGACTGTGCCGAACACTGGCTGGCTTCCTAAGCCTTTTAGATACTCTCTCCTCATTCATCTGAATCACATCTTAACAGACTTGTAAGCAGAGCGTTTTCCATCTTCACAAATGGAAGATTCAACCTATTAAATCATGTATTGTACAGAAAATACAAGCTAGTTGAATGTAAGGTAGAGAATAAGCTATTAGGTCATGTGAAACTGAAGGCTGCAAAAAAAAAAAAAACACAATGGGGCACTAACATCATGGGATTTTGCCAAGCACTGGCTGGCTTCCTACAACGTACCTTCTGTCAGTGAGAATTCCATTAGTTCAGTGGTCAGAGCAATGGCGTACAAAGCCAGAAGTTGCAGGTTTTAGTCCCGCTTGAGTCAGACATTTCAATTCTCCTCCTTTCTGCACGATACACAACCCAATGTCTGAAAGCTTCCATTTGTCATCAATACGATTGTGAAAATACCCCCCTGCCTATAATTACCACCAACCATTCTCACTGCCTTCATATCTGTTACTTCAACATGATCAATGATATAACTAGTGTATCCAAACTAAAGAAAAGTTCTGAGACTTCCAGGACACTAAAACTCCTGACACCAAATCTGTTGAAGGTAGATATAGGTATAACATGAAAGAGAATAGAGCTAGACATTCTATCAGTTTAAAGTTTTAAGGAACATATAAAAGGCAAGGTTACTTTCATCGGCTGATCACGTTGTTCGTGATCATGGCATGAAGCTCCATCTTGATATCATCAGGAAGCCAGTCCTGGTCAAGACGACGTTCAAGAACAACCAGCATGCAAAGCGTGCGAAGACTTGGTGCAAAGTCCAGGACATGCATGTCATTGTGGTTCATGAGCCTGGTGTTCAGAGTTTCTAGGTCCATGCTCAAAGCAGAGGGATGCTGACCGGGATATGGACTAGATCCACCGAAGACGAAAACTCGATCGGCCACCACCAAACACGATTGACGCCAGCGCTTGGTAGGGGGACGACCATGGGTCTGCACCAGCCGCCATTCGTTCCGTTCTGGTGAAAACTGATACAGATCATTATAGTGTGCATCACACAGCCCATTGTAACCACCGAAGATGTAGAGGTGGCTTTTATATAAAAATGCCGAATGACTTCTCCTTCCAATGGGAATGGTGCCCGTAGTGACTGGTCGAAACCATCTCCCCGTGAGGGTGTCCAAGTACATGATATCGTTACAATACACTTCCTCATGGGAATAATAGGCTCCATACAGGCCACCTCGACCCCCAAAGATGTACATCCGGGACCCCACAGAAGTGGCCGAGTGGAAATCTCGATGCGATGGAGGTTCACCCTGAGTGATGACGTATCTCCACTTCATGGTCCGAAGATTCAGAACGTGAACATCCTGGGAATACCTTGGAATCGCCTCTTCGAAGCCACCAAACACGTACATACAATGGTCTATAATACATGCGGAGTGACCATCACGGGCTCCAGGTATCATCCCACTCACGGGAGGGCAACTCCACTGTAGGCTGACAGTATCAAAGCAGAAGAGAACGTTACAGGCAGCTTCATCGTTGCGACCTCCCCAAACATAGATCTTCGTGCCATAAGCAACTGCAGTGTGACCGTACCTCTGATAGGGTACGCAAGACCTCTGTGGGTCGCTGTGCTTCGGCAGAGGGAGGGCGTACCACCTGAAGTTGGCTGTATTTAAAACATGTACATCCATTGGTCCTCGTTTGTGGTAATTCTCCCCGGTACCATTGCCTCCGAACGAAAAAATGCTGTCCATGACCACAACTGCGGCTTGAGCCGAGCGGCGTGGTCCACCTTCCAAATGAACCGTCCAATACATGGTTCTGACGACGAAATCTGCAAAATTGTAAATTCAAATGGTAAGAATAGTGCAACAGTAATATCCTTAGAGGGGAAGCAGGAAACTGGTAAAAGAAGCCAAACGTAAGGTTTGGCATTCAGATGAGTACCTTTTGATGTCAAATTTAACTGAGTGTAACAATTGTACTTCGGATTCGTCAAGCAACAATAATAATAACAATTATGATTATAATAATGTAAATAAATCACCAACACAAGTTTGGAAAACTAACAAATTTAAAATTTACCACCAGAATGTCCAGACTCTCTATAATAAAATTGATTACATAAATCTAATGCTTAAAAATAAAGTTAAAGACATCTCAGCACTATGTATTTCAGAACATTGGCTGGAAGAGGAAGAACTCGAATTAATTCAATTCCCAGGGTTTATACTAGCTAGTAAATACTCTAGATCTAATATTAGCCATGGTGGTACTTGTATCTTCTTAAGAAATAATGTAGATCATGAACAGTTAACAGCTTATGATTATCTAATTATGGAACAGGATTTTGAATTCTCCGCTGTAAAAATACAGCAGCTATAGTTAATAATTGTATGCGTATACCGTTCTCCATCAGGAAATTTTCGTTTATTTATAGATAAATTAGAATGGTTCCTCAATAACATGAGCAAAGTAAATTTCGATATAATAATTTATGGGGATGTAAATGTGAATTTCCTAAAATGTGATAGAAATTGTGAATTATTAACACAGTTACTAATTTCCTACGGACTAAAACCTACAATAAATACCCCAACAAGAATAACAACATTTAGTAAAACCACTCCTGATCAAAATTTTATAAATAAAGATAAATATCGCCATTCAATAGAAGTCTATTGCCCGGGTTTTAGTGACCACCATGGACAAATACTGAGCTTTGAAGTACCCGAAAAAATCAATAATAATGATAATGGAATAAAACGGTTTCACTGAAACAAATGTTACATATTTCAATGAATTATTAAATAAATATAAAAGAACTAAAAATAAATTCTGTGCTGGCATTGATGGCATCCCTGATGCAATTTTAAAGAAATGTGCAGAAAATATAGCCTAATAAATCCACTTACGCACTTAATTCTCTCAGTAACTTACTCGGATATTTTGAAGTTATCAAAAGTAATTCCAGTGCACATAAACGGTTCAAAATATGAATTAGATAACTATCGTCCTATTACCTTACCACTGGTATTGCAAAAATTGTGGAAAAAATCATGTATAAGAGACTGATAAGTTTTATAGAAAAAAATGAAATACTATCAAACTCACAACATGGATTCAGAACGGAAAAATCTACAAAAACAGCAATTTATGAATTTAGTAATAGTATACTGAAATTAATTGACAATAAGGAACATGTAACTGGCCTTTTCTTTGATTTATCCAAAGCATTTGATGTTGTTGACCATAAAATCCTCCTTACAAAACTAAATCAATATGGTATGAGAGGTCAAGGTAATAATACTTACTTAACAAGGCGTAAACAAATAATAAGCTTGAGACGCAAGGATGATGAAACCAGATTACTTAATGAAACATTGTCCAATGAGGGTATTATTAAATTTGGAGTACCCCAGGAATCGGTTTTTGGCCCACTACTCTTTCTTCTATATATCAATGATATAACACAGAAAGTCGATTCTCATAAGGAAATTTTGTTTGCGGATGATACAACACTCGTAATAAAAGATGAAACTAAACAGGTCTTAAAGCAGTCTGCTGACTCTGTTACAGAAGAGTTAACCAAATTGTCACAAGATAATCGCCTCATAATAATAAAAAAACAGTATCTCTAAATGTCCACACTATACAGAATAGGAATCCTGCGACGCCCACTATAACATTAAATGATCATCAAATAGAAAATAAATCAGAAACGAAGTTTTCAGGACTATGGATACAACATGACTTGAAATGGAATAAACATATACAATATCTGAATAATAAACTGAACTCGATGTGCTTTGCGTTACATATTTTGAAAACATGCACTAGCATGCACACATTAAGAAGTACTTATTTTGCTTATCTCCATTCATACATACGATATGGGGTCATATTTTGGGGTATGTCACCAGATGTACTAAGCACGTTTAGGATACAAAAGAGGCCGATTAGAATTATGGCAAATGTAAACACTAGATGATCATGTAGACCTGTGTTTAAAGATTTAAACATTTTCCCACTGCCCTGCAGTCATATCTTTGAAAGTAGTATGTATTTTAAAAAGAATTTAATTAATAAAGAAGTTCTTCTTAAAACAAACAATGATGTTCATTTGACAAAATCAAAACATTCATATTCACACACACACACACACAAACATATATCAAAGAGGAACTTTTCACACAGGAGTTAAATTATACAATAAACTACCCCAGTATATAAAATTGCCCCAAAAATAAAAACCTTTGAAAGAATGTTGAAAGCTTATCTGCAGTGCCATTGTTTTTACTCTGTGGTGGAATATCTTAGCGTATAGGAGCGATGCAATCTATAATTATATTTTACTTTTCTATTTTAATTGTAATACCTAGCTGTAAGTTGTTGTATTTATAGAATTAAGTTTTCATATTGTGATAATAGAATAAGGTGTAAATAGTTGTCCAATAAGATTGTATCTCTTAAGATCTGTTATTATAATAAGTTATAAATAGTTATTTTATTAGTAATAAATACCTGTAAGATCTTTTATTTTAGAGATGTAATTTCTGACGTGTCACGGCCGACTGAATACGAGCTGCGCTCTATACCGGCCTTGACATTCCCAGTCAGAACCCATGTATAACATGTAATTGGAAAGTTTCTACTCGTTGCCGGTAGAGCGCACTCCTCTCCCATTATAGGCGCGATAAGGAATCAGCTGTACAGTACGTTTATTAAATGTGTAATCTCAAGAACCACTGGATGGATTTTGATGCTGCTTTCACCATTCTGTAAAGGTGATCTCGAGGAAGATTTGTGTAGAAAATAATTTATTTATGAACAAAGGGAGCCAAGCAGTAACGATTTCAGTGAAAAGGTCGAAAAAATAGCCTGGCGTCCGTGTGCTTTTTAAGCTTACGCTGGGCGAACCGTTAAAAATATCATTATATTATGAGTGTAAGAATTGTTCAGCGTGAGAAATTCTACAAAAAAGTCCGGGAGAGCATATCTCTATCTTCGATACATCGCCCCCTATAAGTGTTTTTTGTTTGGACGGGAGGGGCATTTGGCTTGCACCTCGCCATTCTTAAATTACGTCTGACAGGAATTCCTTGCACATTCATAACTGTTCCCGGGCGAAGCCGGGGCGGGTTGCTAGTGACACTATATACTTATTATCATAATAATTTCCGCATTATCAAAATTAAAATTATATCACAAAATAAAATAGCGTGCTAATAAATCTAAGAGAAATTAGACATACCTTGCACCTTCTTCGGGTACAAGGACACTACTCCAGCACCGTCTCAATAAAAGGAAAGAGGATCAAAATTACAGCCGGGAACAAGTAGCAGCTAATCGTGTGTTGTGTTTTGTGCTAAGAGGTCTTTCGACAAATTATCAGCTACCGTGTGCCTTCTTTTTCACGAAGCAGCTGTCAGGACGGGACTTACATAAACTCCTGCTGGACGTTATACTCGAGGTTGAACAATGCGGTTTCATAATTATAATAACTGTCTCTGATAATCACAAAACTAACACTACAATGATGAGGCATTTAGAGGGAGGGAATTTGCAACCAATGGTCAATCACCCATACGACGAGTCTAGGAATGTATTCCCTAGTTTTGATCATTGTCACATTCTAAAAAAAAAAAAAACATTAAAACGCAGTTTCTGTAACGAGAGATGACTGATGGTACTGGAATAATTTCAGGGAAATACTTGTCATTACTATACACAATGCACAAGGGTGAGATCGTCAAACCGGTCAGACACCTCACTAAAAAACACATCGAACCCACTACATTTGAAAAAATGAATGTTCGGCGTGCCAAGGAAGTGTTCTCGTCAGAAGTTATTGGTGCCATTAGTACACTGAAAGAAAATATAGGCATGCACCCGGAAGCGTACACATTCATGGACGCAGAAGCAACCATTTTTTTGAAAAACGTTAATAAATGGTTCGCTATGCATGACGTAAGCATCACATATCATCATATTCAGTCTAGAAATCCAGATAAAGGGCATTTTTTCTCATTAAATGTCAGTCGCCTAAACTGGCTAAAGGAATATTTTCTTTTTTACCTTGAAACTTTGAAAGCTGCTAGTAACGCTGCTAGAAAGGACTTCCTGAGTTCTGAGACTTACGATTCAGCTGTCCAGTGCATAAGGTATCTTCTAAAAATGGGTAGAGGAAAGTCGCCAAATATGGGGAGTTTTTTTTATAGGGCTCACATTAGACATAAGAAGGAACGGAATAATTTTGGTTTTCTCACCAATGTAAACCTCAGGCGATATACTATGTACATTACAAATATGGGCACGTTTGATGTTGTAATACCCTCTGATATTATTGTTAACTTTAAAAGTGCACTTTCCCCGTATTAGGCAACCGGGTTTCGTAATATGGGGAGGTGAGAAACCTCACGGTTTTTATTTATAATAGGTACACTGAATAGTATACCCTACTAATTAAAGCATTAATTCTGACATTTTTTCGTGTGGCCTCCTGAGAGGCCGAGTGCAGGTCTTTCTAGTCGACGCCCGTGGGCGACCTGCGCGTCAGGATGAGAGATGGAATGGATGAAGATGAATGAAACTGGGCAAGGATGTGGAAGGAAGCGGCCGTGGCCTGTTAGAAGGTACCGTCCCAGCATTTGCCTGGAGTTGAAAAATGGGAAACCACGGAAAATCATTTCAAGGACGGCCGACGGTGGGGCTCGAACACACGCGTCTACCGAGTCAGCAGAGAGCTTGGCCCCATGGCCTAACGCTGCGCTTTAGCCAGCGTAGCCACTACTGTCGGTAATTCTGACAATGTAATGAAATCATGAACACAAATAGTACAAAAATACAAAAATGAATATTTTTAGTAAATAACAGTCCTAGTTTCCTGTTGCCGAACTTTCAAACCGTTCAGCAGAAAAATGCATAAACTTTAATGAAAACCGAGTGATTCTGATCGAATTCAACTGTAACGAGGTGCAAGGTATGTCTAATTTCTCTTAGATTTATTAGCACGCTATTTTATTTTGTGATATAATTTGCATTTTGATATTGTGGGAATTATAATGATAATATAATAGTGTCACTAGCAACCCTCCCCAGCTTCGCCCGGGAACAGTTATGAATGTGCAAGGAATTCCTGTCAGACATAATTTAAGAATGGCGAGGTGCAGCCAAATCCCCCTCCCGTTCAAACTAAAAACACTTATAGTGGGCGATGTATCGAAGATAGAGATATGCTCACGCGGACTTTTTTGTACAATTTTTCATGCTGAACAATTCTTACACTCATAGTATATTGATATTTTTAACGGTTTGTCCAGCGTAAGCTTAAAAAGCGCACGGACGTCAAGTTCTTTCTTCGACCTATTCACTGAAATCTAAAATCGTTACTGCTTGGCTCCCTTTGATCATAAATAAATTATTTTCTACAGAAATCTTCCTCGATATTACCTGTACAGAATGGTGAAAGCCGCATCAAAATCCACCCAGTGGTTCTCGAGATTACCCGTGATATCCAAGAATCGGGGACTTTGTTTTACATTAAGTAGAGATAAGTCTTAGTCGTGCAATGCTTGGTGAACAGCGCTGTGTGAGCAGTTGAGTAACTAACAAGATTTCATGAAAAAGGTTTCATTGTCTAGGCCGGTATGAGCGCATTCAGTCGGCCGTGGACGTGTCCTATTCGTGAACTCAATCGAATGTAGGTGGCAGGTCGGTCGCTACAAAATGGTGGACGCAAGGGTGATAGACTTCATGATGTAGGCTACCGTATTCAATGTTGTTGGCAATTCTAGGCGGGCTCTCGTTGAAGGACATGCAATTTCAGATGACAAACTGTTGAAATTTAATTATGTTTACAACTGACTAACCTCTACTGTAAATCTAAGTTGGCAATAATGTGATCAAAAATGTATTTTACTTTTATAAGTTGGCAATTGTTTAAACCAGAAGGAGAAATACAGCTAATGGCGCAATGTATGTGAAAGATATTGTCTGTGAAATCTGAAGCAATCAGCCATCAAAATTGTATCTATATCGAATGTAGAGAAGTTTTAGATAAGTCATAAACATGCTTTATGCTGTAGAGTCAAAAGGTATGATATTGTCGACTTATCTAATATGTATTTTTCAACTTGTACATAAATGAGGTTATATGTTGTATGGAAGCACACCATAAATTTACAAAATGTTCATAATAATAGAAGAAGATTGTAACTGAGTCTGAAAATCATTATTGTATTATTTCTTTGTTTGCCAGGCGCCTTTAGATGATACTTGCTGTTTAATTTGATAAATAAAAGGACGTCATACATATTGAAAACTACTTGATCATTCATCCCTGCTCGGAGCATAAGAATTTCAACAGGATATCGGCCCGGTACCGCTCATACGTCAGACAAGCCGAGCACTATGGGAAACAATTTGGACGTCGAGAAAACGTCAGCCGAGTCAGTCATCGTCGTCCAAGTCAGAAGTCAGTCTTGTCAGCCGAGAAAGTCCACGTCAGTCATCGCAGGAAAAGTCAGCCCCGTTGAAGAGGACGTCAACCACATCGTCAGCCGGAGAAACGTCAGCTAAGTCAATCTAACCTCAAAATGACAGTCAAGTAGCCTATGCACGAGTCAGAGTAAATTGATAAAACAATTTGAAAATAGATAGTAAAATCTTGTGAGATCAAACTTTTGTAAATTTGTCATAATTTTGAGACTTAATTTTGCTGGGTACAGTAAAGGTTCTTTTAGAAACTTTGACAGAAGATTTGCATGGAAATGTCAATTATGATTCTTGGCGTTTCAAAATTAATTTAGCTATGAGAACAAAAGAATGTTTTGATATTGCAACTGGTTTGACTGTCAAACCATCAGGTGCAAACTCCGATCCTGTACATAATTGGATAAAGAAAGATGTAGAAGCTCAAGCGCTTATATGTTTAAATGTCAGTAGTAATATAGCGAAAAAGCTAGTCAAATGCCAAACAGCAAAACAAATGTTAGATAAGCTAGAAAATGTTTATGGTAAAAAGTCTGATATTACTGTTGAGGGTTTGCAAAGGAAATTTTTTGGTTATGTTTTTGACAGCCAAAAATCAGCTGTTGAGAATTGCTTGGAGATTCAATAGATAGCCGAAGACCTGTCATCAGACGACGACAGGGTGAAAGACAGTTGGATCATGACACGATTGCTGAGTATGCTGCCACCTAAGCTGCACCATTTCAGAACAGCCTGGGACAATGTGACAGGACACGAGAAAACTATCGAAACGCTCATCGAAAGATTGTGGCTGGAAGAGGATCGACTCAATGAAGATAAAAACTGGAAATCAGTCTGTCCACAAGAATAATAACTATTTTTATTTATTTATAAATAAATAAATTTATAAATAAATAAATAACAACTATAATAGTAACAGACAAGGTGGAAACGTGCCAGTCAGCTGCTTTAAGTGTGGACAGAAAGGACATGTGAAGAAACACTGCCAAAACAAGCCCTGCGCCAAATATCTTGCCTTTTGTAAAGAAAATTACCCTTGCCATGTGTGTGGACAGAAAGGTCACTTCGCAAGAGACTGTACAAAGAAGGATGACAACAAAAATGGAAATGAAAGGTCAAAACGGAGTGAACAGAAGAGCACGAATCGCCCATACCGCGCACTAGCGTCAGTGGGACTGTCAACTGCAGAGCTGAACAGCCTCAATTCGAAATGTAACACACGAAATCACTGGTACCAGGACTGTGGAGCTACGCAACGTATGACATCACACAGGAACTGGTTCGTCAAATTGATTGAGTTGGAAACTCCATCTCCTATTGTCATCGGCGTTGCGACTGTACTAGAGGGCATTGGTATCGGCAACGTTCAACTTGAGGCGTTCAACGGAACAGAATGGTACAAGGTCATCCTGGAGGATGTGCTTAACGTGCCTAAGGTTAACTACAATTTGATATCTGTCAGTCAGATACTCGACAGAGGTTATGTCCAATCTGCAAACAAAGAGAAGTCAATATTTGAAACGTCTGATCATGGTGAAATTGTGACCATGGTAGTCAGAGAAGGTAACCTGCACAGAATGATGCTATGCCAGGAGAAGTCTGAAGCCTGTAAGGTAGCCACCTCGATCGTAACCTGGCACGAGATGCTCGCACACCAAAACCTGAAGTATGTGAAGGATGCTTTGGACAGGAATGGCATTCCATACTGTACAGCCCCCCAGGGTTCTGCATCCCCTGGAGGACATCCCCCCATCATCTATTTAAATCACCCTTAACTGGCAATTCTTGTAAGTCCAGAACATTTCTATTAACACCGCAATGGCAGCTAGCCAGTATGGAAAGCTTAACCAATAATTGCATCACTACCACAAACAGCGACACACAAATTAACTAGGTCATCTAGGCAGCAGTATGCTGACAGAACAACGCCGAAAGCTATAAAAGGGAGCCTTATGTAGGACAAAGTCTCTCTCTCCATTACCAGTCTTACAGTGCAGCGGCCGAAGGCTATCGACGTTATCATCAGAGGTGAGTCAGACGTGTTCAGATCTCCTATAATTTTTAACCTTTACCCACAGATTGTACTTTTACATTGTGACCATTATTACATTCCCTAAAGGGACTCATAATTCAACATCACAGACCAATAAAACACTTGGTCTATACATTACACTCGTCTTACTATTAATACGCCTCTTTACGTCCCAACGCCCTTCCTTATTCCCGTCACGGCTAGACGTGACACACGGTAGCCCAACAGTGCTAACTCAGGTATCATTGTATTCCTCGCGGCGGCCCGACTGCTAAGAGCAGCGTGTGCCACCTAGCTGACACAAGCACGTTCAGTTATATAACAAGCAGCCAGCTGGACGACCAGCACGTTGACCTATACGCCAAACTCCATCCCCTAAGATACATCTACATCCTTTACAGGAGCGCCCCCTAGTTCCTAACACTAAACAACACTCTACACTGGTCAGCTTACCCTGTTACGGGAAGCTACCCCCTTTTAGGCACTGCTTTATAAATTAACACAATAACTCTTCCTTTTAGATCCAACCACCCACAATAAAGGGATCTAAAACACTGGTGGTGGCCGGGTACCACGTATAGTAAAAAAGGAACTCATACAACGAGTTTTCGTGGTCAAAACGGTCCTAACCGCACGCAGCCAAGCAAATAGTGAATTTTTTTCCCAGACAAAAAACACCATTTTTGCTCCAAACTAGCTACACAGGGGAGATTCTTAGTAAACCAACCCCCCAGACCCAGAAAGAATCAAACAGATACGAAAATACACTGTCAAACACGCACAATTTTTTTATTCTTATTTTAATCGCATACACTTCAGTCAGAATGGCACCTCATGCAGAGATTGCAAGCCATAGAGGCAATAGGGTTACGCCAATATTATTAACATTATTCATAAGATGCCAAAGGCATATACAAAGGCGACAGACACAAATACGGGCACTCCAAACAAAAGTCGGGGCAATACAGGGCAAACAGCCATACACTCCGTCAGAGGGTAGGACAACGCAATTAAGATGCGCACATCAGCACTTGAGGAACATACATGAACACCTCAATAGGATCCATGTCCAAAGAAACAAAATATACGAACAATTAATCACCACACATGGTCCCGTAATGGATAATGCAACCCTCGAAAGAATGAGGGTGCACTACACAGGTTTACACACTCAATACAGGGAGCTCATTCGCCAACAAGCGTTTCTCCAATTGGCGGCTACAGAACTGTATAGGACACAGAAACATTAATACAGTAATTTGCAAACAGGCCATATGCCTCAATAGGCAGTACACCCAAATTTGGGACGAATACCGTGAGCTCCAAGCCAATAAGGCCATTTTTGAGTTCATGGTAGGGCCACCAGCCCAGCCGAGAGAGGACATAAGCGTAGATACGCTAACTCGGCAATTTGCGAGGATGTCCCTCTCGCCATGTACTGCCACACATGAGAAGGAATTCACCGTGGCCACAGTCCAGAAGACGGCCAGGTTAGGCTCCAATAGGCTACAAGCACAAAATTACACAAACACATGTCCTTCAGCTCCGGATCGGAAGGCAATTTTGCCAAACCGAGGGGCAGAACCTAGAACAACCGCCTCGGAACAAAGGGACGAGAGGGAGTTGAAGCCAGGACCCTCAGACACATATGATATGACAGGGAGACAACGGGACGTAACCACGTCATGGGCTGAGGACGTAGAGCCCGCCCTACAGTACATAAAGTCTACATACACCCACACAGACAGGCTAACACAATGGCAGGAGTCTGCCGCGGCTACAAGCCAGAAAGCAGTCAGGCTACACGCCACCACATTGCCAGGGCAGAGACAGGCAATTAAGCGGCCTTTTCCGCCAGTTCAAAGGGCAAGTTTGCCAGAACGAAGGCGAACACCGGCATCAGTCCCTCAGGATGCACGATACACGCCTGCACATTGTGACCAGGCACTACCACACGGTACACAGGGCATAAGAGGGGTCCTACTGCCTACCCCACAGAACAGATCAGTCGAAAATACACACACCCCCGTAAACTCTACTAGAGTAGCACAGAGCGCGAGTAGTTCCGCGAACACAGGTACACTTAGACCAACGGTCAAGCGATACGGTGAAAGCAAGCCCGGTCGTACTTTGCTACAAACTCCTCCGAAAAATAGCGGAGGGGCACCTCAGTGGATCCCAGGGGCTTACACCCTAGTGACGGGGCGACGGTATCCACCTCCCTGAGCAATGACGCTCGAAAAAGGATAACGACTTTCACCAGGAATACAATATATTCCGACATCACTTGCACCAATAGTATAGCACACATAAGTTCTTTTACACGGGGGAAATAAGATAATAGACAAACAAGTACTCACAAATATAAACTGCACATTTTTTTTTCCTTTTTTGCATCTATATGCAGTACAACATGGTTAAACCAAAGATGTATAATTCTAAATCCTTCTTGATTTTTATTTTGGGCACCTAGCATTTTTTTTCTCAGGCCATCAATGGTTACTGAACATAGGGTCCATATTATAACTTGGATAACGTAAAGTGCTAATATCCAAAGCCAAGTAGAAGCCCATCAGGTGAGCTACGCGGCTTAAAGCCGGAAAGAGATATTCCGAACACAGCTTAAGCAACAAATCACAGCATAGAGCTTAAGCGGGTCTTTCTAGGTAGAAATGACTAAGTGTTCTATGTTCCGGTCCAACAGTTTGGTAGATTTCCCTGAGACGTAACTAGATTACTATAGTGCTAACGTCACCTACTAGGTGGATAGTACGATCAGGACCTACTTACCATTTTTAAGCTTTTTTTTCATAGTGTTTACGACACAATTTTGACAGACTATCGCCATCGGGCAACCCGCTTTAATCAGCATAAGGCAGGGTGCAGGCGACATACATTATATCTTCTATACCTTTTCAAAGTGCTCTCTTAATACGGAGCGGGGCATAGCTCATTTTTTTTCTTCTCTGCCTCAGGCATTAGGCCCGATGAAGGAAAAATTGGCCAAGTTGAACTATATATATTGCATACATAGGCATACGTGACACGGTACACTGCCTGTCATATGACTTTTTCCTCACTTCCACAACAACACGCAAGCTAAAACGCTAACACACCGTAGGATGAACATCCCAGACTTTGGGAAACCCTGCATATTTTTGGAAATCACACAATCAGTTTACATTGCCACATGACAGTAAAACACTACTAAAAGAAAAGGAAATGATCCCGATGGCAGACGTGGAAAGAAGGCCAAGAATTAGCCTTCAAACCTCACTGACCGCACCGGGATACGATCCTAACACTACCAAACTGTCCCGGAGACACAACCTGAATAGTGCCAGAAACAATTACTCTGGGTAAAAGACGGTCTCAAAACCCGCAACCTTCTGAATACCAGGAATATAAGGTCGGGTAGCTATCCAGTTCTAGAATAGAAAAATAGGAAGCTAAAACAGATTGGGACAGTTCCACTAAAAGATGGTTATAAATGAAAAACAACAAAATCACCTCCGGCACATAGTCACCAAACAGGCGACTAGCGGCCCGGAGACACTCGTGTATAACGACATTTTGTACAATGGATAAGGAACAAATTCGACCCACGATACAGTTCACACAAAAATTGGGGACACGAATGTAGTTAGTGAGAGGTTCTTTTGTATGGCGGACGGCCCCACTCACAATTACAGAGATAGCATTCAGGCTGAGAGACACAAACATACAGTCACAGAGCATTGTCAAGCAAGTAACAAGATAGCGCACACGTGAGTGAAATTAGACACTATCGCGTAAGCGATAACGCACTCATCGTGGGCGACCTTCGCTGGCACAGACAGACTGGGAGCACTACAAACGAACCTGGGAGGTACACGTTCATTCACGTCCGATCCAAGGACCCTATATCTTCCAAAATTACACTACGATGAGAGTTCGAAAATACGCAAACTCCTCACAGGAATGCGTACTTTCGTTTGCGCATTGCAAATACACAGTACATGTGCCATAATATATGCGGCACAGAGAGGGTCACACCAAGTCTTTACAGGCAACCGGGTCCGAACCCATGATCACACACCACGCTCGTACCAAAAACTAACTAAACAACGGTATTTTTGGTACGGGAAACACAAACAAAATACATACAAGGAGCGCACAAAACATGAACAACGCAGACATAGAACACAGAGAATGACATGAGATCACGGGTTCCAATCCCAGTAAACATTAGACACCAGGGAAAGCAATCATCCAGGCTTCCAACCACACCGAAATTGGCCCATACAAATACATGAACAGGGAATACTACATTTCCTCCCGCCAAAAACCAGGCATAAAATTTCAAATTACACCAGACATAGAAAATACATTTCCCAGACACAGGTAGGAAAAATTCGTAAGACAAAAGTCTTATGAAATAATGGCCACACAACAGCATTAGATAATTAGGGCGGATTGCCACATTAGTCTGGCAGGAATTTAGAACAATAACAACATGGCATACGTGCAAGAAGGCACATGGCGACAGCTGACATACATAACGTCCCAGCCGGCCATTACACATACAAACCGCTGACTTGCAGAGGGCAGCGCATTACAACACTCCTGCCGACAGATTCTATAGTAGTATCGGCATTGACCATGACATTACAAGCATTAAGCAATCAATATGCCAACACATTTTTAACACTGCTAAAACATTTATGACATTTAGCAATAGACAAACGTGACAGACCGGAACTTATCCTGGACCTACAGGAGCACGTTCGCAGGGACGTTGACAGGCCACAGGCGCCTCTTGCCCATACACGCGATGCATATTAGAACTTAGCCTACAACAGACCAACCGTCCGCGTGGTGTAGCGGAACATAGTCACACACACACACACGCTCACCAATTAGGAGCGAACATAGACAGGGGCTCTGAGTAAACAAGACCTCCTCTCAAATAACTTCTTTTCTCGATTGTAAGTCATAGGAATCATTACAGGCGATTAGGACATGGCCAGTCGCACTACGACCACTGGCCACATTCACACTACAAATGGCAGACCAGATTAGGTCGTGAAGCTTTACTATCCCAAGGCGCGGATAGAAAGCAAACATGGACCAAGGGAGGATGACAGGAGAACAGGCTACCAGCGTACCACCTTACTCCCTTCCCATAACCTTCCCACGTCCAACATAACCAACGCAGACACATGAACACGACCAAAACAGCTACACTACATTACAGAGTATACACAAGGGGTTGATAGACTTCATGCGTCTAAAGAGAAGGCCTACTACGCCTTGGATCACGATGCTACCACCTGAGTATTAGGGGAGGGTCGGCAAACATTAAATAAGCATAATGCGCATCTCCAAATGAGAGATGAGGCCACAATTATATATATTAACCATTCTTTGTTAATTAAATACTCCCGCATGACAGGGATATATTATTATTACGCCTCAGCATACGCCTATCCTTATATGAGTGCAGATGCCTCATATCCAGATACCTGCATGAGTATCCCATCCATTTACCAGGGATATTACTATCAAACCTGCATGGAATTTTCATATTATTGCAATCCCGGGAATTACCTCCCCAGTCCACTCATTGTAAGAGCAATCCTAGTAGCATTACCGGCTCAAGGCCACCATTTATTTGAGCCCAAAGATGCATAACCTCTTCCTACCATACTTTCCGCCCACTCTACAAATAACTACCCCCAGATCCTAATAACAGGGTACCTGACATCATAGACCCTACTAACACCTCCATAAAGGGTTAATAGAGCATTATTGCTGGACAGCTGACGTAGCAATAGTAGACCAGAAGTAGTCTATGTACTTAGAAGCTCTACAACCCCACAACACTGGAAATATTTTACATTTTTAAATTATTTACACAGGTTACGCCCATTTTTTTTTATTTTAATATAAAGGAATCTGAGACACTCTGATTGGTGATAGCGGCGTAAGCCAAAGGCCAAAGGCACCACACTGGGGCAGAGCTGTGGTAGGTGATGATGACCCTTACCCCAGTTGGCTCAACAAATCACTGACTAGACCAAACAGACGAACCACGTAAGGTTGAAGCATTCGGGACCTGACACGGGCAAACGTCAAGATCTAGGGGTGCATCTAGCCTATCCCCCTTGTCGGAGACAGTTACACCCACTATGTGCCACGGTCGTCGAAGCCCAGACCTGCAGGGAAGTCTTTCTGAGGATGGTGGGAGAAATAGCCCACTCCGCGCCGAACTCAGGGGATGACTCTAGAGACGACCCCATTATGACTAGACTTTAGCTAAAATTAAGTAAGTAAGGCTTCTACAGCGGGAAGCAAGACTCCTGTGCGTTGGAGTGAAATATAATTGCGGCCAACAAGGGCGAAGAAAATATAATTGCGGCCAACAATGGCGAAGAGGATATAATTGCGGCCAATAAAGGCGAAGAGATTACTACTACTGCGTAAAGCACACTACGATTGCCAATGAAGGCGAAAATAATATTATGCCATTGGACGACAATGTCCAATGCCCACATAAATGGCGACGCATCGGGCAGCCAATGGGCATTAAGAGAGGGGCATTGCGGGCACCTCATAGGAGCCAAAGTGGGCGGCTCAACTACGACAACGATGAACGATAACGGTAATGAGCAGGAAGGTACAGCAGGCGAAACGGTTTGCTTAGTGGCACCGTAAGCCGCCTGCGACTAGGTTAATACTAGTTGATAAGCGTCGACATCTAGAATTAAGGGAACGGAATCCGGCGACCCTAGAGACAACCGGTGTTTCTAGGACTCGTACGGGTGGTGTCCTGAGGAAGTAAATTGCCTCAGGCGATCGTTCTGGTCCAAATTTTAGCTGTAAGATAGTTGCACTTCGGTACGCAACTTAGGATTAAGCAAATTCACTAACCGCTGTTGCTCATAATAGCACAGCACATTTCGGCAATAGAATAAGGCCACCCTTTCGGTTTAGCAATAGCAGCCATTTTTTTATTAATTAGTAAGATAAGTAGTGGTAAGATAACGCCGCTCGGCGCCTGATGATCCACAAACCCGTCATCAGGATAAGTCCGACAACTCAGGATAACTCATGACAACTCATGATAACTATTGATAATTCATTATAATACAGCATAAGTCTACTTTTAAGGCAATTTTTTTATATATATATTAAGGTAAAATTTCGGCACTTGGTGACTAAAAATCCGTTACCAAGGTAAGCCCGACAACACTAGGCTAAGATAGGTTAACATAGGCTAACCTAGAAGTAAGTTAGACTTCAGTGGCGCCACACTTAATTTTATAAATTAAGCGCTGCCACGAAAATGTCATATATAATATATTGTAATGTATTGTCATGTATTGCTAACAACTAATCCGCTTTCCCAAACACAGGAAACACAGGGAGCAACGCGTCCACAGATATACACAACAGAAAAAGAGTTGCCATTAATACATTTTTTACATATAACAAGGAGCATGAGCATGTCTATTGTAAATATATTTCCCACACCAAATTACACATACCCTTATCTCTGTCACACAAACACACTACTCCCCATCATTTTTCAGTCGCGCCAATAAGGTGACGGCGCCGCGATCAGCGACGTAAGGTGACGTGGGGCACCGAGCGACGCTGACGCAAACACACGTATGGATACGCTTCAATAATAAGCAATATACGGTAGCCAGGGGCGGTGCAGAGATTGTGAGCACCTACCCTCGCTGCCAAGGTGAATTTTTCCACCCACGGGGAAAATTTGCGACAGGTAAGGTTAACGGCATGACCACTAACCCACAGCCATAGGTGAGAGGTACCTACAGCTCAGCGAATAGCAAAGTGAAGGGAGAATGAGTCGACAGAGGAGAGCGCTACAGAAGGCCTAGAGAATGGGACGAGGTACCAGGCTCATGAGCAAACCGGTCTAGTAATAAGGTTATTATGTTATGTTATATCATGCTTGTAAAATAAAATGTAAACCCAAAGCGTACACAAATATATATTAATGCTCAAGTGTACGCCTACGCACATAAACTTACAATATGTCACGCCATTCAACACTGCCATAATGGCAACACTGAATACACGGTTTTGTTTTTTCCTTTCTACTCTACTAACGCCCAAATTTGTGAGGGTGTTCCGTTTTATCCCAAACCAATAAATGCACTTTGAATATTTCCCTTAAATTATACCCTGGAACACCCATTTTTTCTATTCTCTTCTATCTTTCTCTTAGCAGGGAGCACTTTTTCCCCAAAATAAAGCCAGACGGCACAATTCCTCGTCTATCTGGGTTTTTCCTCCCTGCACAACAATGTAACGGATAAGTATCAAAACCATGTTTTTTTTCTCTCTCTTTTTGAAACTTGCAATATGCCAACAATGGCAATGTCAATTTTTTTTAAATGTCAATTTCCATTTTACAATGCCAATGTCACTGTTATATATATATGTACATCCCATAACCCTCCCCTCTGAACACGGACTGATCTCACACCTACACTTCAACACGACATCACCCATTCTATACGACACGACGACGACGACAAGGAAGACATCTACAGAAGATACGAGGGGACTTCAAGAACAACTGTATTGTACATCAACATCCCAACCTCAAGTTCCGTTCCCGTTCGCGAGGACGCGAACTAAATGGAGGAAGACGCTTGTACAGCCCCCCAGGGTTCTGCATCCCCTGGAGGACATCCCCCCATCATCTATTTAAATCACCCTTAACTGGCAATTCTTGTAAGTCCAGAACATATCTATTAACACCGCAATGGCAGCTAGCCAGTATGGAAAGCTTAACCAATAATTGCATCACTACCACAAACAGCGACACACAAATTAACTAGGTCATCTAGGCAGCAGTATGCTGACAGAACAACGCCGAAAGCTATAAAAGGGAGCCTTATGTAGGACAAAGTCTCTCTCTCCATTACCAGTCTTACAGTGCAGCGGCCGAAGGCTATCGACGTTATCATCAGAGGTGAGTCAGACGTGTTCAGATCTCCTATAATTTGTAACCTTTACCCACAGATTGTACTTTTACATTGTGACCATTATTACATTCCCTAAAGGGACTCATAATTCAACATCACAGACCTATAAAACACGTGGTCTATACATTACACTCGTCTTACTATTAATACGCCTCTTTACGTCCCAACGCCCTTCCTTATTCCCGTCACGGCTAGACGTGACACACGGTAGCCCAACAGTGCTAACTCAGGTATCATTGTATTCCTCGCGGCGGCCCGACTGCTAAGAGCAGCGTGTGCCACCTAGCTGACACAAGCACGTTCAGTTATATAACAAGCAGCCAGCTGGACGACCAGCACGTTGACCTATACGCCAAACTCCATCCCCTAAGATACATCTACATCCTTTACAGGAGCGCCCCCTAGTTCCTAACACTAAACAACACTCTACACTGGTCAGCTTACCCTGTTACGGGAAGCTACCCCCTTTTAGGCACTGCTTTATAAATTAACACAATAACTCTTCCTTTTAGATCCAACCACCCCCAATAAAGGGATCTAAAACAATACGTTGAACATTGGAACGACAGAGTCTGCGAAGGATGCACCTACGGGAAACAACATAGGGTATCTCACCCACTGAACGAGAAGGTTGCTACCCAACCATTGGATCTGGTCCATGTAGATATGGGAGAGATGGCGACACCATCGCTAGGAGGAGCAAAATACTTCTTGCTTTTCAAGGATGATTATTCACATTTCCGAACAGATATTTCTTGAAGACGAAGGACGAAGCCGCAGCCAAATTGGATGTTTTCATGAAGCTGGTGGAAAACCAATTCGGAAGAAAGGTGAAAATTCTACGATCAGATAATGGAACCGAGATCAAGAATGCCAACACACGTAAGCTGCTGGAGGAGCTAGGTGTCTTTCACACTTTTTCATCACCTTACACCCCAGAACAGAACGGAAGAATGGAACGTGAAATGAGAACAATTGTAGAGTCAGCAAGGACAGCAATTCATGCACGAAATCTGAAGGACAATTTGTGGGCAGAAGCAGTGAACTATTCTGTGTTCACGATCAACCAGACTGGCACAAGTTCAAAGGAAAGAGTCCAGCCAACCTATGGTTTGGACGACAGGTCAACATGAACAAACTGAAAACCTTCGGATGCGACCGCTACGTATTGACTCCCAACCACAAGAGAAGCAAACTTGACAAGAAGTCTACGAAAGGTATATTTGTTGGATACGACATAGACTCTCCATCCTATCGAGTCTACCTGCCTGAAGAACGTGATGTTGTCAGTTCAGACAACGTCATGTTTAATGAAGGAGAAAAAGATGAGCGAAACCTGACAGATGTTGAAATGGCCGTGAACAACGAGAACGAGTTGATTGAAGAAGATGAGTATGAAGACGGCATAGACCTGAGACAAGACAGAAACGAAGAAAGAGATGAAGCCAGAAAAAAATATGAACAACTAATAAGACCAGGACTACGCAATCGTCAAAATATTCAGCTACCTGCCAAACTATCAGACTGCGTCATGGGCTACCTCCGGGGAGGAAAGAGTGCCAACTTAGCCATAATAGGAGAAATCCAGGATATCTCTATTTCCAAAGCGTTGAAAGATGCCAAGTGGCTGAAAGCCACGACAGAAGAATTTGAATCCTTACAGAAGATGGAAGCTTGGAAATTAGTGAAATGTCCAGAAGAAGTTCGACCCCTGACCTTCCACTGGGTGTTACGAGAAAAGCCTGATAGGAGAATGAAAGCACGACTGGTAGCACGTGGCTTTGAGTTGGAAGAAGGAGTTGACTATTCAGAAACCTTTAGTCCAGTAGCGAACCATGCTTCAATTCGACTGATTCTCAGTCATGCCGCTACTGAGAAGATGACACTATGTGAAGACTGCCTTCTTGCACGGAGACTTGGAGGAGAACTTGTACATGAATCAACCTGAAGGATTTGAAGATGGTACTGGCTGAGTCTGCAAACTAATGAAAAGCATATATGGACTAAAGCAAGCACCAAGCAAGAGGAATGAGAGAATGTCAGATTTTCTTAAGAAGAAACTTGGACTAGTGAACACCGACGATGACCCCTGCATTTACTATAACGAGAAGAGAACTTTGATTATGGCTCTTTTCATCGTCGACGGGCTCATCGCTGGAAGAAGAAGAAATCTTTGAAGTCTTGGATGTCATAAATCGGGAATTTGAAATCACTTACCAACGATCAGTTCAGAAGCAATTCACGTACCTAGGCATGGAAGTTAGAATAGAGAAGGAGGGAATTTTTGTGAACCAGCCTGGATACACCAGAATGCATATTTATGTCCGGAAAAGTCCAAGAAACGGAAGATTTTATGAAACTTGAAGCTTTATAGTTACAAACTAGTAATTTCAAAGGGGTACCTCATCAGATTCAAAATGAAATTCGATCTCCAGTTACCGAGAAAAGAATAATTTGTTCAGGAATATGTAATATGCGTATAGTCGGTACATTGCTTTACATACTTCAGTAAGTAGATATATTCAAATTTGTAAGATATAGCCTAATATTTTTGAAGTCGATGAATCAACGACTGTACAAATTGGCTATAAAGATTTTTAAATTTTTAATAAGCACATGATTGAAAACTTAGAAGACCTGATCTTCACAGATTTGAAGGAGCAATGGGGCAAGTTAAAGAAAGACAACCACATGTAGGCCTAGGATAAAGTGTCCCCTAAAAGTAATGTTTGGCACATGGGAAGAACAGCTGTCAAGTCGACCTTGCTAAGTTGCCTAGTTTGTAGTGCATGGGAGAACGTAGGGTACGGCACTGGATAGTGCAAGAAATTGATTAGTATTGTACCCGTTCGTCCGAGGGATGCGATGACCCATCTGCTATTACATCGCATTCCTGGATTTCCAGGACAGAGTTTAGTTAAATGAACATGAAGTCAAATAAGGATTGTGTCGGAAATTCAGTTGAAATATCACAAAAGCAGAGGGTAACACGAGATAAAGTATCTCCAGGGTCGTTACGGGTTTAAATTTAATTTTAAAAAATACAAATAGAAATGGGCGCCACCAACTGAATCCCTAGCAAACCACTTCCTTCCTGGTTAAGCCTTAATTAAGACAAGGAAAGAATTAGGAAAATCACATCATCATCAGATCACAACTAAGATAAAAACAAATTTATTCAAACTTTGATAGTCAGACAGAAATATTAAACACACATCCTACCTAAGAGTATGGTCGAATGCCAACGTTAAATTGTCATTGTCCTGAAAATCGAACCATCTCTATGCTATTCAAAGTGTACTTCATCCACATAAAATATGAAAATTTTCTAAAGTTCACTTGGGTTCTCAGGTTCACCGTAGCACTATGTCTATGCGTCACTGACATTCGTGATACCTGAGACCTAACTTCTCTTTAAGTTAACATCATGAATGTGGATGTCAAAAATAATGAATCTGTCTAAACACATATATTCTAATCACATATTTAAATATCAACTAATTTTATGGCATGAATGGCATTATTCAAATGCTGAAAATCTCAGTAAATGCTCCTAGAAATCGAATAATTAATTTACACTATATTTACACTGTCATTAATTATTGCTTGTTTGTGAATCAAAGAAACTCCACTACTCATTGGTTATCATCATCATCATATCAAAATTAAATATCTCTCACATTAGTTCTCATCTCAAAATTCATTATATTCGAGTCAGAATAATTAATTCATTACCATCAAATCATTTAAATGAATATTATAATCATCAATTCATTATATTCTCTAATTATTCACACACTCTCATTTCATCATCTCATTCAGATTAAATCATATCAAATCATCCATCTAAATTGTTTAATTCATTAATTCAAGTTGCAATTCTTCAAATTATTTAAATCATATCTCTCATTTAAATTTATTTAAATCCATTTAAATTGTTTAATCATCAGCTTCTTTAATTAATTATCACCTTTTAATTCAGTTATTCATCAGCTATTTAATCATCTATAAATTTATTTAAATCAGCTTATTTATTTAATCTTTAATTCATCCATTTATTTGATTCATTGATTTATTCCAAATTCTAATTTATCAATATATTTAAATTTTATTCATCTGGTTATTTAGATTTGTATTTCATCGAGTCATTTAGATTTTTATTTCATTGTGTCAGATCATTAATATGCTTAAACTTCAGATTATTATTTTATTAATTATTATTATCAGAAAATCTTGTATTATCAACATTATTTATTTGTTTAATTTCCTAACAAATTGTTAATATGGGTTATAGAACGTTGTCTTACAGTGTTATCACTTCCAAGTTATATCTCGTATTTAATTATCATGCCAAAAATATTATTGCCTTCACAAAATCACGTTGGATCTCACTATCCAAAACTTCATCATATACTCTCACTTTATCAAATACCATATTTGAATACCATAATTATTCCACGTAACACCATAACTATTCCACATAACACCATAACTATTCAGCGCACAGCATAAATCTCAAAAATTATGCTAGACTGGGTTCGACAACCTCATGTCTGCCTCAAAATACATTAGCAATATTGCAACTTCCACTTGGCAACTTCCAGAAAATGCCTATCACAAACTTCACTTAATCACGTTGCATGATCTACAAAAATATATAACTGGCTTCAAATTATTAACGCACACAATCTCCAAGAACTGTAATTAATCTGATCACATCTAGACAACTTCTTAAACAATAAGGAAAAATTACCTTAGTAATCGAAATCCAATTCAAGATCTGCTTTCAAATAGAGCATAAATTCTCTTAAAGTTCTCAAAATTCACTTCAAAGAAAAACACCAATGTGTTATAATCTCTCACATCAAAAATATGTAATACTGATCTGCCTCAAAATAAATCTGACCATTAATGATTCATCTTACAAGATTCAATTACTTTAAATCCTTCTCAAAGGTATCAAACTCACTCACAAAAGAGTATCAAAAGTATCAAAAGTATCAGCTGTTAAATGAATGTACTCTCAAAAGAGTATAGCAACAAAATATTGGATTGGCAAACAAGAATTACAAAATGTAACCCTGCTGACATTTATTTTTAATTTATTTAACAAAATTCGACTAATGTGTGACTAGTAGTTTCTTGTTTAATCCTCTTACGATCTCAAGTACACTCGGATGATAAAAATGAGGCCCTCGACTGGCAGGTTATGTGAGTACCACCACGCAATCGCCTAAAGCGAAAGGCCCTGCCCCGTAGACTACCATGATAATGCCCTAGACGATGGGTCAGGTGTGTACCACCACGAAATCGTATAAAACGAAAGGCCCCACCTCGTAGACTGATGGGTGAATGTACCAGATTGGAATCAACAAGACTCTAGTTGTCACATAAAAGCGATATTCATTCACTTGAGTGAATAAAATCTTAATATCTCCAAACAATCCAATAGAAAAAAATCCCTACTGATGAATAATACATACTCGCTAGTATGCAATGAACTGACGAAGTAATTTAAATAATCCAATTGCAGATCACGAGTTCGAAACACTCGCCACAAAAAAAACTATCCAAGAAAAACTATCCTTACTGAAAAGAATGTCAAAAAGACCAAACATCTGCTTAATAAAGCCAACCAATGGTGAGAACGTCGTATAATGGTGCCTGCCATATCATATGGTAACGCCATATTCTAGCAAAATGGAGCAAAAAATATCTAAGCCATGTCAAAATAATCGTAGAACTCCTACTAGAAATATATACAAGTATGCCCAGTGTTCATGAAAAATCATATCAGGAAAGTCATAACTCTTACAATACCTTCTTATATCAGCTGTTAATATAATTCAAAGATCGCCGATTATCCTCGTGTGTGCCACAAATTTCTCGAAAGATCGACGAAAACATCGTATCACCCACTGAACTAACGATTGACTTCATATTCCAAGTGAATCTGATGTTGGATGTCCTCTTCTTCAGGAACCGAATCCATCGCTCTGTGGTGCCATCACGTTTCCGTATTCGCCTAGCCCGACATGATGAACTGCATATTATCCATCACGGATATTGTCCAAACTCTTCCATAAAAGTTCATAAATGTAGAGTACCCCATACTCTTCGACTATGTCACGCCACTGTCCCATACAATGTTCGGTTTGCATATGACAAAAGTTAATCTCCACAGCGGCTGAATTTCACTAGTAGAAAATAAATTATTTAGAAAAGTGTATACATTTCTGAAACACCCTGTATCTGTGTTCGTAACTGATATTTCATAATTGATCATGAAAAACAACTATAATGCTGCACGTGCCACTGTTCATAAAGTGCATATTCTCGTAACTGTTCATTTGCCTAAAAGCATTAATGTTGGCCTGACCCCATGGTCGCCTTAAATATTCCGGTCTGAAATGCATTATCTAATAAGCCGTAATACCATTGGAATATATCTAAGTCCATTTGAAAGTTCACAATAGCAGAGTAAAATTGCTATCTGCCTGCACAATTAGACTGTCGAACACAAGTCCAAACTTACTAAGTTTAACAAAATGTCGAAATAATGTTCAGCTGCTTGCATGTCGCCTGCTTGTAAAATGTTGGACCCAGCACGCCCTGTTCTGCCTCACTGTTCTCGAATAATGCGACGCTGAAAACTGGCCTCATTATATCGCTTCGCTGTGCTGTCCTGTATTAAGAATGTGGCTCGAAATAATGTTCTCAATTCTATCACAATGCTGCGTATTACTTTAACGAACTGTAACATTGGAAAAGCATTGCTGTTTCACATAACTGTAACCATGATGTTGAAAATACATCTGCCCGAACACCGGCTCTCCATTCACTTTCACGGCCTGTATAGCTTGCCTTGCTAACCGCTTCTCGCACTGCACACCGTGCTTCTCTCGTCTTGACTGACTGACCTACTTTCGTTCTCCTAGCGTATGCTGCTATCAGCCCCGCTTGCTGGAATACTACTGTCGTTTTCCTCGCACCATGTGCTGTACTCAGCTCGACTGGCTGGACTACTACTGCTGTCTTCAGACTGTGTGATGATCTCCGCTCGGCGCTGTCACGTGACGTTCCCCTGCCTTCTGCGGTCATACGTCACAACTATAATCTCGACCACAATCATATCGGCAATTAAGTTATACCATAACTTAAGGAGTTATCTGCCTTTCTTCAAGTTATCACCATAAAGATTTCTTGATATTTCTTCTCTTTTGAGATGATATAATATTATATTCCATATAGATCTTGATAATACTTCAATATTCCTCCCATAATTCCATCTGCTTGACTGGTAGTGCCACCTTCATCCTTGGCCTCCTACGTCATTTCCTACCACTCTTCTCGACTCGATCAGAGCGCTATCTTTTCTTCTTTTCCCATAAATGTCAACTACGGCTCGATGTCAACTGGCGTAGCCGATAGCCTCAACTAGGTATCGGGTACAGTATTGATTAATAATTAATCCCCCATGTAAAATGGCATGTGTATACGATCATATACTTCGAAATCGGCTTTGCGATGCGAAGCAATCGACTCCATTCCGTCTGAAAAGCTTTCTTTTTCTGTAAGGAATGCATTGATATCGCAATTGTTGAATTCGAAGAGCACAGAGGAACTGAGCAATTATATAAGTCATCTTTTAGCCTCAATTATTATGAAAATAACTGAAAAAACGAAAGACGAGCACACCCATAACCTGAAATCACATGTTATAGCATCTGTTTGTTTATCTTTCCATCACCCTTACGCTAGTTCCAGATAACGGCAGCACCGTCGCCTGAGTTCGCGAATATCAAAAATGTACTGTATAGCCTACATGTAATTGATCAAACGGATAAATACAAATCTAATCTAATCTACCACCGTTAATCCACTTTAATAAAAACTTACGAGTGAAGAACAGTGCACAATGGTATCTTTTCGGCCAACGTTACACACATTTGAAACATCGAACTGAAAGTCTCATACAACACATTCGAAGAAAGACGCGTCTAGCAGTTGGAACGTCTTGCTCGAGTGCGCATGCGCGTGCTCTCATACATACCCTTTGCTCGTTTATCTAGAAGTCATGGAGATGTGCACACGGCGGGTTATTCAAATAGTTCAAAACTATCGCCTCGGGGTACAGCACCCAGGCGCACAGCGATGTGGTGGGTATAAAAAAAATAGCGTTGGTGAGCTGCTGTTGTTGATGGCGTTGCAGTTGAACCACCATGTCGACTACAGCATGCGTGCCTTTTGTTTGCGAATATTGTGCAAAAGTATTTGCACAAGTCATGTATCTGAACCAACATTTAAGGAATGTACATGGATCAGAACCTGCTTACTCTTCGGAAAATATTTTATGTCCTTTTACTAACTGTGTTATGCGAATGAAGTACAATGCAACTTTGAGGACTCATTTGAAAGAGAGTCATCACATTCCACTAGGACTAGATGAAGAAATGAAATTAAAATTTATATCGATTAAATGTAAGCAGTAAAAATACAATAGTGAAATGATTTTTTGAAATGCCGCTACGGATACATGAACTAAAATTTCCTAATAATGTTTGGCTATATTTGTTAACGGGTAACTCTCGGCAGCCCTAATTTGACAAATTCAATTAATTACAATCTGATGGATCGTAATTTATTCACAATTCCGTAACTAAGCGCTTACCACCGCTTCTGTAGAATTACGAGGCAAACTGGGAATTGAAATGGAACACACGTTTAATGTACTTGACATTTACTAGAACAGTACTGAAAGAACAAGGTGATACAACATTCTTTTATACACACCCTAACAAAAACAAAAGAGAAACATATCTCCATGGAGCAGGTTTATAATTAACAGTGTGACCAACACAAACCATGGTTACATATTTCAACACACCTCCTTAAACCTGCGGGAGTAGAGGGCATGATTCAAGACCCAAGTCTTTACAAAATTAATGTGCTTAGGCTTAGGAAGAGGCATTGTTAGGATGTCTGCAGTCATTTTTGAAGTCTCCTCATATTTGATGTATATGACTTTAGAATCCAAAGCATCTTTAACATAGTGATATTTAGTGTCAATATGTTTGGTCCTATTATGGTGGACTGGATTTTTTGCCAGTTTATGAGCTGATTGACTATCCCTCAATAATATGATGGGTGACTTGAGATCTATAAAGTTAGACAAAACACGTTTCAACCAAACAGCTTCTCTTGCACCTTCACTCAGTGCAACATATTCTGCTTCAGTAGATGGTAAGGAAATGCATTTTTGCTTTTGAGCCCCCCATGATACAGCACCACCTGCCATTTTGAACACAAAAACGCTGTATGATTTTCGGTCAGTGCTATCATTAGCCAAGACAGCATCAACAAATCCCACGAATTGACCGTCATTCCTTGCATACTTAAGTGACAAGTCTTTTGTGCAATTTAAATAACGCAGCACTCTCCTTGCAGCTGACCAGTGAGATTCCTTGTAACAATGATTAAATTGCCTGAGATATGATATCGCATAGCTTATATCTGGACGCGTGCAAACACTTAAATCCATGAGTGAACCTACGAGTTCTCTATAAGGAAGATCACTAGTTTCTGTGTCAGAAACATCAAGATTTGGTTTAGTTTCCAAAGGAGTACCAATGGGACGAGCATCTTGCATACCACATTTCTTCGCCATCTGAATGATGTACTGCTCTTGGCTAAGATACATTGTACCATTCTTCTCATCCTGCCTTACTTTAATACCTAAAATATAAGAAATTGGTCCAATATCTCCTACCTAAAATTCTTTATCAATACAGGTCTTCAATGACTTGATCTCATACTTATCATCATAAGCCACAATGAAATCGTCAACGTATAATGCAATAATTACCATACCTTGGGCTTGTTTCTTAAAGTAGACACAGGGTTCATCGGCACAATTTTTGTAACCCAATTTGACAAGGACAGAGTGAGCTCTCTCATTCCACAAACGAGAAGATCGTTTTAAGCCATAAATATATTTTTGTAACTGCAAACTTTATGCTCTGAACCTTACTTGACGAAACTTTCTGGCGGTCACATGTAGATCTCTTCATCTAACTTTCCATTGAGGAAAGCAGATTCAGCATCCCAATGTGCCACCTTCAGATTTGTTTGGACAGCCAAGGCAAGCAGCACTCTTAACGTGCTGTGTCGAACAACAGAAGAGAAAGTTTCTGTAAAATCTACTCCGTACCTTTGGGTGAAGCCCCTGGCCACAAGTCTGGCTTTATACCTCTGAATGTTACCATTAGAGTCTCTTTTTACTTTGAAAACCCACTTACTACTGATACCATTTTGCCCTGGGGTTTATCAACTAGATCCCAGGTGTCATTTAAATGAAGTATCTCCATTTCTCTTTTCATAGCCTGCTCCCACTTAACCCTATCAGGCATGGACAGTTCCTCCTTAACTGTACTAGGTTCAGAGTCATCAGTGAGAATAAAGTATGTCACATAGTCTGACAGTCTACAGGCTTTTTTTGGCGCCTAGGATACCTTTGATTACCTTCGGCATCCCCCTCCATTGGCTCATTGACGATGGTGGCAGAGCCCTCAGATTCACTCCAGGCTGAATCTGTTCCACTAGGGACATAGCTTAAAACAGCTGAGTCAACAGTATCAGCCACACCAGCACAGCTGATGGGTGATACGCTTTCAAGTTCCGAAATGCTCTCTGCCCCATCCTCTGAGTTGTCGGATTTTGCCTCACTGTCTGGGGGAACTGAGATCTGCAACATTGCAGGTTCATTAATCTTCAAGGATGGGCCAACATTACCTGGAGACAAATCAGACACCTCCTGGAACGCATCTTCAAAGAACTGTGCATCCCTGGACTTAACAAGATGGCGGCTATGGCTATGGCTAGTAATGTTTGTTCTCCATGCGGGAAAAAAGTGAAAAATTGCGAAGAATTCGTTAGTTGCGAAGGGGATTGTGGGCGTAATTTGCACAAGGAATGCACAAGACTTTCTAAGAAAGCCTACGAGTCTATAAAAAGTGATCCGCAAAAGGTGTGGAAATGCAATCGCGAGGATTGTCACCCTCCACTCAAGTTCAGTGAATGTGACTTGGTGAAGGAGGTGACAGAAAAGATTCAGTTGTCAGTAAATGAACTAAGGAACACTTTCATGAAGGATTTAAAAATAATTAAGCAAGCCACGGAATTCATTAACGAGCAATTTGAAGATTTCAAAAACCTCACAAATGAGATTTAAAAAAGAACACTAGAAATGGAAAAGTCAGTGGCAAGTATCAGCAGTTATACAAAGCAAGCGTTAGATGGGTCAGAAGACCTTAAACAGTACACACGTAGGAATAATTTGCTATTTAGTGGAATGCCAGATATGCCGAGGGAAAATGTGTACTACCTAGTGATCCAAGTTTCCAGGGCATTGGGGGTTGAGTTAGGACTCCGCGACATCGATGTCGCCCATCGTTTGCAAGCGAGAGGCGGGGACGTGGGGCGAATCGTGGTGAAATTCACTAACAGGTGGAAGAAGGATGAAATAGTGAATGCGAGAATTCAGAAGGGAGTTCTAACAACCCAGGACATTGGACTGAATTGCCCATCACGCAATATTTTTATAAATGACCACCTATCACCCAGGAACGACTATATTGCAAGAAGATGCCGGATCCTGAAGCAGAATGGGAAGATATTTGGAACCTGGACAAGAGACCGCAAGCTTTATGTTCGGGGAGCTCGTGATGGCCCAAGCACACTCATCTGCGGTGAAGCGAAGATCGCCCACCTCGAGAAAAAATAAGGACAATAAGTGCTGCAGGTATCACACACCCAAAGTTGCATATATATTAAATGGACGGAGACGACTATAAACACAACGAAACGTTAAGCTCTGTCGAAATTCATTGTGATTCTATAGAAAACTATAATTTACCGACTAAAAATCAATTTTGAATTCAAAATTTAAATGTATCTACATCAATACACGAAGTATTCGGAATAATTTCGAGGATATTATGCTCCTTATTGACGAGATTTTAGAAATAGATTTAATAGTCATAACAGAAAATTGGTTGTCAGACCAAGAAACACAATATTATAACATTCCCAGCTTTGACTCACACCATGTAACACGAATCGGTACTGGAGGAGGTCTGTCAATTTATGTATCTAGAAAATGGGCGACCAAAGTTATTAACACCATTAACAGTTATCACAGTATACTTCAAATCGAAATATTTCAGAAATACAAAATATATAATGTTAATTCTTACTATAATCCAAGAGAGAGTAATGCAAACGAATTTATGCTTGGCCTTGAACACATACTTTGCAATACTAACAAATCAAACACACCACTTATCGGAGACGATAATATTGATTTTCTAAAAGACAGCATTGTTTACAGGGCCTATTCGTCTTTACTGAATTGCTTTAATTTTTATCCATGCACATGCAATACAAGACTGCCAACAAGAATAACGCCTACTTTTTCAACTTTAATTGACCATATACATTCTAACTTGAAAATCCACAGCCTGCTTCCAGTCTCCGACCAGGTCAGGAATGGAATGAATGGAGCCCCTATCTAGCGACGAGGATATGAACTGTGCCGGCTGCCGAGGCCTGACGCACTCCTCTGGGGCAATGATGAAATGAATGACAGATGAAATGAAATGATAGTGGAATGAAATTTTGACAGGGAAAACCGGGGAAAAACCTGTCTGCCTCCGTATTGTCCAGCACAGATCTCACATGGAGTGACCGGGATTTGAACCACGGACCCAGCGGTGAGAGGCCGGCGTGCTGCCGCCTAAGCCACGGAGGCTTTTTCATTCCATTCCTGACCCGGTCGGAGACTGGAAGCAGGCTGTGGATTTTCATTATCATACATTCTAACTTTGCCAATAATGATAACTTCTATTTGTATAATGTTATGAGTGACCTTAGTGATCATAATATTTTAATTCTAGAAATTACATCTGTTATGTCGTGGGAGATACAAGATAAATAACATACACTTGTTAATATAAAACAACGGTTTATCAAACACTAGTTGATACACAACGATACACAAGGTGGACTAACTTGAACGGAACTAACGCGGAACTGAAGAATATGTGAGGAACTGTCGTCTACAGTCTGCGGGTGCATATATACATAGTATATGGAAGGTTCCAGATTAGAATATTCTGGGCATAGTGACTAGAATGTTCATGTTATCTCAAGTAAATACACAACACTTTCTAGAATGTTCATGTTATCTCAAGTAAATACACAACATTTCCTCCCTCTTTTAAATGGATGATTTAGGAAACTTAATCAGGAGAGAATCTCAATGGTGGTCTTCGCCGGTGAGTACTCCAGCGTGGAGGTGGTGCCCTGTTTACAGGTGTAGCTGATGTGGCTGGTGGTGTTTGGACTGTTGCTGGTGTCTCGGTGAAGCAAACTCGTCTCAGGCTCGGTTGAGCGGTGGCTTGCTCGGTTGTGCGGTGGCTTGGTCGGTTGCGCGGTGGCTTGATCGGTTGCGCCGGTGACCTCGTCGGTTGTGCGGTGGCATGGTCGGTTGCGCGGTGACTTGGTCGGTTGCACGGTGACTTGGTCGGTTGCACGGTGACTGGGCTGAGGGCCTGCATCAGATTTTCAAAGCTATCAGCAAAAACTATACTGTCATCGAAAAAACTTACGACGTTTGGGAGACCTAGCAGGACTGTGTACATTCGCCGCTGCCAGATAGCGGGGATGTTAGCTGCTCCATGTACTGCTCGCGTTGGGCGGATCAGACCGTGAGTTGGCGTGCTAAGCGTTAGAGCATGGCTGAACTCATCGTCGACCTCGAGATGAGTGTACGCGTCGGTGATATCCAGGAGGCAGAAGAGAGTGGCGCCACGCATTCGGTTGAACAGATGATCCACCTTGGGAATCTGATGTTCATCGATGATGATCCGCGGGTTGAGAATAAGCTTGTAGTTGCCTGTGATCCTCAGTTTGCCGTTCTTCTTGGCGACGACGTGCGTTGTCGATGCCCACTCAGAATAGTCCACTCTTTCGTAGAAACCAGATGCAATTTTCTTCTCGATTTCCTTGTCGTAGGCATCGCGGAGGGCAACTGGTACGTCTCGAGCTCGGGCGAAAACAGGTGTGGCTCCAGCCTTCAGGTGCATCTTCGCTGGGGGACCTGAGACCTTCCCGGGGGTGTCGCTGAACCCATCCTGGTAGCGAGATAGAACTTTGTCGAGCTGCTTCTGTTGTTCCAAGGTCAGAGCCTGCTTGTCTGAGAGCTTGTGGATTGGGTCGGGTTTTCTGAAGAGGTGACCAAAGTCGATCTCCCGTACAAACTCCGAAATCTACTCTCGGACAAAGAGCGATTCGACTTAATCGTCAACCACGTAGAGATTCAGGTTCCTGGTTGTGGTTCCGATGGTGGTGCACACTGACGTTTTGCCAATGCATTTGATCGGATGACCAGTGTAACTGTCGAAGTTACGATCATATTTCTGCAACACAAAACCTGGTTTGATCATACTTATCTTTGATTTGCTCATGGTTGAGCAGGGGGCGCCGGTGTCGAGTTCCATTTTGACGGTGGTTCCCTCTATGTTGACATCAACCAGTGGCCTAGGTGCTGCGTTGACCGATCCGATGACCTCGATTTTGCTGAAGTAGTCCACAACGTCGAGGTTCTCTGCTGGAAGCTCTTCTTCGGTCACATGGTTTGTTGTTCGATGTTTCCTCGATTTCGATCGGCAAACTGTTCTGATGTGACCTTTCTTGCCACACGTCAGGCACTCTGCGTTCAGGAACCTACACTGACTACGAGGATGAGCTTCACCGCACCCTGCACATGTTGATTGGTTGTCCTGGGATGCACTCTGGTTTGCCTGGTGTGGCCATTGGTGCTGTCTGGTTAGGTTGTAAGACCCTTGACTTCGATGAGCTGACTTGCTGTGTGGCGGCTGCTGGTTGCTGTTCTTTCTGGACAGAGGCTTCTCGTATCCAATCCGATTGGTTGATTCAGACTTAGCGGCAGCTCTTTTGACCTCGTTGGTGGTAATGCGAGTAGCTTCAAGTGCGTGCGCAATTTCATATGCCGCGGTAAAGTTCTCTGGTTGTTTTGCAATTATCTCGTCGCACATTTCTCGTGATTCCAAACCTGCGAGCATTTGTTCAATTAACATGCGATCAAGGAATGTGCCATACTCACAAAACGTTGCAGCCTGCCGCAGGCTTAAGGTGAAGCTAGCGAAGGTTTCTCCTTGCTTCTGCATTACACTCCGAAATTTGATGCTCTCGGCAAACTTGTTGCGTGTGGCGTCGAAGTGGCCTTTCAGCTTAGATTGAATCTCACTGTATGACAGAGTTTCCGGATCATCAGGACTCACCGGGATCTTCGGGGCATCATTGAGCTCAGACCCCATGTAAACACGTGCAAAGTTTGCATGCTGATCCGCGGGTAACTTGCTGAGGTTGAGCGCCCAGGTAAAGCGAGTGAAATAGTCGGCTACAGTCGTCCCGTCGGTAGCACGATACGGTTGCATTGTGAACTTTGGCGTTCGAGGCTCTGATAACGTTGATGACCGTAGTGTCTGTCGGATAGCGTCGGCGATCATTGCCAATAATTGTTGGAGTTGCTCAGAGGTTAAGTCCGGCATGGTGAAGATGAGTGGAGGACAGTATTTCTAACACGCACTTGCGATGAACTTAGTTCGGTGCACACACTTGCGTTGAGGTTAGAAAGTTCACTCGGTTTAGTATTTCCAACACACACTGCGATGAACGTCATTCGGTGCAACACTTGCGTTGAGGTTAGAAAGTCACTCGGTTTCACAACGTTATTTATCTTATCTCACTTCCGACACCACTGTTATGTCGTGGGAGATACAAGATAAATAACATACACTTGTTAATATAAAACAACGGTTTATTAAACACTAGTTGATACACAACGATACACAAGGTGGACTAACTTGGGTGGAACTAACGTGGAACTGAAGAATATGCGCGGAACAGTCGTCTACAGTCGGCGGGTGCATATATACATAGTATATGGAAGGTTCCAAATTAGAATGTTCTGAGCATAGTGACTAGAATGTTCATGTTGTCACAAGTAAATACACAACACTTTCTAGAATGTTCATGTTATCTCAAGTAAATACACAACAACATCACAACCAGAAGTGAGTGCGCAATCCAATAATCGTTCAAATACCGGTATACAAACATTTACGAAAATAAGTTATGCCAAACTGAACAATTTCTTTTCAAAAAATAAATATCCAAATCTAACTACTGACGTCAACGAAGCATGTAATCAGCTTTGCGATTTCATTAGCGATGGACTTAGGACAGCTAGTATAAATATTAAGCAAAAACCACAGGTAAAAGGTACACAAAAACCATGGGTATGTATGTATGTCTACCCCTTATTATTCCCGCTTTTCCAACGGAGTCGGGGATGAGATGCGATGGAAGTCTTTGTGGCGATGGTTGTTATGGCCGGATGCCCTTCCTGACGCCAACCTCAGGAGAGGAGTTAATGAGAGATGAAATGAATGATGGTGAATGAAACTGGGCAAGGATGTGGAAGGAATCGGCCGTGGCCTGTCAGAAGGTATCGTCCCAGCATTTTCCTGGACACAAAAACCAAGGGTAACACATGATTTTCTGGAAGCGGAAAAAAGAAAAAATAATTTGTATGCAAAAAATTAAACTAAAAACCCTTCAACTGAAACCATTAAAGAGTACACAAGATGCAGTAGGATGTGACTAGAATAAAAAGAGAGCTGAAAAAGTTATACTACAATAATGCAATTAGAGAAGCGAAGGCAGTAAACCAAATACTTGGTAAAGCTCACAATACACGAAACATTGTTGAAATTTAATATGAAAACACACAATACACCTCTGGCTAAGATATATGTAAAGCATTTAACATGTATTTCATAAATGTTGTAGAAAACTTGGTAAAAGATCTTGCTCCAATGAACCAAAATTTGCCATCGAACCAGACGATCTGTAACTCACTATTCATAACACCAACAAATGTGACGGAAGTTAAACAAATCATGCAAAACCTTGCGAACAAAAAGAATTACACAGATGATGGAATAAATAACATACTCCTTAAGAGATGTGCCAATCATCTGGCTCCATTGCTTGCTGATATAATTAACTTGTCACTGCAAACAGGAGTAATACCAGATAAATGTAAACTAGCAAGAGTGGTACCAATATTTAAAAAAGGTGATGTATCTAACCCAGTAGCGGCTGGTGAAGAAAAATTGTGGGTGTGCACTCTTAAAAAAAACATCTAAATTTGATGCATATCTAAGCATACAAAATAACTGTCTCATCACAATGTTACTCTATTTTGTATGCTTAGATATGCATCTAGTGGCACTTGGTGTTGGTTTTTCGACACCTCGATATTTTTCTGTTCTATGTTCCCTCCTGAATGCACAATGAAGCTGTTGTCTGATTTGTTACTTTCCTAGTATTTGTAATTCCAATTCTGCATTCATGTAGGCTTTTGATTGTTCACATCTGTCAATTTTAGTTAGATTTCATTAGAAAGCTACCTATTGCAAAGGGTACCATTGCGACATCCGGAAAAAAATTGACATATCTTCGCGTTTCACATCCCACAGATCCCAAAACCACCGTCAGTTCAAAAGTTAATATATAATGTATATGTAAGGGTCTACATAAAATATAACCATTCAAAATCTCGGTCGAGTTCGCTAACGGGCAAAATCGGACCAAGGGGTTGGAAATGGGGGGAAAGTTAAATAATGCTATAATTTTCATAGTATGTTAAAAACTGAATTCATTCAAAGTTCGTACAAATTTTCGAATAAGGGCCAAGTGCTTATCTTCGTAAGTTTGACCAAAGGGGTGGGGAAAATGGAGTTTTTAGAGAAAAGTAATCATACCTCCCTTAATAGGCACAATATCAAAACAGTTTAAAATGGCCAATACCTCCCTAAAATGTAACAACATTTTTTGTCTGAAGGAATATTCGATATGGCCCACCCTTGCACCAAGGGATTAGCTAAATGTTTCAGGTATTATAAGAAGATGCTGTATGCTAAACATGTGGAACATTCGTAGGTATACTGTACAACGATTGGCAAATTTAGTGAATTCGAAGCATTTTTCTTTGCCCGGTGAAATCTACCTCCGCTTCCGGCGTGCAGAGAGGGATTTTCTTTTTTTGTGCACGTAGCACGACTTCAAGCACGGAAAACAATACATCCTGTTGGTTAGTTCACAACCACAAGCCCACTCATACTAACTTGCTATAACTTCATCATGGAATAAGCGATTCCTAACCTTCTCTTTGCACAGGGATGATTGAATTAAATTCAGGTTTGGAATAGGTCTTCCGATTTCTTATTATATGGCCACCTTTTCTTGCAGAGTACCGTAAGTAAGTTGGGACGATGTAATAGTTTTTAAATCCTGAACAGTAGCCATAATAATCCCGAATCCCACCTCGGCCGTCCTGAAAATGATTTTCGTGGTTTTCCATTTTTATCACTAGGCAAATACCGGGACGGTTCTTTTCAGGCCAACGGTCAAAATCTCTTCTTTGACCCTGAATTAGACTCAAGTTTGCGGTCAGCTGTCACCATCCCCAGTTGCATTTGGTAACAAAGTGTGTTTGCCTCCCAGACACCATCCTTCCGACGGTAGAGGAATGATCCTAGCTATGTCAGTGGGTGAAGCCAAGCTGGGAGGATAAGCTATCAAATACTTAATAATGCACACGCACTCAAATATTCCACACTTTAGAAACACACTTGTGACCAATACTTGCCACGGCCAAGATCAACAAGATATTAGCCTATAGGCTGCGTTAATCCTCAAATTACTGGACCTTAAAAATCTATAAATTATGAAGAAATGTTATGAAACTGAATTCACTGTTACAACTATAGACTATATAATATCATACAGTTGGCTGTATGATTGTGGTTTTTAAGTGCACATTGAAAATCAAATGGCAATGGCGCTATTATACAAGCTGCGTAAAGACACAACCTTTCAAAACATTTCAAACTGCGCATGAAACTCTACTTGGTACAACAATTCACCAACAGATAGTACGGTAGCTCCTGCACGCTAGCGGTCATCGCTTCTTCGTCTGTCAATCAGATGCGACAGGAGATGGAAAATAAAACGGAGCATGCGCAGTACAATTCGCCAGGCAAGGATTTGGCTCCGATTCTGTTATAGTAAACCCACATCCCCTCTACCCTCTTGCCTCCCTCTTCTGCCAACAAGCCTAACGCTGGCTACAAAGCTGCAAGTGGCGAACGGCGATATTTGATGATACCCGAGCCAGCACACAAGCAACGTACAGTGAGGCGCAACAAACGCGGTACATTTAAATGTAAAAAAGCGGTATCCTGGACATTTGTTGACGCTTTATACTACCATAAAATCTTATATTAATTTTTATATTCGTAAAATTGAAATGTGAATGGCAATTTTTCAAGAATGGGTGTGCACTGGCTCCAGGGCGAATACCCAGAAACCGCCACTGATCTAACCCCAGTAATTACATACCGTTGTGTATATTGTCCTCGCTTGTAAAAGTACTGGAAATAGTAATTAAAAAACAAGTCCTGAATTTCCTAACAAAAAACAATTTTTCTTCAAATATAAATACGGCTTCCTTCCCAAACATAGCACTGATTCAGTAGCATTTGACGTAGTGTCACTTATACATAATGCATTAGATAACAATAAAATAGCAGCAGGACTTTTTATAGATCTTGCTAAGGCGTTTGACACTGTTCATCATACCTTGTTGCTAAGTAAACTCTCAAATGCAGAAATTAGAGGAAGAGCCTTTGAGAGGTTTAAAAACTATCTGTCTAACAGGAAGCAGTATGTTAATATTTTATAGTATTAACATACTGCTTCCTGTTAGACAGATAGTTTTTAAACCACTCAAAGGCTATAATAAAACTAAAGGGTCCATTTCTGATGTTAAATGCGGTGTCCCACAAGGGACAGTGATCGGACCATTGCTGTTCCTGATATTTATTAATTATATAGGTTATTTAGAGTTTACTGGTAAAACATTTCTATTTGCGGATGATATATTTCTACTTTACGAGAGCGCCTGTGAACAAACGATTACCGGTATGGAGAATATGCAAAAGGATCTAAATATACTAACAACATGGCTTTCAAAATGTAAATTAATCATAAGTAGCTCAAAAACAAAATACATGCTATTTCATAAACCAGCTTACAGTTCAAGCACTTGCAACATAGTTAAAATTGGTAATGTACCCATCGAACGGGTGAAACAATACACATATTTAGGCCTAACTTTGGACAATAACTTAAGTTGGAATGAACATGTTACAAATGTGAAAAAGAAAATTGTTAGTCTAATTGGTGTTCTAAAAAGATTAAGGGAGTATGGAATAAGCAATCATCATTTAAGGAACATATATGCCTCTCTTATTCATTCTCACCTTATGTACATGAATATAATATGGGGTAAATGTGCACAGGAATCAATAAATGAGCTCGAGGTACTCCAAAAAAAGAGCAATTAAAATCATGTATGGTTACAATTTTAGGAAACCAACTGTACAAGTATTTCAGGAGACAAACATATTGCCATTACGAAGCCAGCTCAAGTACTCTGAAGCTTTATTTATGTTCAAATATAAACAAGGTCTTATTAGTCTTAATACTGAACTTCAATGCAGGAAAGACATTCATACCCATAACACAAGATCAGAAAACCAGTTATATATGGAGTCAACAAACACAACTAGATATGGTATCAAAAGTATTTACTATTCAGCCAGCCCATCTTATAACAAATTACTTCCTAAACTGAGACAAATTGTAAACTTAAACAAATTCAAAAAGGAAGCACGCAGGTACTTCCTGAAACTATATGTTGAAGAATATAGATGAACCCATAAAGACTGAATAAATGATCCTACCACCTTAGTATATTCTAGTATAAGTTGCTAAGCCATATTTGTAAAGGGCAGTCCCCCCTTGAGCTACCAGCTCAATGGGACTTTCTGTACCCTATAAATAAATAAATAAATAAAATAAATATGTGTAACAGAATGCATGAATCTATAGGATTTACTGTCCTCACAGAAAATGTGTTTATCACTTTTAGGATCCAACTTGTTTCTCCTTTGATCTGGGACATGAACTTGTGCTACACAATCAAAAATTCTTAGATGCTCCTTATTGACCTTTCTACCAGTCCAGATCTCTTCTGGAACTTTACCTGGAATTTTTCTGGTTGGGGACCTGTTTACAAGATAGGCTGCTGTATTTAATGCTTCAGCCCACATGCATTTATCTACTTTAGACTCGCCCATCATGGCTCTACATTTATCAAGTAATGTTCTATTCACGCGTTCAGCTACACCATTCATTAAATTCTAAAAAAAAAAAAAAACATAATACTTTCAAAGGTATGAATGCAGGGCAGTGGGAGAATGTTTAAATATTTAAGCAGAGGTCTACATGATTCACTAGTGTTTACATTTGCCATAATTTTAATCGCCCTCTTTTGTATCCTAAACGTGCTTAGTACATCTGGTGACATACCCCAAAATATGACCCCATATCTTAAGTATGAATGGAAATAAGCAAAATAAGTATTCCTTAATGTGTGCATGCTAGTGCAAGTTTTCAAAATACGTAACGCAAAGCACATCGAGTTCAGTTTATTATTCAGATATTGTATATGTTTATTCCATTTCAAGTCATGTTGTATCCATAGTCCTGAAAACATTCTTTCTAATTTATTTTCTATTTGATGACCATTTAATGTTATATTGGGCGTCGCAGGATTCCTATTCAGTATAGTGTCAAATTTAGACATAGGGTTTTTATAGTTTATTATGAGGTGATTATCTTGTGACCATTTGGTCGCCGTTTGCAGAGCTCTCACTGCCTGCAAAGAAACATAGCGCAAGTGTCACAAATGTTTATCATTATCCTTTTAAAAGGGCAGTCCAGGTATAGCAGCCAAGATACTTACGGGCTTGTTTTTAATCTTTCACCCTGGAAGAGAAAAAGAAACCCTATGGCACTATACACCATTGCGTGGCCTAGCAAGCGATCGCTGGTCACATGGCAAGCAGATTGCGGGATGACTCCCTGAGGCAATAGCAATTCCCTACGTTTAACCAAAACATTGCTATCCATAATAAGGACATTAACTTTTGTGATTCAGCGAGGGCTTATGTGGATAAAAAGTAAGGATGCCTGTCTCCTTATTTCCGACATAGCCTACTTTCTTCCTGTGGATGTTTCATTACAAAGTAAAAAATTGGTCATGTGCCGTCTCCTCGGTATATATTTCTTGAACTTCTTGAAGTGAGAATCCCCCAGTAAATTTTGTACAAAATGTGAGCGAGTACGTGGCTGTCCTGATTATAGCCGTGAAAGGAACATTTTGATGGTTTTGGTCGTAAACGATTGAAGATAAGGATTATCACTTCTGGCTTTGCATGCATGAGCGTTTGCTTAAGAACCCTTTTATTTAGCTTAGTGCATCATTTATGTAACACGTTATGGTATTAGGGTCCTGCTTAAAATGTAATGCTTTTTCTTTTACACTGCTTTCTTTCATTACCGTATTAATTGTCAGAATATTCTTGATTCCAAGATTTTATTTTTACACTTTAATGTACTGTCAGGAATAGAATGACCAGTTGATTTGGACCGGTATTTAACTCTCAAATACTTTTACTGGTATCATATCATTCTGAATGCATAAAACTATATAATATTGTTGGCAAATAGAATAACCTATGAATGTCCTAATTATTATGTTTTTATAAATTATGTTTTTTATTACTAAGTCATACTATAGGAAGTTATTCAGCTACTCAACCCATATTTTCCAAAGGTGGCATCTTAAGTCCTGGAAATACAGGGCGTTACATATAAGTAACACTAGGCACTTGTGTTGTCAAAAGCCTTGCTTCTGATTCAAGCTAGTGACTTACTAATACAGTACAGCCCCAATTTCATATTTGTTGCTAAATACTTATATTGATATTACCGTACACAATAAAAAGCACTGAGCAAATATTTCGAGACACTTGAGCCTTCCATCATGGAGTCAAGTGAATGCTTGAATAGTTACTTGATGTGGAACGTTATGCATAGTCCCACGTCACATTTACAAAATTGCCCTTATTTCCTGAGATATTGATTAATAATGGTATCCATCATATCGCTAGTCTTCAATGACGCGGCCCACTCCTGCTGTTGGCGGGTGCCCGGCTCCTCGTGGTTCTACGCCGTACGATTTCACATACCATTGCGTCACTTCCCTCTTGAACTCCAGTTGAAAATAGGCTTACCATACCAGTGTCTAATCATTATTTCAGTCTTGTAGACCAATTTTTGGTTATTGGTTTATTATAGTGTACAGTATGATAGTAAGTAGTTATTGCTCTGTAAATATTACTATTATTACTAACATGAACTGAAGCTTGTTGGATTATGTAACGTAAAGTTTTGAAGCCATTTTTTTAGTGTTGCCTGTAGGCTACAATCTGTTAGTTGTATATTGTACATTACCGTACGAGAAGAGTGCTTCTGCTTTTGTGTTTAATCATGTCTTGTCGTTATTGTTGTACTGGACAGTCATCATTGACATGGTAATGTTCTAATAAATGAAACTGTGATTTCAAAATTCACAGACCAACATTTTTCTGGGGAGAGAAAAACGTATAATTACCTTATTCATAATTTTACTTTAGACATAGAGTCAGTCTAACTCTAAAACAAAACATACCGTACCGGGTATTATAAACTGCTACAATTGACTCACTTTCGTACGCAATTAGACTATTATTAATAATTACATAGAAAGTGGTTCTGCCATGACAATGATCAAAATCACCCAAATAGGATGCTACAAGCATTATCAATATTGTATGTAGCATCACCAATGTAATTCCTGATTAAGTGAAACACCAGACCCAACATTGATGTGCAAGTTAAGTCAACTTCTGCATTAACATCTTCAAGTTCTTTTGATGTATGTTGTATGCTTTACAACCAGATAAAATGTTCGCAGGGTTAAAGATACACTAAAAGATATTCCGTAACTTATTTAACACGCTCCTAATATATTGCATTTTTACTTTAGTTAGTTATAGTTTTAAGGGGCGGAACTACGAGGGCATCTGCCCCTTACACATTTTTACTTTAAAAGTAATACAATCAACACACCATCTAATTGCAAAGAGGTGGTGTAGTGTAGGACAACAAGAAATAAGTTTCATTATGCAGGAAATTTAACTTGAGGAAATACATTTTCAGTGCACAAACATTTTAAGCTGACGTTGCTACTACAAATTTTTCACGAGGCTTTAGCCTGCCTGAAATTTCATTCAACGGGTGAATCTTCAGTACTGAACTTCATTGTTGTAATATATATAGGAAATTGGCATAAATGTTTCTAACTTGTGATATTTGTATGAAGGTAAGATGCATTATGTGATGCAAACTACATGTTGTAATATCCACAAAGATTTACTGTAAACCTGTCGTACCGGGTCATCAATTTAAGTCTCCCCTCCGATACCAATCAAAGCTCGGCAAGCTCTCGCACTGACACTTGCTCACTGGCTTAACTGGCACTTCACAATCTTATGACACTGGAGATACTGACAGCTGGTTGCAACATTGCCGGCCTCAGCACGCGTGTTCATTGGGGAGATAAGACTGCGCCTGTCAAGGACACTTTTACCGACCTAGAGGTGCGTACAGTGGGGATTTAAAATGATGCCCTGTATTTAGAAAATTGTATCAGTTTTGTAAAGTGTACATCCTCAACATGGCGCCTGGTGAAAGCTGTGCAAATAGTGCTGTAGTACGGTAAATAAGCTTAAAATTACTGGTAAATTGTTGTGTTCGAGGTGTAAAAATATAGGAATGGACTCCAATTTGTGTTCATCTTTCGCGATAAAGGTAAAAAACGCGAATGTTGTGGTGACTAGGGCCAAAGCAAAGCTAGTTGAGGACAGGCGCGGATCTAGAGTTTGGCTTTGGCGGGGGTCATAGAATCGAAATTGTTAAGAAAATGGTATCACTAAAAACGCAATCACAAAATAACCAAACGTACAAAACCAGACCAATTTTTTTCCAAGCTACATGGATAGAAATTTGATGCGTTTAGCGCACCAAAAGTATTCGTACAAATTGCAAAGGCGTGTTTTTCAATTTTTTCATCGAGCTTCGATAAAAGTATCAAGGTTCGTTACAGTTTCGAAAAGTCGAGTTGGTACCGACAAAGGGAGAAAATCACAGCTTAAATTGCCAACCAAGCTTGCAGTTTGGACGTCGGCAAAAATGTTGGTGCGGAAAAAAGCCCTAAATTCCTATCCGTGCATTGCTGCACATTCATCGTGACATCACTATAAACATCGATTCGGTAATCACAAGGTTTGCTAAACAAAATAGACGAGTTGATTTTGTTATATAAATAATCGTTTTTATATAACAGGTATGAATTTGAGAACATAATAATTGCAATAAAGATATTTTCAGTAATGAATAAAATGAAAAAAAAACTTTTTTCGGTTAAAATTTGTTACGTTTTATTTGTCTGGTTATTGTGTTTTCGTTTTTTGAGTTTGCAAAAAAAATTGGTCTCCGTTTGGGGGGGGGGTCATGACCCCCGTGACCTTCCCCCTTGAATCCGCGCCTGGTTGAGGAGGCCACGTGTGAAAGCACCACAACTTGTGAACACGACTGTGATTATCAGGAGCTTAAAAATGAACTAGCGTCTAAAGTTGAAATAATCAGGTTACTGAAGGAGGATGTGAGAAGACTTGTTGAAGAGAATAAACGTTTAAGTAAATAAATAAGTAATTAAGTAAGTAAATAAGTAAATAAGTAAGTAAGTAAATAAGTAAGTAAGTAAGTAAATAAGTGAATAAGTAAGTAAATAAGTAAGTAAATAATAAATAAGTAAGTAAGTAAGATGTTAAGTATAGTCCAGAGTGGACTCATGTTGTGAAACGTGGTACTGGACCAACTAGGCCAAATTTTAGGCCTAAGATCGTGGGCAATAGTGTGTGGGTGCCGCTTAGGTACTCATTTGGGGGTCTCCAAGAAGTAAGGGACGATAACACATCAGTGAAGAAAAGTGTGCCTAAGCCTACTAAACAACAGAAGAAAGTAGGTAAAGTGTTGATTTATCCGGACAGTCACGGACGCGGAGCAGCAGTGAATATCTTGGCGAGTTGTGGTAACATGGCAGTCACTTCAAAAGTGAAACCCACGGCATCATTTACTGCAGTTGTGAGTGGATCAAAAAGTGGAACTGCTTCGTTATCTTCGAGTGATTTTGTGGTGATCGTTGGCGGCTCTAATGATGTTTCAAGAAATTAAGGTAAAAATGTGATCAGCTCTCTGAAAGGAACTCTATCTTCGCTCACCCACACTAACGTCACATACAGTATCTGAATACTAAACTGAACTCGATGTGCATTGCGTTACGTATTTTGAAAACCTGCACTAGCATGCACACATTAAGAAATACTTATTTTGCTTATTTCCATTCATACTTAAGATATAGGGTCATATTTTGGGGTATGTCGCCAGATGTACTAAGCACGTTTAGGATACAAAAGAGGGCGATTAGAATTATGGCAAATGTAAACACTAGAGAATCATGTAGACCTCTGTTTAAAGATTTAAACATTCTCCCTCTGCCCTGTATATATATCTTTGAAAGTATTATGTTTTGTAAAAAGAATTTAATGAATAAGGATGTTTTTCTTAAAACAAACCATGATGTTCATAGGCATAACACAAGACAAAATCAAAACATTCATATTTCACACACACACACAAGCATATATCAAAAAGGAACTTTTCACACAGGAGTTAAATTATACAATAAACTACCCCAATATATAAAACTTGCCCCCCAAAAAAAACCTTTGATAGAATGTTGAAAGCGTATCTGCAGTGCCATTGTTTTTACTCTGTAGTTTAATATCGCAGTGTATAGAAACGATTAAATCTATAATTATATTTTACTATTCTATTTTAATTGTAATACCTAGCTGTAAGTTGTTGTATTTATAGAATTAAGTTTTCATATTATGATAATAGAATAAGGTGTAAATAGTTGTCCAATAAGATTGTATCTCTTAAGATCTCTTAAGATAGAAGTCTATTGTCCGGGTTTTAGTGACCACCATGGACAAATACTGAGTTTTGAAGTACCCGAAACAATCAATAATAATGATTATGGAGTAAAATCAAAGTGCAGGTCATTCACTGAAACAAATGTTACATATTTCAATGACTTATTGAATAAGGAAACATGGTCAGAAATTTATAAACTAGAAAATGTAAATGATAAATTTAATGCATTTAACAGTACCCTAAAACACTATTTTGAAACAGCATTCCACTTTAGACAAAGAACTGTTCAAAATAACAAAACTAGCAATTGGATAACAACAGGGATTATAAATTCATGTCAAAGAAAGAAATTTCTACACAAATTATATAAACAATACCACAATATGAATTCAATTTATACTACAAAAAATACACTAGCATATTAAATAAGGTAATAAGACTAGCAAAGAAAATGCATAATAATAATTTTATTTCCCAATCATCTAATAAAACAGGGCTATGTGGTCCGTGATAAAGAAAGGAACTGGAAAATCAGCTAAAATACAAAGCAACATAACACTGACCAGAAATAATAAAGTGATTAATAATCCAGAGGAAATAGCAAACACTTTCAATGACTATTTTCTGGAAATTCCACAAAAATTATTAAATAAATTTAGGTAAATACACTAAATTCTAATAATAAAATAAATATATGTAGTGATTCTTTATTTATAAATCATGTCACAAGTGAAGAGGTAAGAATAGTTATAAAAGAGGTAAAAAATAAATTCTGTGCTGGCATTGATGGCATCCCTGATGCAATTTTAAAGAAATGTGCAGAAAATATAATAAATCCACTTACACACTTAATAAACAGTTCAATTCTCTCAGTTACTTACTCGGATATTTTGAAGTTATCAAAAGTAATTCCAGTGCACAAAAACGGTTCAAAAGATGAATTAGATAACTATCGTCCTATTACCTTACCACTGGTATTGCCAAAATTGTGGAAAAAATCATTTATAAGAGACTGATAAGTTTTATAGAAAACAATAAAAAATTATCAAACTCACAACATGGATTCAGAACGGAAAAATCTACACAGACAGCAATTTATGGATGTATTAATAGTATACTGAAATTAATTGACAATAAGGAACATGTAACTGGCCTATTCTTGGATTTATCGAAAGCATTTGATGTTGTTGACCATAAAATCCTCCTTACAAAACTAAATCAATATGGTATGAAAGGTCTAGGTAATAAATGGATAGAGTCTTACTTAACAAGGCGTAAACAAATAGTAAGCTTGAGACACAAGGATGATGGAACCAAATTACTTGATGAAACATTGTCCAATGAGGGAATTATTAAATTTGGAGTACTCCAGGGATCGGTTTTGGGCCCACTACTCTTTCTTCTATATATCAATGATATAACACAGAACGTTCATTCACATAAGGAAATTTTGTTTGCGGACGATACGACACTCGTAATAAAAGGTGAAACTAAACAGGTCACACAGCAGTCTGCTGACTTCGTTACAGGAGAGTTAACCAAATGGTCACAAGATAATCGCCTCATAATCAACTATAAAAAACAGTATGTCTAAATTTCCACACTATACAGAATAGGAATCCTGCGAATCCCATTATAACATTAAATGGTCATCAAATAGAAAATAAATCAGAAATAAAGTTTTTAGGACTATGGATACAACATGACTTTATATGGAATAAACATATAAAATATCTGAATACTAAACTGAACTCGATGTTCTTTGCGTTACGTATTTTGAAAATCTGCACTAGCATGCACACATTAAGAAACACTTGTTTTGCTTATATCCAGATGTACTAAGCACGTTTAGGATACAAAAGAGGGCGATTAGAATTATGGCAAATGTAAACACTAGAGAATCATGTAGGCCTCTGTTTAAAGATTTAAACATTCTCCCTCTGCCCTGCATATATATCTTTGAAAGTATTATGTTTTGTAAAAAGAATTTAATGATTAAGGATGTTTTTCTTAAAACAAACAATGATATCCATAGGCATAACACAAGACAAAATCAAAACATTCATATTTCACACACACACACACACAAGCATATATCAAAAAGGAACTTATCACACAGGAGTTAAATTATACAATGAACTACCCCAGTATATAAAACTTGCCCCAAAAATAAAAGCCTTTGATAGAATGTTGAAAGCTTATCTGCAGTGCCATTGTTTTTACTCTGTAGTTGAATATCTTAGTGTACAGAAACGATGAAATCTATAATTATATTTTACTTTTCTATTTTAATTGTAATACCTAGCTGTAAGTTCTTGTATTTATAGAATTAAGTTTTCATATTATGATAATAGAATAAGGTGTAAATAGTTGTCCAATAAGATTGTATCTCTTAAGATCTGTTAATATAATAAGTTATAAATAGTTATAATATTAGTATTACTGTATATACATATTAGTACTTTTATTTTATAGATGTAAATTCTGACGTGTCCTATATCAAAAATGTATTGTATACATGTATTTGATCAAATGGAATTAATAAAACTATCTATCTATCTATTGTGAACCTTCCCCACAGGTATGATCTAATGGAGAAATTCTGTGTAAATGAAGCTGTAAAAGACACGAATGTAAGGATTGCGAAGGTATGTAAGCATTTTCGCAATGTTCAAATGTTAGATGTTATTAGGTTGGATAGAGCTATGCACACTAGGCACGGACAACATTTGAATAAGCTAGGTAAGTAAGTCTTAAGTTGTGAAATAAGTAAAATTATAAACACGAAGTTAAAAGAAAAGGTACCGGTAGACATCATTACATTACAGTGGGCACTTGGGTATCAGAACCAGGGAAACTGTTAGAAGAAGCCGGATCTGAAAAACAAATTCAGCAGGTGTATTCAGAAACCACTAATAGTAAATTAAAAGGGTTCAATATTGATTATAATATGTATATCTACCATCAGAATGTTCAACATCTAAGTAATAAAGTAGATCATTTAAATAACCTGATAAATTCAAAAAACTACAGTGTTGCTGCGTTCACTGAACATTGTTGTGAGAGGGAGGAAATAAAAACCATGCATCTAGATAATTATATACTAGTCAGTAGTTACTGTCGAGAAGAAATGAAAGGTGGGGGTGTGAGTCTGTACTGTAAAGTAAATGTTAGATACCAGGAATTGGGGTGGGTTAATAGCAATGGAAGGGATCATGACTTTGAGGTTGCAGGTATATTAATTCAGCTGAATGATGATTTTGAAATATTTATATCAGGAGTATATAGATCCCAAGTGGAAATATGGAAGTATTCCTAAGACAGTTTGATTTACTTCTGAATAAAGTAGCCAAAAAATATAGAAATATAATAGTAGTCGGTGATTTCAATATAGACTGGTTTGCACATGACAGGTCCCTCGAGACATTCAAAGACATTGTATTGTCATTTGGCATTAATAATCTTGTCAAGGAGCCAACTAGGGTAACTAAACATTCTGAAACATTAATCGATTACATTATTACTAATATGCCAGACGAATTAAGTAATTGCACTGTTGTGGAGAATTTTGTATGAGACCATCGTGGCCAGGAATTAAAAATTGCATATCCTCATGAATCTCAATCAAATCAGTCTACACGGAAGTACACTCAAAATGTATCTAATAATAATGTAGTGAAACTCACAGAAGAACTTGGTAATGTTGATTGGGGGGAAGTGAGGAATATTAGGGATGTAAATGCTACCTGGAAAAAACTCTGTTCTATTTTTAAAGTGTGTCTTAATTTATCCTGCCCATTAGTTAAAAGAATAAATAGCAATCACCAGAGCACTAAAACAACAAAACTGTCTGATCTGTGCCATAGGAAAAAACAAAACATGATTGATGCTTTCGATAGCTACAAGCAAACAGGATTGAAGCTTTATAAAGATAACTATAACAAATTTAAAGTAGAATATTATGAAGAAATAAAAGAAATTAAAGCACAAGAATATGAAAACAGAATAACAAATTCTAACAACTGTGAGTATGTTGTGTGACGTATCCAATTCTGTATGATGCAGGTTCTGGAAATATAGAGTTTTGTATTGTATTGTATTGTACGCGGTTTTCATTATTATATTGTGTGAAAGCCCTTACACGTGTTGAAGTCTGGGACATATACCTTCTAATCGATATCCACAACTTCTATGAGATTATTCCCAAGCCTCTTAGGGTTTTTCAGGGCATGCCTGCTCGAAATTTGAAAGGATTGAAAGCCTGGCGTCATGTTAGTTTTACTCCGCCAGGCCAATGGATCGGCCTTTATTTTGGAACAGAGGTGTCCAAGGCGCGTTTGCTCATACCAGTCTATCGACCCTGCAAAATAGTATGTCGGTGAGTTAGCCGTGGTCATTACGGCGTGGCTGCAGGCAGCCGCTCAAATCCGGGAGGCGAGGAGGTTCGAATTCCCCCGCCGGCAACCTTGAAAATGGTTTTCTGTGGTTTCCCATCTTCATTCCAGCCAAATGCCGGGGTTGGTCCCTAACTATAGGTCACAGCCGCTACCTTCCAATTCCTCGTCCTTACATTAACACTTTCCTCCCCAGACAACATTCCACACGCGACGGTACTTGTAGCTCACCCAATGGGTGTCCGTATTGACCTCAGAAAAGTTGGATGGCGCAGCCATGCGGTAGAATGTTGAAGCTGAAACATAGTGAGGTTTATTTAACTGGTGAAGCATTGACGTCGTGATGGTAACAGAAAGGAAATTGTTAAATTCAAGGGGGTACTGCTCTGTATACGGTTGCAAATAGTATAAAACGGGTAGGAAATCTCTTCACTACTTTCCTGTACAAAAAGTTCAGAGAGAAAGATGGACTTCGGTGCTGTCAATAGGGAAACCGTGTTACACGTTACATGAAAGAGTGCAGTCTGCATTTTTGTGAAGACAGTAGTGGTTTTTGAGGGGTTCTACAGCCACCTACGGCTTTCAACCTACAAGATGGCGGAGGCGCGATATCTTTCGAACTTATGGTCGGATTTTGACGAATGAGGTGTCATTGAACTCGGGCTGACACCCCCTTTCCAATGGACAACTTATTTCCACCCCAAATCTAAAACCTACCCCTACTAGGGGGTGAAATTGTAATTTTTAAAGAAAGTCTCGTTTTCAAGTGCAACGTGTGAGAGTTTGAATGCCAATATGGAATTAAACGTTGTTCTACACAAGAGACATGTGTACGGTGGAAAGCCAATATGAATTAACATGCTTGTTTTTTGTTTTTACGCATGCCCATTCATAGCTTTTGTAAGAGGACGGGCTTTTTAAAGATGGTGGCTGTAGTGTAGCCTAACCTAACCCATTCCACGAGGGGTGATCATAAAGTATTTCAAGCGGTGCTTGTCGATAGGCAAACCAATAATCAAAGAGGGGTATGTCAGACCTTGAGGCGATAACCCCTTTTGATTGATCCCAGTTGACTGGTCCCTTTTGATTGATCTCTGTTGATTTGTTTCTTTGGACTGGTCCCTGTTGACTACCCCCTTTGGACGGGTCCTTTTGAAGGGGGTCCTTTATGTCGGGTCCCTGTTGACGGGTCATTGTTGACAGGTCATTTTTGACGAGTCATTGTTGACGGGTCCTTGTTGACGAGTCCCTCTGGACGGGTCCTTGTTGACGGGTTATTGTTGACGGGTCCCTGTGGACCGGCCCCTTTGGACTGGCCCATGAATTTATCCAAATTATGTCAAAGGGCTTAACTAACGGACTAATAAGGCTAGGAACTTGTATGAGGTATTGAAGGACTTGGGATTAAGCCCCCTTTTAGAATGTATTTTTGAAATTTTGACAAAGGGCCTAACCAAACTTTGGTTAATATCTCGCGAACCAATGATGCTAGTGACTTGTATGAGGGGTCCTAGCAATTGGGGCGATGTTCCCCTTTGGGGGTGAAACTATCCCCCCACTCCCAAATTTAAAAATCGTTATCTTGGAAATTAAGAACCTTAAAATTAAGTGTGATAGCTTTAAAAATAGGTCATGACATACGCTTATACCACGATAGGTCATTTAACCCCTGAAACAGTGAATAGTGATTTTACAGGGAAAAAGGTGTTAAACGCCTAAAAATGATAAATGAACCTAAGATCTTTTGTTTTTGATGAAAAATAGTAAGGGGGTGAAAACTACCCCAAAATTGAAAAATCGATATCTTGGAAACTATGAAACCTAAAATTAGGTGTGATAGCTCAAGAAATTGATCATTTAATACTCTTTTACCACGACTGGTCATTTTACCCCTAAAGCCATGCATGTAGATTTTACAGGAAAAAAGGGGAACCAATAATCAGATTTGGACACATGAGATGTTATAAGACTATGGGCGAAATCTCTTCTTGAATTTGTTATTTATTTTTTTAAATATTGACAAAGGGCCTAACCACACATTTTGAAAATTTAGATTTTTAAATTTTTGAATTAATTTTAATATTTTTTTTAGTAGAGAGAGACAGTACCGTTTGTGTTTAAACGAGCATGTCGCCGATTACTGTGGCAATGTTCAATGGATGAATCGATATTTTGTGAAGCATTCATTGAAGAGGGTCATGCGACGACTTGTTTTAAGAATATTTTTTATGATTTTTCCTATGATGCATGAAAAAATGAAAATCCACAGCCTGCGTCCAGTCTCCGACCGGGTCAGGAATGGAATGAATGAAGCCCCCAACTAGCGGCGAGGATATGAACTGTGCCGGCTGCCGAGGCCTGACGCACTCCTCTGGGGCAATGATTAAATGAATGACAGATGAAATGAAATGATAGTGGAGAGTGTTGCTGGAATGAAATTTTGACAGGGAAAACCGGAGTACCCGGAGAAAAACCTGTCTGCCTCCGTTTTGTCCAGCACAGATCTCACATGGAGTGACCGGGGTTTGAACCACGGACCCAGCGGTGAGAGGCCGGCGTGCTGCTGCCTAAGCCACGGAGGCTCCTATGATGCATGCATTTATTTAAATATTTAAATATAGTTTTATAAATAATGGGATTTGGTCTCATAAGGTGTCCTATAACTTGACATGACGCTTTCTTTATATGGCTTATGAATTTTCCCAAAAAGATTGAAAACAACAAGGTCATGGACTTTTGTTTCTCTTAATATATTGCAAACCCATAATGTTAGATGTTTATGGTGATTGATGAAACATAGGTAGGTAGAGAAAGAATTCTTGTAGGCTACACGTATGGTGACTGACTAGTCTTGAACATTGAAACTTGTTTTTAAACCTGACCGCAGTACATAGGGAGTATAGGTTTCAGGCATGACATGACAAACGGTGTGTACAAAATCCAATTTATCGATTCAAGAATTAAGAGTAGACTATCTTTAATTGATTAGTTAAAGAGGGTAGCTAAGAAAACAAGATGGTGATAACACTGAACCAAACCGAACCAATACAATCCTTTTTGGATGTATAATGTTACTTGCTAACCATTTTATGCTGCAGTGGCAAGCACTTTTGGCTTTTGCACTAGGGGCCTTAACTCGATTTGTGGGGCGTGGTGGCGCAGCGGTTAAGCTGTATGCCTCTCACCAAGGCGGACAGGGTTCGATTCCCGGTCACTGCATGTGAGATTTTCGATTTGAAATGCCATGTCCTGTGGTTCGGATACCACGTAAAACGGAGGTCCCGTGGCTTATGATCGCGAGATTAACGGTCACGTTAAACTACAAGCTTCCTTCCTTAACTCGATTTAACTTTAAGGCTTAGAACGAACCAAACTAAGAAAGATGGTTATAGTGGTGCAGTGGTTAAGCTGTTATCCTTTGACTAAGGTAGGCCAGGGTTTGATTTTAGATTAATACGCGTGTCAAAAACATATAAAAAAGCAGGGATAATGTTTTAAGACTGATTACACTTGTATATTTTTTCAAATCATTACTTGGATTACAAATACAAAGGTGGAATGGGTTCAATATACAGTTAATGCAAGTAAGATTTTGTATTTGTTTTTTATTTTAGACTTTAGATTTTAGAATTTACATTTTACATTTTAGATTGTAGAAAAAGACCAAACCATAATGTCATGACTTTAAATTTTCGGTAACTAATTATGAAAGAAAAACATATATGGATTTGTATTACTTGGAATTATGTTTTCTATACTATATTTTATTTTGGTTTTAGATTTTAGAAATTTGATATTGGATTTTAGATTTTAGGTAAAGAACGAACTAATATTGACTATTCATTAGACACTGGTATGTAGATAGAAAGGTGATTAGACTATATGTTAAGATGAATTTTTAGGTGTTGACTGGCCTTGGAATAAGAATTGACTAACCAGACATGAGTTAACTACCAACGAAACACATTAATACTTTTTTTTAATTATGCTTGTTATTGACCAGTGAGTAGGGTTTTAGAAGAACTGTTTGCTATTTTGGGTTATATACAACAAATGCATAGACCTACTGAGTGACTATGTTTGCTAAACAAGACATTATACCGGAGATGATTAGGAGTCTTATGTAGCTCAGGCAAGGAAAGCATTTCTACAGAATTTGTTGACATTGAATATAGATTTAGGTATTAGGATGTCATTTTTGAAGACCTTTGTCTGGAGCGTGACGCTCTATGAAAGGGAAACTTGCACTATTGGTGTAGCAGAAAAGTGGAGAATTGAAGTGTTTGAAATGTGGTGTTACAGGAGAATGATGAAGAATAGATGGGTAAATAGGGTTACAAACAAAGAGGTATTAAGACAAGTGGGAGAGGAGAGATGTTTTTGGCGACAGCTAATGAAGTAAATCGATAGGTTGGTAGGACACATACACCCAGGAATAGCAAGCTTAGTTATGGAAAAAGGGTTGAGGACAAGAACTGTAGGGGTAGACCAAGGTTAGAATATGTTAAACAGATAGCCTTGGATGTAGAGTGTGGTAGCTATATAGAGATGAATCGATTAGCTCAGGACAGGGAGTCATGGAGAGGTGTATTAAACCAGTCAAAAGGCTGAAGACTCAAACAACATGTAGAGCTTACCAAAATAATGTTGTGTAATGGTAAATGCTAGTCAACAAACATTAATGCATTACTAAAACCCATGACACGATACCTGAGAGCTTTTCTAAAATTATTTTAAGATGCCTTTAACCCTATATTAAACACCCAGTTCTCAAGACTCATAACTACAATGTAATGAAAAAAAATACATTTAAAAACGAGCAAGTGGTTGAGTCAATGTACACTGGAAAATTTTGTAAACATTCAAGTGCACAAAACAAATTACATTATTAACTGTCAGGTTGACCGAGTGGTTAAGGCGTTTGACTTATGTTCACATTTTCAATACAAGAAAGCAAGGATTTGAATCCATTACCTGACATAACTATTGCTTTAACATGGCTTAGCGATACTGTATTATTATGATACTCGATACACAAACCATAGATAGAGTGTATAGTTTAAGTCCACTCTCTCTTTCTAAACATAGCTAGAGACTGTCAATGGTTAACAATTGCATTAATAGTGGGAGGATGTCGTGATAGTAATTAAGAAAAAGCAGACAATAACCATAAAATATTTTTATTAAATTCATTTTATAATAGATACACACGGAATACAACTCTCTCTATTTACCATTGTTTGATATAGATTTTTTAAACACAACGCTTGTTATAGATCCTTTTATAACTTTCTCCAGGTACTCTTGTTCTTAAAAACTGGGGAAGTCGCAGTGGTTTTATAGACATAAAACCCTCATCCTTTTCATCATCATCATCATCATCATCATCATCATCATCATTATCATCATCATCTTCATTATGAATATTATCATCAAAATTATGATAGTCATTGTCACCATCATTATCATCATCATCATCCTCAACATCACTAGAACTATCCAAATCCTCTTGTTCCTTTTCCACAGGGACCTCTTTTAAAGTCTGCGTTGCTTTTGATAGTGTTAAGGGTTTCTTAGACGTTGACAACTGTCCTGACATGACTTTTTGAGGACATGATAAGTGATTTTGAACAAACACAGCACTATCTTGAGCAGCAATATTTTTTTCTTGGACTTGCTTTTTTACCTTGGTTAGAGTATTTTGTCCATTTAAATGTGTATTAATTTGAGGTTCACAATGATGCTCCTTTGAAGTAAGTACGTTGGAGTCTTTTGTTTTAATCATTCCTCGACACTTTTTAGATCGTTGTTTTGAACATCGCCAAATAACAGTTCCATCTTTATTGGTTGTTTTTACAATATATGTATATCCTTTATAGTAGGCACATGGCTTACCATGGCTGGTTGTTGAGACTTCCATATTAACTAATACACATTAATTTAATTTTAGTACAGTCACTTTAGTAATAATAACAGTAAAATAAATGAAGTGGATTGATAAATTTAAAGGTGGAATTTTCAAAGTACTGTCAAGAATAATAATCACATGAAAAAGTTTTAGACTACAAGTGATTTACACACACATTGCTCAATGTCAAGATTTATACTGAACACAATGTATAGTGATTATGATTTTTGTTGACTGTAATTGATAGTAGCCATGGTTAGTAGAGGCAATGTATACTGAGTGCGTTTTATAGCACGCTCAATTTATAGTAGGTACGATTAGTAGACGCGTTTGATACTGGGCGTGTTTTATACTGAGCGCGATTTTTACTAGAAGCGATTTTTACTAGGTGTAATTGATAGCAGGCGCTATTCATACTCAACGCAATTGATAGTAGGCGTAATTGATCGTAGGCGCAATTGGTAGTAGGCACAATCATTGTTTTAATCATTCCTCGACACTTTTTAGATCGTTGTTTTGAACATCGCCAAATAACAGTTCCATCTTTATTGGTTGTTTTTACAATATATGTATATCCTTTATAGTAGGCACATGGCTTACCATGGCTGGTTGTTGAGACTTCCATATTCGGTCGGTCTCGATCCGCAGTTTCCTCCTCGCGAACGCGTGCACGTCCTCCAGTTGGTCGACCAGTTCTTGACAATACTGGCTTACCGGGACCGGATCATTCCCAGGTCGGCCGAAGGCAAGATCGACAGGTAGACGGAGCTCCCTCCCAAACATGGCCCGGGATGGTGTGCACCCGGTGGCTTCATGCACGGCGGCGCGGTAGGCCAGGAGAAATAGTGGAAGATGCTTGTCCCAATCCCTCTGGTGCTCGCTGACGACTAGTAGGTAATATAGAGCGGTTCTGGCACAGGGGCTAATGGGCAAGATGGCCGCCGCGCGCAACCAGCCCTATGTTATTCTTATGGAGGGGACAGTCAGAGCTGGCACAGGGGCTATTGGGCAAAATGGCCGCCACGCTCTGAGACCGTCAATGACGTCACAGAGAGAGGTCGGCCATGTAGTTGCCAAATGGAATATTTATTATTATTATTAGGTAATTATTAATTGATCATGTATAATCAAGACCTGCCTTATATTGTCCACCTCTTGGTGTAGTGGCTAGCATTCTTGGAGGTCATTCCTGAGGTTCGAATCCCGGCTCTGCCAAGAAATTTAATTTCTGGTCTCAGGAGTGGAACGGGGTACACTCAGCCTTGTGAGGCAAAACTGATAGGAACTGGCTTTTGATTCATACCTCAACCATCCTGCCTAACCCAACTTCACCTGACCATACCTAACCTAACCTAACCTAACCTAACTTCAAAGTCAGAGCAAATATGAGAGCAAATGTGAGAGCACACATAATAAACTAAGTTATAACCTAACCTAACTTCACCTAACCTAACCTCACCTAACCTATCCTAACCTAACCTAACGTAACCTACCTAATTTAAAATTGCAAGCGAAAAAAATTAGCAAAAAGTGTGAGAAAAAAGTGAGAGCAAATGTGAGAGCACAAATAATAAACTAAGTTATAACCTAACCTAACCTAACCTAACTTCACCTAACCTAACCTAACCTAACATAACCTAACTTCAATGTGGGTGCAAAAGTGAGTGCAAGAGTATGTGCAAAAGTGGGTGCAAGAGTGGGTGCAAAAGTGGGTGCAAAAGTGAGTGCAAAAGTGGGAGCAAAAAAGTGGGAGCAAAAAGGTGGGAGCAAAAATGTGGGAGCAAAAAAGTGGGAGCAAAACAGTGGTGAGCAAAAAGTGTGAGCAAATAAGTAAGAGTAAATGGGAGAGCACAAATAATAAACTTAGTTATAACCTAACCTAACCTAACCCACAGAAACCTCATTTAAAAATTTTAGATTTTATATTTTAACATTTTAGATTTTTAATTTTTTCTATTTTACATTTTTTAGATTTTACGTTTTATATTTTTGATTTTTTGTATTTTAGATGTTAGTTTTTTTTAGATTTTACATTTTAAATTTAAGATTTTTTGATTTTAGATTTTACTTTTTACATTTTACGAAAAGAGTAAACTACAAGGCTACATACCTTAACCTCACCAAACCTAAATTTACCAAACCTAACTTAAGCTAATCCAAAGGCTAATGCACATACACAAAGTATATAAGGGTACAAGCAACTATCCTTATGCTAGTTTTATAGGTTACTGTACAACATGATAACTACCCCAACCGTTTTTTTTTTTTTTTTTTTTTTTCATTTTGTTGTTTACACATATGACAATTTTCCAATTTCCCATTTTTAGTATTTTAAAAATCTTAGTTTTAAGTTTTCCAATTTCATAACATGGAAACATGGATTTTGCATTATGTTGTTTACACATTTATCAATTTCACAATTTCCCATTTACAGTTCTTAAAATGTCAGTTTAAAGTTTTTCAATTTCATGATATAGAAACATGGATTTTCCAATTTGTTGTTTACACATTTGTCAATTTACCAAATTCCCATTTACAGTTTTTAAAATTTTAGTTTAATGTTTTTTTTATTTTGTCAATATGGAAACATGGATTTTCCAATTTGTGTTTTACATGTTCATTTTGCATTAGGAGGGGAGAGAGGTGGGTAGTAATTAAAAATGTACAAGCAGTTTCCATACGGTACAATATTTTTTTTATTTTAAATACATGTACACTATTTACACATAATACATTTTATATATATTCCTTATTGTTATAAATTGTACACTTGTTTTTATTTTGTTTTCTATTTTATTTATTTTTGATTATGAATGCCATTTTTTATTTTGGTTTTTTATTTTTGTAGTGCTATTGTTTTATTTCCTAAATTGATTTGTTTTATGTATTTGCTAGTTGCAGGCAGAAGATTTTGATATTCATAACTTAACTCTTTAAGCATGGTTAATGATTGAGTAATGACCATAGGCATGTGTACCTATACCATCAGCATCAATCACTCTTTTATCATCACCAGGACACAAAGCAATTTTGTTTAGTCTTATAGATGATATGTCATGTTGTTTAGAAGCGATAATGTTCATTGGTATTCTTTTTACATTGTTTTTCATGACACAATCCTTATAATCTTGAAAGCTCATACAATTTTTGACAACACCTTTGTTAATACCTTTCATCTTTTTGATTTCTTTACCATTTATGTATAAAGCGTACATTTTAGCTCTAAGTCCAACAAATGCTTTTATAATTTGTCCACAAGCCTCGTCTTTAAATTTCCCCTACGTTTTCTTGTTTGATGTAGAGCAACATATGTGATTAGTAGGATAATCTGATGTGTCCAGGTGTTCTAGGAAATCCAACTTGTCTTGATATACATCTGGGGTGTTAACCAAATAAATGAACGAGTCGGTATCCATATACATGAGTTTAAGATTGTTCATTCCATAATAGGGTAGCAGGACATCATAGTGGTGGGAATACATTAGAGTTTTTGAAATATCCAGTATACACATTCCAATATATATAGGCTTATTGAATACAATGTTACGTTTAGCCATGTGGAAAGCAGCTAGGTTAGGACCATAAATTGTTCTGTCGATGAATGTTGGTTTAGCTATTAGCTTTTCTGCCTTTTTGCTGTCAGTCACAAGACGTATGTCTACTCTTTTACGGATATTTTCCATTGTTTTCCCAAAAATGGCATTGTTGAATAATTTGTACAGATTTTTCTCAAAATCATTTTTGGCTTGTTTTCGAAGGTTGTTATTAAAACCAACGTATGCCTTTAACCAAGGTCTTTGTTTAAACTTTAACACACGATGAATTTTTATCAATTTTATTCCATGATCTAAAGCCTGTTTTAATGCCATGTAGTGAACAACATATCGCCTTCGATTTCCAAGATGAGGAATTAGTTTTTTCAGAGACGAATCCTTAGGTTATGTACACTCTGGTAGGAAAGGTAAATCGTTGTGTAGATCATGAAGGTCAGATGGGTAATCAACATCAACGTCTAGAATGTATCCCACAGGATCGTCTTTCTTTAGTTTTTCTAGATAAACAGTATCTGGAGAAACCCACTGAAGTCCACCATAAGGAAGGGTGTGGCACATAGCCCACCCGTATTGGTTGTTGGCATCATCATAGGTAATAAACTGCGATAGTTTCTCAGAATCATAGGTTTCCATGTATTTATTGTTAGCTTCAGCATACCGATAAGACACCTGGCATATGCCTCCACGTATTCCAGACTCGATTAAAAGAATCTGATCGTAATCCTGTAGCAATTCCAGTTCAATGCCTGTGTAAAGGAGCATTGCCTCGAAACTTAAACCAGGCGAAGTAGAAAGTGTGCAGCATCCACTCGGTGTGTTTCTAGTGTTTTGTTTCTAAATGTTTCAAAGCTGTCTGCAAGAAGGAGTACATCTGATGTTAGGTAGAGGTCACTATATTCCCCTAGAGTTTTAATGTTGAACTGATTCCAGACATTTTTGGCATTATCATAGTCTTCTTGACTAACATCTTCTTGACTTAATTTGTTAAAGAATGCCTCTTTTGGAGGTAAACACATTTCACTTAACTTTTCCCATGAGTCAATGTAGTCATAACAAAATACCCCTTTACGAGTCATGAGCATTGCATTTTCTTTTCCAAAGTACTTGTCTGTTTCAGGGTATGATGTTAAGTTGGAAACCAAGTTTTCCAAACTACTCGGCATTAACCGAAACGTGTCCACAAATCGAAGCTTAACATTTCCTACATATTTGGTAAAGGAAATGTACTTTTCTTTGGAGTTAGCGATAACATCCACTCTCTCAGTAGTACATCCCAATTGCTTTACAATGAAATTTGCGTCGTAGCCACTCATATTATGTAGAAACACAGGAACGGGGTTACGTGTTTTACACCTCAAATTACAGTTATTGTGAGCACTTCCACGGTACTCCCCTGTAATGTGGCAGTGGTCTCGAACTTTCCAGTCCTCCTTGGTAAATGGTTTTTGACACAAATAACAGGTTTCAGAACATTGGAACTCTGATTCTTGATCCAGAGTTAAGACCTTTGGAACATTTAAGCTGTAAAGTCGATCAATTTCATTAGCTATTGAGATCAAACAGTCCATAAACTTTCCTGCAGCGTCAGGTCCACGATAAATAACAGGTTGGCTTGGAAGGTTTGTCTTTATGTGTTCCACAGCAGGTGAGGGTTTAACGTATATACCAAAGCTCATAGGAACATGACTCTGGTATGGCACTGTATAACTTGCTTTAGGATTGGGTAAACATGTTTGATAGGGTAAGAGTATACTTTCAAATCTGCATAGATAACGTAAGGTATTCTCAGCATTTTTTCAACATTTAAGAATTTGACAATGGAGTTTTTAATAGGCATTTCAACCCTAGCAATGTCATGCTGGACACACAAAGCTCTATGTTCTTTCAATTTTTCCATTCCTTGTTGACCATATCGATTATCAAAGTGTGTAAAACACCGTTTACACGTATATATTTTATGTTCATAGCGGGTAATCTGATGTCTTACTAGTTTATCAAAATCTTTGATAAAGACGTAGTGGTTCTGGCCGGATGATGAACTTAGCAGAAGGAGGTCACGATGGTCTTGCAGCTCTTGATCCACAACCTTTAGAGGGAACAGTTTATTGTTTTGTTCCAATCCAAATACATTAATGGATATATCGTTGGCTTTTTCAAATTTGGGAATGTCAGCTAGCGATGTAGGAAACGATATTACAGAAAAATCATACTTGTTGTCCAGGTCCTTGTATTTACTAATGCGATGAGCATTCTTTTTAACCAGTTTTGCTAAAATGGCATACATAAAACACTTTTCATTTTTCAAGTTTTCAGGATTAATGCAGGCTTTTCTTGCTTGTATAGCTGCTGGTAATGGAATATATGTGCTTCCACGCAAGGGATTGTACTTATTTATTTTCAATCGTACTCCTTCCAGTGCTAACAAAGCCCAATTACTGCCTTTTAGCTCAGATTCCTCCATTTCCGTAGTTAACTTTGTAAATTGTGTTTCCAAGAAACTACTTAAGTCCGTTTCCAAAAATAGGGCCTGATTTCGTGTTTTAAAAGCACGATCTGTAATTTCATTGGTAGATGTATGAATGAATCTACATTCAGCCACAAGATTAACTTTTATCGACTTGTGCATTGCTAGTTCTTTCTGCATAGCTTGTATTATTTGCTGTTTGGACTCTTTAAGGTATGAATTTAAATCCTTGCACGTATCGCAACCAATGAAATAGGATTTAAGACGACCTTCAAAAGATGTCTCATATTCAATAAGTCCATTTTTGTCAGGGACCAATGACAGTAGGTAATGTTTTGTAGGCTCTGCTTTTCGTCTTTTAGCTGCCGACACAACATTACAACATTCTTCATGACGACGTCCATTGTACACATTGTTGAATGTACTACCACAGGTCTTGCACTCATGAAATTCACCACACGATACTTCATGTCGCTTCCTATGATAGTCTCGAAGAAAAGTCTTTCCACACTCTTTACACATATAGCTAGGAATGGGTTCTTCCATTATGGATGTTGATTTCAGCAAACAGCTGCTTACTGCGTATCACAGGGCTAGAAGTTGGTCGGTGAGACGGTCTTTCACGATGTGAACACCATGAGAGGTAGTAGTCAGCTGGTGATATTCTTGGTAAGGGTCCTCTAATATACCCCTAGTCTAGACCAACAGCTCTTTACAGCGTATGACAAGGCTGTAGACTGGACAGTGAGACGGTCTTTCACGATGTGAACACTGTAACAAGTAGTAGTCAACTGATTATATACTTGCTAAGGGTTCTCTAATATACAATAGTCAAGACCAACAGCTACTTACTGTGTAGTACAAGGCTGTACAATAGTTGTTTTGTCAATCTTTCACGATGTGGTCACTGTGAGTGGTGGTAGTTAACTGATGATATTCTTGCTAAGGGTCCTCTAATATACCCCTAGTGAAGGGTAACAGCTGCTCACTGCTTATGACAAAGCTAAAGACTGGTTGTTTCAACGGTCTTTCACAATGTAAACACTGCGACAGGTAGTAGTCAACTGAACATATTCTTACACCATACTCAAGGTTATCAGGTACTTACAGCATATCAAAAGGTTGTACACTCATGTGTTAGACAGTCTTTTTTTTTTTGCTAAAGGCCCTCTATATTCCCTACACAAGGCTATACATGTTAGTTCTAAACACTTAATGGTTAATTGTATAATAAATTTAAATACACAGCATATACGAGCACGTTTTCACTCGGTAAAACTTTACCAAATAGTCAAATGCGACACGCAAAGTATATTACAGCTATCTAGCAATGACTATGAGAACTACTTGAACGACCAGCATGCTACCTAGCGCTCCATTTCAACACTCGCTCACTGAACGACCAGCATGCTATCTACCGGTCAATAGCAATACTCCTCAACTACCAGCCTGCTACATATCGGTCAATATGACAACTCACTCAACTACCAGCATGCTACATGGCTTATTTTGTCAGTTTTTTTGTTGGCTATTTTGTTGGCCTTTGTTGGCTTTTGTAGGCTTTTGTTGCCTTTTTTGTTGGCTTTTGTATTAGCTCTTTCATATTTGCTCTTGCTTGTTGGGGCTTATTTGGTCTTGGAAAGTATGTCAGTCCTTTTTTATGGCTGCATAATGCTTACAGCCATGTTTGTAAGCAGCAGCAACAACAACAACAACAACAACAACACACAAAATTCCAAAAAAAAAAAACCAAAGTACTCTAAGGTTTATCAATGACTCTCAACTCTTCCACTTACCTCTATCCCATGCCTAGTCAAAAAAATAGTGTATTTTTCAAATTTTTCAAAAAATATTCGGAAAGTAGGCTATGTCATTAATCTAAAAATCCTAAAAATACATATGTTAACTCCAACACCTACCTCTATACCACTCTCAGTCCAAAAATAGTGTATTTTTCAAATTTCCCAAAACATATTTCCAAAATGGGTTATATTTCCAAAATTAAAAAGTTTACAAAAATGTTTGTTTGACATAAATGAATGGCCTTGGCCCCCTCTACCACCGCACCAAGTCCCAGATCTCTAGGGCAATAAAATAAAATTTTGAAAATGGGTTATATTTCCAAAACTATGAATTCTACAAAAGAGTTTGTTTGACATAAATCAATGGTCTTTACCTCCTCTAGCACCACACCAATTTTCAAGTTTCTAGGACAAAAGAAAATTATTTTTGAAAAATAGTCACTATTTTGGAAACTAGGAATTCTACAAAAAAGTTTGTTTAACATAAATGAATGGTCTCTATCCCCTCTACTTGTAAACCAAGTTCCAGGTATGTGGGACAAAAATGAAAAAAGTTCATTTGGGAAAGTAGGCGATTTTTCATAAAACCAAACATTCAAAAATGTGTTCATTGGGCTTAAAAGAATGGCCTCTATGTCCTTTATTTTTATAATAAAACGTTTTTATTTTTTACATTTTTTTGAAAAATGTTCAATTTTGAAATTTTTATAATTTAGAAACTAAAGAGTTTTCAAAAAATTTTGTTTGACATAAATGAATGGCCTTGACCCCCTCTACCCCCAAAATAAATTTCAAGTCTCTAGGACAAGAAATAACAGTAGTGGAGTAGTGCCGATTCTGTTTAATTGGCGTGGCCGCCATCTTGGTTTGTTGGGCACAGAGTGTCAAGTGAAGCAGAATCGACACTACTCCACTACTGTTATTTCTTGTCCTAGAGACTTGAAATTTATTTTGGGGGTAGAGGGGGTCAAGGCCATTCATTTATGTCAAACAAAATTTTTTGAAAACTCTTTAGTTTCTAAATTATAAAAATTTCAAAATTGAACATTTTTCAAAAAAATGTAAAAAATAAAAACGTTTTATTATAAAAATAAAGGACATAGAGGCCATTCCTTTAAGCCCAATGAACACATTTTTGAATGTTTGGTTTTATGAAAAATCGCCTACTTTCCCAATTGAACTTTTTTCATTTTTGTCCCACATACCTGGAACTTGGTTTACAAGTAGAGGGGATAGAGACCATTCATTTATGTTAAACAAACTTTTTTGTAGAATTCCTAGTTTCCAAAATATTGACTATTTTTCAAAAATAATTTTCTTTTGTCCTAGAAACTTGAAAATTGGTGTGGTGCTAGAGGAGGTAAAGACCATTGATTTATGTCAAACAAACTCTTTTGTAGAATTCATAGTTTTGGAAATATAACCCATTTTCAAAATTTTATTTTATTGCCCTAGAGATCTGGGACATTGTACGGTGGTAGAGGGGGCCAAGGCCATTCATTTATGTCAAACAAACATTTTTGTAAACTTTTTAATTTTGGAAATATAACCCATTTTGGAAATATGTTTTGGGAAATTTGAAAAATACACTATTTTTGGACTGAGAGTGGTATAGAGGTAGGTGTTGGAGTTAACGTATGTATTTTTAGGATTTTTAGATTAATGACATAGCCTACTTTCCGAATATTTTTTGAAAAATTTGAAAAATACACTATTTTTTTGACTAGGCATGGGATAGAGGTAAGTGTAAGAGTTGAGAGTCATTGATAAACCTTAGAGTACTTTGGATTTTTTTTTTGGAATTTTGTGTGTTGTTGTTGTTGTTGTTGTTGCTGCTTACAAACATGGCTATAAGCATTATGCAGCCATAAAAAAGGACTGACATACTTTCCAAGACCAAATAAGCCCCAACAAGCAAGAGCAAATATGAAAGAGCTAATACAAAAGCCAACAAAAAAGGCAACAAAAGCCAACAAAAGCCAACAAAGGCCAACAAAATAGCCAACAAAAAAACTGACAAAACAAGCCATGTAGCATGCTGGTAGTTGAGTGAGTTGTCATATTGACCGATATGTAGCAGGCTGGTAGTTGAGGAGTATTGCTATTGACCGGTAGATAGCATGCTGGTCGTTCAGTGAGCGAGTGTTGAAATGGAGCGCTAGGTAGCATGCTGGTCGTTCAAGTAGTTCTCATAGTCATTGCTAGATAGCTGTAATATACTTTGCGTGTCGCATTTGACTATTTGGTAAAGTTTTACCGAGTGAAAACGTGCTCGTATATGCTGTGTATTTAAATTTATTATACAATTAACCATTAAGTGTTTAGAACTAACATGTATAGCCTTGTGTAGGGAATATAGAGGGCCTTTAGCAAAAAAAAAAAGACTGTCTAACACATGAGTGTACAACCTTTTGATACGCAGTAAGTACCTGATAACCTTGAGTATGGTGTAAGAATATGTTCAGTTGACTACTACCTGTCGCAATGTTTACATTGTGAAAGACCGTTGAAACAACCAGTCTTTAGCTTTGTCATAAGCAGTGAGCAGCTGTTACCCTTAACTAGGGGTATATTAGAGGACCCTTAGCAAGAATATCATCAGTTAACTACCACCACTCACAGTGACCACATCGTGAAAGATTGACAAAACAACTATTGTACAGCCTTGTACTACACAGTAAGTAGCTGTTGGTCTTGACTATTGTATATTAGAGAACCCTTAGCAAGTATATAATCAGTTGACTACTACTTGTTACAGTGTTCACATCGTGAAAGACCGTCTCACTGTCCAGTCTACAGCCTTGTCATACGCTGTAAAGAGCTGTTGGTCTAGACTAGGGGTATATTAGAGGACCCTTAACAAGAATATCACCAGTTGACTACTACCTCTCATGGTGTTCACATCGTGAAAGATCGTCTCACCGACCAACTTCTAGCCCTGTGATACGCAGTAAGCAGCTGTTTGCTGAAATCAACATCCATAATGGAAGAACCCATTCCTAGCTATATGTGTAAAGAGTGTGGAAAGACTTTTCTTCGAGACTATCATAGGAAGCGACATGAAGTATCGTGTGGTGAACTTCATGAGTGCAAGACCTGTGGTAGTACATTCAACAATGTGTACAATGGACGTCGTCATGAAGAATGTTGTAATGTTGTGTCGGCAGCTAAAAGACGAAAAGCAGAGCCTACAAAACATTACCTACTGTCATTGGTCCCTGACAAAAATGGACTTATTGAATATGAGACATCTTTTGAAGGTCGTCTTAAATCCTATTTCATTGGTTGCGATACGTGCAAGGATTTAAATTCATACCTTAAAGAGTCCAAACAGCAAATAATACAAGCTATGCAGAAAGAACTAGCAATGCACAAGTCGATAAAAGTTAATCTTGTGGCTGAATGTAGATTCATTCATACATCTACCAATGAAATTACAGATCGTGCTTTTAAAACACGAAATCAGGCCCTATTTTTGGAAACGGACTTAAGTAGTTTCTTGGAAACACAATTTACAAAGTTAACTACGGAAATGGAGGAATCTGAGCTAAAAGGCAGTAATTGGGCTTTGTTAGCACTGGAAGGAGTACGATTGAAAATAAATAAGTACAATCCCTTGCGTGGAAGCACATATATTCCATTACCAGCAGCTATACAAGCAAGAAAAGCCTGCATTAATCCTGAAAACTTGAAAAATGAAAAGTGTTTTATGTATGCCATTTTAGCAAAACTGGTTAAAAAGAATGCTCATCGCATTAGTAAATACAAGGACCTGGACAACAAGTATGATTTTTCTGTAATATCGTTTCCTACATCGCTAGCTGACATTCCCAAATTTGAAAAAGCCAACGATATATCCATTAATGTATTTGGATTGGAACAAAACAATAAACTGTTCCCTCTAAAGGTTGTGGATCAAGAGCTGCAAGACCATCGTGACCTCCTTCTGCTAAGTTCATCATCCGGCCAGAACCACTACGTCTTTATCAAAGATTTTGATAAACTAGTAAGACATCAGATTACCCGCTATGAACATAAAATATATACGTGTAAACGGTGTTTTACACACTTTGATAATCGATATGGTCGACAAGGAATGGAAAAATTGAAAGAACATAGAGCTTTGTGTGCCCAGCATGACATTGCTAGGGTTGAAATGCCTATTAAAAACCCCATTGACAAATTCTTAAATGTTGAAAAAATGCTGAGAATACCTTACGTTATCTATGCAGATTTGAAAGTATACTCTTACCCTATCAAACATGTTTACCCAATCCTAAAGCAAGTTATACAGTGCCATACCAGAGTCATATTCCTATGAGCTTTGGTATATACGTTAAACCCTCACCTGCTGTGGAACACATAAAGACAAACCTTCCAAGCCAACCTGTTATTTATCGTGGACCTGACGCTGCAGGAAAGTTTATGGACTGTTTGATCTCAATAGCTAATGAAATTGATCGACTTTACAGCTTAAATGTTCCAAAGGTCTTAACTCTGGATCAAGAATCAGAGTTCCAATGTTCTGAAACCTGTTATTTGTGTCAAAAACCATTTACCAAAGAGGACTGGAAAGTTCGAGACCACTGCCACATTACAGGGGAGTACCGTGGAAGTGCTCACAATAACTGTAATTTGAGGTGTAAAACACGTAACCCCGTTCCTGTGTTTCTACATAATATGAGTGGCTACGACGCAAATTTCATTGTAAAGCAATTGGGATGTACTACTGAGAGAGTGGATGTTATCGCTAACTCCAAAGAAAAGTACATTTCCTTTACCAAATATGTAGGAAATGTTAAGCTTCGATTTGTGGACACGTTTCGGTTAATGCCGAGTAGTTTGGAAAACTTGGTTTCCAACTTAACATCATACCCTGAAACAGACAAGTACTTTGGAAAAGAAAATGCAATGCTCATGACTCGTAAAGGGGTATTTTGTTATGACTACATTGACTCATGGGAAAAGTTAAGTGAAACGTGTTTACCTCCAACAGAGGCATTCTTTAACAAATTAAGTTAAGAAGATGTTAGTCAAGAAGACTATGATAATGCCAAAAATGTCTGGAATCAGTTCAACATTAAAACTCTAGGGGAACATAGTGACCTCTACCTAACATCAGATGTACTCCTTCTTGCAGACAGTTTTGAAACGTTTAGAAACAAAACACTAGAAACACACCGAGTGGATGCTGCACACTTTTTTACTTCGCCTGGTTTAAGTTTCGAGGCAATGCTCCTTTACACAGGCATTGAACTGGAATTGCTACAGGATTACGATCAGATTCTTTTAATCGAGTCTGGAATACGTGGAGGCATATGCCAGGTGTCTCATCGGTATGCTGAAGCTAACAATAAATACATGGAAACCTATGATTCTGAGAAACCATCGCAGTTTATTACCTATGATGATGCCAACAACCAATACGGGTGGGCTATGTGCCACTCCCTTCCTTATGGTGGATTTCAGTGGGTTTCTCCAGATACTGTTGATCTAGAAAAACTAAAGAAAGACGATCCTGTGGGATACATTCTAGACGTTGATGTTGATTACCCATCTGACCTTCATGATCTACACAACGATTTACCTTTCCTACCAGAGTGTACACAACCTAAGGATTCGTCTCTGAAAAAACTAATTCCTCATCTTGGAAATCGAAGGCGATATGTTGTTCACTACATGGCATTAAAACAGGCTTTAGATCATGGAATAAAATTGATAAAAATTAATCGTGTGTTAAAGTTTAAACAAAGACCTTGGTTAAAGGCATACGTTGATTTTAATAACAACCTTCGAAAACAAGCCAAAAATGATTTTGAGAAAAATCTGTACAAATTATTCAACAATGCCATTTTTGGGAAAACAATGGAAAATATCCGTAAAAGAATAGACATACGTCTTGTGACTGACAGCAAAAAGGCAGAAAAGCTAATAGCTAAACCAACATTCATCGACAGAACAATTTATGGTCCTAACCTAGCTGCTTTCCACATGGCTAAACGTAACATTGTATTCAATAAGCCTATATATATTGGAATGTGTATACTGGATATTTCAAAAACTCTAATGTATTCCCACCACTATGATGTCCTGCTACCCTATTATGGAATGAACAATCTTAAACTCATGTATATGGATACCGACTCGTTCATTTATTTGGTTAACACCCCAGATGTATATCAAGACAAGTTGGATTTCCTAGAACACCTGGACACATCAGATTATCCTACTAATCACATATGTTACTCTACATCAAACAAGAAAACGTTGGGGAAATTTAAAGACGAGGCTTGTGGACAAATTATAAAAGCATTTGTTGGACTTAGAGCTAAAATGTACGCTTTATACATAAATGGTAAAGAAATCAAAAAGATGAAAGGTATTAACAAAGGTGTTGTCAAAAATTGTATAAGCTTTCAAGATTATAAGGATTGTGTCATGAAAAACAATGTAAAAAGAATACCAATGAACATTATCGCTTCTAAACAACATGACATATCATCTATAAGACTAAACAAAATTGCTTTGTGCCCTGGTGATGATAAAAGAGTGATTGATGCTGATGGTATAGGTACACATGCCTATGGTCATTACTCAATCATTAACCATGCTTAAAGAGTTAAGTTATGAATATCAAAATCTTCTGCCTGCAACTAGCAAATACATAAAACAAAACAATTTAGGAAATAAAACAATAGCACTACAAAAATAAAAAAAATAAAAAAAAATGGCATTCATAATCAAAAATAAATAAAATAGAAAACAAAATGAAAACAAGTGTACAATTTATAACAATAAGGAATATATATAAAAATGTATTATGTGTAAATAGTGTACATGTATTTAAAATAAAAAAATATTGTACCGTATGGAAACTGCTTGTACATTTTTAATTACTACCCACCTCTCTCCACTCCTAATGCAAAATGAACATGTAAAACACAAATTGGAAAATCCATGTTTCCATATTGACAAAATAAAAAACATTAAACTAAAATTTTAAAAACTGTAAATGGGAATTTGGTAAATTGACAAATGTGTAAACAACAAATTGGAAAATCCATGTTTCTATATCATGAAATTGAAAAACTTTAAACTGACATTTTAAGAACTGTAAATGGGAAATTGTGAAATTGATAAATGTGTAAACAACATAATACAAAATCCATGTTTCCATGTTATGAAATTGGAATACTTAAAACTTAAATTTTTAAAAAACTAAAAATGGGAAATTGGAAAATTGTCATATGTGTAAACAACAAAATGAAAAAAAAACGGTTGAGGTAGTTATCATGTTGTACAGTAACCTATAAAACTAGCATAAGGATAGTTGCTTGTACCCTTATATACTTTGTGTATGTGCATTAGCCTTTGGATTAGCTTAAGTTTGGTTTGGTAAAGTTAGGTTTGGTGAGGTTAGGTATGTAGCCTTGTAGTTTACTCTTTTCGTAAAATGTAAAAAGTAAAATCTAAAATCAAAAAATCTTAAATTTAAAATGTAAAATCTAAAAAAAACTAACATCTAAAATACAAAAAATTAAAAATATAAAACGTAAAATCTAAAAAATGTAAAATAGAAAAAATTAAAAATCTAAAATGTTAAAATATAAAATCTAAAATTTTTAAATGAGGTTTCTGTGGGTTAGGTTAGGTTAGGTTATAACTAAGTTTATTATTTGTGCTCTCCCATTTACTCTTACTTATTTGCTCACACTTTTTGCTCACCACTGTTTTGCTCCCACTTTTTTGCTCCCACATTTTTGCTCCCACCTTTTTGCTCCCACTTTTTGCTCCCACTTTTGCACTCACGTTTGCACCCACTTTTGCACCCACTTTTGCACCCACTCTTGCACCCACTTTTGCACCCACTTTTGCACCCACTTTTGCACATACTCTTGCACTCACTTTTGCACTCACTTTTGCACCCACTTTGAAGTTAGGTTATGTTAGGTTAGGTTAGGTTAGGTGAAGTTAGGTTAGGTTAGGTTAGGTTATAACTTAGTTTATTATTTGTGCTCTCATATTTGCTCTCACTTTTTTCTCACACTTTTTGCTAATTTTTTTCGCTTGCAATTTTAAATTAGGTAGGTTACGTTAGGTTAGGTTAGGATAGGTTAGGTGAGGTTAGGTTAGGTGAAGTTAGGTTAGGTTATAACTTAGTTTATTATGTGTGCTCTCACATTTGCTCTCATATTTGCTCTGACTTTGAAGTTAGGTTAGGTTAGGTTAGGTATGGTCAGGTGAAGTTGGGTTAGGCAGAATGGTTGTGGTATGAATCAAAAGCCAGTTCCTGTCAGTTTTGCCTCACAAGGCTGAGTGTACCCCGTTCCACTCCTGAGACCAGAAATTAAATTTCTTGGCAGAGCCGGGATTCGAACCTCAGGAATGACCTCCAAGAATGCTAGCCACTACACCAAGAGGTGGACAATATAAGGCAGGTCTTGATTATACATGATCAATTAATAATTACCTAATAATAATAATAATAAATATTCCATTTGGCAACTACAAGGCCGATCTCTCTCTGTGACGTCATTGACGGTCTCAGAGCGTGGCGGCCATTTTGCCCAATGGCCCCTGTGCCAGCTCTGACTGTCCCCTCCATAAGAATAACATAGGGCTGGTTGCGCGCGGCGGCCATCTTGCCCATTAGCCCCTGTGCCAGAACCGCTCTATATTACCCACTACGACTATTCGGAGATGGTTCTCGATGGTGCGATTGAATCGCTCTACCATCCCGTCGGACTGAGGGTGTAGCGGCCTTGTCCTTGTCTTCCGGATTCCCAGCAGCTGGCATAGATTCTGGAACACCTGCGACTCGAAGTTCCTCCCTTGTTCGCAGTGCAGCTCCAGGGGTACTCCGTACCGGCTGACGAATTCCTTCACCAGGGTCTCTGCGATCGTCGCGGCTTCTTGGTTAGGGAGCGCATACGCCTCCGGCCATTTGGTGAAGTAGTCGCTGACGACCAATATGTAGCGGTTCCCTGCCTCGCTTAAAGGGAATGGCCCAGCGACATCGATGGCCACTCTCTCCATGGGGCCGCCCACGTTGTAGGTCTTCAGTGGACCCCGTCGTCTTCGTCCTGGGCCCATGCTGGCTGCGCAATCGTGGCACCTCGCGCAGTGGTTCTCCACGTCTGTTCGGCATCCGGTCCAGTAGAACCGCTCTCTCAGCTTCTCCAGGGTCTTCTTTATCCCTAGGTGTCCACCAGATGATCCTCCATGGACTTCCTGCAGGACTTCCTCCGTCATAGCCTTTGGTACGACGACTTGTTCCCGAGATGTCTTCCCGTCGGTGCTCTCCCAGGTCCGGCAAATGAGGCCATCCCTTACAATCAGCGAGTCCCACTGCGCCCAGTAGGACTTCAACTTTGGACTGCAGTCGCTCACAATGTTCCACCCGGGTCTGGGAACACAGGCCCTCTTCCATTCGGCTATCAGTCCCAGGTCACCATCTTCTGCTTGTGCCCGCGTGAAAGATTCGCGGCTCCAGCTCCCATGAAGTTCCACGGTAGTCCTTCGGCACTGTATCCCGGTGTTCTCCTCTCTTCTGGTACAGAAGGTGCAGTCTTCGGGACACGGTCTTCGTGACAGGGCGTCGGCGTTAGAATGCAGTTGGCCTTTCCTGTGCTGGATCTCAAAGTTGTACTGTTGAATCCTCTCTATCCACCGCGCGAGTTGACCCTCGGGCTGCTTGAAGTTCAGGAGCCACCGCAGGGATGCATGGTCGGTCCTGATGAGAAATTCTTGTCCGTACAGGTACTTGTGGAAGTGTTCAATGGTCTTCACGATGGCGAGCAGCTCCGTCCTGGTGACGCAGTAGTTCTTCTCTGGCTTTGACAAGGCTTTGCTGAAGTAGGCCACTATTCTCTCCTCGCCGTTCACTATTTGCGACAGGATTCCCCCTATGCCAACGTCGCTGGCATCGGTATCGACGATGAACCTTGTTCCAGGTCTGGGGTAGGCCAGAATAGGCGCGGTGCACAGAGCCTGCTTGAGTTGTTCGAAAGCACTGTGGAATTCTGCTGTCCACGTGAAGAGTTGGTCCTTCTCAGTCAGTCGATGTAGTGGTTTGGCGATGTCGGCGAATCCTCTCACGAAGCGACGGTAATAAGTGCAGAGTCCCAGGAAGCTTCGTAGTTGAGACTTGTCCTTCGGGACTGGCCACTCCCTCACAGCTGTGGTCTTCTCTGGGTCGGTGCGCACCCCTTCCTCGGAGACGATATGCCCAAGGTACTGGACCTGCTTCTGGAAGAGCTGACACTTCTTGGGGATCAACTTCAGCTGGGCAGCCCGTAGCTTCATCAAGATCTCCTTCAGGTTGCTGTTGTGCTCCTCGAAGCTTCTCCCCAGAACGATGACGTCGTCTAGGTAGACCAGGCATGTCTTCCAGTGTAGTCCCCTCAGAATGGACTCCATTAGCCTTTCGAAGGTCGCAGGGGCGTTGCACAGACCGAATGGCATGACGGTGAACTGCCAGAGCCCGCTGCCCACAGAGAACGCAGTTTTCTCGCGGTCCCTAGGGTGGACCTCCACCTGCCAGTAGCCACTCTTCAAATCCAAGGTGGAGAACCATCTTGACCCTTATATGGTGTCCAGGGTGTCGTCGATCCTGGGTAGAGGGTAGCTGTCCTTTTTCGTGACGTCATTCACCCGCCTGTAATCCATGCAGAACCTGGTGGAACCGTCCTTCTTCTTCACTAGCACGACCGGAGAACTCCAAGGACTATGTGATGGCTCGATCACTCCTTGCTCCTTCATCTCTTCTACCATCCGGTCGACTTCAGCTTGCTTGGCGAGCGGGACACGTCGGAATGGGGCCTTGATCGGTGCGCTGCCCCCAACGTCGATTCTGTGCTGGACCAAGCTTGTCCTACCGAAGTCTTTGCTCCCCACGGAGAATACATCCTGGAATTCGTGTAGCAGGTCCCGAAGTTGGCGTGATTGTTCCTCGTCTAAATGGTCCTGGGATCCTTGGTACAGCTTCTGTAGTTCTTCTGGCAGGGCGCGTCTTCTTCGGTTGTCCGTATGCAGGTGTCCGTCCGTCGTGTCTGTGATGCGGGCAATCCAGGTAACGGGCTCGCAGACTCCTAGGTTGGTGTCCCGGTGAACCGTAATGTCGTAGTTGTTCAGGTTGGACAGGCAGACGTACGGTCGAGACGTCGTGTTGATGATAGTCTTGGCAACTAGCAATCTTTTTGTCTGGATGTCCTCATATTTCGGCTCGATGACAGCCGCCACTCCCTCAGCTGTTCCGTCGACAATTACGGCAGCGCTGACTTCCGTCCTGGCGGTAACGATGACATCCTCTCTCAGCCTTACTCGTCGTGCGGCGACGGCCTCGTGTGCTGGTTGCAAAGCAAGTTCCTCACTTCCGAAGTGCAGAATGTTGGCACTCAGATCCAAGATGATGTTGTTCTGGTCCAGGAAGTCCAGTCCGATGATCACTTCATTTGATACGTCAGCCTCAAGCACTAAATGCTTTATCGCCCGTCGACCAATGACGAACTACAGTGATGCTTCGCCATGTACCGGTGCGGGCTCTCCGGTCGCGGTTATTAGATGGAGGTTCCTTTGTGTGAGTTGCACTCTCCAATTCGGGATCACGGTGGGATTGACGATGGTCCTCGATGCTCCCGTGTCGATTAGCATGGGCCAGCTCTCTCCGTTGACGACTCCGTCGACCATCAGGCTGCTATTGTCCCTCCGTAACTTCGTCACACGCACTTGGACTGCCGGGGCTTGACGACTGTCACAAGCCAACCTTTGCCCCCCAAGGCTGGCTAATACTCGTTTCCCTGGGCCGCGCGGTTTTCAGACGACTGATTTCCCGTCGGATGCCCTCGGCGGCGGCGATCACTGCAGTCCTTGCTCAGGTGGCCTTTCTTACCGCAGGTCCAGCAGGTCGGTAGTCCTCTTCCGGGCCGCCTCTCCAGTTGCCTTCCGGCTGTGTCGTTGCTGGTGGTGCCGCGACTATCGAAGAAACGGCTTAGCGCCTCCATCAATTCCTCAGCTAGGGGCTTGGTCTCGTTGGTTTTTGCTGGTTCGTCGACGTCCACTTGACGCACCCGCGCTTGCATTCTAGATGCCTGTTTTGCCGTCTCGAACTCAAGTGCGTGGTTCAGCGCATCTGCCAGGGTCTTATTGCGCGCGAGTCGCAGCGCCTGTTGAGTGTCCGAGTCCCGTAGCCCGTCGGTGAAGGTCTGCGTCGCAATCTGTTCCAGAAAGTCGGCCGGCGCTGTTGGATAGGCGAGCCTTACGAGGCGTGCGATGTCCATCTCGAACTCCTGCAGGGTTTCCGCGTTCTTCTGTACCCGGGTTCGGAGCTCTATCTGGTAGGTCTGCTGAAGATGGCTATCTCCATATCGGGACTCCATATGGGCGCTCAGTGAAGCGTAGTCCTGGGATCCAGTCGGGACGGCCTGAAGGACGTTAAGGGCGTCACCTCTCAGCGCTACAATGAGAGCTGTAGCCTTTTCTGTGTTGTTCCAGTTATTTATGGAACAGGCCACCTCGAACTGACGTAAGTAGGTGCTCCATGGGGCCTTTCCGTCGAAGGTTGGGGGCGTCACTCTGCTATGTCCCGTTCCTGATATTCCCGGTGTAACGGTAGGCGGGCGTTGGCGCAGCTCGGCAACTTCCTCTCGTAGAGCGTTGAATTTCTCTTCCACCCCCGTCAGTGAGCGTTGGCGCAGCTCGGCAACTTCCTTTTGTAAGGCGTTGAATTTCTCCTCCACCCCCATCAGTGGGCGTTGGCACAGCTCGGCAACTTCCACTTGTAAGGCGTTGAATTTCTCGTCCACCACCATCAGCGGGCGTTGGCGCAGCTCGGCAACTTCCACTTGTAAGGCGTCGAACTTCTTTTCCACTCCTGCGACTTCCTCACGTAGGCCCTGTTCTAATTTCCTTTGGCTCTCCTCTAATTTCGTCAGCAGACACTCTTCCAGATTTTTCTGGCCATCCATAAATTTGGTGGTTAGGTCCTCTGCTAACTTATTCTGGCCGTCCTTCAGGTCCTCTGCTAACTTCTTCTGGCCATCCTCCATCTTCTTCTGGCCGTCCTCCATCTTCTTCTGGCCGTCTTCCATTTTGGTTTCCATGCCACTTAACTTTTCTAGCAATGCTGCCAATTGCGCCTCCATTTTAGTTGTTTGTCTTGTAAATGGCATGCACTCACAAGAAAATTAGAGAAAATGACCTGCTCGGGTTTTGAAACCAGGACCGCCAAGTGTTGTGCTTGTGCTTGAGTTCGTAATCCCACTTCTGACACCAGTTGTTACGTGCCAACCCCCCCCCCCCCCTAGTGACGCTTTTGTTTACTGGATTACGGTGGGTTGAAGCACAACACAGATTGTTCCTTTAAAGAAATAATTAACTTTATTGCAGCCAGAAAATTACACTACTCATCAGCAAATACAAGCAATTGGAACCTTACTCCAGTTTCCTCAAGTCTCTTCCTTGAGCGGTCTTGGCCCTTTCACTTGTCAACAAACCACAGAAGTTAAACCGTCTTAATGAGTACGGTGGCCTTGACAGAAACTGCCTGCTCCTCTCCCTTATGTACACCAACTACAGTTACTTACGATAACTTGCTGCACGTTGTTCACAAGCTGGGAAACAATGTCACTGGATTTCGTAACTCGCACGGCACTTCGTCACCACACTTCTGTCGCTCAGGAAAACACGCACTAGCTCAGAAACACACACCCACAGAAAAATCGGCCCCCTCACTGTTGAAGCCGCTTATATAGCAGGTTGGTGACTCAATGAATTCTAGAATCATCCAGGACACACGGCTTCTCGACATTTCCTTCACTGGCTGGGTCACGAATATTCTGGACCATCCCTTTCACTTCGCAGCCCGTTGCGTAACGCGCAAGTAATACACTGAGGCAGAGCACACACAGCCCGGGGGAGCTGTGACTCATGCGGCGAGCGACAAAACAAACTCACAGCCGTAACAGTATAAATTCTGCAATTTTTAATGCCATTGCATGCTCCTTATTCAGAAATATTAAATTATATCAAATTAGTATTTCTATGATGGTCTTAGTCAATGCACAAAATTCATGCATTGTTTACAAGGGGTAGTTGTACATGTATCAGGCTACTGTGCCCTTCCTAAAGGATCAGAAAATGTTTTTTCAAAAAAAAAACAGATTTCGGGTTTTTGATAGATTTTTGGCAAAAAAATCAGTACCCATGTCCCTTAAGGTACTTGAGTGATGCTTTGCTGAAAGAAGGAAAGCAGTGGAATGAATGTTACAACATAGTTTTATTTCCTTTAAAGAAGGGTTCATTATTTCAACCGTCGCACTGCTTTCCTAGGATATTGCACAGTAGTCGTGAATTTGTATGTCAACCATGGTGGAACTTAGTTGCAGGAGAGTTGAAGTCTGGTAAGTTGATAATTTATATTTATTTTATTATAACGCATGAACCCATCAACGAAGGGCATACAAACGCCTGAAAAAAAAAGGCACCAAGGTGGCTAGGATAGCAAGATGCTTGTACCAGTAGATAGGCTGGCACAATGAAGAAACTTTCCTCACCAATATTTCAGCTTTCCAGCTGCTCTAAAACATTGAGAGTTAAAGGGAGCATTGCATCCAAATAAAAAAATTAGTTTAAGTATGACTGACATAGGCTACTTCATTTGTGCAAAGCTTGGACCATTTATAAAATGTGCCAGTTGCAACCCCTTCGTTATGTACTACTTTTTGGTTTGAAAAACATTGTACATGGGTTGGTTTTTTAGTTTTGGCACCTTAGTTATAACTGGATTAATAACTCACTTAGATGGTTCCAAGTTTCACAGGCCCTCGATGTAGTCCCCACCGTTGCGTACAACGTGTTCCCAGCGATGCGGAAGTCGTTGGATCCCGTTGGCACTGCCAAATCTATTGATGGTACGAAGAGAGCGCTCGGCAGCCTGCTTAACCTCTTCAATGGTACGGAAGCGCTCCCCGCGCATTGTCATCTTCATCTTCGGGATGAGATCATAGTCGCAGGGACTGATGTCGGGAAAATATGGGGGGTGATAGAGGACCTCCTAGCCCCAGCGATCCAACAATGCCGACACAACGCCTGCTGTGTGTGCCGTTTCATTCTCAGAGCTCCTCGGATATGTTCTTGCAGAAACGAACAATAGTACGCCGATTAACAGTTTGCCCACGGGGAAAAGTATGATGAGTGATCACACCATCCCATTCATAGGCAAGAATAAACATTACCTTAACATTGGTTGGTCGAACTGTTTGTTTCCGTGGTGATCCGTGGTGCCGCCACTCGTTCGATTGGCGTTTTAACTGTGGCCCATAAGATCTGGCCCACGTCTCGTCAATGGTTATGATACGCCGTAAGAAGCCTCTCCTTCGCGCTCATAGCGCTGCAAGTGTATACGACAAGCGTCATATCGCAGCCATTTGTGCATGTCGGTTAAGTCATGCGGAACCCATTTGGAAGCAATCTTCCTCATTTTCAGTAAGTCCTTCAGGATGTGGAGGACAGTTGAATGCGCCAGTCCGGTATCTTGCTCTAATTGACGAATCGTTACGTTCCGATCCACCTCTACTAACGCGGACACCATCTGTACATTGTCATCACTTACTAGTGGGTGACCAAATCGAGGCATGTGCTCCACACGTTCGCGGCCTTATCGAAAGGCTGCAACCATCTTGCTACCGTTCTGAACGGTAACGCAGCTGCACCGCACGCTTCCTGCAATCCTCGGTGACACTGTTTAGCACTGCGACCCCTAGCACACTGAATTTTTATCCACGTTCTCTGCTCCTGCTTGGAAAACATTGCGACTGTCTTTCGCGAGCGCTGGTCTCACACTACTCATCTAACAGACGCGACTGCGCACGAGCGGTGGTGAGGACGGGCGAGGTCATGTGCACTGAGGGAGGGGATGCAGGGCAGCAACCGTCGGTAAAAATGGCAGCGCCCAACATTGTTGCAACTTGGCACTGAAGCATTGGTGCCAAAACTAAAAAAAAACAACCCATGTATAATGCATACAATGTTCAACCATCAAATTATTATTGGCTCGCAAGCATGGTGTGCCCTGCTGATAAGCCCAACTTTGATTACTTAGGTGAGCCCATAGATGATTTGCTGGAGTTTAATGCAAAATAATTTGTAAGAGGCCAAAAAAATAATATTATTAGTTCATGTGGCATTTCATCACCATGTTCAGTGTTTGTCTCAGAGGGTCTTTTTTTCATGTATTATGTATGGGCATATGTCATTAATTGAAATTAAGGGTATTATGCCTGTTGTGTAACTACAAATCATGCTTGAATTATAGATTAAATTATAATAATTGACAAGTTTGTACTCATATTACTGTAATGTAGTAAAACTGAATCCCAAGTTCTGAATACCCTCGAGTTCAATTATCTCCATTATCAACTGCTACTTTTGACTAGTTTATGTATTTATCGTATGGCTTTTAGTGCCGGGAGTGTACGAGGACATGTTCGGCTCGCCAGAGTCTGTAGCTGCTTCCAGCGGACACCCAGAGGGTGAGCTACACGTTCCGTTCAATTTCAAGTAGTTCCAACTTTCGCTACAATGAAACCTACAGTTGTAATACTAAGAGCTGAATTCTGACAGTTCTTAGAGGGAGGTCCTTTTACTGCCTACCGGGGTGGGTTAAAGAGAGGTGCCCTCTGGCCAGCTCATGTTGAGGAAGAGTTTGTAGCAGTTGCCAAACCTCGCACTTCTGAGTTAGATCTTGTCACAAGCAGTTCAGCGTGAGTGTTATTCTATTTGTGTTTCTGTTTGGAGGCCGTCATTAAGTATCTAACGGTATTTTAAATACTAATTACGTAGACCTACAATTATTGTATTGCAATATATATTTCGAGCATTATGAATACTCCTCGAGGGAGAGGGAGGCCCAGAACTCGTCCACCTCATGAAAAAAATACCGCCGGTCATGGTGTGACAATTCATCACCAAGGAAGAGAAATTATATGTGCCGCAAGGGAATTCTTTGAAGAGGAGGCTAAGAGTTTTTCGGAAAGGAATGTTCCTTTAATTCCATTCCAGAGAGTTCAAGAACGCACTGCGAAAGCTCTTAGAGTTAGTAAAAGTACTGTGACAAATATAACAACTCAGAATAGGGTTCATCTAAACTGTCCATGCCTGGAAAGAAGCGGCCTAGAACCTCCAGAATTACAAATCTGGATCCGTTTAAAGACGATGCTATTCGCCGGCACATATATTCTTACTACACCAGGAGGGAACATCCAACAATTCAAAAACTGTTATTTACACTTCCGAACGACTTATTTAAGGGGACTTATGAGTGTGTTTCCAAAATCCGAAACTACTGGACAGATCAATTTGAAATTTTAACCACATGTAGATATGCCTCTAATTAGAGGATATTCTGAATTTCAAATTGATTACTCTAACCGTTTCTGATATAATAATAAAAATATTTTCAAAACATAGGGTCATAAAAAAAGTTCCTTGCGATGGAGTTTTCACTTATTTTCATCCATACTTGGTAAACAGTAGCACAATACATGTACAAATGGAAAATGCTCGGGAATTTCATGTACCTTTTATATGAGAGTCAGAAATGATAGTCAAATTGATAATATTCATGTTTTGCCCTAAAAATAAAAATTATTTATTTTTGAAAGCAAGAAAAATACCGTTAATTTTCACTGACATAAAAATCCAGAGCAAATTGTAATGTTCATACATATTTTAATATGCAAACCAACTTTGAACCAAATATCTTCAAAACTGCAATACAAGGAGCATTTTTTATGATATTACATGTAACAAAAATCACTTTATGAGAAAACAGCAATTGAAGTTGGAGGTTAGTTACTTACTTCAGAACTGCCCTGCACCATATGTACAGCCCTCACGACTTCTTCATCCTGTCTTCTAGGGACAAGTTCAGCAGTTTTCTCTTTTTTCTTGCAGTTTTCTTTCCTGGGGTGGTCCTTTTTCTGCTCTGTCGAAGACGTATGTGGTCACGTTGCTCACTGATCTTCACTGAAGGTCTTGTCTTAATAATGATGCGCATCCACCTTTAAATCACCGCCTGGGCTTTAAAAATGGCGCCACGGGAAAAAATCAGACATTCCTTGATTCTGAAAAGGTGTGGGCACCAATTTTCGGTAAAATCCAAATTTCCGTATTTTGGTCCATATTTCATGAACACTCACTCATAAGTCCCCTTAAAGGCAGTTACTCTTCCTTACTGAAAGTGGTTCATAACCTTGGTTTTGAATATAAAGCTATCAACAGTAGGAAGCTGCTGATGGAGAGAGGTGACGGACTGAGCCAGGATCGAACCTGCCAAGTTGAGTTCAGAAAGCCAGCGCTCTACTGTCTGAGCTTTTCAGCCCGACCTCTGTTAAAGAAAACCGAACATAAGACCAAGTCAGTCATGGTCTGGCCAGGTAGTCGACAAGAAAACACAGCGGTCAGAATGAACGAACAAGCAAGCCGGAAGTGAGAAGGGTAGGGTATGGAATGCAGGAATGTGGCAACCGCGTGAAATGGCACGTGCAATGCTCCTCCCTCCAGCACTAGCTGTCAGACGTCAACTCTAAGTATTACGACCATAGTGGTGAACGTTGGAACTTTGATAGAGCGTTCCAACGAAATCTAACCTAGAAATTTAGCTCACAAGTTTAGTCTGTCGAAGGATCTTTTACATGCCATAAATCTATGGCAAGGGGACCGCCGGCTTTACATCCTCTCCGAAGGAAGGCATACCGAAGGATTTCTAACGCTCTTAAAAAATCCGACGACTTCGGCCGGGTTTGAACCAGCTATCTTGGTCACAGCAGCTCAGCATGCTAAGAACTACGCACCCGAAGCCGCTTTTTTGACTAGTAAAGGTGCTTTTCATATTTGTTTTCATGTGTTTATATTAAGTTTAAAAAAACATACAGACAATGGACACCAAAGCCACCTTGCTGCTCCTTTCCATTCTCTTCCATGCTCTGAGAATGTACATGTGGATTTGACTGAAGTAAAATTTGCTATAAAATACAGTTATATTTTTTTCCCACTTCTTAGCATTAGTGTTAGTAAATGTTTTGGTCTAAGATCTTGATCCGTTTACAATTACGCCCCTTTACTTTTCTTTCTCTTGTGCCAATTATTTGAATTGTTCTCTCTTCTTGTCAGTTATTACTGGCCAGAATAACTGAGCAAATCAGTGGACATTTCTGTAATTACCGATCAGGTTCGTTATAGTGACTCGTTAAATACCGAATCGTGATTAGTAGCCCATCTCTTTTCTTTATCTATGCTTCTCCGTTGCCGAGGACAACTCCTTGTTTGTCTCAGGGCTGTTCTTCTGTTTTCCCAATGCAGGGTTAACGTGTCTTTTTAGAGCTACCGCTCCCATTTTCGGGATGCCTTGATCCTTCTTTCCTTTTTATTAATATTTATCATTTCTCTTTGAGAAATACTCGTACCTGACGTGATTTAATTGAATCTATGTTCCTTTTATCTTTATTATGTGATATCTGCTTCACATCAATGTCATCAAGGTAAGGTCTCGATTACATCTTTGTTTTGTATGTGTGTATCTTTCCTGTTGAATACTATGGTGCTTTATCATGTATGTCCACCGTGTGTACGTTTGTTTCATTTGAGTGCATTCATACCCTTCAGGTATTCATTTTAACTGTCGATTGTTCTGTCGTCACATATTTAGTTCAGTCACATCCATCCTACGAGTATTTACTCTATTCATTTTTGTCCCTCCTAAACCCCACTTCCTCTGTAACCTCTAGGCTATTCGGAAACCAGTAGTATAAATAGGCCGAAGCTGGCGCAGGGGCTAAAGGGCAAGATGGGCGCCACGTGAGTCCAACCCTATGTTATTCTTATGGAGGGGTGAGCCATAGCTGGAGCAAGGGCTAGTGGGCAAGATGGCCGCCACGCGCAACCACAGTCTTTTTTGCTAAGAATCCCCTACATACCCTAGACAAGGCTATACATGTTAGTTCTGAACACTTAGTGGTTAATTGTATAATGAATTTATATAAACAGCTTATACAAGTACATTTTGCACGCGGTCAAACTTTGCGAGATAGTCATGAGAACTCCGCAATTAAGCAACATTGGGCGCAGTCGGAACTTGGATGGTATGCCGGTTCTAGGCACTGCGCGTTGTTGGCCAACATAAGGAGGAACGGAAAGGCCCTGGCCACCCTTCCGCAAGTAAACTCCGGCTGGGGGTAGCCTCTTCGGAGGCTCGGACCTGCCTGCGGGCAGAATACCAATTAATTTATTTAATATATATATATATATATATATATATATATATATATATTGCACCCTTCAATAAAACATGGTTTTCTCAAGAGTCATCTACGGGGTCGTGTTAAGTCCTGACTGCGTTATACAGCAAAGTTCGCTTAAAAACACATGCTCTAATGAATAGAAAGGTCCATGACAGAGGCTATACTAGAAATAAAAGGAATAACAAGTAGAATAAAAGAAATTTAATGACTGAAAATTATGTGCATAATAATAATAATAATAAATAAAAGAAATCCTCCCTGACTTTCACCCCCTAATAAATAATAATATTACTGAGCGGAAGGAACTCGCTCGTCACAACAAAACAATGTGAATGCAGCTTCACACAAAATGATAAATCATAACATAAACATTTGAGCTGTAAGAACTCGCTCGTCACAACAAATGGATACAAGTCCATTTTTTCCTGGTCAAGATGTTATATAATGTGTGGTGTACTGCTCGATAATAAGAAACTGAGTACTGATGCGAGTCCGTTTACAACTGAAACAGTCATATTGCTCACGGAGTTGCATCTTTTAAATCACACTACGGCTATGGGACCCACCCTTAATTAATACACTATAATTACTACTGACACATGCAAAATCTAATAATATAAAAAGATGAAGAATCTCCCTGAGATTCTAGCTGGTGCCAGAGCACATAAATGAACAAAAAGAGCATGCCAGAAATAGGCCAAAACGCTCTCATCACAACTTGGGAACATAGCCTCGCGCACCCAAATGCCACACGGGTCATTGAACGCGTAAAATAAACACTCAAGAAATAAAGCAAAAGCAACAAAATAGAAGCCTAACGGCTGAAAAACTATGTTTACATTTATATAAAACGCCAGACAAACAGGAGTTTCGGAAGCTACCTTACAACATGGACAACACCCATTTGATCAATCAAATACTCATTATAACCGATCAGGTTTTGTGAATTTAAAACAACGTCTAAAATGAAGTACAGGACCCAGGCCTGTTACTAATGACAAGTCGCGTTATCTGATTTGAGCGCACCCCTCTTGTATGAGTCATCATTGCCTCAATTATCTCTCTCAGTCCCGCAAGCTAGGTGCAGTTTCCCTCTGGAAACGTCAACATATCTCATCCATCCACCTGGATGGCAAGAAAACACAAATATATACCACAAGTCCAGCCTCGCGAGGTCATGAACTGGGCTGACGTGGAGCAAGTCAGAATAATCACCATGATATATTCTCGCTAGCACATCATAAAAACACACCCTACGCACCAAAAGCTTGGACTGACTCTCATAAATATATCACTGGGTCGGCTCAAAACAGATCAACAATATTGCGTCCATTGACACATTTAAAAAAATACACAATAAAACTCGGGTGCAAAGTGCCATCCCGTTCAGATCTGCTGAAAAAGCAACTATCAAAATAATCCTGATCCGTCATAAAATTCTACTCACAAATAATCTTTACCCTCCAAATTCTATTTTTATCTCAAAATTAATTCAGTTCCATTTTTGTTATAAGGCATACCTCCGAATAATAATGCTTGGCCGCGATTTACGCAAGCGAATGCGAGCACGAGCTGCGCGTCGCCCCGTATAGTTGAACAAACACAAATCACAATATTTACAAATTACACAACGCTCGGCTTGTCCCATATTTAATGTGTCAGTAAAACAAGAACTAAGAATCTACATTACCAAACAGGCAAACAAATATCTACCAAATATGTCCCATAATACCATAGCTGATTGAATAAATAAATAAATTCATTTGTACTCAATCCTTTAAAACAGCGTCAAGAAAACGTCTGCAGCCATCTCCTTTAAGATGTTTATCTCGTCATCGACATCTTCTGGCAAATGTCCTGCTGGGTCCAAGATCCGGTCTCGTTCCTAGACGTCATCTCGTGCTGAATTAAATAAAGTTTTGTCAGATACACACACGATATATTTCCTATTAAATTCACCTGTCAAGTACTAAATTCCTTGACAGTCTATTTGGTGAATTATTTCGATGAACTGGTCCTACTGGTAGTGCTGGGACTACAAATAAATCACTGAAGTTACACTTATAACTTGACGAAAATGTTCCATGTTGAAATCCATGAAAATATTACAGAGTATGCCTCGTGTCCTCGGACACCTTATGTCCTCAAATGCTCAAATAAAAATCAACTTTACGTCCTCAGACGCACAAAATAAGAGTCGACGTTACATCCTCAGACGCACAAAAATAAGTATTCTCTCGAAGCATTCTGGATCCTTATAAATGAAACTGACTAGGGTAGGTGTGGAAGGAGATTTATGAAAAAAATATTCCATAAAAATTATCAGACTAGCATGCGTTCGGTATCATTGAGTTCGTAGCAGTGTGGAGGTTACGATTATGCTGTAGCTGGCTCGAATCGATCGTGGAATTAATCTGTAGATAACTCCCGCGTTAATTTACCAGGGTGCGTTACCAAGCCAAGTTGCCGCTAAAACAAGGCGTCTTGATATTATTGGTTCAGACTCTTGTATGTCTTTGCGCGCTTTTACATGTATTTCTGCCATAGGGAGTGGTTAACATGATGATTGACCAATTACATCGTAGCATTCGATTTTCTTCTTGGCGCCAACACTCATAGCAGCAGGCCATAATGTGCGTGCCCAAGCCATCTCCGCGCTAAAAGTTGCACCTGTCCTATGTGTCAAGAATATTTATGCTTCTTCCTAAAATACCACAGGAGCTTAAACCATTGTGTCCTCTCGGCCACTGATTTCTCAATATTTCCCAACACCGTCTGGCTCTTATATCTGCTGTCTGTAGAATTATATCAAAAGATGATGAATAATTGTTAGAATCCTTTATACAACCTGTGGATAAAGGGTTCACAATCCTCCTGCATGGAAAAAATTGAACATAGCATATAGTCGATTTTTTTTAAACACAAAACATCTGTAATCCATTTCTGCCAATCCTAGAGAAATCTCCCTCTAATCAGTTTAGTCTAGCCGCCACTGTCGTTGGAGTTTCGACACGCACTTGAGTTTATTTCCTGCTCCTTCATTCATTCAGACATTCCAAGCCTGCCTGCTTGTCTGATCGCCTAAGGCTAGTACCTCTCCTTTCCAGTTTCCTTATCTCTCTCGCTCGATCGCTCGCTGTGTCATGATCGTCAGAGCTCATTAGCGTTTGACTACAGCAGCCTGCTCCCAACTTCCTCGTTCAACTGACGTACTCACTGACCCTCGTATATTTGGATGTGCAAAAGTACTTCCATATATTCAAATTGCAGCATTATTTCTGCGTTCCCAAGGTTCACTTGTAAAATACAATTTTAAATTCGCCGCATTGTAGACAGACATTGTACCTGTACTCAATTATTTCACTCTGTATGCGTTGTTACCAAGATTACGTACAATACAGAAGGGTCCGATAAATTTTGGACTGAACTTGTTAAATACCTTCTTCTCTGGATCAGATGTCGCTGGCTTCCGCACTAACACAAGCTCGTTGACTAATAGTTCTCTGTGATACCTCTTATTTGAGGAGATGACACGCAAAGACGAACATGTCCACAATTGAAAAAAAAATGAGATACAATATGGAACGGGACTTACAAGATGAACGGAATGTAAATAGATCGTGCCATTTAAGCAAACTGGAATATGTCCCGTGATACAATCCTGTGAAAATGCATGGTTCAGCGCAAACACGAACTTGTCCACATCCCCATTTCCTGCAAATATGAACTAGTCCATACCGCCAGTAGGAAGCACTGATTCATGTCACGTGATTTCCATTCCACGCGAGACCAGACGTTCCCGCGCAGTGCAGCTGATATTAGTATTAGCTCCGTGCTTCTGTGCTCCGACTTAATAATATTACATATTGCTATTAAAATTATTACGTCAGTATTGTAGCAGAATGGATGAAGAATGTATTCGTGTGAAGACTGCAAACAAGGGTAGCAGAACGACAAAAATTATGATGATCATAATTGTTGTTTTAAGGGGCCTAACATATAAGTTATCGGCCCCTAATGGTTTGGGTGATAGTGAAGGATGAGATGAGAATTAAAAACTATAATTAATACTAACCTAACCTAACTTACATACTAGAAGAAGAAATTGTAAACAAATGAAGGATAAGGCAAATAAAGGACAGGAGGAAAAGAAATGCCCTCAACCCTCGAAGAATGAGGATTGAGGGACTAGGAAGGAAGGAGAGCCATGTAAGGTAGATAGGAAGGGGGAAATAGGAGAGGGCCCGCCCCAAAGTCAGAGGGAAAAGCGGGCAAAACGAACCCAGCTCAGGAATACATCGGGTTCGCCAACTCCCAAACTCACCAGCCGTGAGCCCTTGAGGGTGTAGCAATATCCAGGGTGCACCAGAAGTGGTGGGGCTAACTACACTCTGCCTCGTTGAGGGCCTTGTGCAGAAGGCAGGAGATAACGTAAAAGAAAAAGAAGGCTAACCCCTCGAAGAATGAGGGTATCAGGAAAGATGAGACAAGGGCCAATTAAGACGGGAAAGTGAAAGACTCCCTAGGCCTCGGATACCCTAATGCCGTCGGGGTCGGAAAAGAACAAGAGTTGACCAAGGGAGGTCGACAGGAGGGAAGGCGGGGAGGAGCCCGGCACAAGTAAGTTGAAGCAATGCCGGACTCAGCAGGGGTCCCGTGGTCGCCAACCCTCGTCCAACTAGATGTGAGCCCCTGGGGGAGAGAGAGGAAGAAATATGATTCGCGACGTGAAAAGGATAAAATGAAACGGTATGTTGCAGAGTTCAAGATAAAGCAGTTCAAGTGAGGAGGGTAGCACGAATGATGTAATTGAAGAATGTTCAACGAAAACGACCTCGAAATATTGAAGGTGAAAATAAACCGGGTCAATTTAATGTCAATTACTTTATTTTGGTATCTTCTGGCAACCGTTAATGAATAAAATGTAAGCGATTATGAAAAAATAAAACACATTCCTTTTGAAAATCATTCAAAGCCAAACTTGTCCAAATGGTTCATGCAAAAGAAAACATGTCCATAATTAAACATGCTTTTTAAACAAATATTTTCATTGTAGATTTATTTGCAGTCATGAATTGCCCTTTTTGCATGATAATGAAATTGTTTGCATTTCAATATGTTATTTTCATTATCGTGTATGGCTGAAATACGTTTTTTGTTGATTGTGAAAAACTGTATTCGGTGGACATGTTCGGCTTTGCGTGTCACCTCCTCATTTCTGACACGACGTAATCTGCGATCCGCCTGGTTTCTCATATGGACTCTCGTTCTCTCAATTCTCAACTCATGACCAACCATGGGATCTTGTGGGCAATTGATGATGTTGCTCCACGATCTTACTGGATATTCGTTCATGTGCAAGACCATGGGAATCTGGCCTGTCGACTCATGTCTAGTTGTGTTCATATAGATCTCTACGTCTTTGATCCTGTCTACCCACTTCTGATGTTCATTGGGAATGAAGATCCTTACGTATTTAGTAACACATTTTATTGCGCGTTCGCTAGGATTAGCTTGAGTGTGGCGAATGCTACTAAACATGTGTTTTACATCCAAGTCCTCCATACCATTCTTGAATTCGGCGCTCGTAAAATAGCTTCCATGGTCCGACAATATAAACTCTGGTTTTCCAAGGATTGGAATAACTCTATTTCGAATACGACTGAGTACTTGTTTCGATGTAGTTTTCTACGACAAACTTAGAAAACACATCAATACACACTAGTAAGTGACGGCAACCTCGCCTACCTTTCGGGATTGGACCGAAACAGTCCAGGGCCACTAGCTCGCAGGGTTTCTGAGGTAGCAATGGTCTAGGATACTGCCTCATTAAGTAATTATTCGGCTTCGTCCTCTGAGAAGGATCGCAAGTCTTTATTACGTCACAGATGGCAGTCCTCATTCGCGGCCATGTAAACGTTTCTCCTATGGTCGCCTGTGCCTTGTCTAATCCCACGTGACCGAAGCTTTCATGTATGTGCCAAGTAAGTCCTCTTTGTAATGATGCAGGTACCATGATGCGTAATTTGGTGTTTTCTTCATCTATCCATTTATGCAGTAAATTGTTGAGGTAGACATATCTTCCTTCTCTGGCTTTTGCTTCTCTGTAGGCTGGGGTTCTTGCTGGTAATTCCTTCTTAAAATACTGGATCATTTGGTACATCCACAGTTCTGCTTCCTGCTCTCGTCTTATCTCCCGTAATTCCTCCAAGAATGCATGGTCCTTTGCTGTTAACTCAATATGCTGTACTATCGCCGTTTCTTCGGTATCAGGCTCGGGGTTCCTGCTTAATACATCCGGAATTACATTCATTTTTCCTGGGCAGTGTTCAATTTCAATGTTAAATTGTTGTATGTAGATGGACCAACGTGTCACACGCTCGCTAGCCATAGATGTCTTGAACAAGAACGTTAGTGCTTTGTGGTCTGTTCTAATAACAATGGGGTAACCATATACAATTCGTTTCCATTGTTGCAAAGCATGAAGTATTGTCAACAATTCGAGTTCCGTGGCCGTATAGTCGCGCTCGTGTTTACGCAATCTGCGGTTCACAAATGCTAAATAATCACGACGTTGGAGGTTAGCTGGATCTTCTTGGTATAACATCGCTCCTATACCAACCATGGAAGCATCCGCTTGGATAATAAATTTCCGTTGAAAGTCTGGATAACCTAGTTTGATACAATTTTCCAGTAATAATTTAGTCTCTTGAAATGATTTCTCACATTCGGCGTTCCAAAGCCATTTGTTGTTCTTCTTCAGCATCTCCTGCATAGGTGCTACGGTTTCAGTATATCCTGGGCAGTTTTCCTTAAAGAAGCCCGTCACGCCAAGGGAAGCTCTGATATGTTTCACTCTCGTTGGTGTAGGGAAATTCTTTATTGCCTCTATCTTCGCAGGGTTGGTCTCACTCCCTCCTGGTCAATGATGTGTCCCAAGTATAAAATCTCCTTCTTGAAGAAATGGGATTTCTTCAAGTTGACTTTAAAATTTGCAGTTCTAAGGTTGTCCAAAAGCTTATCCAAATTTTCCATATGTGTCTCGATGTTATCTGAAGCCAAGAAATATCGTCAATATATCGTACCGTCATTTCCTTCACTTCTTCAGTCAGGTTCCGATCCAAGGCTCGAATTAATGCGCATCCAGCTGTTTTAACGCCGAAGGGCATGCGGACGAAGCAATATGTCTGATTATCGAACAAGGAGCCAGTAAGTAGCTGTGACTTCTCATCCAGTTCGATATGGTGAAACGAACTCGTCAGATCTACTGATGAATAGATACTCTTGTTCTTAAATCCTTTTAAGACGTCTCTGATGATTGGCGCTCGGTCATGCTCGGGAAAAATAAGGCGCATGTTTAGATTTCTGGCGTCTAGACAAAGTCTAATGGATCCATTTGGTTTTGTGACTGCCAAAATCGCATTTAAATAAGGTGTAGGAGTCTTCTTAATCACTCCCGCATGCAACATATCATCAATAATCCTTTTGACCTGCTCCCGATGTTTTTCTGGTATAGGGTACAATTTGCTTCGAAATGGGGACCAATCCTCAACCTGCATAGAATACTGAAAGTTTATTATCTTCCCTGGAACTGTGTCAAACACTGCCTTGTGTCTTCTTAAGATCTCCTCAAGTTTCTTCCTATGTTCAACCCCTAGTTGGATGTCACTGAGCCGCTCCTGTAATAGTCCTTCAAACTGAGTATCGCTGTCTTCTCCTTCTGCTTGTAAAGCCCATATCTCCTGAGAGTCACTCTCTTCATTTAATTCCACAACAGCCACATCTCCAAGGTCATCTTCCGCCTTTCGTATCTCCTCTTCTGTCTCCTCTGCTATTGCCTCCAATGCCCATGAACACACGTCCTTCCCTGTAGTGATTGCATCCATGTGTAAGCCCACATCCTTCAGTTTATCAAACTCCTTAAAACTGCCTGTATTATTGTGCAAATCTATGACTGCTTGGTAGTCACAAATGAAATTTGCACCCAGAATAATGTTAAAATTCATTTTAGCCATTATGATAAAAGTCTGTCCAAATATATTGTCTAATATATCCAATTCTATAAATGCCTGACGTTTGCAAGTGACGGTGCGTTCGGGAATAACGCCCCTCACCTTGAGTTGCGGTACTGGAATCACAGGAATATTCTGACTCCGTCACAACTCTCTAACCAAAGCCTCCGATACAAGACTGATTTGTGACCCCGTGTCAACTAAGCATCTCACGTTAATTCCACCAATCTTGGCAAAAATAATAGGTAATTGTTTGATATCATCGTTCCGTGGTTTTACAATCTCCTCCAGGCAATCTTCCGGCAAAGCCATCCACTCTTGTATGTGTGCCACGACCCATCCTTCTTCACGATCCGGCTGTTGCTCTCTCAGGGTGAGTCCTTTTTCAATTATTGGGATTTTTTTACAACCCCCGCGACTACCATCATCCTTCTGTCGCGTATTTCCCTGACGTTCTTCCTGCTTCAATAAACTCTCGGCCCCCTCAATGTGAGTATCTGGATTTGACCTCCTATTAATTGCATATTCCCAATGTTTTTGTTCGTCCCCTCCATTGGCGTGTAATTCTTCCAGGTATCGCTGCGATTCGGCGTGCCTGTCGTTCCATTCATTCCTATAATTATGAGAGTCCCCCTGATTCTGATATCTTCTTTCACGCCACTGTCGATTCTCATTATTGTTATTTTCGTAACGTCTGTAGGGTCCCTCATTTCTCCTATTATTTCTCCATTGTTGGTATCGTCGCTGCTGATACCTATTGTTGCCCTGGTTCTGCCTATCATTATTATTTTCATGTCGCTGGTATGACCAATTTTCGTCACCCTCCTGAGCTCGTCTTGGTGTTGTTGACACACTTGTATTTGTGGCCTGCGACCCGGTGTGTACTTGAGCGGGTTTAACCACCTCCGTTGGTTTACAAGTTCCAGCTGTCGTCCCCCTCTCTGCTGCAAGTGAGATGTTGTCTCGTCAATCTGACGTAAAATTTGTTCGGCTCGATCCGCTGTGTCCACGTTTGCTGCTACTAACACCTGCTGAACATTGACTGGCAACTGCCGTGCGATCGTCATAACCAGGTCTGATTCTTCTAAAGGGTGATCAAGATCCCGGAATTTCAACAATTGTAGCGAAAAGAAATCTGAGTATTTCGTCTGCTGAGTCGACTGATATTTTCTCGAATAAAGTTCCATTCTAAGACTTTGTTGTAGAGAAGCCGACCAATACTTTCTAAGGAACGCGTCCCTGAACTCGTCCATCCCTACGAACGTATACTTGAAGCTCAAGAACCATGTAAGGACATTTCCTGAAAGAAATCGTTCCATCAGTCTTAAACGACGCGCGGGCGGTATATTATTATCATTAAAATAGTCATCAATCTCTTTAAGATACGCCTTCGGTGTGACACCAGAATTTTCTGTGAATTTATTAGGTTTAAATTCATTTGATCGAATTACTTGTACGACTTGAGGGTGCTGATAGCCATGTTGAGGAGTAGAGGTTCCACCAACGTTGTTGTGAAATCCATCCGTGTTAGTCGTTAATGGGCTGCCTGTCAGCCCGTGGCTACTCGCCGCACTAATTGCCCCCTGGCTTGTTGAGTCAACTTCCTTATCTTTAGCGTGCTCTGTCTGAAATAACGAGTTCTGTCCTAGTGAACGCAACTCTGCTTTTATGATTCTGTCCGACTGTTCTTTCATTTTACTCTTGATTTCTTCCTCAAGTGCTTTAATGCGTGTATGGTTATCACCTACGGTCTTTATGATTGTTAACCGTTCTTCTTTAGAGTCGCTGCTCATCTTACGCCAATCCTTTCTGATGCTATCTTTAATCGCTCCCAGTTTTTCTTCCATCCGCTGTTTCGTGTCCTCCTGATTCGATTCTGTCTTCTCAAGCCTGTCTTCTAGACGTAGATTATTCTCATCTATCGTACTCTTCAAATTATCCTGGTCCGATTCTATGTTTCGCCATCGCTCTGCTCATTGTATTTCTAATTTATCCATGTCCTTTACCAGGCCCGTAATACTTTCATTTACTGCTGACAATTGTCCCTGGATAAACGTAGAATCCTCCTCCATTTTATCAAATCGCTTTTCATGACCATCCTGTGCCGTTTTAACCTCACTGTTATTTACCGTGCATGCTAATTCTATCTGAACTAGTTTTGCTAATACAGTTTCGTCCAAATCATTTAATTTACGGTTGAAGGTGTCCTCTAATTTTTGTATCTGCCCTAGCTGTTTGTCGTTATTCTTACTTATATCAAGCGCTAATTGAACCATCTGCTGTGTAGTGTACTCTTTCATCTCTGCAGATAATGTGGCTAACTGACTCGTATTTCTACTTTCTTGCGCTTCTAATTGTTTGTTTATATTATCATTTACTTGCGCTTGTAATGAGTTACCCTGCTCAGCTAATTGTGTTTTATAGTGTCATTCATTTGAGTCTGGAATGACTCATTCTGTTCAGATAATTGTGTTTTTATAGTGTCATTCATTTGAGTCTGGAATGACTCATTCTGTTCAGCTAATTGTGCATTCTGTTCAGATAATTTAATGTCTAATTTTTCACCCTGTTCCTTTAATAGTTTCTGGGTTCGTGCCGTGGCACTTTCAATGATCGCCTGGATCTCCGCTACTGTCGCCATTATCACACACAAAAATATATATCACTGAGAAAACAGGAGGATGGCATGCAAATGTCTCCCTGACACACACATATATAATTCTTGACATACATTTACTTCGTTTGACCACTTTCAGTTCATTTAAACTTATTCCCTTTACTCCCGCAAATCAATCATCACTGAATGGTTCTAACTTTACTTAATAAATTTTTAACCCCGCACATATTCAGTCATAAAATTACTATCCAGATCTGATGTTAACACTGACTAATTAACAAAGTATTAATTGTCATTTAAGGCTACCAGCCTCCTAACATATTCATGAGTTTGACTTTCTAAACAAATCCAATTTTACATTTAATCAATGGGCGCCCGATTTCACGTACATTACTTTACTAATTACATCAATAAACAAAACGTGAATCGTATTTTAATTTCAAACTCGTGATTCTACTGTATATTCCAATTTCTTGGCGGTATTTCTCTTCGCCGTAATTACGTTAACAAAATATCACTTCCGGTGATATCAAACAGTCAAGAACAGCGAAACACCACATGTAGGGTAACAGCTTGTCTATGATCCGCTAGAAAAGCCCAAAACAGCGAAACACCCCACGATGGCTGCGCCAGCTTGTCTATGCACCCTTCAATAAAACATGGTTTTCTCAAGAGTCATCTACGGGGACGTGTTCAGTCCTGACTGCGTTATACAGCAAATTTCGCTTAAAACACATGCTCTAATGAATAGAAAGGTCCATGACAGAGGCTATACTAGAAATAAAAGGAATAACAAGTAGAATAAAAGAAATTTAATGACTGAAAATTATGTGCATAATAATAATAAATAAAAGAAATCCTCCCTGACTTTCACCCCCTAATAAATAATAATATTACTGAGCGGAAGGAACTCGCTCGTCACAACAAAACAATGTGAATGCAGCTTCACACAAAATGATAAATCATAACATAAACATTTGAGCTGTAAGAACTCGCTCGTCACAACAAATGGATACAAGTCCATTTTTTCCTGGTCAAGAAGTTATACAATGTGTGGTGTACTGCTCGTTAATAAGAAACTGAGTACTGATGCGAGTCCGTTTACAACTGAAACAGTCATGTTGCTCACGGAGTTGCATCTTTTAAATCACACTACGGCTATGGGACCCACCCTTAATTAATACACTATAATTACTACTGACACATGCAAAATCTAATAATATAAAAAGATGAAGAATCTCCCTGAGATTCTAGCTGGTGCCAGAGCACATAAATGAACAAAAAGAGCATGCCAGAAATAGGCCAAAACGCTCTCATCACAACTTGGGAACATAGCCTCGCGCACCCAAATGCCACACGGGTCATTGAACGCGTAAAATAAACACTCAAGAAATAAAGCAAAAGCAACAAAATGGAAGCCTAACGGCTGAAAAACTATGTTTACATTTATATAAAACGCCAGACAAACAGGAGTTTCGGAAGCTACCTTACAACATGGACAACACCCATTTGATCAATCAAATACTCATTATAACCGATCAGGTTATGTGAATTTAAAACAACGTCTAAAATGAAGTACAGGACCCAGGCCTGTTACTAATGACAAGTCGCGTTATCTGATTTGAGCGCGCCCCTCTTGTATGAGTCATCACTGCCTCAATTATCTCTCTCAGTCCCGCAAGCTAGGTGCAGTTTCCCTCTGGAAACGTCAACATATCTCATCCATCCACCTGGATGGCAAGAAAACACAAATATATACCACAAGTCCAGCCTCGCGAGGTCATGAACTGGGCTGACGTGGAGCAAGTCAGAATAATCACCATGATATATTCTCGCTAGCACATCATTAAAAAAATCACACTACGCACCAAAAGCTTGGACTGACTCTCATAAATATATCACTGGGTCGGCTCAAAACAGATCAACAATATTGCGTCCATTGACACATTTAAAAAAATACACAACAAAACTCGGGTGCAAAGTGCCATCCCATTCAGATCTGCTGAAAAAGCAACTATCAAAATAATCCTGATCCGTCATAAAATTCTACTCACAAATAATCTTTACCCTCCAAATTCTATTTTTATCTCAAAATTAATTCAGTTCCATTTTTGTTATAAGGCATACCTCCGAATAATAATGCTTGGCCGCGATATACGCAAGCGAATGCGAGCACGAGCTGCGCGTCGCCCCGTATAGTTGAACAATCACGAATCACAATATTTACAAATTACACAACGCTCGGCTTGTCCCATATTTAATGTGTCAGTAAAACAAGAACTAAGAATCTTCATTACCAAACAAGCAAACAAATATCTACAAAATTTGGCCCATAATACCATAGCTGATTTAATAAATTAATAAATTCATTTGTACTCAATCCTTTAAAACAGCGTCAAGGAAACGTCTGCAGCCTTCTCCTTTAAGATGTTTATCTCGTCATCGACATCTTCTGGCAAATGTCCTGCTGGTTCCAAGATCCGGTCTCGTTCCTAGACGTCATCTCGTGCTGAATTAAATATAGTTTTGTCAGATACACACACGATATATTTCCTATTAAATTCACCTATCAAGTACTTAATTCCTTGACAGTTTATTTGGTGAATTATTTCGATGAACTGGTCCTACTGGTAGTGCTGGGACTACAAATAAATCACTGAAGTTACACTTATAACTTGACGAAAATGTTCCATGTTCAAAAACATGAAAATATTACAGAGTATGCCTCGTGTCCTCGGACACCTTATATCCTCAAATGCTCAAATAAAAATCAACTTTACGTCCTCAGACGCACAAAATAAAGAGTCGACGTTACGTCCTCAGACGCACAAAAATAAGTATTCTCTCGAAGCATTCTGGATCCTTATAAATGAAACTGACTAGGGTAGGTGTGGAAGGGGATTTATGAAAAAAATATTCCATAATAATTATCAGTCTAGCATGCGATCGGTATTATTGAGTTCGTAGCAGTGTGGAGGTTACGATTATGCTGTAGCTGGCTCGAATCGATCGTGGAATTAATCTGTAGATAACTCCCGCGTTAATTTACCAGGGTGCGTTACCAAGCCGAGTTGCCGCTAAAACAAGGCGTCTTGATATTATTGGTTCAGACTCTTGTATGTCTTTGCGCGCTTTTACATGTATTTCTGCCATAGGGAGTGGTTAACATGATGATTGACCAATTACATCGTAGCATTCGATTTTCTTCTTGGCGCCAACACTCATAGCAGCAGGCCATAATGTGCGTGCCCAAGCCATCTCCGCGCTAAAAGTTGCACCTGTCCTATGTGTCAAGAATATTTATGCTTCTTCCTAAAATACCACAAGAGCATAAACCATTGTGTCCTCTCGGCCACTGATTTCTCAATATTTCCCAACACCGTCTGGCTCTTATATCTGCTGTCTGTAGAAATGTATCAATAGATGATGAATAATTATTAGAATCCTTTATACAACCTGTGGATAAAGGGTTCAATATATAGGCTTATTGAGTAAAATGCTACGTTTAGCCATGTGGAAAGCAGCTAGGTTAGGACCATAAATTGTTCTGTCTATAAATGCTGGCTTAGCTATGAGCTTTTCAGTATTTTTTCTTCAGTCACAAGACGTATGTCTATTCTTTTACGAATATTTTCCATTGTTTTTCCAAAAATGGCATTGTTAAATAATGTGTACAGATTTTTCTCAAAATCATTTTTGGCTTGTTTTCTAAGGTTGTTATTAAAATCAACGTATGCCTTTAGCCAAGGTCTCTGTTGAAACTTTAACACACGATGAATTTTTACCAAATTTAGTCCATGATCTAGAGCCTGTTTAAGTGCCATGTAGTGAACAACGTATCGCCTTCGATTTCCAAGTTGAGGAATATGTTTTTTCAGAGTTTTTTTTAGGTTGTGTACTCGCTGGTAGGAAAGGTAAATCGTTGTGTAGATCATGAAGATCAGATGGGTAATCAACGTCTAGAATGTATCCAACAGGGTCGTCTTCCTTTAGCGTTTCTAGATCAACGGTATCTGGAGAAACCCACTGAAATCCACCCATATTGGTTGTTATCATCATCATCTCTATATATATATAAATGAAAGTTTGTCTGTTTTTTCTGAATTTCCACGGAAATTTGCGTTATTTGCGCGTTTCAGACTGTTTTATGACGGATGCGCGCAAATTTTTTTTTGTCTGTCTGTCTGTTTGTTTGTCTGTCTGTCTGTCTGTCTGTCTGTCTGTGGACAACTTTAAGACCTTATAACTTGAGAACGGCTGGGTGGATCAACGTAAAATTTGATACAGATATCCATCAGAGGCACCACACTAATCATTGATGTAACTCTTCTCCGTACCTCTCATACCCCCTTAAAATGCATGCTAAAATAGATGTAGAAGGGCCAGACAAAGCTCATTTTCAGTCCCTCAATATCAGAAACAAAACTCGGAGGCCCAAAGAGCCCCGAAAACCACATTTTAAGGCCCTAAAACCAATAGTTTTTGAGTTATTCCCAGAAAACTAATTTGATTTAATAAAATAATGAAAGTATGCAACCCGGTAACTATGGCAACAGAATCTCACAGGTCCATCTATTTCTGTAAGACGCACTACAATTTCAATTATTACATTACTGTGAAAGTTTGTAAACGGCTATACGGTTATCACGGAACCAAATTACGCTGTAAAATGCATCAATACATACAGTATACTGCGCTTAAGGGGGTCAAGAGTTACTCTAGATTTTTTTCACGTTATTTACACGTGTGGGTGTGGTACGGAAGGTCTATTTAATCCCTATCTCTATATAATTATACAATTATTATTATTATTATTATTATTATTATTATTATTATTATTATTATTATTATTATTATTATTATTATTATTATAATGGCATACAACGACGAGACAAAGCTCATTTTCAGCCCCTCGGTGTCGGAAACAAAACACGGGGGCCCTAAAGTGTCCCCGAAAACTAAATTTTAAGGATCTATAACCCACAGTTTCTGAGATAATCCCTGAAAACTAATTTCATTTAATAAACTAATCAAGGAATGCAAGCCGGTAACTATGACAACAGTATCTCAAGAGATGTCATCCAACTTTCCATCTCTTTCTGTAATAAGCAATACCACTCCATTTATTACATTTCTGTGAAAGTTTGCAAGTGGCTATGTGGTTATCACGGAATCAACTAAGACTGTAAAATTCGTCAATGCGCTTAAGGGGGTCAAGGGACACTCCAGAATTCTTTCACCCGACTTACACGTGCGATATGTTGTACAGAAGGTCTATCATATCTCCAAACAGCAATATTATTTTCAAAAATTCCTGAATTGAAATAGTATTTTTGCGGCTTTTTAGGAATTTGAGGTATTCAATTTTATTTTCACGTCAGGTAGTACACGTTAGGTGAATTTAGTTTGAGAGCACATTTAAACTAATCTTTTTTTTTTGTCAACAAACGGTTACATCGTAAGGATGATTTTGTTTGAGTTAGTTAGTTATTGTTGTTTTAAAGGGTGGAACTACGAGGTCATCTGCCCCTTGAATTTGTTTGATACTGTGTGGTTGATATATCCATATTTGGACATCTGGGTGATACGTTGTAGTCAATAGAGTTAGTTTGCCTCATGGCCACTAGCTGCCTTTGCTCTTGCATAAATACACCTATCTATAAACATATGATTGTTTGTTTATTAAAGTTTCAATTTTGTTTCTTTTACGAGTTTCGGTATGTTTTTTGACGGATGCACGCAAAACGTGGATTTGTGTGTCTGTATTTCTGTGTATCTTTATGTACGCCTATAACTCGTGTTCGGATGCATGGAGCATCGTAAAATTAGGTAGGTATCCATGAGGGTCAATACACTAATCATTTATAGAACTCTTCACTGTACCTCTCATAGAAGGGTGGGTATAGGGAAAAAAGTTTCAAAATACATGCTAAAATAGGCGAAATATAAAAATTATTCTAGAAGGACGACCAAAGCATATGTTGCGCTTCTCAATGTGAGACACAAAATTCGGGGGTCTATAAAGGGTCTCCGAGAACCACATTTTAAGGCCCTTAAATTAACAGTGCGTGTGATATTCCCAGAAAACTAACTTCGTTCTGATGAAACTTTTGAAGGAATGACAAACCGCTAACCATTGCAACAGTAGCCGAATTGATAACGGCTGGTTATTCATACCAAAGACCGTTCGAAGAACGGGTACTTCTGCTAGTAGGTAATAAACTGCGATGGTTTCTTTGGAATCATAGGTTTCCATGTATTTATTGTTAGCTTCAGCATACCGATGAGACACCTGGCATATGCCTCCACGTATTCCAGACTCTATTAAAAGAATCTGATCGTAATCCTGTAGCAATTCCAGTTCAATTCCAGTATAAAGGAGCATTGCCTCAAAACTTAGACCAGGCGAAGTACAGAAGTGTGTAAAATCCACTTGGTGTGTTTCCAGTGTTTTGTTTCGAAAAGTTATATTTCCAACATATTTGGTGAAGGAAATGTACTTTTCTTTGGAGTTAGGGATAACGTCCACTCTCTCAGTAGTACACCCCAATTGCTTTACAGTAATATTTGCGTCATATCCACTCATATTATGTAGAAATACAGGAACGGGGTTACATGTTTTACACCTCAAATTACAGTTATTATGAGCACTTCCACGGTATTCCGCTGTAATATGGCAATGATCTCGAACTTTCCAGTCCTCTTTGCTAAATGTTTTATGACACAAATAACAAGGTTTCAGAAGATTGGAACTCTGCTTAAAGGCTTAAAGCATTTGGAACATTTAAGCTGTAGAGGCGATAAATTTCATTAGCTATTGAGATCAAACAGTCGATAAACATTTCTGCAGCGTCAGGACCACGATAAATAACAGGTTGGCTTGGAAGGTTTGTCTTTATGTGTTCCACAGCTGGTGAGGCTTTAACGTATATCCCAAAGCGCATAGGATTAGGTAGACATATCTGATATGGTAACAGTATACTTTGAAAATCTGCATAGATAACGTAAGGTATTCTAAGCTTTTTTCTACATTTAGGAATTTGACAATTGGGTTTTTAATTGGCATTTCAACCCTAGCAATGTCATGCAGTACACTCAAAGCTCTATGTTCTTTCAATTTTTCCATTCCTTGTTGACCATATCGATTATCGGAATGAGTAAAACACCGTTTACACGTATATATCTTCTGTCCATGGTGGGTAATCTGTTGTCCTATTAGTTTATAAAAATCTTTGATAAAGACGTAGTGGTTCTGGCCGGATGAAGAACCTAGCAGAAGAAGGTCGCGATGGTCTTGTAGCTCTTGATCCACAACCTTTAGAGGAAACAGTTTGTTGTCTTCTTCCAGTCCAAATACATTCATGGATATGTCGTTGGCTTTCTCAAATTTGGGAATGTCAGCTAGCGATATAGGAAACGATATTACTGAAAAATCATACTTGTTTTCCAGGTACTTGTATTTACTAATGCGTTGAGCATCATTTTTAACCAGTTTTGCTAAAATGGCATACATAAAACACTTTTCACCTTTCAAGTTTTCAGAATTAATGCAGGCTTTTCTTGCTTTTACAGCTGCTGGTAATGGAATATATGTGCTTCCACGCAAGGGATTATACTTATTTATTTTCAATCGTACTCCTTCAACCGCTAACAGAGCCCAATTACTGCCTTTTAGCTCAGATTCCTCCATTTCCGTAGTTAATTTTTTAAATTGTGTTTTCAAGAAACTACTTAAGTCTGTTTCCAAAAATATGGCCTGATTACGTGTTTTAAAAGCCCGATCTGTAATTTCATTGGTAGATGTATGAATGAATCTACATTCAGCCCCAAGATTAACTTTTATCGACTTGTGCATTACTTGTTCTTTCTGTATAGCATGAATTATTTGCTATTTGGACTCTTAAAGGTATGAATTTAAATCCTTACGCGTATCACAACGTATATAATAGGATTTAAGACGACCTTCAAATGTAGTTTCATATTCAGTAAGTCCATTATTATCAGGAACCATTGAGAGCAGGTAATGTTTTGTAGGCTCCGTTTTTTTTTTGTCTTTTAGCTGCTAACACAACATTACAACATTCTTAATGGCGACGTCCGTTTAGACATTGTTAAAGTTTCTGCCACAATTTTGCACTCATGAAATTCACCACACGATACTTCGTGCGCTTCCTATGATAGTCTCGGAAAACGTTTTTCCACACTCTTTGCACATATAGCTTGGAATAGTTTCTTCCATTATGGATGTTGTTTTCTTCCAACAGCTGCTTACTGCATATGACAAGGCTGCAGACTGGTCGGTGAGACGGTCTTTCACGATGTGAACACTGTAAGAGGTGGTAGTAAACTGATTGTATTCTTGCTAAGGGTCTTCTAATATACCCTATTCAAGGCCAACAGCTACTTACCGTGTATGACAAGGCTGTACACCGGTCGGTAAGACGGTCTTTCACAATGTGAACACTGTAACAGGTAGTAGTCAATTGACAATATTCTTATACCCTAGTCAAGGTTAACAGGTACTTACTGCGTATGGCAAAGCTGTACACTGGTGGGTTAGACAGTCTTTTTTGCTAAGAATCCCCTATATATCCTAGACAAGGCTATACATGTTAGTTCTGAACACTTAGTGGTTAATTTTATAATGAATTTATATACACAGTTTACACAAGCACATTTTGCACGCGGTCAAACTTTGCGAGATAGTCACAGGCAACACGCAAAGTATGTTTCCGCTATCTAGCTGTGGATATGAACACTAACTCAACTACTAGCATGGTACCTAGCGGTGAATATGAGCACTAACTCAACTACTAGCATGCTACCTAGCGGTGGATATGAGCACTACCTGAACTGCCAGCATTCTACCTAGCGGTGAATGTTAACACTCACCGAACTACAAGCATGCTTGCCAATAATGGGCGCAATTGTTCATACCACTAACAATACACACAGTGGGTTTGCTTTATCGTTTAATACAAATATATCTTGTTTAAATAACGTAACAAAAAGTTAAATGGTGCAATTGTATGGGGAATTTTGCATTACCTAAAATGTAATACTATGCAAGTGTTTAACATTTTACAATCGGCTTATGTATTTGGTTTATGTGTTGGCTTTTATGTTGGCTTTATGTGTTGGCTTTTTGTATTGGCTTTTTGTTGGCTTTATGTATTGGCTTTTTATGTTGGCTTTTTGTATTGGCTTTTATGTTGGCTTTTATGTTGGATTTTTATGTTGGCTTTTTGTTGGCTTTTTATGTTGGCTTTTATGTTGGCTTTTTGTATTGGTTTTTATGTTGGGTTTTAATGTTGGCTTTTTTGTTGGCTTTTTATGTTGGCTTTTTTATGTTGGCATTTATGTTGGCTTTGTATTGGCTTTTATGCAATACTTTATTGTAAAGTTGGCTAACCACGCACTAGAATTCACCTGTTCACTCGCTATCTTTGAACTGACTGGAAAGGCCTAGCTGAATTCGAATCGGCAACGGCAGACATAGAAGAATCCATTTTTGGAATCCATTCTTGAAAGGAAGTGGCGGTCAAATTGTCAAGCAGCTTATTGTCATTAAGTGTTTGGTAAGGAGGTGTCACTGCGAGTGACGAGTGAAAGGGAGCTGTGTGGAAAATATTACCCGCCACCTTTTCTCAGAATTCCTGCTAGCAGGATCTACTGGTCAGTTCTTGTGAAATAAGACAGCAAAGGTACAAGTTTATTATTCTTGAAAGGTCTTGGGAGCTACCTGCCTATGATAGGTTCATGAATATGAGGATAGTAATACTTGTTACAGAATCTATACTAATATAATAAAGCTGAAGAGTTTGTGTGTTTGTGTTTAAACGCGCTAATCTCTGGAACTACCAGTCGGATTCGAAAAATATTTTTTGTATATGATAGCCAGATTCAAAAGGAATAGTTTAGGCTATGTAGCATTAGGCTACACCTCTCAGGTAACCTCAAAGATTGCTTTTTGTTCAGTAAGTCGGAAGAACAAGCGCTCCAGAACGGCTCAATAATACCGAAGTCTATTGTTGGCATGTAATGCGGGCCGCATCACGTCACCCCTACCAATGTTCTGGTGCAGAATTGAGAGCTGCTTATAAATTGCAGTAACGGGGAGTAATTAGTGCAAAAAGATTTCTTCGGCCCCTTAAAACAGTTATCATCATGACAATAGTATGCCTCTGTATAAGAGGAGCGTGGTGGCGCAGCGGTCAAGCTGTATGCCTCTCACCAAGGCGGACCGGGTTCGATTCCCGGTCAGTGCATGTGAGATTTTCGATGTGAAATGCCATGTCCTGTGGTTCGGATTCCACGTAAAACGGAGGTCCCGTGGCTTATGATCGCGAGATTAACGGTCACGTTAAACTACAAGCTTCCTTCCTTTTTTCCTCTGTATAAGGGCGATGGTGCTGGTGCAGTATACGGAGGTTATCAGCTGCAATAAACGTTGGTGCTTTCAAATTTACATTCATTTATTCCGATCCTTATCCTTGAGCGCTCCAGTTCTGTAAAACAAATAAATCCACCAGGCGAAGCCGGGCACTACTGCTAGTATGAAATATAAATATTTCAATCAAAGCCCCCCACTTTGAGAACCCCTGAATTAGGGAATGAGCGATGATGCTGAACGATCACATCTCACTAACATTTTTGTAAACACAACCGAGTACGTATTATTCACATACTAGCAGGTACCCGCGGCTTCTAGGGACCCCAGAAGAAGGGTCTAAGGCACATTTTTGCACATGTTGAAGTAACAGTGGAAGAAGGTTCCATGGCATTTAAAGAGTGTCCCACACATCACAAGATGGCAGTTAGTTCACTTAAAAAAGGAAATAAGCAGGTTTTAAAGTTGGCATCCCTGGAATAAGGGTCTATGAGTAAACACAACATGGATGCCAGCAGCTGTAGCATCAGCCCGGGCGGGTTGAGAAACTTAAATAAAACGAGGAAAAGGCAAATAAATATTGCACAGTGGAAGGATAATGAAAGAAAAGTAACGCGCAATCGTGGAGAAGAATACACTACCAGGAAAGGCGTCCATAAAGCAGCAAAAAATCGTCCAGAACAGGTACGTGGAATAAGGGTCTATGGTAGTGAGGTTATGTTTAGAAATATGCAGGAAGTTAATGCTGAGCCGAGTATAATTCCATTCGATTTCTACGTGTTCTGTGTATATTTTATATTGTGTTACCTTACGTATATTTTTCAGAGAAGGCTCTGTGATCCTCGCAACTGTTTCCAGAATGTGTGCCTGCAACTGACCGATTCAGACAAAGACACGCTCTTTCAGCTGCATTATAAAATGGATCTGAATCAACAGTTAGCATTCTTGGTAAATAATTGCATGGTTTTAGAGACTCCTAAAAGGAGAAAGAATGGCAAGTGTGATGCAACTTCTCGACGTAAGTGCACTGTTAAATACTCAGTACCTGATGATAGGCCTACTGGTGTCTCGCTATCTGTATGTAAAAAAACGTTTGCAGATATACGTATTTGAACTAACACATAAGCGGATCCAAATATTGCAGAATATGTTACAGAGAGGAGATCTAAACCCTGTAGATAAGCGAGGGAAGCATTTCAACAGACCACACAGAACACCGGACAATGTGCGTCAACAAATTAGAGAACATATTGAATCGTTCCCAAAGGTGCAAGGCCATTATTGTAGAAATAAATCCCAAAAGCTGTACCTACACCCAGATCTAACGTTGAGTAAAAAGTACACTATGTTTAAAGAACAACACCCTGAAAACACAGTGAAGAAGAGACTAGTTAGTTAGTTATTGTTGTTTTAAGGGGCGGAACTACGAGGTCATCTGCCCCGAAGAAGAGACTATATGAAGATGTATTTCACAAAGACTTCAATCATGGATTCGGAGCACCTCGTTCTGATACGTGTAAATATTGTGACAAATTATTTATCCAACTCATGGCAGCGGACACAGAAGAACAGAGAAACACAATCATTGCACAAAGCGAACTGCAGCACAGAAAAGCTGAAAGTGCCAACAATGGTCTAAAAATGGACTCAGTGGCATGCAAGGTCAACCCAAAGCTGATAGTTTTGTGCGTAAATCTCCAACAGGTGATATTCTGTCCCACACTGACACATTCTGATGTCTTTTATCAAAGGCAGTATGCCAGTTACAATTTTGCCATTAATAATATAGGAAATGATATGACGACAATGAATATTTGGCATGAATCTATTGCGAAACGAGAATCATCTGAAATTACAGCTTGTTTACTGAATTATGTTGTAGAACATTTCCAACCACTAACATCTGCACGTGAGAGAAAACTTGTCATATGGTCTGACAGATGTGTTGGCCAAAATAATAACTTCAGAATGGTTACCCTATGTCATTTTCTTTTGCGATGGAAATACTTCACTCAAGTTGAGCAGAAATTTCTGTGTTCAGGTCACAGTATTTTACCCGGTGATCGTCAGTTTGCATTGATAGAGAAGAGGAAGAAAGTGTCTACGATATTTGTGCCAAGCCAATGGAAATATGTGATTGCTGAGGCGAGACCAGCAAAGCCTTTCATTATACAAGAGATGTTTGACCAGGAAGTTTTCAAGGACATAACTCCACTGCAGGATCGTTTGAAGAAAGATGCCCACTTTAAGATAACGGAAGCCATGTGGTTGAAATTCTCCATTGATGACCCAAGTTGTGTAAGTGATAGAAAATGTCATAATGTCCATACTCCATGGGTGAGATATAATTTGCTCAAGAAAACAACGAACCTTTAAGAAGTGCAATTACCAGAAGATTTACCACAGCTATATCATGCTCCAATTCCTATCAAGGCCGAAAAGAAGTCTGATCTTATGAAAATGTGTGAATATTTGCCTGCAGAATACAGAGACTTTTATGATAACTTGGAGTCTACCTAAAATGTTCAATATTACAAGTCTTACCTAAAGTGCTATAGACCCTTTTTCCATCATTTGAGATGTAAAATATTTCAAAATCTTATTTTTGATGAATTATTTTCATTGATATTAGTGTAAAATGTATCAACGCTATGTTATTAAACAGCACACTATTGTAGTGTGAGTCAGAAGTGTTGGCATTCGTTTTTCCTCTTTTATCAACAATTTACTTTTGAGCCTTAGACCCTTCTTCCGGGGGGTATTCGATTGGTCTATTCTATTACAGCAATTTCGGCTACAGGTGGGTCCATTTTAATTCTGAAAATTCTGATACATACAGTATATTGATATGAGCAGCAAAGTGGGAATTTCATCGAGTTGAGAAAGTCTGCAGGGTACGGTGTTACCTTATGTGAACACATTTGAAAATTAAGTTTTTGGTTTTGCCATTTTCTGCAGAGATATAACTATTTTATTGTCCGGAGCACGCCACATACAGTTGCCAATGGGAAAAACTGGTTTTGTCTAAATGTACACCAACTGCTGTAATTGCGTGTCATTGCGCTTTGCTAAAAAATAATTGTGAATACTGTTTGAAGAGGGAACTGCACTCATGCACACTGGAATGGCAAATCGGAACAAACGGAATATGGGGAATTAAAAGTATTGTTCCTTCAGCTATTCAGAGTGGACTTTTCCCACAATTATTGATGATTTGAACGTCAACATGTCGCTATTAATAGACCAATAGCTAAAATATCTCTCACCTTGGCCGCTGTTGTACATTGTGCAGCTTCTTCCAGTGTTACATCCCAGGGATTGTAATTCTCCAACAACCCTTTTGCCTCATGCCTCTCTAAATAATTAAAATTCCTGATTATTGTGTTTTTAGAGATCTTGAAATACGTTGCCCTCACACATGGTGTAGAAGCATTGTCAAAGGATAACATTCCATGTTACGAACATGGACCGTGTAACCTGTACCGAAAACTTCTGCACAGGGGCGGATTTAGGGTAGGGCGAGGAGGGCGACCGCCCAGGGCCTCGCGGTCCGGGGGGCCCCGTGCCATGGATTTTTAGCCTACTTTTCACATTTTGCAAAAATGAGGAAAAAGTAGACTTACGAGATCGATCTGGGCAAATGTCTGTCTGTCTCTCTGTATGTCTGTCCTGTGTGTGTGTGTGTGTGTGTGTGTGTGTGTGTGTGTGTCCTATCAACTCCTAAATGGATGTAGCTAACGAAACCAAATTTGGTATGAGTAAAGATCTATACCTAAATATCTCATGGTCATATTTGAAAATTATGTCAGTGCTACCAACTGCAGAAAAACCGCAATTGAAATTTGACCTCCATGTTGAATATCTAGGAAAGTATGCGTGGGAGCTATTCTAAAAGAGGCACACATATAGATAATAATATTTCAGTTTAATTTCCAGGAGGCCATTTATGACAGTGTGGCAAAAATGATTCTGAACCTGCTGATAAGTTCAATTTTTTAAATGCATATAACTTCTACACTATCAATTGGATTTCAACCAAATTTCGTTTGTACTATGTGTACTGTCCCCGTTTACCTGGATAGTAGGCTGTCAGATATCCGCCCCCTCAATCGGATTGCCAATTATCAATCGCACCGGCACAGTTACATCAATGAAAATGGCACTGACAGATACTATCGAGATAAGAGCACAGAAGTTCACAGGAAATCATTGTGGAACACACCAAAATAGACGGGGGTTCATACTTACCGTTACTTACCTCTTAATTATCTCGGGGTTTGAGTTGACAACAGGATCACTAAAGTCTGTTCACACAATAACCTCCACCATGACATTTAAAAATGAACCAAAACGAAGACGAGAACTTTGAACTGTACAAAAGCTTTATTTCTAATAAAGGGTCTGATTTTACTAACACAACAAAATCAACGTGGCTATCAGTAGCCCAAGTCAATCTGACTACGTCCTCCAGTAGGACTTGCAAAAATTATAATACAACATGATATAAAACATTTTAGCTCCCAAGAGCTTCAAATAACGTAATATTCATAACACTATTGGATTGGAGAAGGACGTCAGGGTGTGACATATATAGAGCATTTGGTTTCCTTTTAATAAACATGAGAATGGTATTTATAGTCGCAAGGCCAGAGTGTGTACGACCTCACTCTCTGAGAACCATATGTTGGCACAGCTGCGGGCTACCTTCCAGCCTGTTGCATACTGGTCAAATGCACTCCCTTCTCACATGCTACGTTACGTAAGAATACAGCTTGTTCTCTCAAGCTTTTAAATGTCTATAAGACAACTCACATTAATATTTACGCAAATCTTTCAAGTACTTTGCTCACATCCTATTGGATCATTATGTTAATTTCTTAAACTTGTTAACTTCAATCCAAATGATTAATTAGCTCTTAAATGTTTATAACAAAATCACATAAATTATTTATAACAATTAGAAATTGTTTATAATATTTGTCAAAGACAATAAAAATATTATAAGCACGCCTTTAACATCACTCTCGTTCCACATTATTTTCAAAAATATTTACAGCAATTATTTACAATATTAACATTTAAATTGTTTAAATTATTAATTTAATAAATACATTAACCACATGTTCATTTGGTTGGTAATTTTATAATCCTGTTTAATATAATCGACCAATGAAGGTTAGTTATACATGTTAATGTCACAATCTAGTTTAATAAAGTTTTTTAATAATGATTTGTGACGGCAACCTTCATTCAAAATCTTATCTCAAATTCTTTCAAAACTCGTGTTAATTATAACAGTAAATCACTTGATTAATTTTCAACGAACTATGACAATCTTACTCCAGCGGAAAATCCTTCGCTAACAAGTTAATGCACAATCTGCATTAAAAATATGCCCAAAATCATCATATATTAATCTATATGGCATTAAAAACTTCCACATAACTTACAAAACTTCCACAAATAATTCTTTAACATTAATTCCTGTGGGAACCTCCTTCATATTCAAGGGCATTATACCTCAGCGACTTTCAACACGCGCTGCACTAGCGATTATACATTCATAGATCCACTTAAAAAAATTTATAATCATTAATTGTTTCAAAACTGTTTTTTTTTTAACCTTCGTGGATTTCATTCATGAACCGAAATGAAGTCAAAACTTGCCAATCACAAACAAATTTAATAGTGAATACGCTTATATACGCCTGTCTGGTCTATCAAAATTTAAGATTAATATCTTAAAAGAAAATTGTAGTATGAAAATACTATCTTCAAATAAAGTGCGACTAAAATGCAAAGTAGTCGAATAGAATCCAATTAGACTGGGGAATGCAAACATCGTTCTATAATTCTCTAATTGAGAAAAACTCCTAACAAAAGTACTTGACTTTAATGCATTCAAAAATTCATTATTAAAGTTAATCTTTCACAAAAGTGTCTATGATGCAATGTTCATTCATAACTGACGATAAATGTCTGTGTTGCAATCAATACAAATAACGACTAGTATTTCCAAGATCGTCGACAACGTAAGAGATTTTAACGCTCTAAAATCATTTAAATGTTCTTCCTTCTTGATGATGACAGAAAATTGGTCAAAGTAATTAAACTGGGGTAGAATTACTTTAATAAAAATGACTCGCTGTCTGAATTTAAATCTGCCATTAAAAATCATTAACTTACAGTCAAATCGTGACTACAAAAATATTAATTACTGAATATTCTAAATATCAGTCTCAACTGATTCAAAATCGTTAACTATGCCCATGACATAACAATGTCTTAATAAAACGTCGAAAAATGCAAAACTCATCAAGGTGTACTGAGAATAAGAATCTCAACAAGAAAATAGGGCAAAAAACATGAGGATAAAAATATGGGAAAAATGGTTGCTCAAACATCATTAATATACTCAAATACAATAAACGTTCACGACTACCTTATCTGCCGATTGACGTTCCAGAGGAAAATTCCCCAAAGAAGACTGCTGATGGATCCATTTCACCACGTTAAAGCTGAGCTCCATCCTCGAAATAGGAAATAGCACCCTCGGAGAATCGAACTGCTTCCTTCTCCGGAAATCGCTCTGCTCCTCGAAGACGAATAGACATCCTTCCGGCAATAATCTTCTTTGTGAGTCGGGATATCCCTGACCTCTCTTGAAAAATTCCCTGAAGTTCCAGTAGACAATCGCCATGAAGTTTTGTAGAAATTTCCGAAGAAATTATTCATATTCAGAGTATGAAAATGTTTCTATGGCTGTTCGATGGTATTCAGCCTTTAATTACGAAACATGGGTGTAGATGGTATTCACCGCATGTTCGCTTGTGTGGAATAGCAATTAGCGAAGTTCCATGTCGCTATCTTACTCCGTTGAAGTATGTCCCAATTGCAATAAGCCCTTTTAGCCTTCCATCTGCTCTTCGGTTGTAGTGTCAGAAGAACAAACTGCCGTATTCAATTGCTCCATTATACTGTATCGTTCTGTAACCAAGCAATCTGAAGTCTTTCTATTCCACTCGCAGCGTCAGCCGTTGCGTTGATTCTGGCTATACAAAAGTGCTTCTCTAGTGGCGAGTAAATCACTTTTGTCAGTCGTATAAAACTGCTAATATCTTTTAAACTAATCGGTCGAAATTGTTCAGCTTTTCTCTATAACTGCATGTAGCACTGCACAATACAATTATCTTATCGGTGACCGCTAACTGTTCAAAGCTCAACTTGTAGAAGCTTTCTAAGGTCCGTTTCAACTTCACCTAGTTTGACTTGGATCTCGTTAATATAGTGGCCTCGCCACGCGTTATAAAGACGATTCTTTTCACTGCTGTTCACTTCGACGTCTCACTATAATGAATGTATAAGAAAAGAACTTTCACAAATATACTTCGATGATCTGAGAATGAGATCTCAGAATGATCAGAGAACGAAAGAGGCTCCTCTCTTCTGCGCAAGCCCTTTTATTAACTTCACGAGGGGCGTTTCCATCCCTTCCAAAGCGTGATACTGCGTCATCGCTAAAAGTTCCAACTTCGTTAATACATGACGGATTTTCAAAATTCAAAAACTGAAAATAAATTTCACCAAAATTCCAAATCAATGCCTTTACTGCAAATGGATTTCCACAATTCTGCATTCCAAAAGTAATAAAAATACCATAGTTTCAGCAATCTCCGTCTTCCTTTAAACTATCGTTGATTGGTTCATGCCTCTCCTCCAATAGCATAGTTTCTTCCTCAGCAGAATTCCTCGTTTCCTGCGACTGCGTCGTAAATCTTGGAACATTCTCGACTAAATGCTGACGTCACTGAGAATCTCAGCTCAAGTAGCTTGCTGGCATAACATATGCGTCATCCGTGCTTACGTCATGACTACCCACGTCATAACTATGACAGCCATTACTCTTCTTATAATTTCAAATATAGCCACCGTGGTCTCTATATAATTCAATTACGGGGGCAGTACATAAATATAATTGACTGACCGTTTTCTTAAAAGCCACCAGGGCTGCAAACTGTTAATAAATGGTCTCTATTTCCTTATCCAAATACCAGTATATCAGAAAGTATGCAAGCTGACAGCTTTAAACTATGCACACGTATAGTACCTGAGATTCTAGATTAATTTGGAGTAACTAATATACGTCAGTGCTACCAACAATGATTCTAAGCCTACTGACAGGACCAATTTTTAAATACATGTAACTTCTATACTATCAATTGAATTTCAACCAAATATCGTATGTGCTATGCGTACCATAACATATATGACTATGCGTATTCTTAAGAGCAACCAGGGCTGCCAGCTGTTAATAAATACTGTCTCTATTTTTTACCCTAATATCAATATATCAGAAAGTATGCAAGCGACAGCTCTAAACTTTGCACACGTATAGTACCTGACATTCTAGATTACTTTAGAGTAACTAATATACGTCAGTGCTGCCAACATGATCCTAAGCCTGCTGATAGATCCAATTTTAAAATACATGTAACTTCTATACTAACTAATGGATTTCATCCAAAATTGGCACAACAATAGATCATAATATTTCAGATTATTTCTGACCACACATGCATGACATTGTTGCCAACATGATTTTAAGCGCGCTGATAGATCCAGTGTCTAACTGCATGTAACGTCCTTGCTATCCCTCGGATTTCAAACAAATTTTGAGTTCTGTACCTTAAGAGTTGGAACTAAGAATATATTCAGTCACCAGGGTTTCTGTACTGCTCTATTAGGCTACATTATGTCAGGTATATATCAAACTGATTAGAAAATTCGATATTTCCAACTTAATTTCGTCATTATTCGAGATAGGTCCATATAGATTAATCATTGGCAAGAATCTTAAATTTTAAGAAAAGCAGGCTCTTTAGTTCGTCACGGAACTTCTTGTTTAAAGTTTAATTAATTATACTTTTCAAACTAATGTATAATTCATATTCATTTTTTAGTGCAGGGATGACCTCCCGTGACCGTTTAGCAAGTTTAGATTTCAGTGAAATAATAGAAGACTTCAGTCAGGAAGAAAGTCGCAAAGTAATCTCTACTTAGCATAAAACTAAGTCCCCGATTCTTGGATGTTACGGGTAAACTCGAGAACCACTGGATGGATTTTGATGCGGTTTTCACCATTATGTAAAGGATATCTAGAGGATGATTTCTGTAGAAAATAATTCATTTATGATTAAAGGAAGGCGAGCAGTAACGATTTCAGTGGAAAAGTCGAAAAAAGACCTGGCGTCCGAGCGCTTTGTAAGCTTACGCTGGTCAAACCGTTAAAAATATCTAAATACTATGAGTGTAAGAATTGTCAGCATGAAAAGTTCTAAAAAAATGTCCGCGAGAGCACATGCCTATCTTCAATACATCGCCCACTATAAGTGTTTTACGATTTATTTTTTTCCAACCATGTCCATTCAACTACTGAGGCGACAGTTTACGAGCTAGCTAAGGGCGAGTTTATCATCCATGTTACAGCTTAGCTAGCGGGCGAACCTATTGCCCCAGATACAGCCAGCAGCAAACCGTCGAGTCGTGTTGAGTTAAGACTTCTGAGAAGGGTGGTTGTGTTTGGAGTTACCCTGGAAGTGCAACTGAGGTTTTCTTCATTTCGCCTGTGAAACACAGTCAAGTTAAGATTGGACGGAAGGGGGATTTGAGTTTCATTCACCTCGCCATTCCCTGGAAGTGCAACTCTCAATTCGCCTGTGAACTTTTCGTTCCGCAAAATTCAGAGTCAATTTAAGATTGGAGGGAAGGGGGATTATATTATATTACTAGCTGAAGTACCCGTGCTTCGCTACGGGTCGAAAAAATAAATTAAAATGTGAAGGTGACAGTTAAAACAGGGGATAGGCGAGGTGCTGCGCAGAGGGAGATTAAGGATGGAACATTTTGTCCAACTACACCGCTCTGCCTTGACCGTGTTTTATAGCACACATTTAGGTTTTACTCGCTAACGATTGGAGATACATTTCGCATAGAAAATGCAATTTTTAACCTCGTACATGCCATCAAAAGTTGGCTATTTCTTAGCGTTCTCTTTTTATTTGAAATGGAAATATGAAAGTTTAAAACCAAAGGGTAGAGTGACGTCACTAAAATGGTCGCCATCTTTAATTAGTGCAAAGTATTGAAATCAAAAGTAACCTGTATGTTAACCAGGTAAATCTGCTACTTCCATGTAAAATTCACGTAAATTGGACCAGTGGTACTTGCGTGATTGAGTAATACACAGACACACACCATCTCATTTTTAGTCTCGCTTCGCTCGCGTCATAGTCGTGTCATATTGTTATTCAATGAAATGCAGGTTTAACCCCGTTAACACCCCTTTAGAACCTGAATATCCAAAAATCCCTCCTTAGTAGATGTTTTCGACACACAACAAACATATCCTCAAAATATCATTCTTCTAACATTAATAGTTTTGGTTGGTCGATGAGAGTGAACATCCAAAAATCCTTCCTTAGTGGACGTTTTTCTTCCAGAATTTCACCCCGCCCCATAGGCCCCTTAAATTGGATTTATGAAAAAACGGTCGAACACCTATTTATTTTATTCATTTATATATTTATTTTAAGCTGATTGATTTCCTCCGAGTTTCAAACTCCTCTCCTATGTCGTTTAAGAGGTACACGTTCCGTTAAGAATCTTTCAACCCCCACTTTTCATCCCTTTCACCTCATAATATACACTATATCGAAAAACCATTAGACATGTGTCAGCTTATTTTTAATTATTAGTATATATGCCAAGTATCAATCCCCAAATGAAACCACTCGTGAGATATTATTCAATGAAATGCACGTTTACCCCCTTAACACCTATTTAGAACCTGAATATTCAAAACTCTTACCTTAGTGGACGTTTTCGAAATAAAACGAACATATCCCCAACATTTCATGTTTCCAACTTCAATAATTTTGGCTGGGCGATGATGAGTGAGTGAGTCAGTCAGGACATTTTCTTTCATTTATATTTGATAATTTCACCCCTCCCCATGAACCCCATAAATTGGATTTATGAAACAAACGGTCGAACACCTATTTACTTATTTAAAGCTGATTTCCCCCTGAGTTTGATGAGTGAGTGAGTCAATCAGTTAGGACACTTTCTTTCCTGTTTTATCCCCCCAGAATTTCACCTCTCTCCAAGGGCCCCTTAAATTGGATTTATGAAAAAACGGTCGAACACATATTTACTTGTATTTTAAGCTGTTTTATCCCGCCGAATTTCAAACTTCTCGCCTATGTCGTTTAAGAGATACACGCTCCGTTAAGAATCCCTCAATCCCCAATTTTCACCCCTTTCACCTCATAATATACACGACATCGATAAACCTTTAGATATATGTCTGATTATTTGACGTTTTGACATACAGCGAACATATTCCCAAAATGTCATTTTTCCAACATTAATAGTTTTCGCTGGGCGTGATGAGTGAGTGAGTCAGACAGGACATTTTCTTTCAATTATTTTTACCAGAATTTCACCCCTCCCCATGGGCCCCTTAAATTGGATTGATGAAAAAACGCTTGAACACCTATTAACTTATTTTTTTAGCTGTCTTTTCCCCCTGAGTTTGATGAGTGAGTGAGTTAGTCAGTCAGTTAGGTCACTTTCTCTCCTTTCCCCCCCCCAGAATTTCACCCCACCCCATTGGCCCCTTAAATTAATTTATGAAAAAACGGTCGAACACCGATTTACTTAATTTTTTAGCTGATTTTTTTTTCGCTGAGTTTCAAATTTCTCGCCTATGTCGTTTAAGAGATAGGCCTACACGCTCCGTTAGGAATCCTTCAACCCCCAATTTTCACCCCTTTCACCTCATAATAATACACCACATCGAAAAACCCTTAGACACATGTCTGCTTATTTTTAATGATTAGTTTATATGCCGAGTATCACATCCACAAATGAATCCACTCGTGAGATATTGTTATTCAATGAAATGCAGGTTTAACCCCCTTAAGACCCCTTTCGAGCCTGAATATCAAAAAATCCTCCCTTAGTGTACGGTTTTGAGATACAACGAACATATCCCCAGAATGCCATGGTTCCAACTTCAATATTTTTGACTGGGCGATCATGAGTGAATGAGTCAGGACATTTTCTTTCATTTTTTCCTTCAGAATTTCATCCCTCCCGATGAACCCCTTCAATATGATTGATCAAAAAAACTGTCGAACAGCTATTAACTTACTTTAAAGCAGTCCCCCCCCCCCCTGAGTTTGATGAGTGAGTCAGTCAGTCAATCAGTTAGGACACTTTATTTCCTGTCTCCCCCACCCCCACCCCAGAATTTCACCCCTCCCCATGGGCCCCTTAAATTGGATTTATGAAAAAACGGTCAAACACATATTTACTTATTTTTTATGCTGATTTTTTCCGCTGAGTTTCAAACTCCTCGCCTATGTCGTTTAAGAGATACACGCTCCGTTAGGAATCTTTCAATTCTTACTTTTCACCCCTTTCACCTCATAATATACACCACATCGAAAACCCCTCAGAGACGTGTCTTCTTCCTTTTTAATGATGAGTTTATATGTCGTGTATGATATCCCCCAATGAAACCAATCGGGAGATATTGTTATTCAATGGAATGCAGGTTTAACCCCCTTAACACCCCTTCAGAACCTGAATATCCGAAAATCCTCCCTTAGTAGACGGTTTTGACATACAATGAACATATCCCCAAACTGTCATGTTTCTAACTTCAATAATTTTGGCTGGGCGATGATGAGTGTGTGAGTGAGTGAGTGAGTCAGGACATTATCTTTCAATTTTCCTTTTTCAGAGTTTCACCCCTCCCCATGAACCCCTTAAATTTGATTTAATAAAAAAACTGTCGAACAGCTATTTACTTACTTTAAAGCAGTTTTTTCCCCTGAGTTTGATGAGTGAGTGAGTCAGTCAATCAGTTAGGACACTTTCTTCCTGTCCCCCCCCCCCCCCAGAATTTCACCCCTCCCCATGGGCCCCTTAAATTGGGAATAAACGGTCAAACACATATTTACGTATTTTGTATGCTGATTGTTTTCCGCTGAGTTTCAAACTCCTCACCTATGTCGTTTAAGAGATACACGCTCCGTTAGGAATCTTTCAATCCCCACTTTTCACCCCTTTCACCTCATGATATACACCACATCCAAAAACCTTCAGACTCGTGTCTTCTTATTTTTAAGGATGAGTTTACGTGCCGAGTATCACATCCCCCAATGAAACCAATCGGGAGATATTGCAATTCAATGAAATGCAGGTCTACCCCCTTAACACCCCTTTAGAACCTGAATATCCAAAAATCCTCTCGTAGTGGGCATTTGCGGCCCTTTGGGAAGCTGCATACCAAATGTCATTCCAATCCGTTCAGTGGTTTCTGAGATTTCGTGATGAATGAATGAGTGAGTGAGTGGTATTTGACAAATATATATAGTAGATGATAGTGTCAAGTCTTTGTTATGCTAAACTCGGTTGACAGTGCTATGTGAGTAGTTGAGTAACTAACGGGATTTCAAGTAAAGATACTCTTTTTCTATACCGGTAGTGCAGAGCAGAACTTGCATCCAGTCGGCCGTGTCTCGACTTGAGCTATGTTGCCATGGAAACTATCTGGCTTGCCATTCCTTCATGAGTATATTTTATGATTTGATTAGCCTGTGCTTGAGTGCAAAAGGGCCGAAATCAGAAGAATGAGAAAGACTGTCGAAAATTCATGTAGCCAGCGGTTCCTTCTGGATCCTAAACTATATGTATGCAAAATTTGGTTGAGATTGGCGGAACGGTGTAGATTTGTATACGGAACAGACCCACATACCCACATACATACAGACTTTCACTTTTATATATAAGATAATGTATTATATTAAATTATACTGATTGGCGTATACTCTCTACTTAGTATAAAACCAAGTCCCCACTCCATGGATTTTGATGCGGTATTCACCATTCTGTAAAGGATACCTCGAGGAAGGTTTCTATAGAAAATAATTTATTTATGATTAAAGGAAGCCAAGCAGTAACGATTTCAGAGAAAAGTCGACAAAAAAATCCTGGCGTCCGTGTGCTTTTTAAGCTTACGCTGGGCAAACCGTTAAAAATATCATTATACAATGAGTGTAAGAATTGTTCAGTATGAAAAGTTCTATAAAAACGTACGCGAGAGCACATCTCTACAGTATATTCAATATATCGTCCACTATAAGGGTTTTTAGATTGGACGGAAGGGGGATTTGTGTTTCACGCATATCGCCATTCTTAAATTACGTCTGACACGAATTTGTGGCACATGCATCTCCATGAGAATATAGTTAATAGTCCAGTCAGTGATTTTAAGCCATCATGCCGGGTCGTAAAACGGATATAGATCGTAGTTCATTGACATCGTAATGAAGCGCTTATCACGCAATGCATTCACAACTGTTCCCGGGCGAAGCCGGGCCAGGTTGCTAGTATTTTAATATTTCATAGTTTACATAATCTTCTACAAGGGGACTTAAAGGTTTATTTCTTATTATTAAAAATGAACTGTAGTGTATTCAAAAAATTGTAACTATTCTTTATTATATTATTATTTATTACCAAACGATTTTCCATTTGATTTGATATTTTTTATTTCCTATTGTTGTGGGCCCCACCTTACCATATCGCCCAGGGCCCCGCAAGGCCTAGATCCGCCACTGCTTCTGCAGATTTAACACCAGGCCTATTCTGAACAGCATTTCCCTGAACTCAGATTCGCCAACATTTTATTGTATCTTTCCATGTGTAATATCTCTGTACCTCAACATACACAAGAGTGCTTTCAAAATCACGTTTTGTGTAAATTTTGGAAAAGGTAGTGTGTGTGGTTTTAGGCGGAGTGATTGATAACTCGCTCGTAGAAATTATTTTCAGTAAAATAGACTGGTTCACAATTCTGTAAGTGCACATTGAAGTATGTGACAGTGGGATGCCTTTAGTGTTACGGAAACGGCAATAGCCGCCACAGAGCTTCATTGCTACTGACATAACGACCAGACTGATATGTTTGTACTTAACTATACGGGATTTGTGAGCCCTGTGTTTATGAAATTGAACGTAGCTTGATCGCTATCTTTATTTAGTAGTCGCTACTGTAGTGTTACAAAATTAAAGGTGGTATTAGAAGGTGCTGTCCCACACTAATTTCAGTTATACAGTAGTAGTTCTAAAACATACAAAGCTATTTATTTTTAAATTATGATCTAGATATATCAAATAGGGATCACCGTTTAGATTTAAAATACTCTCATCGTGTTTAGATACCGGTATATCTAGAAAAAGGTATGACCGTTTAGATTTCTGATGTAATTGGATTTACATTCCTTTAAACCAGGCTGTTCCCGCCGAGCAGCTTACCAGTGAGCAGCTGAGTATTCGCCTCCTTGTGTGAGTAAACCTGCAATATGCAATACAGCTCTGTTGTAGGGGTGGCCGTAACTAATCGGCGGATACATCAAGATTGGCAGGAATCGTATGGACTGGTACTATGACCTTCGCCCAGTGACGTATTGGCTATCATCCCCAGTCCCTCTCCAACCGTGCTCCGAGCATTACTGCTGACTACTCGCGTGTACGCATACTCAAGCTCGTGGATTTGGGACAGCCTGCTTTTAACTACTCTGGCTTTTAGAAACGTCAGGATGCTAGAATTTTGCCCTGAAGGGGACCTTAAACGTGCTAGTAAATCTACTGACAAGGCTCCCTTGCATTTGCGCACCCTCAAATGCCATCTGACTGCGCCAGGATACGAACCTGCTACCTTGGGCCCAGCAAGCGAGAACGTTACCGCTGAGCCACGCAGCCAGTCTATCAATTTTTAGATAATAAATGGATTGGCATTGCCTATTATAGAAATAGATGGAAAATTGAATGTCCTATCTTGAGCTATTGTTGCCATGGATACGGACTTGCGATTAGTTCATCAGTTTACCAGAGCAAAGATAGTTTTCTGGGAATATCTTCGAAACTGTTGGTTTTAGGGCCTTAAAATGTGTTTTTTTGTGTCCCAGAGGAACATACTGAGTATTGTTTCTCGCATCGAGGGGCGTAAAATGAGCTACGCCCGGTCTTTATATGACAACTTCGATATTTTTTCCCAGTTAAGTATTTTTGGTGACTTTTCAGTCACTTTGCCCGTTCCACGGGAACAATGATTTATTTCTGGATGAAAGGCAGCAGCCTTTGTGTTAATCCAGGGTATAAGCTATCTCCATTTCAAATTTCATTCAAATTTGTCCAGCCATTTTTGTCTGAAGAGGTAACAAACTAACACACAAACTTTCACAATTATAATATATTATGGGGAATATAGGGATTTCACATTAATATACTGTACCAACAACGTGTCACACACGCGCGACGGTTCTTGTTTAAAATAAAACTGAGAAGAAGGCCGCCACAAACACCACTCTGAAGCGCAATACAAAGAATAAAAAAAGAATGCAGGCAAGATATGAAACCATAACTTTCATTGGCGGATTTTAAACTTGGCGCTTTTATTCGGCCAATAGTGTGGCATCTTCTATTGGATATCGGGTGAAGCCTACTGGCTACACAATTCTATATCCTGTCCAATCGTGTACACGGTGCATGTACACAAAATGGCGGTCATATCGTCTGAATTACAAAATAATGTAACAAGAAAAATATTTTTGTCATAAAGGAGGACGAATCTCAGTTATAATTTTAGAATTTTTAAAGAATTCGTCATTTTCCAAGAATGTTGTATTTTGACTCAAGAATTTTGTATTTTGGCTCTCGAAAATTAAGGGGGGTAGCCTACTATAGGCGAGGGGGTCCTATAGCCGAGCAAAATACGGTAATTCTTTTCGAAACGGTATCATTCCACAAGATTGCGACATTAACTTATTTCGCGTTATTTCTGGACTTCAATTTGAAAAAAGGAAGGAAGGAAGCTTGTAGTTTAACGTGACCGTTAATCTCGAGATCATGAGCCACGGGACCTCCTTTTTACGTGGAATCCGAACCACAGGAAATGGCATTTCACTTCGAAAATCTCACATGCATTGACCGGGAATCGAACCCGGACCGCCTTGGTGAGAGGCATACAGCTAGACCGCTGAGCCACCACGCCCCAGGACTTCAATTTGAGATAGTCTCCAAATTTAGAGGTCAATAACAGAGATGAGAGGTTTCTGTTGAGTTTCGGAAGGTTTCCCGAATAAACATTTCACGAAAAGTTAGAGTCCCTAATAATAGAAATCCTACAGAAAAAGATTTCACACAAAACTAAAAACTCTTCTAGATGCTGAAAATATACGTTGAACCGATGTATACCACTTGAGGTCGGGCACGGGAAAATATACAGCAGCTTTACAACGCAATCGGCGCGCTTGCGTGAAACTAGCTCCATCGCAATCTATGAGCCTGGCGGCGAGAATTTAAATGGTTTAAACCGACCTCAGCGAATTTTCGTTATCTTCAACTACCCAGACATAAAAATTAGTTACTTTTCGTTACCTGTTTGTAAAATTAGCTACTTTTTCATTACTGGTCGACACCCAGCATATACAACCAGGATGTCTATCAAAACCAACTAACAGGTTTCCCTGACAATTCCCTGATTTTTTCAGGATAAATCATAAAATTCGCTGAGTAACAGTAACAGCCATAATAAATATATAAACAGAGTTTGTACTTGAGAGGATTCCAAAAAGTGCTCGAACAATAAAGGGTAGCATGGCAAAAAGACAAAAACAGAAATATATATTTGCTAAATTTTGCCAATTTCTAAATTTGTCATCAAGAGAAACTAAGGTACTTACGAGTATTGAAAGTAGCTCGTCAATGGTAATGCTCTCAAAAATCATATAGTTACACATTATATATACAAACACACAGTCTACGGATGTAATTTGTGTGCTCTATTGCAAGAAATGAGAGCTTACTGATTTAACGTCAGTACAAACATACATCTGCAATAATCATCACCAGAATATTCTTTTCCCCCATGAAAATTTAAATGCTTAATTTCCAATTATTCAAGGTTGGGCCTTGTAAAACTAAAATTCCCTGAGTGCCATTAAAATACCCTGATAATTCCCTGAGTTTTCCAGGATTTAAAAATTCCCTGTTTTCCATGTTTTGCAGAGTAGTAGATAGGCTACCCTGAACAGACGCGGATCTAGAGTTGGGCTTGGGGGGGGGGGGGGGTCACAGAATCGAAATTGTTAAGAAAAATTGTATCACTAACAACGCAATTACAAAATAAACAAACGTACAAAACCAGACCAATTTATTTGCAAGATACATGGATAGAAATTTGATGCGTTTAGAGCACCAAAAATATTCGTACAAATTGCAACGGCGTGTTTTGCGACTTTTACATCGAGCTTCGAGAAAAGTATCAAGGTACGTTACAGTTTCGGCAAGTCGAGTTGGTACCGACAAAGGGAGAAAGTCACAGCTTAAATTGCCAATCAAGCTTGCAGTTTGGACGTCGGCAAAATATTTTGGTGCGAAAAAAGCCCCAAATTTCTATCCGTGCATTGCTGCACATTCGTCGTGACATTACTATAGACATCGATTCGGTAATCACAAGGTTTGCTAAACAAAATAGACGAGTTGATTTTGTTATATAAATAATCGTGTAAATATATAACAGGTATGAAGTTGTAAATATGTACAGTTGTAACAGAACATAATAATTGCAATAAAGATATTTTCAGTTTTGAATAAAATGAAAAAAAAAACTGTTTTTTAGTTAAAATTCGTTAAGTTTTATTTGTCTGGTTATTGTGTTTTCGTTTTTTGAGTTTGCAAAAAAAAATTGGTCTCCGTTTGGGGGGGGGGGAGTCATGGCCCCCGTGACCCCCCCCCCCCCCTTGAATCCGCGCCTGACCCTGAAACAGATAACATTGAGACACTGCATTATATTCTCACCTGAATAGTGGCCCCAAGTGACGTTCCTCTCCCCTCAGGAATTTCTATGTCCTTCGGCTCTGATTTGAATTCTTCAGTTAATCGATGCACTTTTTTTTACGCTCTCGAGTTCCTGAGAGTTCCAAAGGTTGATCAAGTAAGGGTACTGTAATGAAAATATTAGTGCCAATAAAAAGTACCGACTTATATTGTTACATATCTCAAACTATTCAAAATATTCTCCATTATTAGTGCACAGTAAAGCCGCAGTTACACTGGAGTTGCAAACACGAAAGTTGACAACAAAAGTTGTAAACACTGAAATTGCACTAATTTTGTTGTAAACTTTTGTGTGTTTGCAACAGATTTTCGTTGTTGCAAACAGATTTTTTGTTTTCCACAGAATGTCGGTAAATGTCAAAGGATGTTGCAAACTTGTGATTACAACACAAGTTGCAGTAACTTTTTGTTTGTTGCAAACAGTTGTAAACATTACCCGCGAGCAGCTGATCAGAGTCTTCTGCTAGGTGGCGTCGCTTCAGTGCCTTTTGTACGTGGTGGAGGCTGACATTCTGTTTATTTTGTCGTCAGTCGTGTTTACGCTATGGAAAACGTATCCGAATTCGATTGGGACCGTGATCAAACTGAGAAATTGATTGACTTATATCGCCATCATTCAGTGTTATGGGACCAAACAAGTGTTTATTATAAAGACAAGAACAAAAAGAACTATGCATGGAACGAAATCGCGCAGGAGATGAACATTAACAAATTGGAGGTTCAATTGAAGGTGCGGAAATTAGCAAGCCAATTCCATAGAGAATCAAAGAAAGTTAAATCTGGATCGGGTAGCAAAGAGGTTAAAATCAAATGGTGTTTTTACGGTTCTCTCCTATTCGTCAAGGACAAAACAACTCCTAGAAACACTCGAGAAACCCAGATAAGAAAAACACATTATTAATTCAAAACGAAGTTTTCTTAGCATAATTTCAATATCACAAAAAGTTTGTAAAGTGTCAGTACAAATATCACCCTTTTAGTTGTCACTGTTGTCAGTACTTGTCTTGCCAAGGGACGGAACCCCCTGCACTTTTGAAGTAGGCACCGAACTCGTCACGGATTTGCTTAGCAAGCTGGGATGGTTTTTTGGGCACACGCTTAAGTTGCAGCATAGTTTCAGTCGGCATTCCTTCAACTCTCCATTGCCCAGGTATTAAAGTCCCACTCTCTGTGTCTTCATAGTCATATGTACCGGCAGGGTTGTAAGAAGCACTTGAGGATTTACTCATTCGAAGGAAGTTGTGTAGATGAGTGCAAGTCAGTACAACTCGTTCTGCATTTTCCGGTTCAAGTAAAAGTGGTTTTCTGAGAACTCTAAACACTACTGTTAGAATCCCGAAAACATTTTCAACTACCCTCCTTCCACGACTGTGACGATAGTTGTAGTTTCTTTCGACACTGCCTCGGTCGTGGAGTCCAGGAAATGGTTTCATAATTGATGGCTTCAAGGGGAAAGCATCGTCGACCAAAACTACATATGGGACAGGAAAGCTTCTGCCTGGCAGTTTCCTTGCTTGTGGTATCTGGCTGGAATCCTCCAACATAATGCGCAAACTGCTGTTATCAAAAACTCCGCCAACAGATATCCGTCCTTGACATCCAACCGAAACATATGTGAAACAGTAGTTTGCATCAACAAGTGCAAGTAGGACAATACTAAAAAATCATTTGTAATTAAAGTAATCACTTCCAGTGTTGATGGGGGTTTGTAACATTACATGTTTCCCGTCCATACTGCCAAGACAATGAGGAAAGTTCCAAAGTCGGTTGTACTCATTTGCATGATGTAGCCACTCTGATGTAGAAGATGGAAGCTGAAAAATTATACAGTATTGTTGTAATAGTTATAAAAATTTAGTTTTTTTTTAGGAAAACGAGACAAATGATGACAGCCATGATTGCATTGAGCAAGATTTCAACTCAACCATCTTAGGTGCCCAGCAAAACACTGCAGTTCAAAGAAATACGTCCAACAGTACAGCTCCTACTTCTACTGATCCTGGCACGTCTAATTTGTCCTCACATTCAAGTCCTTCGCTCTTAAAGAAGCCAACAAAAAGAAGGTATAACCCAATGGCAGAAGAGGCTTACTCAGTAATGAAAAAGTTAGGTGGTAACATTAAAGAAAAAGATGACCTGGATGTCTTTGGGGAGCTCGTTGCTTGTCAGATTCGGACATTTACGGACAAAAGGGATCAGGCAATCGCCAAAAACTGAATCAATCAAGTTCTGTTTGAGATAGAAATGAAGCAATGGAACTCTCCACTTCAAACATATGCACCATCAACATCTACTGCTTATAGTGGTTGCCAACCTACTCCTACGCCAGATGAAAATTTTGAATCTATGTTTAATGACTTGGGCATTGAGACCCAATGTGACTATACCCACAATAATATTGGTGAAGCAAACATTCAAAACACCGTGTCTAATAATGAAGACAGTTGTTTAACTAATTTGGCGTGGATATAACCACAGTTTTATTAAGTTCAAACTGTATATTCCGGTTTCATGTTTAAGTCATATGGTTAAAGAAATAATATTGTAATCAGCATTTAGTTAAAACTTTACCATGTAACATGAACTTGTAATAAAAGCTTAGTTCTGTCTCAGTTCACCCCACTTTACGGTAATTTCACAGATTATACATACCTTGATATTGTCCTTGAAAAGATCAATCAGTGCCTCACACACACCAGGGACAAACAGTGATATTGTAGATCTAGAGATTTTTAACAAATAGCTTAAGCTAACGTATGAATCTCCAGTTGCTAGGAACCGCAATGTAACTGCTAACTTCTCCCTCACTGGAATAGCTTTTCTGAAATTTGTGTCCTTTTTGCAAATTTTACCTCCAATGCTTGCAATTAAGTACTCGAAATCGGAGCTGGGCATGCGCAAAAAGTTTTTCACACTACAGTCATCCCTCAATTCACCAGTTAAAGGATCCATATCATCTTTTTTTAAGTCTTCTAACAATTCACTTCCACTATCCAGTATCTCCTTGGTGCCCTCTGCTTTGCTAAGATAAAGCAAGCTGCTGCAGCGGCGACTACCTCTTCAATACTCGACATTTTGTTGTCTGCACTCGATGAAGGGCTAAAAAATCTGCTACGATAACAAGTAGAAGTTGCAAACTGTTGTAAACAAAAATTGAGAAAACTCTATTTTTGTTCAAAACTTTTGTTTAAAACTTTTGTTGTAATATTCTGTTTGCAACTTCTGTTGTCAACTTTTGTGTTTGCAACTCCAGTGTAACTGCGGCTTAACAAACTGCAGGACTAACAAGTTAACACATAGGATCAGATTAAAGTTGTCATTACGCCCCTACATTTAACATTAAATTACTCCCTTCTTATGTCTCTGCAACACACAGTTACTTAAACATAAGAGTAACATCTGATCATCGTGCAGAAATTTCAGAGTTTTACAAACTTAATAATTATTTACAACATATGGCAAGAGGAAAAATCTATTTGAATATGCTTTTACTAACAACACATGGACACTAAGAGGTTCATAAGTAAGGGCCTTATTTTTTGTTGAAATAAAACTGTTGATTTCGGTGATAAAACTGACGCTATTTCGGTGGGTATTTCGCGAAATAAATTGTCATTGACATCTTCCTTATATAGTATGGGGTAAATCTAACAAATTATGTGATAAGGGTTTTTTTCAACATCTCTGCGGTGTGCAGAGTATCGCCGAATGTTACTTGCCGCTTAGAATTATGTTCGTTTCCTTCTTTCTTTCTATTTTCTATGCGTTTCTGAATCCTTGCAGTGTTCATTGCACGTTGTAACGTGTTTTTCGAGGGGTTTTATGCAACTGGCATAAGTCAGTAGGAAGCCATTCTATATTTATTTACGCGGCAAATTGTTCAGCCAAGAGAATTTTTCATGTTAATTTATTATTATTATTAATTTATTATAATTATTATTAAGGTATTTTCGGAGCATTTTATAAAAATTATTAGCATTCAGATAGGTTTTCTATGTCTTAGAAAACGCTATCCAGCAAATTATTACGAACGACGATATCATAGAAAATTATCTGATTACGGAATTTTACGGAGTTTTCGTCAGTTAGGGTATATCGAGAGACGTGACTCACTGGGATTTCAGGTACACGCTTAATCTTGTCGAGAAGCATGACGCAATCTTGGGTCGTAAGGTCTAGAAAAGACGAATTGTTGGAACGGAACCCTCCCGCCGAGTGTAATGACCCGGAGGAGGAGAAGATCGCGTGGTGGGTCAGCCAATCAGGGGAGACGACGTAAGCTAGTTGGGACTGAAGAGTGGGGAGCCGGCGTGTGGTTATATTGTTCGACGCGCCGTGAAACAAGGACTATCTGTGAAATACTTGACGAGTATGGATGCGAGTGCGTGTCGCTCCGATGTTCAGTGGAGTTAGCGACGAACTTTTGTAAAACTTGGTTGTACGAGTGTTTGGGTCCGAGGTACGGACCATAGAATTATCTAAGCTACCAGAATATCATCAAATTCCGACGGAGATGACGACGTCCAGGAGACTGTGGGAAGCTCACAGCATCAGCAAGTACGAGGGAAATGCCTTGGCAATTTCCAATGGTAAGCGCAAATGACGCAGAAATACGCAATCTCTCATTTTTCTTTGTTTTACATTTCATATTTCAGTAACTTCATAGCTTGGAAATAAGAGTAAAATCAATTTATCAGACTCCGTTTTCACGTAATTTTCTATCGGTAATATTCAAATCACAACGCTCCAATTTAAATTTTGTACTTATTATTATTATTATTAATTTTGCTATACTTGTTTTATATAATAAATTCATTTCTTTTACAATGCAATCTTTGCTTTCAGTAGGTAGCATTAGATATAGACCAATTCCTTCTCCTGATACAATTGTTTGTTGGGTTAATGATCAAATCATACCACGATCTGAGTGAATAGAGTCTTGAATGTGTTCTGCCAGAGCTAGACGTTGTTAAATACAAATTTAGATTTCAACATTGCATTGAGGTCTTGGCGCCCATTAAAACGACATAGCTTAGGCAAAGGTAAACAGTTACATTTCTCACCCAACAGTTAGGAGCTAGCAAAACGTTTCATTTGTCGCCGACAACTTGGGGCTGAAAACCTAATAACATTTGTGGAAGGAGAAGGGTATATATTTCTGTGCCTGTATTTTGGGGGTTATTTGTCTGTATCAGTGTATATCATTATGGGGGATGAGAAAGAAAGACAGATGAGGTTACGTAGTGGTCATCAACGGGAGAGTGATGATACGAGCAGTATGTCGAGTGATGGTAGTACCGGGGTAGCGGAGGTAAATCCCGATACTGAAACAGGGAGTGTAGGCGGCCAACCAGAATTAAAAACTTTACTTCTCGAGTTTATGTATCAGAACAAAGTTAGTAGTGATGCCTTAAATGCAAAGTTAGAACAGAATAACGCTAAACTAGAACAAAACAGTAGGGAAAATAAAGAGAGTAATAGGGAATTGAGCGATAGTTTAAACGCCAGATTAGAACAAAACAGTAAGGAAAATAGAGAGAGTACTGAAACTTTAAACGCTAAATTAGAACAAAACAGTAGGGAAAATAAAGAATGTACAGAAGCTTTAAATGCAAAATTAGAACAGAATAATGCAAAATTAGATAAGAACAACAAGGAAATTAGTGTGAAAATGGAGCAGATTAGAGGAGACATCAGAGGAGTAATGGAAGAGAAGGTTAAAGAGATCATTGCAGATGTAGACAAGAAATTAGGAAAAGTACAGGAGGAGTTAGAAATTAGAATCAGTACACAGGCTGAAAATTTAAAAGAACTAGTGCAACTGGAAACACAGCAGGTCAAAAAGCAATTGGGGGGAGAAATTGACAAAATTCAGGTAGCAACTAAAGAGGTTAAGGAACAGCTGGGGGGTAGAATTGAGAAAGTCCACTCGCAAATAGTTGCAGAAGTAAATGATTTAAGAGAGAGTAATAGAGAGAGCATTAGCAAGATTGAGGAGAAACAAGCAAAGCTATATGATAAAGTAGAAGAATCAGAAGGAAACATTAAATTAACAGTAAACAGTATTGAGAGGAAGGCTGAGGAGAAAATCGCAGAATTAGAATTAAAATTAAAAGCTAGGATCAGGCAAGAAAATAGTCAGAATAGGCCAGTTTTTGTGAATAGCACACACAGGGAGGTAGAACTGGGTAAGTTCAGCAATCGACAGGGGTGCCCAATGGAGTTCATGAACACTATAGAAAATAAATTCGGGGAGAGGTTGGAAAATGGTAGTATTGAGTGGTGCCAGGTAGTTGAAATTTTAGAACAAGTGTTTGTGGGGGAAACGAGGAATTGGTTTGCTGTCTACAGAGACAAGTTTACTGATATTAATGATTTTAAAATGAAATTCTGTGAAAAGTTCTGGAATGAGGTTATTCAGTCGCAGCATCGTGAGGGAGTAGTGTGTGGTAAATATAACCCTAAAGGAAGCTCCACCATGACCGAATACTTTTTAGGGCAGGTATTAGTGTGTAAATATCTGGATGGCTTGAAGGAGGAAAGTGATGTGGTAAGGTTGCTACTTAGGCACTTTCCCTATAGGATCAAGGAGGCTGCTTGTATCCAGAATGTAAAGACAATATCACAAGTAGAAAATTTGTTAAGCACATTTGATGCACTAGGGAGAGGGGGTTATGAGGACAATTTCAATCGGAACCAGGGTAATAATAATAATAGACCTAATGAAGCCAGGCATCAAGAAGTTCAAGGGAACGGTGGCGAAGGGGCCAACGCTCAAAATAGAAATAATAATAATCAGCTATATCAGAACAGAGGAAATGGCTATGGTAATCAGTATCAAGGGAGGAACAATGATTTCAGGGGAAATCAAGGGAGGAACAATGATTACAGGGGAAATCAAGGGAGAAATTATAATGACAATAATTACAACCAGAATAGGGGTCAAGGAAGAGGACAGCCTAGTGGTAGTAATATACAGCCAAACAATGACAACACAGCCCAGAACAACCAGACCAGTTTAGTAGTTAGTAGTACTACGGCCAGCTGTAGCGGTTCTTTAAACGCGAACCAGGCTGCGAAGTAAGGTCAGAATCTCAGTCTGTAGCATGCCCTGTCCATACAATTATACAGGAACCCTATGACCTAAATGTAAGAAATGAATTATTACATGAACTAAATGATGAAGGTATTATTCAGGAAGTGGTTAGTAAGAGCCCCATAGTTAAATTTAACGTGTCCGAGGCGTACACAGATGTTTTAATTGATAGTGGTTGTATGAAGAGTTGCATAAGTAGTGCATTTTATGATAAAATGAAAGGAACTGGAGTAAATTTTGAGGAGATGCCAATTAAAAGCACTTTTGTTATCACAGCTGTTGGGAAGAGGTCTAAAGTAATTTCTAAGCAGGTTTTAGTAGACATTAAAATTAATAATCATGTAGAGAAGCAGATTTGCCTTGTAATTCCAAATTTAGTATTCAGTGTTATCTTGGGTTCAGAGTGGCTAAGTAGAGTGTCTGGTAACTTATGTTATGATGTAGGGAGTTTGAAATTTAAATGGGGAGATTCTGAAGTAGAAGTAGTGTTCAATGACCATATTCAGAGGAGTAGTGTTGTAGGTGTGATTTGTACTTTAAATGAGATATCGCCAGCCGTAGAGCGGGGTTCTCCATGTTTTGTGGGCAGTGTGATTACGAACGGAAGTCTAGAGGACTCGTTACGTGAAGCTGCATTTCAGGGAAATATAGAGGATGAACAGTGTGTTCGGCTCTATGATGTGTTATGGTGTAATAGGAGAGTTTTTGAGGATCGCATTGGTATGGCCAATTGCTATACACATTCATTGAACGTTATTGATAGGTCAGTATTCACAGGACATAGATATCCTGTACTTTTCGCTTATCAGAGTGCAGTTGAGGCACAAATTAACCAGATGCTTGAAGATGGGATTATTGAGCACTCTAACAGTCCATATGTTAATTCTTTGATCACGGTACCCAAGACCGACGGCACTGTTCGTATTTGTTTAGACGCTCGTTTGGTTAACAGTAGAATTAGTTCAGATCAGCTGAAATCTATGTCAATAGAGGAATTAATGCAAACATTTGAGGGGAAGAAGTATTTCACTTGTGTAGATTTGAGTTCCAGTTTTTGGCAAGTGCCACTTATGTACGAAGATAGACCATTTACAGCTTTTAGTCATAAATATAACCTTTATCAATTTTGTAGAACACCTTATGGGTTAAAGAGTAGTTCAGCAGCTTTAATTAGGGCTTTAAACATCGCATTAGGGGATGACACAGGAGAGTTTGTAACCATTTACATAGATGATATGGTAATTAGTTCACGCAGTTTTGAGGAGCATCTACGTCATTTAAATATAGTTTTTCAGAAGTTAGATCAGGCAGGGTTCACTTTGAAGCTGTCTAAGTCGTCATTCTGTCAGTCAGAAGTGACATTTTTAGGTCATAGAGTGTCGAGTAGAGGTGTAACACCAGAAGAAAGTAGGGTTAATAAGATACTTAACGCAGAGGTGCCACAGAATGTTAAACAGTTAAAAACTTACCTGGGAATTTGCAACTTTTTCAGGAGGTTCGTTCTTAAATACTCAGGGTTGGTAGAACCATTCAGGGAATTGCTTAAAAGTGGGACTCGGTGGAGATGGGAGTCTAAGCATGATCAGGCTTTTAGAGCGCTGAAGGAAGGTTTTGGGAAAGCTGTAGTGCTGAAATATCCGTTAAAAGATAAGGAATATGTGGTTATGACAGATGCTTCACATATAGGCATTGCTGGAGTATTATGTCAGAAAGATGATGAGGGTAATCTGTGCATTGTATCTTTAGCCTCGCGAGGACTGACAGCAGCGGAGAAAAGATACACGATTACTGAGTTAGAGCTTTTAGGTATTGTTTTCAGTTTAGGGAAATTTAGAATGTATTTAGTAGGGGGGAAATTTGAGATCCACACAGATCACCATGCATTACTGTATATGAGGACTTGTAAACTCAGTTCTAACAGAGTTAGTAGGTGGATTCTTGCTCTGCAGGAATATGAATTCACAGTAAAATATATTAAAGGTAAAGATAACATTCTTGCAGACATGCTATCGAGGGACACTAATTTATGTAGGGATTATCCTGTGGTTAAAGCAGAGGACGGTATTTTAATATGTGCATGTGTGGACAGTAGCAACAGGGCATCGTTACAGACACTGAGAAATATGCTAGGTAGAGCAACGTGATGACGTTCATTTAAGGGAGCCACTTGCAAGGTTGGAAGCAGGTGACGCAGAAACATTTATGGTTTCCAAACGTATTGGGAAAACAGCATATGTGCTGGAGAATAGTGAGGGAAACAGATTATACGGGACGTATAATATACATAGTCTACGAAAATATGTGTCATAAAGTGAGTGTGTTTAGCTGGCGAGCCAGCCTATCAAATGAGTAAGTGTGGTATTGGGTGCGTGGGAGGATCTGGTCTTAAGGCAGGCGTATCAGAAGTCACACAGGGGGGTAGTATGTAAGTAAATGAGAGTTTTTAAGGTACAGGGAAATATGACGGGATTGTCGGATGCTGTTGAGCACTAAATTGTCTCGATGCACCAAGGCCATTTTGGCAGCGCTGATGGGTTCCCATTTATCTCCAAGAGATGGGGGAGCGCTTGAATAGGGCTTGTTAGCTTAAGGCGTCCACGAGATAAAAGATGGGCCATCAGAATGCGAGACAGTCCTTCATGAAACTCATACATATCAGCACACGTGATTTCTGTTTACGGCCTCGCCATGTAAGATTTGTAAGTGTGTAATTTAAGATAATTTGTACAATGGTATTATTTGTGTGAGGAGAAATGGTCTGTGTTGAGAACTAGTATTAAGTAGAATATGGTTAACGGGAACTTAACAAGACAGGGCGATTACGGCACAGAAATATTTGGTGTTATATGTAATGCACATTTACTGTTTTTTTTTTTCAGAAGTCAATATTAATTTAATCTACTTTAAAGAGAGATTAAGTATTATGGTCACGAGGCGCTGCCACAATAGTGTGATCGTGTGCTCAGTGATAAGTGGAATTAAATGTCACCATAAGGAGGGGACCTCCAGTGAAATTAGGAAGTTCTATGGTGATATAAATATATCAGAACACCTTCAATGCGTGTGATATGACATCATAAATACATAGTGCTCACACATTAATTATGTCTATTTCTCCAACATAGAGAAATTTGAGAGGCGGAAATATCCGTGGGACACTATTCCATATGTAAAACATTGGACTGGTTGCAAAGTGCAATCCATAGTGACAACAAACTTTGACGCAAAGTGCGTGAAGAAAAATTATGAGTGTATATATCTGTAATTTAGGGTGATTTCATTTATGTAATATGTATTTTGGATGGGGTTTATTAACGTGTCTGGGATAATCGGATAATGGACCGTCGTCACGGTAAATCATCCGATGATCCGAGGCGAATATGTAACGTGTTTTTCGAGGGGTTTTATGCAACTGGCATAAGTCAGTAGGAAGCCATTCTATATTTATTTACGCGGCAAATTGTTCAGCCAAGAGAATTTTTCATGTTAATTTATTATTATTATTAATTTATTATAATTATTATTAAGGTATTTTCGGAGCATTTTATAAAAATTATTAGCATTCAGATAGGTTTTCTATGTCTTAGAAAACGCTATCCAGCAAATTATTACGAACGACGATATCATAGAAAATTATCTGATTACGGAATTTTACGGAGTTTTCGTCAGTTAGGGTATATCGAGAGACGTGACTCACTGGGATTTCAGGTACACGCTTAATCTTGTCGAGAAGCATGACGCAATCTTGGGTCGTAAGGTCTAGAAAAGACGAATTGTTGGAACGGAACCCTCCCGCCGAGTGTAATGACCCGGAGGAGGAGAAGATCGCGTGGTGGGTCAGCCAATCAGGGGAGACGACGTAAGCTAGTTGGGACTGAAGAGTGGGGAGCCGGCGTGTGGTTATATTGTTCGACGCGCCGTGAAACAAGGACTATCTGTGAAATACTTGACGAGTATGGATGCGAGTGCGTGTCGCTCCGATGTTCAGTGGAGTTAGCGACGAACTTTTGTAAAACTTGGTTGTACGAGTGTTTGGGTCCGAGGTACGGACCATAGAATTATCTAAGCTACCAGAATATCATCAAATTCCGACGGAGATGACGACGTCCAGGAGACTGTGGGAAGCTCACAGCATCAGCAAGTACGAGGGAAATGCCTTGGCAATTTCCAATGGTAAGCGCAAATGACGCAGAAATACGCAATCTCTCATTTTTCTTTGTTTTACATTTCATATTTCAGTAACTTCATAGCTTGGAAATAAGAGTAAAATCAATTTATCAGACTCCGTTTTCACGTAATTTTCTATCGGTAATATTCAAATCACAACGCTCCAATTTAAATTTTGTACTTATTATTATTATTAATTTTGCTATACTTGTTTTATATAATAAATTCATTTCTTTTACAATGCAATCTTTGCTTTCAGTAGGTAGCATTAGATATAGACCAATTCCTTCTCCTGATACAATTGTTTGTTGGGTTAATGATCAAATCATACCACGATCTGAGTGAATAGAGTCTTGAATGTGTTCTGCCAGAGCTAGACGTTGTTAAATACAAATTTAGATTTCAACATTGCATTGAGGTCTTGGCGCCCATTAAAACGACATAGCTTAGGCAAAGGTAAACAGTTACATTTCTCACCCAACAGTTAGGAGCTAGCAAAACGTTTCAACGTGTCTTTTCGTTCCCACTAAACACGAACATTGGAGTATTTACACATTAGAATCTTTCTTGAAGCGTCAAATATATATAACCCCTCACTGTTTTATTCCTCGGCGAAACCCCACACAAGACACGGCACAAACCTAGAAGAATTGCTGAGTTTTAATTCACTGGCCGTGAAAGCCAATATACCATCTTTTTGGAAGCCTTCATAGGGAGGTTAAGGCTGCTTGAGCTCTTAGTTCTCGCAGTCAAGTGGTGCAGTTGCACCTAATATAAAGGGAGGTGGCACGCAGTTGGTCACTACTGTGGGGGTCCGTGCGGGGACACCAAGAGCCCGCCGATGAGCCAGCTTGGTGTCCTAGGCGAAACCCCACACAAGACACGGCACAAAGCTAGAAGAATTGCTGAGTTTTAATTCACTGGCCGTGAAAGCCAATATACCATCTTTTTGGAAGCCTTCATAGGGAGGTTAAGGCTGCTTGAGCTTTTAGTTCTCGCAGTCAAGTGGTGCAGTTGCACCTAATATAAAGGGAGGAGGCGCGCAGTTGTTCACTCCTGTGGGGGTCCGGGCGGGGACACCAAGAGCCCGCCGATGAGCCAGCTTGGTGTCCTAGGCGAAACCCCCACACAAGACACGGCACAAACCTAGAAGAATTGCTGAGTTTTAATTCACTGGCCGTGAAAGCCAATATACCTTCTCTTTGGAAGCCTTCATAGGGAGGTTAAGGCTGCTTGAGCTTTTAGTTCCCGCCGATGAGCCAGCTTGGTGTCCTAGAAGAAACCCCACACAAGACACGGCACAAACCTAGAAGAATTGCTGAGTTTTTATATTTCTATCGTTTGTTTAGAACAGGAGAAATAAAAACGTGATTTTAAAAAGTTTGCACGGCCTCCTTTTTGCAATTCTCATACGAATTGAATAAAATTAGACGCCAATGTATTAATCATTGAATACCGTGCCAAGTTTCACAGTACTCGGATGATAAAATCGTGAGAAAAATCAATTTAAATACTTAAATTTTGCGTCGCCATCATGTTGGTTTCGTGCTTATCAGGTTTTATTATTAAAAGTCCCATGTGTGAACTTGTTTTACTGGCCTCTATCAACATTCAAAATTTCAGTTTGATTGCTGTAATAGATCCGAAGATATTGAGAACCGATGAATTATTTCCGATGATCGCCATGTTGGATTGTGCTGTATGTAGGCCATAGAGTTACATGCCAGAAGATGAAGATTATTACGCCAGTTCATTACACAAATGTTCACTTCGATCGCATGATTTGGACACAAAACATAAAATCTTGATTTTAAAAGTTTGCACAACCTCCTCATGAGTTCATGAAAGCAATTGAATTAAATCAGTAGATTAAATATAACATTTACCGTGCCAAGATTCACTGCACATGGATGAATAAATCGCAAGAGCATTCCATTCAGAATCTTAACTTTGCGTGGCCACCATGTTCGTTATGTACTTAACAGGTTTTTGAAAGTAATACAAGTAAACGTGTATTATTGTTCTCTATCGCCATACGACATTTCACGGTGATATCAGTCTCGGAGATATAGACTGCCGATGAAGTAATTCGCACTGCCACCATGTTGGATTGGTGAAACGTATTAAAATTTGAAAGGCACTGTCGAGGTCGAACGGGATAGTAGCAGTGCTTTTTTTAAATTTTTATTAAGGGGTACTCTCAGTTGTAGTCGACAAAACATCACGATCTTGCAATTTTCGTGAATTTGCAAAGTCCGGTCATTGTTTGTGTTGGAATCGTTAACTTTCAGCTTTTTGATCCCCTGGGTGGATGTTAAATAGTTTGTCATTTTCTTCATCCTTCAAAACTAACCACACGCACAAAATAACAACCTACCCCACCTCCAAACTCTAGCCTGCCTGCTTATAAGAACGGAGTGCCGAGTTGCCGACCAAAACTGATTAGATATATCGATTTAAATCAAGGATAACTCGAAATCTCCTCTAGCTGTTGTGAACAGTGCGTTGACGCCAGCTGATCGATGAACTTTCAAGTCAGAAGTTATATTTGCAGGACTAGATACAAATGTACCAATATTTTATCTTAAGCAGTTTTCAAATGTTTAAGGGCTACGCATACCCCGCGTTCCCCCTGAAAAAAGCACTGTGTATAACCTTACTGAGTTTCATTGTAATCGCTCCAACTGTTCAGATTGTATTAGGGACACACGGACAAAATGGTGATCTCATAAGCCTATATTTCATAATTATCATTAAAATAGTCTAAAAATTATGGCAGCCAGTGGCGTAAGAAGCGTATTTAAAAGAAAGCTACCAGAGCTTGAGTTTTCAACTATCCCAGCCTTGCAAAGATGTTTGCCATTTTGAAAGCGCTTTCACTTTAAATTCCAATACAGTATTAAGCACGATAATGACTCTTTCTGGGTGTAAAATATTTAACAGTACGCCCTCTGTTAACAACAAAGTATATTTTAATAAATGCACTGAGCGTGAGTAGATGCATTTGTGGCTTGGTGATATTGATGACACCAGGCATGGACAAAACTACAAAACATTATAGGAAGAACCAGCACTTATACTTGGCAAGAAAAGCAAAAGTGGTGGATCAAACTGATTTGAAAATACAATACAAACAATACATAATATAAACAACTCGTCACAATATGAAGATGATAGAAACGTCTATACTATTTCCAATCAAACTTCGGTTGTGACCAGGATATCCATATTTTCAAAAACTAAAACTAGGACTTCCTCCCCGGGCTTTCTCTGGACATATTTATTTAATAAATTGGATGTGTATTGTCTATGTTGTCTATGTTGCCGGGTCTTGTGCGGGGTTTCGCCTAGGAACACCAAGATAGGCTCATCAGCGGGCTCTTGATATCTGTGCCCTGACCCCCACAGGAGTAGCGAACTGCTAGCTAGCTACAATAAGTTATTTCATTCCTGCCTCCACGCAAAGCATGGGGGTAGGTGGGCCGTCGGCTGAACTGGCAGCCCTTAGGTCATAGAGATGGAAGAAAGTTGGAGAGGGGAAAGTATGTACAGTACATATGGGGAAGTAAAATTGGCGAATCTGGCGCAGAGGAAACCCCGACCCAAAGCGGTCTCGAGCAGGGTGTCTACTACTCGGGAAAACATAGAAAACAAGGAATACTCAGGGAATTTTTATATCCTGGAAAACTCAGGGAATTATCAGGGTATTTTGATGTCACTCAGGGAATTTTAGTTTTACAAGGCCCAACCTTCAATAATTGGAAATTAAGCATTAAAATTTTGATGGGGGAAAAGTAGACTATATACTGGTGATGATTGTTGTAGATGTATGTTCGTACTGACGTTAAATTAGTAAGCCCTCATTTCTTGCAAGAAAGGGCACACAAATTACATGTAGATTATATATATATATGTGTAACTATGATTTTTGAGAGCATTCCTATTGACGAGCTACTTTCAATACTCGCAAGTACAATAGTTTCTCTAGATGAAAAAATTAGAAATTGGCAAAATATATTTCTGTGTTTGTCTTTTTGCCATTGCTCGAGCACTTTTTGAAACGCTCTTAAGTACAAACTCTGTTTTATATATTTAATAATATGGTCGCTACTGTTACTCAGGGAATTTTATGATTTATCCTGAAGAAATCAGGGAATTGTCAGGTAAATCTGTTACTTCGTTTTGGTAGACATCCTGTAGGCAAGACCCCACCACCACACCCCGCCGGAGGCCACCCAGACTAGACCCTTTATTGTACAACAAAATACAGATACAAGCTTGAATACATACAGACATGTAGGCAAAAAGAAACAAAAAGACAGAGATAATGAATTTTCATAGACAAAGAAATGGCAACATGGCATAAAGAGAACAAAAGTTAAGGAACATAATGGTATACGGAATGAGGTGTGCAGTGAAGGAGGAAAGGACAGGGAACGAGTGAGGAGAAATAGGAAAGAAGGAAGGGAGGTTTTAGTTTTACGTGACCGCTAATCGTGCGATCATGAGCCACGGGACCTCCTTTTTACGTAGAATCCGAACCACAGGACATGGCATTTCACTTCGAAAATCTCACGTGCATTGACCGGGAATCGAACCCAGTCCACCTTGGCGAGAGGCCAACAGCTTGGCCACTGCGCCACCACGCCCCAAGGAAAGAGGGAGAGTCTGAATCGAAAAGTATTGTGGCAAGGGGTACAAATACATAAAATAAAACATAGTAGGCCTACGTTTACCACATTTGGTCCAGCCACTGAAAATTATGCCCACTGGTGAAAAGATTGTCCAAAAGAGTTCAAGAGTCCATGTGGAGCAAAATGGAGAAAGCAAGAAAGAAAATGCACGGAAACGTTCGTGGTGTGCCGAGGAAAAGAACACTTCACTGCAATGAACATGAAAAGTGGATGAAAGGAAAATCACTGAAGTTATAATCACTAGAAAGAGATGCAGCACCGGTGGCCACAAGGCCCTTCATGGTGAGCAGCAAAGGGGAGTGCCAGAGCCCCAGGAGCATCCAAGAAATGTAAGTAAAAGCGAATAGATAATAAAGCGGTGGGGGTCATGGGAAGATCGTTAGGTGATAGGGGGAGGGAAGAGATGGGAAGTGGCGGAGGTGCAGGTGTTATTCAGAATGGCTTGGGCAAGGGGGAAAGGTCGAGTGCTTCTTGAAAAGCAGGGTGACAGGTACGTCCTTTGGTAAGATATTTATAGCGGAAGATGTGTAAGAATAGGGCGAAAGGTATAAAAGGGGGCAAAGTTGGTGGAGGGAGTGTCGAGTTTTAAATGATGGGCTATACGCTTAGCATGTCTGTCGAGTGTCGGATCAGCAGTCAGCCAAGAAAGGGAAGCGCAAGTCACGAATGTCGAATGAATGTTTTATAAATGTTCAGGAGTTGTCGGGGCTTAAGGCCCCAAGTATGTCCAGTGATATAGCGTAAAGCGTGAAAACGCCGGAGTGTTTTACGATAGGCGGTGTTGAGATTGTGATTCCATTCGAAATTATCTTGGAATAGAACTCCGAGGTAAATCATTTTGGTGGTCTCAGTCGAGGGAGTATCGTTGAGAGTCAAATAAACTTTGTGTCGGGGTTGGTATATGCGTTTCTTCGAACGTAAGACAATAAGCTGGGTCTTGGCGGGATTTACTTGGATATGGGAACGCTAAAACTAGGTTTGAAGGGTGGCGAGGTACAACTGGAGCTTGGAAATCAAAGCAGGGAAAGAGCGGGTAAGGGCAGGGATAGCGAGGTCATCAGCAAATGGGTATAAGCGTGGAGGGCGATCGGGATGAGGTATGTCATGAGTAAAGATGAGAGGAGAAAGTGGGGAACCTTGAGGGACGCCAGCACGGAGGGAGAAGGTGTAGGAGGCAGTACCATTGATCATAATACGAGCAGCTCTATAATGAAGAAAGGACATGAGAAGGCGAATGATAGAGGTGGGGAGGGGAGATGAAGGAGTTTGAACAGAAGGACAGAAAAATAAATGGTATCAAATGTTTTCTCGATGTCGAGGCATACAAGAGGAGAAGGTAGGCTTGGATGGAGGACGTAATGTGAAAAAGATGATCATGAGTGGAGTAGAGAGGGCAAAATCTGGCTTGGGAAGCAGGGAGAAGATCAAGGTCAGTGAGGTATCGGGAAAGACGTTTGGTGATGATGAGCTCAAAGAGTTTGGAAAGTACAGGGAGGAGGGAAATCGGGCGATAGGCAGAGATATCGGAGGGCAGTTTGTGGGGTTTAAGGAATAGGAGGATGTTAGCCTTACACCAGTGACGGGGATAGGCACCGGTGTAGAGCATAGTGGTATAGATAGAGCTTAGAAGGATGATAAGGGTAAAGGGAGCTTCATGGAGGTGACGATAAGTGATGGAGTCAGAGACGGGGGTCGTATTCTTCCGACTGCGAAGAACCATGAGGATGTCGGTAGGTGTAATGGGTTGTTGAAGGGATGAGAATAATAGACATTCAGATATGGGAGAAGGAAGGTTGAAAGTGGGGAAGGGTGGCATCGGTATAGTGGCAGATAGTGTTTGGCTAAGGGGATTAAGAACAGTGGAGAAAAACACGGGAAAAATGGTCAGCGAAGGCATTTGTTTTAGCTTGATCAGTGAGGAGAGGGATACTCAGGGCGGAGAAGATTAAATATTTAGGAATGGGCTTGGTAGTCTTAGTAAGTCGATTAAAGGTTTTCCAAATTGTATCAGAGTTCAAAAATTTGTGATAGCTTGTCGCAAGCAGTATTCCACTATTAACGTTCGAAGGCTCGGAGAATGGATTTAGCATGGCGGATGGTTTGGCGATGGAGACGAAGGGTGGTAGGGTCATGGGTACGGGGGGTAGGAGCGATAATAGGAGTGGGCGAGATCAAGGAATTGTAAGGCTTTGGGAGGGATAGGAAGTTTGGTGGGGTGAAAGGAATGACGAGGAAGATGGAGGTTGTCTGCAGTGGTAAGGGCCGTTTCGACTTCTTATTTGCGGGTCAACAGATTAGGAAGAGAAGTAGGTAGGTAGGTAACATAGAGGTATTGGGGGAGAGGGGCAGAGAGGGAAGGGGAGATGAAGATAAAGTTACGGGTACTATTGGAAATAGGACGTGAAGGGGAAGGGTAGGGGATGGGCACACCCCGGATACATGAGAGTAAATCTTGAAATTGGCAATGTTCTGTTAGGGTATAGGCTGTAATGTTGAGATCAGCAGCGAGAATATAATGACGGAAAGTGGCATTGAGGTATTGTAAGAAGGCAAGGGTAGGCAGGGAGCGAGGCTGGAGATAAAGGGTAACAAAGGTGATGGTGTACGTGGGAGTATACAAATCGAGGATGAGATAATCCTGACAGTTAGTAGGGAAAGGGTAGTAGTGGCGACGGGTAGTGAAGGAAGATCGGACCTCAACGGCCATACCCCCATGGGCGCTGCCCGGCCGAACAATTATTAAACATTTAATTTCTGTTTCAGTAATGGTTGTGACTGATTGTGGTACCTCCTGCTAATATGTACAGTATAAATCCATCATCTGAAGACGTTATTTTATCTCTATAAGAGATTTGTTGATACCCCCCTCTCTCTAGTGTTTGAGTAATGAAACACAATTATTTTTATGATGTACTGTATATTTTGTCAATGAGATGCTACAAAATGAGATGCCTATCATCGTACACTTCTCGACATTCTTTTCTCAATGCAATGGAACTTATATTTGTGGCAACACAATACTAGGCTTCAACAAAACTGAGGCTTCAAGACCAGGCCAGTGGTTGAAAGAAGGCCATCGATCTGGTATGTTAAGTGGATGTGTTATATTAAACAGAAATTTTGTTCATTTAGGGGTACAAAGTGCATCTTCTAGTTGGTCCCAGAATTAAGAACATTTTTTGTGTTTTCCGTCATATTCCAGAAAGGAATGTAGGCTTAGAAGCCATTATTAAAACTATTCACAATTCCTGTTAGTTGCTTTATTTACATCATGGTATTGTAGCCCCATGTACTTGGGTCTGTGTGTAAAATGTGTGACCTTTTGGTGCCTGTATTGATATATGTACCTGTACATGCAATTAAAACTTGGGATAGCAGTGCATGACGTATGACTCCGTCATAACTTTTCAGTAGTAGAATAACTAACCAAAATATCTGTAGTAATGGTCAGGAAAATATCTGGATATAATGTAGTAATAGATGTTTACTCCTCCTCTGTCTATTACCCACCCACCGACCCAAATAGGATCACGACTTACATAGCCTACATTAAATTCCAGCTGTGACCCCCATTTTCGCCATTGATTATGCACTAATACAGTATTGCCAACCCCGCACTTACGATACTACTTCATATATGCACGGAACTGTGGAAAAAAAATGTTACAATGACCGCAAAGAGTTGCTGAAGCTGTTAAGTTGCAGAGACGTCACAATGAATGTGTGTTTTATGTTGTCTTTTTTCCACTGTAAAAATTTAATTAATAATTTTCATCGAAACCAATACTGTTCTACATACAAAACAAACCTAACCTGGGGCTTACGCCCCAGACCCCCTTACTTGTAATGCAATCAGTAATTTTCGACCAGACAGTTGCCAAACCTCGCTACAGGGGATTCCGGTAAAGTGAAGTTGGTACCATTGCCTCATACAAACATTATTCACAAATGCAAATAATACACAAAAACCCAATTATTCCTTTTTTTTTTTTTTTTTCACATAATTACAACGTTACGTTTGTCGTCTGGTGTATTTTGTATCGGATATGTTGGCAACTACCAACATCAATATGTGCACCTCGTTGAGAGTGCTCGCTGCGGCTGTTTCACATACGAAAAAACATCTGACAACTATGGCTGCAGTTGTTAAAATATATTTACGTGATTAAGCAGATGAAAATGATAAACTGTCGAAATGGAAGCGAAAAGGAAAAGAGTGATACATCGTGCATTATTAATAAACTGGGATTGGAAAGGAAGCAGCTGTGGTCTAAAATTAGGATCCGTCCCAGTATTTGCGTGGAGTAGAAGTGGAAATCACGGAAGACCATTTCTAGGATAGCTTATCGAATCACACTCTTCCCAGTTTAGCCTCAAGACTATCTGTACCCTACATTAATTCTGAATAAGGTATCACTCTTTTCTTTTTCGCTTTCTTATCGATAATATATGATTTTCTCACCTTATTTCATCTTCTGGGGGGGATATTATCAATTGTAACTACCAACCTTGGTCACTACAGCCCGGGATATATGTGTTAAATTATGTAAATACAGTATGTGTTTCTATTTATTGGTCATTTAACAATGGCAGCCATGTTCAACAACGCATTTAGTGTGTTAAACTGCCGCCAAAGCGCACACATTGACGTCAATAGTTGCCGACATATGGGATAAAAAATACACCACAACTATCCCACTCGGTAACGTTCTCGCCTGCTGTGCTCAAGGTTGCAGGATTGAATCCTGGCGTAGTTAGCTGGCATTTGAGGGTGCGCAAATGCGAGGGAGCCATGTCAGTAGATTTACTGTCACGTTAAAGGTCCCCTTCGGGGAAAATTTCCATCACCCCGGCGTCTCAAAAAGCCACAGTACTGATATTGCGCCAGGAGATGGCAGTTGGGTTTGAAATGCAGAGGTCTTCCCGCTCACTGCGTATCGAGCACTCCAAAAACATTCAGTTGGTCACTACTTGTTTCACTCACTCAGCACATTCCTTCTTTCACTGGCTGTGTGTCGTCTGCTGCAATAATAACCATTGGCATGTGGGGAGCCGATATATTTAAGTTTGGAATAGGCGGACCGTGCATGCATACTGCGGGGTGTCGCAGCGTGTTCAACTGCCATCTCCTGCCGTGATGACAGTAGGTAATAATGTTATCGGTTTTATGTCCCTTTTAAGTACCCCACTGTGCGTGACTAAAATCATGGGCGTATGGCTAAAGCGGCCCTCAGACTAAAACCTTTGTCAAAACTCATTGGATTGGACAAAACAAAGGTTAGAATGGTTGAGTTGAGGTGTGACCTTGGCTGCGGGAAGCTTGCGGGGCACTGTTGATGACACATTAGGCTGAAACCATTGGATGAGTTAGGCTGTGACCATTATAAAACCATTGGTTGGACGTGTTAGACTGTAACCATTGTCAAAATCCATTGGTCTGTATTCAACAAATTTTACTATTAGAAAAAATATACACTGTAGTACCGTAAGCATGGGGTTTGCAGTACTGTACCTCACGGTAACTCATGCGCATAATGGCGGACACAGCTGGATTGTTACTATGTAAGTCGTGATCTAAATAAGGGATGGCGGGTGGGTTATGGGCTGCGGAGGAGTAAACATCATTACTTCATCATTACCTGACTTCTTCTTCTTTCATTAGAAAAGTTATTTTGGCTAATTTCCGATCTTAAGAACACTTCATTCAGTGTTACCATCGTCGCTAAATTAGCACACATTTTTAAATGCCGCCACGGGGTATATCCAAGCATTCACGCCAACGCTAATGGAACTTTTTTTGCACAGAATATAAGAAAACATGTACGGTATTTAAGATGAAATCATGTGAAAATTTTACGGCATCAAAATATTTTCTATTTTATTCAATAAATGTACTACTTACAGTGTACATAACTGACACTGCCTGCTAAGTACGGCAAACTTTAGTCATCTGTTTAAGTCCGATATGGTGAGATTTAAGAAACACATTTTAACCAGTAAAACATTGAAATTACTAAGTGTGGTAATAATTCTCGTTGTAAGGCGGTTAGGTGAGGACCATTGTCAGCAATTCTTGCCGTGTGGCAATTAGGGTAGGACTAGGAAACAGTTTGCACCACCATTTTAGGCCGGTGGCTGTGAGAGCTCGCACATTGAAATGAGTTTAGTAGTAGCAGCTGACAGGAGACATGCTTACAGCGTGTGCTCTGCTGGTAGTCTGGAGTCTCGCCAGCTGATTGGAATTTTATCTTCAGTCCATCATTTTGATCACAACTAAAAATAAAGTTACCATACCCAGATTAGGAAGAGACAACTTTTGTGGATGAGACATAGGAATGTGTTGTCGGAAATATTGGAAGGTAAAATACCAGGAAAACGCTCTCGTGAAAGACCAAGAAAGACATTCATGATGACATTTCTTGGGAAGTCTGGATGCAGGAGCTATGCAGACGCCAAGCGTACAGCACAAGATCGACTCGTCGCAGAGGCAAACCAGTCATCAGACTGAATTACTCTTAAGAAGAAGTCCCAGCAAATTATACGAGTGTATGTTAATTTGGTTGACCTGCATAACAAAACCCTCTAAATGAGTTCACAAGTTAAACCGTAGTTTGTAGCCGAATAACACATTTATCAAAATCATCAATATCAATGATGCGACTGGGTACCTGATGGGCCCTTCATGGTGTTCCAAACGATGTAACCTGTTCCTCACTCTTACTTCCTTCTTTAATAATCCTTGTAACGGTCCTCTCTGGCACTTTTGTTGTAGCTACCAATCTATCCTGTAATTAAGACCTCACCCGACGCTCCTTCACTTTTCATAAACAAATGCGAATTATTTATGAGTTTGGCTGTGAAGAGATTTGCCACGAAGTTTTGATTGAAAAATCTTCTCTAGAAGTTCTGCAACACGTACACAATGAACTAGAAGTAACTACGATAAATAATCGGTCCACTACTGTATTTCATTTATTCTTCAGCAGGGCTTATCGCGCTACTGACAACTCGCATATCAATTGCACATGGCTGAGGCTCACAGGCTGCGCAGGGCTGGGGCTGACCGGCCAAAATCAGTGGCGTAAACTGTATGCCCTAGGCTAATGACAGAATTCTTGCCATGCGGCGGTTAGACCGAAGGGTTAAGTGGGTGTGTGAAACCTTGTAAGCCATTGTGTTACAGTTTTCGTACAAGTACGATACGTACCTGTCTAGGGGAAATTTTTAGTGTAGTCTGTGACGTCATGGATGACATGCGGACATTGATGATTTTTAGTTTGATGTTTTGGCTTCAATTGCCATATTTGTTGGCTGTATGACAAAGAGTGCTTCGTTACTTGCCAATATAGTTGCACTGTGTTCAAGTGCAAGGTGTGGTGAGTTATGAATGTTCATACATTACTTTTAGTGGCTCTTCTAAAGCCTTGGTGAGACAAACCCATTGGTCGCTAGAGCGAAAGTTACGCGAGTAGTCACACGTTGAGCAAAATGCTCCCACTATGATATGACATTTTTTATATAATACAGGGTCATCGGAAAATAATGCCAACATTTAAAAAAATTATAGCACCGAAACCCTTTATGTTAAACGTGTAATTTTTTCACTGAACGCTAGCTGGTTGAAGTAAGTTTTGTTGTGGAGCGGGCGTGACCTTGCTATGCGCACACTAGATGCGCAGTAGCCAAGGTCGGCCGGGGGTGCGCCATAACTGCACCGCCCGATCGCCGCACCGCGTCGTTCATTACCATGTTTTCTGGGGGTACATTAAAAACATTGTGTATGCAGAAAAAAATCGGGATTTGGAGCACCTGCGGGAGCGAATGTCTGCCGCCATCTTGACAGTTACTCCTGAAATGATTGCACGTACGTGGCAAGAAATCGACTACAGACTAGACATTTGCAGAGCTACGAACGGTGCACATATCGAAACATACTAGGGTATGAAAAAAATCTATCTTTTTCCACACATTTTAAGATTAAAACAATTGAATTACCTCGAATAGTTTTTTTATAACAGTTATTTTAAATGTTGGCGTTATTTTTCGATGACCCTGTACAGTACATAGCAACTGATTTCATGCGTTAATGTATTTCCAAATTGAATGAACATTTCTGAAACAGTAAGAAAGCATCTCACAAAATTTAAACACTTAAAACTAAGATTTTACAAGCTTATGTAAACGGCAAGATAGAAATGTTCTTTCCTTTCAGTTTTAGAAGTAGTATACTTAATATTGATTTACAAGACCAGTGTTTTTATTTAAACTACTAAAACAATGGTTGTCGCGTCGTAGCACTATAACTCTATAACTCTTGGATATTTATGTTCATTATATTCACAGCCACAGAACGGAGGCAGACAGGTTTTTCTCCGGGTACTCCGGTTTTCCCTGTCAAAATTTCATTCCAGCAACACTCTCCACTATCATTTCATTTCATCTGTCATTCATTTAATCATTGCCCCAGAGGAGTGCGTCAGGCCTCGGCAGCCGGCACAGTTCATATCCTCGCCGCTAGATAGGGGCTTCATTCATTCCATTCCTGACCCGGTCGGAGACTGGAAGCAGGTTGTGGATTTTCATTTCATATTCACAGCCACAGTCAGTGTCACTATTTTTGCCCTTGATCTTAACACATGGAGTTTCAACTAACTAAAATGGTATAACCTGAATTCATTGTCACTCAATAACTGAACCAAATTTTGATAAGTTTTGAAGAACACTGTTACAACCATGAAACTTTACCACACAGAAATTAGTGCCAATGTGATCGGTTGTGCTTGAAGAGGCAAAATGCTCACTGCTGAGGGAAGGTCTTAATTTCTCCCTTCCTGTATCTTCACAAGGTCTTGGAAGCAAGTGACAATGCATCCATCCTCCCCTCAAAGTAGGAAGGTATACGAACGCTCAAGTTCAAAACCACATGACATTTAAAACACAAGCTAATTTTCAACAGCTGTGAGCATTTCGCTCATTAAGGTTAACATGTAGCGGTATGCATTGTTTAAACCTTTAGTGTTGTCTATGACGTCATGAAAGCCACCATGTCGCCTCGGAGGTCCGGGTGTGATTCCCGGCTCTGCCAAGAAATTTAATTCTGGTCTGAGGGCTGGAACGGGGTACACTCAACCTCGAGAGGCAAAACTGAGAAGAGGTATTTTCGATTCCTACCTCAGCCATCCTGGAAGTGGTTTCCCCACTACCAATCCAGGCAAATGCCAGGATGGGTCCTAACTTATGGCCACAGCAGCCTTCTTTCCAATCTTCATCTGAATTCCAAATAAACACTAATACTGCCATCACAATAACACAGGTTATCAGACAAATTCCACATTCACCCAAGTACATGGGTCTACACAACCACGATGTTGCAAAGACCCTAAATCAATCAACAAAAACAACAACTGTATTCTACCATTCCAAGAAATCTTAAGTTGTCATTGCAGTTTTGTGCCCCTAAAATCCAAGACTAATTGGAGTGGTTATGGCTTAAGCATCAGAACAACCATCTTCTAGTATATCAAAGGGGAGGTGCCATTAGGCTTCAACAGCTTGTATGTAGGCTTGCCTATACAGTAAGGTACATGGAAGAAATGAATATTTTACCAAAATAAAGAAATAATAAGCAAATAAGTACTATTTTATTTCTCTTCTACTCTTGAATCCTTCTCTGAACACTCATCTTAAATATAGGCCTATAACAGAGTCAACATTTTTGGACCAGAAATGTATAAGGAAAGTAGGCTACATGTACATCTATAGCTCCCCAGCAAAACCGGAAAAACCTTAAGTACGGTACTGTATTAATATTTCTGGAATTTTGCATTTTATATGGTTGTTTAAAAGGCAATGCAGAAAAGCAAAGTTTGACCACTGTGGACTAATGAACAAGATGTCCCTAACTTGAGGAAGATCTGCTTCACAACTTCATGTAAAATGTATGCAGGTAAGATCTTATTTATTTTGGTTCCTTTAGGATACGATTAACTTACATGGGTTTGTTTGATTTTTTGGAGTTAAATGATGCAAGTTAGTAACTCTGAATGTAGCATCGACATTTTGTTTTTAGTAACTTATTAAAGATGGCTTTTTTTTTACTGATGTCTTAACATTGCATAATATTTGCCAATGTGACCCAGGTCAAAAATAATGCAGAATGAAGCCCTTCCCAGAAATTCGCCAATCTTGGTCCCCTTCGTCCTTACGCATGACAGCCTATGGTTTTATCCTTGTACAAATAACTTAGTCTCGCAGCTAGTGTGGGTTCTTTAGAAGCAAAAAAGAAAGGATTTAGTGCAAGTGAAAATACATATTTAAACAAACCAGGAACCAGATACATGCAGAAATGTATTTCAACCAAGGCAATATTCTTAAAAGATGATTTTGTCATGAAGAATCGAGGAAGTATTGAATCAAACAGACTTAAACTGTACCGGTAGTATTACATATTTTAATTTAACAAGTGTGCCCTACAGAGGAGAGACCCATTCTATCTAGATCACCTGGAAATGGCTTGTTATTAATTTTCACCCCACCACGCGAGGGCACCAAATATGGAGATCGGAGGTTCGAATTCCGGAGCTTACAGCAGCTATCCTGAGTGTGGTTTTTGTATTTCCCACACTCACTTCATGTAAATGTCGGGTAAGTTACGTCCGGAGACACATATCCCATCCTTGTCCCTAGTACAGTTGCACACACTACTTCAGTCATCACAGAAATGCAGGTTATCAGACAAGCTCGACACCAAACTACACGGGGCTGATGGCCAAAATGTCCTAATTGACAACTAATTGTCTTCGTGAACGGAAAGCTCGCCTTGCAACCTGTGGTCGCCATCCCTCTATCAGTAGTGAGGAGTGAAACATTTTAAGCCACCTCCCATGTAAACTCTCCACTATCATTTCATTTCATCTGTCATTCATTTAATCATTGCCCCAGAGGAGTGCGTCAGGCCTCCGCAGCTGGCACAGTTCATATCCTTGCCGCTAGATGGGGGCTTCATTCATTCCATTCCTGACCCGGTCGGAGACTGGAAGCAGGTTGTGGATTTTCATTTTTTTCCCATGTAAACACACTTGAAATATAATTTTCAACTGGGGGTGGATGATAGGCTACTTCGCAATTGTGCAGAAGAATTGATCTAATAAAATAGATGGATTGGTGCATGCGTTTAACTACATGCTACTGGAAATGATTCTTATTGACTTAAAAATACGGAAACATGCACGGTACAGTATATAGTAACAAATTACGAGTTAAAAAGGGGACATTAGTTCATAACCAGAATATACGATGTTCTAAAAATGCTCGAGTTGAACATATTTATTTTGGAATGACATCGCTGATAGGTTCCACCCAGCTTAGCCTCCAATAATAAAAATGCCTGCCCAATAGCCTCTGGGAGCTGTCCGCCCTGCAGATGCTATATTTGCCGCTAGAGGCGCTGCATACCCCCTTACATGATCAGTTCAGTTGGCGGTATCTATACACATTGTGTATGCACGAATCAAGTTATGTTACTGAAATAAGGCCAGTGTATTACGATGGTATACTGTTGCGGGCCGTTTTGTAAATGAGGCTCTTGAAATAATGTTTCTGGAACTAGTTTTCATGAATTTCCTAGTCCAGAGCCACCTAGGAAATTATGGATTAAAGCAATAAGACAAGGTATTTAGCCTACGCTGACCATGCGATTGAAATTGGAAATTAGGTGATCTTGTATTATTGCTCCAGTTTTGATGATGATGATATCTGACCCCCTCATTGTCGCCCCCAGAAATCCATGTTACAATCCAGGCTCTGCCAAGAAATTTAATTCTGTTCTGAGGGCTGGAACGGGGTACACTCAGCTTCATGAGGTAAAACTGAGAAGAGGAGGGTAAGATTCCCATCTCATCCTTAAAATCTAACTGAATTTGCTCGACATTTAGCCATACAGGTTATGATGGGCAACAATAAACTCGCAATTTCGTAGGTAAAGTGTACCAGTGGTATCGAGCCTGCTCAATTACCTAAGCGTTCATGTGGCAGAAATGTAAGTTACCGGTATGTTCCCCTATTTTCAGCGTGGAACTTCCGCCATTTTTCCAAAATCCTTGTCAGCTTCTTTCAATGCACATGCGAAAGTTGCTACAGACTTGGATGTGGAGTGTATCGTATCTGTTGATCTTTGCTGCTCTAGGAATCCCAAGCGATGCCGAAACATTCCGACTGTGCTCGAAAAATACACAGGAGTTTGTGCTCACGAGACGTGAGTGACGTGTCAGGAGTCTATTCCACTCGCCTCCCGCCCAGTCCGGCCATGGCGTGGCCCCATATTCAGCACCTAAAAGCGCTACTGTAACTCGGTCTGTTAGTCTAATAATACAAATTATTGGGAATGAAAGGGTACAAATACGTAGCGTAATTAAACTTTAACCACAACAGGGGTTAACCGCCCTACAGCGGGAATTCATCACGCAGCCGAGTGACTTCGAATACTCCCGAGAAGCGAAACTACCAGTCGGTGACTATACCTCTAGTCACCTCAAGACCTAAGCGGACCCTTTGATGTTTGGGTCAGCGAAGAGGCTAATGCACCAGGAAACAGTTCCCACTTTCCCTGCTTGTTTTTGGCGTACAAGATTTTCCAACACTTGTTGCTATGTTTATTTTTCAGAATTTCCTGTGTAAAAATCATTTTCACGTTAATTGGGACCGTTGCCAACTTTGCTTTTCATGTGATGAATTGTGTGTGTGAATAGTTTTTAGTGGTATTTGGAACGATAGGCAAAAGTAATTCAGTACCGTACTAATTTGATATTATATCACATTTTGTTTTGTAGAAACCTTGTTTGGGCGGAAAAGGGCACCCGAGTTATTCGATTTTATGGCGAATCAGGCTCAAAGGTTGGCAACTCTGCTACGATTGCACAAAGTTCCTCAAGTAGACAAAGTGTTTTAACTTCAGCTGTAAAGCTTGAATCACTGATAAAATACTTCAAAGGTATGGACGGTACCATAATAAAAGTTGAGAGAAGTTGAGTGAAAGGTTCAAAGAAATGATATTGAATGTATATACAGTATAATCAGTGCTGGATTAAGGAAAAATGAGGCCCAAGTCCCTCAGATTTTTGGGGCCCCTTTATTGTTTTTAAATAATTTTTATTTTTCAGCACCTGTACATTTAATAAAGTATATACAAGAGTTCTTTTTCTCAAAATGAATAATACACTTTCTATTAAATCATACATAGGCCTACATATATACATACGGTACATTTCAATTGAAACGATCATCGTTATTTGAAAACATTTCAGATGATTTGATGAACAATTTAACAAATCATACGGTACTATTTTTTACTTCTGTAAAATGTAATCAAAATTTTTTTCCCTGTTTTTTCGGTCAATGAAATCTTCTACAATGTCATCAAAATCAATTTCCCGCAGAACATCTGACTCGATATACATTAAACTTAGCATGTCTAATCGTTCTTGTGACATGATACTTCTTTGCGCACTTTTGATCCGTTTCAATTTTGAAAACGAGCGCTCCGCAGAACAATTCGTTATCATGAGGGTCAGGAAAATGCGAAAAGCAATTTCAACGTTCGGGAAAACAGACTCAAGCTTGTCTCGAATAAGAATTTCGTAAAATTCAGAATGAGTGAACTCAGTTTTTAAAGGAGATCGTAATTTAATATAATGCTGAAACTGTCTCAGTTCTGGATAATTTTTTTCTAAATCCTCGGAATAAAATTGAACTAAATTAGAAATTGCTTGGGGGCCCTAGTCAGGCCTAATGGGTAATCCAGCACTGAGTATAATAGTAGGTTGAGAGATGACAATCTCGAGTTTCTATCTCAGAGAAAAAGAAGGAACACAGAGAGGAGATACGCGGAGGGATATGTTCCTCATGACTTAAACTGACGTTTGGTATAGACGCTCCTTCTTTATTTAGAACTTCCTTTTAACAAACTGGTTGTTTCCTTCCTCGGGAGTATTTGAAGCCTCTCGTTTTTTTTTTTTGTTTTTTTTTTTTTGTGACGCTCAGCAGTAAAGGAGAATCCAGAATGGAATCACGGCTTGTTTATGAGTCATTAGGTTAGAAGCGGAAAGCCATATTAAGGACAAATACGTACCGTAATTAAACTTTATGCACAACAGGGGATCAAACACGAGACCCTATGCTTGCTTACCGCGAGAATTCATCACACGCAGCCGAGTGGCGAAATACTGTTGCTACTAGGCGCTCTTGAATAAACAAGCTGTCGCAAAATGGCGACCTTGTTCCTGCATGGGCTCAAACATAGAGAGAGAGAGCGAGTACAGTTGTTATTTTCCTCTCTGTCTTACTCAATGGGTTACGACACACCCACTGCTGTTTTGTTTTTTTCACTCGATGAGTATTCTTTTAGTGGGGTTGCTCTTTTGGCAATTGAGCGGGCCTGGTGGTGGACATCAACAAATGTATACGGTAACTGAATTTGATTAAAAAGAACATCGAAGGCTTCATTTCAAGAGAAAGACGAATGGATTTTAAACGAATAGCTTAAGGTCTACCCACAATGCGCTGTCGGTAGACGGCATATGAAGTCAGAAGTCGGTAGTTCACAACATAGCCACCCACAATGCGCAGACGTTAAAATGCTAGGAGTAAATAATAACTTGACTTTCATTTATTCCTTGAGAAGGTTGTCATTGTCGACAACCTAACATAAAATTTGCAAGGATGCATGACTTGGAGCGGTACGGTTTATTTTTATTGCTGCTAACTGGTACAGCATTGTTTAAATTGAGGAAAAATACTCGTACATCCAGTATCCCCTCTTGTAAATAATTAATAACAAATCCAACTCTGAATTAGGCCTACTGTTTTTTGAACAGAATTGTTTTTTGTGTAGCTGGTCATTTTTGATTGAACGCCCGAGGGCTCCCAACACGTTCAATATATTACTACATCATTTCCTAATTTATTTTTCGTCATTACAAAATGTATTTTGCCTAATTTCAGTACCGGTAGGCCCTACTTTAGAAAATGTTTTCGTACGATGAGCTCTCATTCAGCGTTACCTTCCGCTGCATTATATTTGCTACAAAGGAAAACATTATAATCAATGAACAGTTTCCTTTTAGATACCGTACTTGGGCTCACTCATGTCATACATCCAACGGCGTTCCCTCACAAGATCAATTAATATTATCTTCTATCCCAGTCATCATATTTTATATACTGTAATTATGCGAAGAATATACCGCGAATACAACTAGTCAACTACACAGCTGATGACGACAAAGTGACGCCATCTTGTGATCTTTTCTCATTGGCTCTCAAATATGCAGTTGGCTGTCAAAGATAAAATTGGCGACAGCCGACTACACGCTGTCGATTGTCAACTATCTACTACCGACAAGCAACTTCACATTGTGAATGACGCCATAAGAGAGCACGGGTCAGCCTTCAACTACAGTCTGCCGTCTGCCCACTACCGTCTGCCAACAGCGCATTGTGGGTAGAGCTTACTCTTAAACACTAGCTCGCGTCAGCCCGGAAGGCGGTCGGGCTCTGTGAGATTTGCGCAGAGAAAGAGAGATACATTTCCTCTGTTGCAACAGGTCCCCATGTCCGAGTTCCCACACCGCAGGCTGCTGCCATGAGTTTTTTGCGGTATGACAACACCGTTGCTTACCTCAACGAGACTGTTTCTTTCACGCTGTTTTACACTTAGCTTTCCCGACAACACACTAGCTCAGATTCTCAAGACAGACTGACTGTGATTGGTGGGATGGAAGTGAGGCATGACGTAATGGTAGCGTTGTGTTCTGCGCACCGCCTTCCCGGCTGGCTCGAGCTCAAAAATTCAGATATTAGTAGGCTTATTATTGTTTTTGTATACGGTATTATTTGTCAAGGAAAGTTAGAAAGCCAATGAACATCTGTACTTTTAGGATTAGAAATCTGTGAAACAAATTTAATTACTTCGTCTCTAACGAAATTATTTCAGCATAGACGTATTTACAAGTATTTACGATTAAATTAACACATAGTCTATTATCAACATTATTCTTAAAATAATATTTAGTAACTCACCTCGATAAAACAGAACTGCGAAAGGGGCTTTGAAACAGTTGCAACTATCGTAACCGAAGCAAGCTATCGGCTGCTTACCAACCAATCCCAAAATTAATAGGTTTCCATACAAAATATCCATTGTTGAACCGCATAGCAACAAGCCCAATTAAGCCGTTGGATACATACTGCTCGGTTCCAAGCTCGGTGAACTTGCGGGATGAAGAGCAGAGGCAGGGTAGGAGCAGGCGAGAATTGAGAAGCCTGTTACCTGACATTCTCGTCTGTTCCAATACTGCTAACACGGGTCTTTTCTGAAACCAGTGTGGCGTTGGGAATGAGTGACTGAGTCACCGACTAATGTATTTGCTTCTGTTACTACACAAGGACCGAGAAACCACATCACTCGTCACCACCAGTCATAATACTCATAATAGTCTGCTATGCACATTCCTCTCCTCTCAGGTCCACGCAGCTTAGACTCGAGCAGTACAAATCAATCAGCTCTTTAGGAGTTTCTTCGTTTCTAAAAATACAGTAGGCCTATATTAGAAATTAAATGGGCAACTCGGGCAAATTTTCTATTTCTCCAGAAGAAAAGCACAAAGGTTATTTATAAAATTAATTATATGTTCTCTTTGTAATGTTTCGGACACTATTCACTGGCTGTATTTACATCGAGTAGAGTCATAACAGAAAATTTCATAATAGTTTAGACATTAAATTAAATAAAGTTGCACACTTTAAGTCCTTTTACCACCTCGGGCCCCGAGGTTACAGCCCCGCTTGCCCCTCCCTCTCGTCGGGCCTGGGACCTGGTTGTGGTCATCTGTGTGAGACTCCCCCCCATGACGCTGTAGCTACCACGAAAGTTAGGCTAATTCTGGAACGGGGTACACTATGCTTCGTGAGGCAGAACTGAGAAGAGGTGGGTTCAGTACCTACATCAGCCATCCTAGGCGAGGTTCTCCGTGGTTTCCCACGTCTATTCCAGTCTACTGGTGGGATGGTTCCTAACTTAAGGCCACGGCCGCCTCCTTTCCATCCTAGGCTTGGTTACGAATACCCACACTAAGTTACTACAGCCATCATGGTTATCAGACATACTGTACACAGACCTAAATACATGGGGTTACATGTCCACATAGTCGCAAAGCCCTTAAATGAAACGTTATTAATAATATTAATACCGGATGAGTTAGCCGTGGTCGTTACGGCATGACTGCTGGCAGTCGCTCACATCCGGGAGGCGAGGAGGTTCGAATCCCCCCGCCAGCAACCTTGAAGATGGTCTTCTGTGGTTTCCCATCTTCCTTCCAGGCAAATGCCGGGGTTGGTCCCTAACTATAGGCCACAGCCGCTACCTTCCAACTCCTCGTCCTTACATTCCAACTTTCCTCCCCAACGGTACTTGTAGCTCACCCATTGGATGTCCGTCTCGAAGAAGCTACAAAACTGGCGAGCCGAACATGTCCTCGGACACTCCCGGCACTAAAAGCCATACGCTAAAAAAAAATATTAATAATATAATGATAATGTTTGTCTACCCCTTATTATTCCCGTTTTAAACGGGGTTGGGGATGAGATAGACTACGATGAAAGCCTATGTGGTGGGTGATTTTACTGCTAGATGCCCTTCCTGACGCCAAACTTAGAAGGGGAGCTAATGAGAGATGAAATGAATGAATTTGAATGAAATTGAGCAAGGATGTGGAAGGAAGCGGCCATGGCCTGTCAGAAGGCACCGTCCCAGCATTTGCCTGGAGTTGAAAATGGGAAACCACGGAAATCCATTTCAAGGACTGCCGACGGTTGGGCTCGATCCCACGTCTACCGAGTCCGCAGAGAGCTTGGGCCCAACTACCGCTGTCGGCAATAATAATAATAATAATAATAATAATAATAATAATAATAATAATAATAATAATAATAATAATAATCCTGTGACTCAGAACTTGAACTCCAAGGGATAATGCCGATATGCCTAGGGAGAAAATCAGGAGAGATTAAAGTCAGCCTGACTTTCCTATACTATGGGAAAGTTCCGAGGTTACAACAATCCAGATTAACCTCTCGGAACGAATCGCAAGCCAAACAGGGCTGAGGATCTCGGTAGAAAAAAACAAATCCGTGACTAACATCAAAGGTGGACCAAACGTCCTGGATACAGAGATAGAACAAATCGAAAAGGTCGTCGCAGTGGGAGATCGGATCTCAAAAATGAAGAGAGCGTATGGCTTGACAAAAAAATAATACAACAAGAAGTACTTATCCTGGAATGGCAAAATAAAACACTACAACACCATGGTGAAAACGAATTGTCTGTGTGCCAGTGAATGCCTGTCAAAGAACTATAAGCTGGATAAGCTAGAGGTCTCTGAAAGAAGAATCCCCAGAAAAATTATGGGACCTGTTCACACTGAAAGTGGATGGAAACTTCAGAGCAACAAAGAAGTTTACCAGAAGGTGGAAATAATCTCGGAGACCATGAAGAAGAGGAGACTGGGATATATGTACAGAATGAACGACAAAAGATTAACCGAACAAATATTTGGTTACTTCTGGAGAAAAAAGACCACTACAGCATGGATAAGGAAACAGAATCAACATCAAAATCTCGGAGGTCCAATTCTTAAACAGAAATACATTTAGGAACACAGTCAAAAATTATGGGGTTCCAGCCTTAGAAAGAACGAAGAAGACCGGAAGAGCCTGGACAGAAGAACAACGGAAGCAGACCAGCGAACGTTTGAAGGAGTACTGAGAAAAATCCGCTCAAGGAAAAATAAATAGTCTAAAGTTGTAGCGTGATCCTAAGTGGTCAATTCGGTTGTAAAAGAAAAAACATATCTTATGGCCTCAGCTACCGTGGTGTTTATCTTTTGTGTTGGAGCCATTGAGGTGATCTACTCTCCAATGTTGACGTCAGACACTGACAACCAGACCTCTAGTTGTGGTCATATAGCCCCGTGTATTTGGATGTGTGTAATTACAGAGTTGGGCAAAATACTCCCAAAATATATTTTCGATACTAAATACAAAATACTCACTCAAAAGTATTTTAGATACAAAATACACTTATAAATTTCCTGAAAATACAAAATAGTATTTTAAAATACATTTCAAAATACAAAATACTTTTCAAAAAAATTGCTTATCTTCAATTCAAACCTTTCAAAATATCATTATTATTATCATTATTATTGTATACTGTATATATTATTGTTATCGTAACCTGGATGGGTGCGTGCATTAACGTGCAATGCCAGAGGGTTCAAATCCCACAGTCAGCCTCTATGAAATGGTTTTCCAGGACGGTACTTCCTGATAGGCCATGGTCGCTATCTTCCAACCCCTTGCCTTATTTCATTTTGTTTGCCATCAAGCCATGTGGTGAGGATGGCATCAGGAATGTCATCCAGCCGTAAAAACCATTGCCACATAGAAACTTACCTCACCTCGTCCCCGAACCCATAAAATGGGGAATGTAGAAATTATTATTAATATCACTGTTATTATTAATATCATCGTATGACATAAGCCACCTGGTGGAACCTTTAGGTAATCTGCTAGAAGTGCCGTGGGGTTTTGCCAACCTTCAAAATCCGACTTCATTGGTCGTGAATCAAACTACCACTAATTCACCAGAGTAAGACAATAATAGTTTTTATACATTTGTAAATTTCTTTTTATATATGTACTGTTTACATTGGCTGAAACTCTTGAGAGAACGCTATCTTTCAAAGATTGTCTGTGTCTGTTAGGTAGTCAGCCCGAAGGCTGGTTGGATCCTCAAAAAGCACCGCCGTTACGTTAGGCTATGTGAGTAGATACCCACAAAAACCCAAGGCAGCGCTATATTGAGGCGTTCTAGGCAAGAAGAGGAGTGAGGTAGTTTGCCATTGCTTTCCTCACTGAGTCAGAACAGTAGTCCTAACCCTATGAGTAGAACCTTTCACAGCATTCACAGGCACTGACTGTGCCCTGAATGCCATTACTAAGCACCACCCATACCTCAGTAGCTTCCATATAATCACAGCCATGAGTGAGACTGAGACATCGGTGAAAAGCCACCTTTTACTCTAGCCTGTGCCAACTGACAAATGCAAATGTACTGTATTCATCAAGAGATGGCAAACAGGCCAAAGATTATCTAACAAATATTACTGACAACCGCAAAACGCAGAACATCATTTTGTGGAAACTTTGTGGTTCCACTTAGGGTCCAACACCAATACTATCTGCTGTTCAGCTGTTGACTTCGTCTAATCTGTCACTGAATACTGTGCCCTAGTTTGGATAAAGAGATTGTTGTCGTCTAATCATTTAGGGGCTTTTGCGACATCGTGTTCATGTATCCCCGTGTACTAGGACATGTGTGGAATTTGTCTGATGACTTGTGTTATTGTGATGGCTGTATTAGTGTGTGTACTTGTATTGAGAAAAGGATCGTTGAAGGAATCGGCCATGCCTTTAATTTAGGTACCATTCCTGCATTTGCCTGAAGTAGAAGTGAGAAACTACGGAAAACCACTTCCAGGATGATTGAGTTGGGAACTGAAAGCCCCTCTTGAATGTTTTCTTTCAGACGAGAATTAAATATCTTGACAGATTCGGGAATAGAACCCGGACCTCAGGGGGGACAGCCAACAATACTAACCACTGCGTCACGATCTCTCATGTCGAGATAATAACACTTAATATCACTGTGTCTGATCTCGAGGAATCCCCCCCCCTAACGGTCTTCAAATATAGAAAAAAATGAGAAAGAGAAATACAGAGGAGAGAGAGGGAAGAGTACAAAGGTTTGACTTACCAGTTCCAATTTTGACGTTTTTCCATCAAACGCTTATAGTGTATACTTGCGGGAGAGAAGCGACGCGTTGACGCTATGACACATCCATCCAGTGTACCAAAAATGTTTCTCCTATGACGGAGCCCGAGCCCGGCCCCGGCGCCCGGCCGACCAGCCCTTATCAGCATCAGGTGGTTTCGGGTGTCTTGTGTTGCCTGTGAGTAACGCTGCTCCCGTGCGCTCGTTTTCGACATTGCGAAGGCTAAAGTACTAGCTACGATCCCGAATGTCAGAAGAAAGGCTGGCTCTGTTACATTGCCATCGGTCAAAGTGAAAGTAATTGATCGGTTTGCCAAAATGAAGACAAGGCGATTGGTTTTTGTTCGATCATATACCTACAATAAATAGATTTAAATTTTATTATGTGTGTTTTCTTTCCAGAGTCTAATCGACCCTCTCCTCGGTTTTTATAAAACTAATAGGTCATTATACGAATTTCAGTCCTTATGATATTATGCGACATGCTACCAGTAAAAATTAAATAAATATATATATATATATAACAAGAAGTTCCGTGACGAACTAAAGAGCCTACTTTTCTTAAAATTTAAGATCTATGCCAATGATTAATCTATATGGATCTATCTAGAATAATGCCGAAATTAAGTTGGCAATATCGAAATTTCTAATTAGTTCGAAATACTGTATACCTGGCATAATGTAGCCTAATAGAGAACTACAGTTGGCAGCCCTGGTGACTGAATATATTCTTAGTTCCATCTCTTAAGGTACAGAATACAAAATTTGGTTGAAGTCCAATGGATAGCATGGACGTTACAAGCAGTTAATCTAACAGCGCGCGTAAAATCATGTTGGCACCAATGACATACATGTATTGGTCAGAAATAATCTGAAATAATATGATCTATTGTTGTGTCAATTTTGAATGAAATCCATTAGTTAGTATAGAAGTTACATGCATTTTAAAATTGGATCTATCAGCAGGCTTAGAATCATGTTGGCAGCACTGACGTATATTAGTTACTCCAAATTAATCTAGAATGCCAGGTACTATACGTGTGCAAAGTTTAAAGCTATTGGCTTGCATACTTTCTGATATATTGATATTAGGGTACCGTCAACTGGGGATACTTTACACAGACCGGGTAACTTTACACACTTTTCGCTAAAATCTTTTGAGCACTGTACGAGGTTGGTTTTGGAAGTTTTGAGTAAAATGCCTGTTTATACAAGACGCTGTGGGCTGTACTAGCAAGAAAACCGTGTTTGTGTTATTTGTACTTCACTCCTTTGGATAATAATTGCAACTTAGTGCACTTGAGTATCTGTAGATATGGTAAGTTGTATAGAAACTTTCATTTCTATGATAGTCATATTTTTTTTATAGATGTTCTAATTTGTGACAAATCAATTTCCTTAAAGACTTGAGAGGCGGAAATTAGATGTGGAATATGTTTACTTGTTGAGTCACATTACTAGGAAGCCTAAAATAACCGTAGGTGCACGACTCGCCCTTTGGAGGGGGTAACTTTACACAGGCTATTTGACACAAAAGCCAGTGTTTACTATTTCATATTTGAATCCCAGAGTATTTGAGTGCTGTGGATTAGTAAGAACCTAGTAATGTGACTCAACAAGGAAACATGTTCCACATCCACCTCCCGCCTCTCTAGTCTTTAGGGAAATTTATTTGTCACAAATTAGAACATCTAGTAAAATATGACCATGTCATAGAAATGAAAGTTTCTATACAACTTAACAATGTACAGTGCATTTATAGCTGCAGTTAATATCCAAAGGAGTCAAATAGAAAAAACACAAATACGGGCTTTTACTCGTACAGCTCACAGCGTCTTGTATTAACAGGCATTTTACTCAAAATTTCCAAACCCAGCTACCTGCAGTCACTGATATAAATATAGAGTCTATTAACGTGACATTTCTGTTAATGATGCCTTAGGCTCCTATAAAAACAAAGTTTGGTACCTTTCTACGACTAACACTTCAGCAGCATTGTTTTTATTTTTATTTTCTACAAACATAAAATTAAACGTTTGACACACGTTTAATTTATTTCATAATGTATTCAGACAATTCAATTAAGCTATGAAAGTATCCTCTTTACTCCAAATGAATGTTATCTTTCCAATGAAAAGTTCCAGGCATGTGTCAAGTTACCCCTTGTGAGGGTGTATAGCCAAACGCCATGATAAGTGCATGTCTGTGTAAACTAACCCCAAGGGTGGGGTAACTTTACACACGTGTTAATTTATTTTTAAAAGTGTCTGAGAGATAGTTCGCACTCACGGTGACGTTATGTTCTTTTGTAAGTACCCTTAAGGAATACATAAACATGTCGCAATCAATTTAACAACCTATCACGGCAACTAAAATTTTAAAAAAAACACATGAAAAGTGTGTAAAGTAACCCCAGCTGACGGTAACAAAAATAGAGACAGTATTTATTAACAGTCGGCAGCCCTGGTTACTCTTAAGAATCGGCATATACATATCTGTTATGGTACACATAGCACACACGAAATTTGGTTGAAATCCAAATGATAGTATAGAAGTTACATGTATTTAAAGTTGGACCTCTCAGCAGGCTTAGAATCATGTTGGTAGCACTGACGTATATACGTTACTCCAAATTAATATAGAATGTCAGGTACTATACGTGTGCATAGTTTAAAGCTGTCGGCTTGCATACTTTCTGATATATTGGTATTTGGATAAAATAAATTGACAGCATTTATTAACAGTTGGCAGCCCTGGTGGATCTTAAGAATACGTTCAGTCATGTCTGTTTATGTACACATAGCACATACGAAATTTGGTTGAAATCCAATTGATAGTGTAGAAGTTATATGCATTTAAAATTTGGACCTATCAGCAGGCGTATATTCATTTTGGCAACACTGCGATGTATGGCCTCCTGGAAATTAAACTGCAATATTATTGTCTATATGTGTGCCAATTTTGAAATAGCTCCTATTCATACCTTCCAAGATATCCAACATGGAGCTCAAATTTCAATTGCGATTTTTCAGCAGTTGGTAGCACTGACATCATTTTCCAATATGGGCGTTAGATATTCAGGTATAGATCTTTACTCCTACCAAATTTTGTTTCGATTGCTGCAGCCGTTTAGGAGTTGATAGGGGGACACACACACACAGCCAGCCAGCCAGACAGACAGACAGACACACATTTGCCCGATCTCATAAGTCTACTTTTTCCTCATTTTTGCAAAATGTGAAAAGTAGGCTAAAAATAGGACGGATGACACCCCCCCCCCCCTCCTGTTCCCAAAATACTGGCTGCGACCGCCCCTGACCAACTTCTACATTCTGGAGACATGCATATGGTCATATGACGGTGGTTAATTAGGAGAATCCTAACATGGGAAGTTGCCTCAGGCGTGTTTTACAAGCCCACACTCCAAACTGGACGTGAATGTAAATATTGTCGGAATGTGTCAACATGCGCTGATCTTTACGGTGTTCTTCATTATCTACTCTTGTTATCTCAAAGATTCATTTGCAAGTCTTGCCATTATTCCAGAGACCTGGATTTCTGTAGCCTTGCACTTAAAAATAAAGTACAGCTGTTTTATTTGTGTTTCACAGTTTCTATTCAGATCTGCACATTTTAATTTTTATGTTGTAGCTCGAATGCAAGTTATAACTTGCACTTTGTGCTTTAAAACAATATGGTGGGAACCAAAATGGTTATATGTATTCTGCTACAAAACAAGGTGCATTCGTAAATAAATGGGCAGAATATTATTGTTCGAACACCTCAACTTTTGGCCTTGTTGTGACAACTCACACTTATAAAATGTATAGTTTCCCATAACTGAACATTCTCCACTTCTCTGGCTGTACATAGTTATCATGTTGGCTGTACTGATTATTATCTAGGAAACTCCTAGGGCCCAGGTGTATGCAGCTGTCAGTTAACTCATGGTTTAACCAATATTTCAGGAGAGGTTGTCCACCCCCACTCTCTTCCCAAACCCATTAGCGTAAGCTGACTGGACTCTCTGGGCTTAACCCAATTAACGCAGTTCGACCATCCCTGTTGTGAATTGCCACGCATCAAAGGAAGGCCTCCTGGAATTGAACAATTAAGAGGGATCTGGACCAAATTAAGAGGAAGCTTGAATTTTTACGTGACGTTAATCTCGCGATCATGAGCCACGGGACCTCCTTTTTACGTGAAATCCGAACCCTGGCATTTCGCTTCGAAAATCTCGCATATATTGACCGGGAATCGAGCCCGGTCTTCCTTGGTGAGAGGCAAACAGCTTAACCGCTGCGCCACCACGTCTCCTGGACCAAATTAAATCGGGTCCGAACACACCACCTTCCCTACAAGCGCAAGAAATGCCTTCTTGCTGCGATATTAGCGCTGTCAAGCAAACAGTTAGGCATATTATACACACTACCCTCTGAGAACCTAAAGTGGTGATGTAAGAAATTTTCACTAAGGATCACTATAGTCAATTGATTAAACATGTTTAATTTATATATTCGATTGTAAATTCTCCTTTGTAAATAATATTCCACAAATAAAATTAAAATAATAATACCCCCTTCCCTTAGGTTTCTGGTTATCCAAACCTGTAAAAGCTGGGTCTCTTATTATTATTATTGTTATTATTAGACTATTATTACCACCAACAAAGAGCGGTAGTTGCGGCCCAGTTATCTGCAGTCTCGGTAAACGTAGGTTCGAACCTCGCCGTTGGCCATCCTTGAAATGGTTTTCCGTGGTTTCCCCATTTTCAACTTCGGACAAATGCTGGGACGGCATCTTCGAATAAGCCACGGCCTTTCTTTCCAATTTCTTGCATAGTTTCATTCACCTTAATTCATATCGCATTAACTCCTCTCATGAGGTTGGCGACAGGAAGGGCATCCTGTCGTATAATCAACCCACCACAAGAAAGGGAAAAGTCATCGATTCTCATTTCCGTCCCAGTTGACATGGGAATAATATACATTAAAGTTATCATTTTATCATGATCGTCTTTACCGACAGCGGTTGCTACGCTCGCTAACGCGCAGAGCTAGGTCATGGGGCCAAGCTATCTGTGGACTACGTAGACGCGAGGGTTCGATCCCCACCGTCGGCCGTCCTTGAAATGGCTTTCTGTGGTTTCCCCATTTTCAACTTCAGGCAAATCCTGGGACGGTACCTTCTGACAGGCCATGGCCGCTTCCTTCCACATCCTTTCCCAGTTTCATTTCATCTCTCATTAACTCCTCTCATGAGGTTGGGGTCAGGAAGGGCATCCAGTCGTAACCCTCCCCCCCCCCCCCCCCCCACATAGACTTTCATCGTATCTCGTCCCAGACCCCGTTAAAACGGGAATAATACGGGGGCGAAATTCATACATTATCGTCATCCATCCTTAACGTATGCAACTATCCAAGACAATTAATGAGATCGAAGTTTCTTTTTCTGGCATTGACAGCGGCATCCTCGTTGTGAAGTTTGCTCATATTTTCCCACTATCCATTTAGGCACATGCCGGAATGGCACCATATTCCAAGTCCAAGGGCATCTGATCAATCCCAGACCATAATGAATACTACTACAGAAACCTCACAAACACAAGTTACCAGACAAATTTAACACACACCTAAATACATCGGGCTGATCAAGATTTACTAACAACCGCCACCATATTTATTTTCGTCTGCCTCGTGTCGCAGTGGCTAGAAAACCTGCGAAGAGCGAGGTTTCGATTCGTACCTTAGCCATCCTGGAAGTGGTTTTCCGTGGTTTTCCCCTTTTACTTCAGGCAAATGCCTTGATGGTTCCTAACTTAAGGCCACGGTCATCTGCTTCCCAATCCTCACCTAAATTTTTGAAAGGCGGCAAAAATTACGAGACCATGTCATACGATGTTGGCATGTCAATGAACCCATTTGATTTCAGTAGGCCGTGTTCATAATGGCAAAATTAATCTCGGGAGTTTCCGCCAACACAAAGTTCCTCAATTCTCTACTAGAAAGCGCTATAGTGTTCAAGGAGCTTAGATATATAATGTCCTTGACTTTCATAGTGCTTCAAGGAACAACGAAATTCGACAAGGAAGCTACCCTTTGGGTGTCAAATAACAAAGCTTGCACCCGGCACCTGAGGCCATACGATATTATTATTACCTAAATTAAAAATAAACACACTACATTGACCCACAATTATATAACTTATATACAGTAGGCTATATACCCACACCCAAGTACACGGGACTAAATGATCACGATGTCAAAGCCCGTCAAATGAAACAACAGCAACTCATTTTTCAATTCAAAGTTGTATACGACTTTGAGGCCTACACTGCTCTTACGGGAGATAATTGCCGCATTTTGTACAGCTCTTGTGTAAACACACTAGTTAACAGGTTCAGACAGCCTCATGTCTTTGGGAATTTCATACTAGGTAGCTTAAGGGTACTGCTTGGAAAGGCTTCCAAGATTAACCAAGCTGATAACACAACATCCGGGAGACTTTGTTCTAAATGCATCCTAAGTAAATAGCATTGCACATGATCTTACAAGGTTGGTGTAAAGTGTATTTATCTCAAACTTACCTGTGTCATATCTACCAATTAACTTGAGTTATGAAAAGGGAAGATAATGGAGCATTAAACTGAAAATTGCCTAATGCAATGATTGTATTTTGATTATATTTTGTGTATTTTGAAAATACAAAATACTCATGGAAAGTATTCTCGATACAGATACAAAATACATGTTTCAAAATGTATTTTCGATACAAAATACAAGATACAAAAGTATCGAAAATACGTATTTTCAATACATGTATTTTCGATACTGCCCAACTCTGTGTAATTGTGTGTGTATTTGTAACTTGGGATTAAATTGGGAAGGAGTCGGCCTTAGCAGTAAGTTAGGATCTATCCCAGCATTTACCAGGAGTAGAAGTGAGAAATCACTTCCAGGATGGCTGAGGTGGGAATCAAACCCTCATCTTCTCAGGTTTGCCTTACGAGGCTGAGTGTACCCCGTTCCAGCCCTCACACCAGAATTAAACTTTCTTGGCAGAGCCAGGAATCGAACCCGGACCTCCGGAGCGATAGTCAAGAACGCTAGCCGCTAGCCGCTACACTGCGAGGTGGTCCAACCAGAGCTGTACCCAGCGACTTGTGACTGTCTTGTACAGCAGTCACCAACTGTGATACAAGAGATCGTACGACACCAAGTGCCGTAGATTTGTGCCACCTTCAATAAACCGATTTCCTCAGCCGAGATTCGAACCCGCAAACTAGGACTCACAACAACTGTCCCACCGAGGAAGCAGAAAGAGAGGACGCTGGCACAAAGGTGGAGGTACGCTTTTCTCAGCTAAAATTCCTCTATCATTTAAACACCAATAAAACCCTCATTTTATTATAAGAATGCCGAGAGCAGTGGCTACGCTGGTTAAAGCGCAGCGTTAGGTCATGGGGCCGAGCTCTCTACTGACACGGTAGACGCGTGGGTTCGAGCCCCACCGTCGGCTGTCCTTGAAATGGTTTTCCGTGGTTTCCCATTTTCAACACCAGGCAAATGCTGGGACGGTACCTTCAGACAGGCCACGGCCGCTTCCTTCCACATCCTTGACCAGTTTTATTCATCTTCACCCATTACATCACTCATCCCGACGCGCAGGTCGCCCACGGGCGCCGACTAGAAAGACCTGCACTCGGCCTCTCAGGAGGTCACACGACAAACAAACAAAAATTATAAGAATCATCATTATTATTATTATTATTTTCAAAATGTGGAAGTGAATACTATAATATTTGAGTCAAGTTTGGTACCGTGCTCCTCCCTTTAGAAATTCGATGGCATCATATGCCTGCCACATGCGGAACCATATGTGGTGAAAAGACGCTAGCCGCATCTCAGACGTCACGGACTCTCGCGGACGATAAAGCTGCACCCTAATTATGGCCGGTGGAACGTATACCTAACTCCGCCATTGCCGGTCCCAAGCCCGGATGAGAAAGGAGGAGGGAGAAGTCCCCAACTGTACCTAAGGCGGAGGATCAGTGGTCCGGTACGGCGAACGTGGCGGAAGGGGCAACCTGCAGACGAGGTAAAACGGTCAAAACCCACTGCCTTGTGGGTGGAAAAGGGATCTTCAGAAGGCTAAGAGACCCACCCTGACATCAATGGGCAGCTATCCGGAAAGCTGTGAGGAGCTAGCTACCCTACCACAGAAAATTAACTAGCTACGAAAACTACACTACAGAAGAAAAACCGGATGGATATAAATGGAATACGACATTTGCCTGGACATAGAAATGGTTTTTGGATTGGAACCTGGAAGATCCTAAGCCTGCGCCGGATCGGAGCCTTTGCAAATCTAACTGACGAGCTTGAGAGATATAACACCTCTCACATCGCAGGCGCGGATTCAAGGGGGGGGGGGGTCACGGGGTCATGACACCCCCCCCCCCCAAGGAGACCATTTTTTTTTTCAAACTCAAAAATACGAAACCACAATAACCAGACAAATAAAACTTAACGAATTTTAACTTAAAAATAGGTTGGTTTTTTTTTCATTTTATTCAATACTGAAATATCAATATTGGAATCATTATGTTCTGTTACAACGGTACATATTTACAACTTCATACATGTTATATAAAACCGATTATTTATATAACAAAATCAACTCGTCTATTATGTTTAGCAAACCTTGTGATTATCGAATCGATGTTTATAGTGATGTCACGATGAATGTGCAGCAATGCACGGATAGGAATTTGGGGCTTTTTCACTCCAAAAATTTTTGCCGACGTCCAAACTGCAAGCTTGGTTGGCAATTTAAGCTGTGACTTTCTCCCTTTGCCGGTACCAACTCGACTCGCCGAAACTGTAACGTACCTTGATACTTTTTTCGAAGCTCGATGTAAAAGTCGCAAAACACGCCGTTGCAATTTGTACGAATATTGTTGGTGCGCTAAACACATCAAATTTCTATCCATGTAGCTTGCAAATAAAATTGGTCTGGTTTTGTATGTTTGGTTATTTTGCGATTGCGTTTTTAGTGATACAATTTTTCTTAACAATTTCGATTCTCTGATCCCCCCAAAGCCAAACTCTAGATCCGCGCCTGCAGTCTCATGGCACTTCAAGAATTACGATGGAAGGAGACTGGAAGTATAACCAGAGGGAAATATACTCTATTTTACAGTGGTGGCATGAAGAGTATAAGTGGAACTGGTTTTGCTGTGAGGAAGGAGTGGATAGGGGCGGTGACAAAATTTACACCAAAGAATGCGCGCATGTGCTCGCTACGATTGAAAGGCAAGTTCTTTAATATCACCTTTATATGTGCCCATGCCCCTACGGAAGATTCCTCTGAGGAAGATAAAGATGACTTCTACGAAAAGCTTGAGTCTCTATATGAGGAGGCACCGACAAATGACATTTAAGTGATCCTGGGTGATTTAAATGCCAAGGTGGGGAAGGAAGCGTACTTACAACCCACTATCGGAAGAGAAAGCAATGGTAATGGAATGAGGCTAGTGGACTTCGCATGTGGCAAGGGAATGGCAGTTAGCAGCACATTTTCGCCCACAACAACATACATAAAGCTACCTGGTGCTCAGCGGATAGCATCACACGGAATTAGATTGAACACGTCCTTATAGACACGAGGCATGCAACAGACATCCTAGATGTACGTCTATGTAGAGGGGCAGACGACGACTTGAACCATTTTATGGTGCGTGTGAAGTACAGACAAAGAAATTAGCCAACTAAAGAATGTCAAAGGGAGTACGCAGAAGAAGTTTGATATGGACAAACTGAGTGGGGAAAGAGATGAAGGATATGAAAATACTATCAAAGAATTAATGGAGGAAGGAAATCCTGAAGACTGGCAAACTATCAAGACGTCTATATTATTGGCCGCAGAGCAAACCTTGGGGTTCAAGAAATTTCAGAGGAATGGAGGATGGTTTGATGAAGAATGCAAAGAAGCTGTGGCAGATCGGAATAAAGCAAGACAAAAGGCGTTGCAGAGGGAATCCAGGAGCATGAAACAAGATTTCATTGAAGCACGCCGAGAAGCAAAGAAGGCCTGCCGGAAGAAGAAGCGCCAGTGGGAAAAGAAGAAGATCGAAATCATCGAGGAATGTGTTGAGAAGAAAGATGTGAAAGGAATGTATTCATGCATCAAGAGAGAGAAGGGAGGCTTCCAAGCGCGGACTACCATGTACGAGGACTCAGAAGGCTATCTGGTGACGGAAGGAAGACGTATCCTGGAGAGATGGGCTGTATACTTCGAGCATGTCCTGAACGAACTCAGTGAGAGTGAGGGTGGGCAGGATGAGGACATCTTCCAAAGGGGGGCCCGACCCATTAGTCGAGGCGCCTTCCAGGGCTGAAGTAAGCGAAGCCATCAAGCGTTTAAAGAACAATAAGGCGCTGGGCGAAGACTTGATCATGGCAGAGCTGTTGAAGAAAGGTGGCAGCTATCTTCATGGACAGCTCTATACTGTGATAAAGAAAATTTGGGAAGAAGAAAAGATGCCTGATGAGTGGGAGATAGCCATCGTATTTCCTGTGCACAAGAAGGGCTCGAAGCTGAGATGTGACAACTACCGAAGTATCTCACTCCTCAACATGGGTTACAAGGTGCAAACGAGTATCATTGCAGCGAGGCTACAAGAGTTTGCAGAGCAATGTCTTGGGGACTACCAGTGTGGTTTCAGAAGGAATCGCTCAACCACGGACCACATATTTACCATCCGATGCATGCTGGAGAAATGCTATGAATTTGACATACCAGTCCATCAGTTGTATATCGATTTTCAAAAAGCATACGATAGCATTAAGATGAGTTTTCTGTATGAAACATTGGACCATCTTGGAGTGCCTAAGAAGATCATCAGGCTAGTACGGGTGACACTTACGAACACTAAGTGTAAAGTACAAGTGCAGCAAGAGTATTCACGTGAGTTCAGTGTAAACCAAGGCTTGAGGCAAGGTGACCCCCTCTCCTGTGTGTTGTTTAACCTAGTATTGGAGAGGCTTATTCGAAATATCACTATAAGTGATAAGGGTACAATGCGCGGTTTCGTTGGATATCAGAGTGAAGCGGCAGGAACACTGTTTAATAGGCCAATCCAATGCCTTGCATATGCCGATGGTGTTGCTTTGCTGGGAAGGACATCAGGAGATGTGAAGAGGGCATTTGTTGAATCAGACCAGATGGCTTCAGGAGCTGGGCTGAGGGTGAATAGCACGAAGATAAAGTATATGACCACCGTGAGGCAGGGTGAGGTACCTCAGGAGCTTGTTATTGTTAATAATAAGACTTTTGCTAAGACCAGCACTTTCAAATACCTTGGATCGACTATCACCGAGGGATATGACTGTCTCGAGGAAATCAATGAGAGACTGCACTCCGGGAACCGAAGCTACTTCAGTCTCTCCCATCTGCTGCGATCAAGAACGTTATCACGTAGTTGCAAGAAAACTATCTATAAGACAGTCATCCGACCTGTTGTCACCTATGGGTGTGAGACATGGGTTTTGACTAGGAGGAATGAGGATGTGTTGAACAAAAAAAGGGAAGCTTGTAGTTTAACGTGACCGTTAATCTCGCGATCATAAGCCACGGGAACTCCGTTTTACGTGGAATCCGAACCACGGGACATGGCATTTCACTTTGAAAATCTCACATGCATTGACCGGGAATCGAACCCGGTCCACCTTGGTGAGAGGCATACAGCTTGACTGCTGCGCCACCACGCCCCCGATTTGTTGAACAGGTGGGAGAGGAAGGTACTCCGTAAGATCTATGGGCCTGTGTGTGATCGTGGAGTGTGGCGCCTCCGCACCAACAAGGAGATCTATGATCTGTATGGGGACCCTACTATCGTCGCAGAGGTCAAGAGTTCCCGGATTCGGTGGCTTGGACATGCCGAGCGAATGCCGGAGTCAAGGATGGTGTATCAGGTCTTCCATGGGCGACCCACTGGAAAGCAAGGACGGGGGCGACCGAAAAAGAGCTGGCTGGACGATGTCGAGGAGGATCTCAGGATGCTACGTGTCAGAGCTTGGAGGAGGCGGGGATGGGAAAAGCTGGAAGACGGTGGTGGAGCAGGCCAAGGTCCTTCATGGACTGTAGTGCCACGGGGTAAGGTAAGGTAAGGAACGTATACCTTACTGTGGACGCATTACATTTGCGGTGGTAATAATTACCATGGGATCGTTGGTGACGCTAATCGTATCTCCAGCCGTGTATACACCGTAATGCCTCGATATCGACTCTCGCTCTCGTCGGAACGGCATTCTAACGATGACCGTTAGAACGCTTACCGTATCTTACCGTGAATATGCGTATTCAGTGGAGGTGAGAATCACCATAGGGTCGTTAGTGACGCCAATTTTATCTGCGGACATGTACACACCGTATAATACTTCAATATCGACTGTCACTTACGTCGGAATAGTGCCCCAACGATGACCGTTGAAATGCATACCATAATTATCTTACCGTGAAGACGCGAATTCAGTGGTGGTGAGAATCACCATAGGTTCGTAAGTGACACCAATCTTATCTGCGGACGTGTGCACACCGTAAGATCTCCATATCGAATCTAGCTGCCGTCGAAACAGCGTCCTAATAATGGCCGTTGAAACGAGTACCGCATCTTACCGTTAATACGCGTATAGAGTGGTGATGAGAATCACCATAGGTTCGTAAGTGATGCTATTCTTATCTCTGGCCTTGTATACGCCGTAAGATCTCCATATCGACTCTAGCTGCCGTCGGAACAACGTCCTAACAATGGCCATTTGAACCCATACCGTATCTTACCGTTAATGCGCGAATTCAGTGGTGAAAATCATTATGGGGTTGTGAGTGACGCTAATCTTATCTCTGGCTGTGTGCTCACCATAATAACTCGATATCAACTTTCTCTGCCGTCGAATCAGTGTCCAGTAAACAGTTTGTCCAGATTTATTCCATCCACCTCGACCGAATAAAAAAAAGAGAAACGCATACGTTACAGGGATACTATCTTGGCACCTGTAGTGAGAGGCTATACTGAAAATTTCAGCCCAAATTTCACTTTCGTGGACGATAACGCTCGCCCGCACAGAGCTGGCATTGTCAATGTCTTTCTTCATGAGAATGGTATTTACAGAATGGAATGGCCTGCCTATGCTCCCGATCCCAATAGTTGTGTAGAGCAGGTGTGTAACCTGCTTAATAAATAAGTCCGTCCTCGCTATCATCCCCACTGTGCTTCATGGCAATATGCAAAACTTTTTTTGATTTGTGTATATTTATGCATGTTGACAAATTCAGTGATATACCTAGGTAATCTTTTTGACTCTGAGAGTCGCACTTTTTTTCCGTATTGACTGAATTTTATTAAGAACAAAGTTCCAAATGGTTCCGCCTCGTCATTACTATTTACTAAAATTTCGTGATGCAATCACTTGTCTTTTAACTCTTGGTACATGTTTCGACGTCTAAAACATATTGACGTCTTCATCATCCTATTTTAATTGGGCAGCACTTAAAACATTCACTTTATATACTGGATGTAGTTAAAAATCGTACATGAAAACACACATAGATCATTAAAAGTATACACTGTAACACATGAAAAAGTTGTTAAAACATTTTCTTATGTTAAAAGTTCAATAAAACTTTCAGCCGGGCTTGACTGTCTTTCTTGGTTTATTTCATGTCCTGTTTCTACAACGTAAGTTTTTACATAACATTTACGGGTATTTTCTAAAGTTTTATTTTATCTACCACTTCATTTTCTCATACATAGTTTTATTTATTTCCAGTTGGGAATGGTCACCCCTAGCTTGGGCTTTTGAAGCTAACATGTAGCCAGTCGTGGGTAATTGAAAACTAGCATAAAATAAGAGATCATTTTGTGTCTAGAGGAATAAGAAATCGCGATCTACACTACTCCCTAAAATAAAATAAAATAAAGTGATAAGATATGCCATCTTGTTCAAGCAGAACAATATATTAATGAGATCTGTGTTGAAGCCAGCCTGAAATGGCTCGGTCATCTCAAAAGAATGGACACACAAAGAACAGCTAGAGTGTGATTTGAGAAAGAACTGAAAGGCAAGAGACCAAGAGGTCGACCGAGGAAGAGATGGATCGACCAGGTTAGAAATGACCTTGCAGGAAGAGGTCTGGATGTACAGCAAATCATGGAGGAGGAAACATTCATGGAAAGAACTAAATGGAGAACGCTCAATCACCGCACCCGTGAAACTGGAGCCGGTTCATGATGATGATGATCTACAATGTTGCAAGAGACTGTATATGGTTCATTCTTACATAATCTGAAAAGCTGCAATATCAATCTTTCATATAAGCTCCTCAAATTGAGATTGGCAATTTGCAAGTGGTTCCAAACACAGATAGCCAGAGAGATTACCAGAATGCCAGTACTTGGCAGCATAATAAATATCCCACCATTGATTGGTCAGGGTGGTTGTGAAAAACTTAAATATTTCCAAATATGTACCTGGAAACATTATTAAGAAAAAGTTCTCCGTCTTTGAGGTATATAGATCACCATGACAAATGCAAATTAACTCACCTGTTGAGAGTTTGGTCCGAAAACCTTGTCGAAAGTAAATTTCTTGTCTGCATCGCGTTCTTTTACGAAGATCTCCCTCGTTCCACTGTATTCTATATTCATCGATTCTTCATTGTTGGTCAGGGACCTGGGGTCATAATATAAAATGTTAGGAATGAGTATCTCAGCTAAGTACAAGTAATTACTACACACATCAAAAAAAGTTTTGCATCACCTCGGTTCCCAGATCTCCGGCATATAGACGTTGACTGTGTATATTGTATCAAAGATACAGTCCCTTTGACTGTTCATAGATGTCACTAAAACTGCTCAAAGATGTAAACAACCATGCATGAGCAGGGCCTATTAGACGGAGGGGGTACGACAGCCGATCAGTTCCAGTCATTCCACCAGGACGAAGGTACGCTGCTCATGTTGTCTGTAGTTCTACCATGCCTAGAAGGTCAATACCGCAGTTCGATCGCGTCCGCATTGTTACTTTGTGTCAAGAAGGGCTCTCAACAAGGGAAGTTTCCAGGCGTCTCAGAGTGAACCAAAGCGATGTTGTTCGGACATGGAGGAGGTACAGAGATACAGGAACTGTCGATGACAGGCCTCGCTCAGGCCGCCCAAGGGCTACTACTGTAGTGGATGACCGCTACTTACGGATTGCCGCTCGGAGGAACCCTGACAGCAATGCCACCATGTTGAATAATGCGTTTCGTTCAGCCACAGGACGTCGTGTTTCAACTCAAACTGTGCGCAATAGGCTGCATGATGCGCAACTTCACTCCCGACGTCCATGGCGAGGTCCAGCTTTGCAACCCCGACAACATGCAGCGCGGTACAGATGGGCCCAACAACATGCTGAATGGACCCCACAGAATTGGCATCACGTTCTCTTCACCGATGAGTGTCGCATATGCCTTCAACCAGACAATCGTCGGAGACGTGTTTGGAGGCACCCTGGTCAGGCTGAACGTCTTAGACACACTGTCCAGCGAGTGCAGCAAGGTGGTGGTTCCCTGATGTTTTGGGGTGGCATTATGTGGGGCCGACGTACGCCACTGGTGGTCATGGAAGGCTCCGAAACGGCTTTACGATACCTGAATGACATCCTCCGACCCATAGTGCACCCATATCGGCAGAATATTGGAGAGGCATTTGTCTTCATGGACGACAATTCTCGACCTCATCGTGCACATCTTGTGAATGCGTTCCTTCAAGATAACGACATCGCTCGACTACAGTGGCCAGCATGTTCGCCAGACATGAACCCTATCGAACATGCCTGGGATATGTTGAAAAGGGCTGTTTATGGACGTCTTGACCCACCAACCACTCTGAGAGATTTACGCCGAATTGTCGTTGAGGAGTGGGACAATTTGGACCAACAGTGTCTTGATGAACTTGTGGATAGTATGCCACGACGAATACAGGCATGCATCAATGCAAGAGGACGTGCTACTGGGTATTAGAGGTAGTGGTGTGTACTGCAATCTGGACCACAAATGCTGAAAGTCTAGCTGTATGATGGTACAACATGCAATGTGTGGGTCTCATGAGCAATAAAACGAGCTGAAATGTTGTTTGTGTTGATCTCTATTCCCTTTGTATTTAAAGGTTCCGGAACTCTTGGAACCGAGGTGATGCAAAACTTTTTTTGATGTGTGTAGTTCTCCACATCATAACCATAGCTATATACGGCACCCATTTAGGGAGTAGTGTAGATCGCAATTTCTTATTCCTCTAGACACAAAATGATCTTATATTTTATGCACGTTAGTCACTTACCCACGACTGGCTGCGTGGCTCAGCGGTAACGTTCTCGCCTGCTTCGCTAAAGATTGCAGGCACAGTCAGCTCGCGTTTGAGGGTGCACAATTGCGAGGGAGCCGTGTCAGTAGATTTACTGACACGTTAAAGATCCCCTTCGGGGCAAAACTCCGGAACCCCGGCGTCTCTAAAAGCCGCAGTAGTTAAAAGAGGCGTAAAACCAATAACATTATTATTATCACTTACCCAGGAAGAGAATTTGGAGTACATAAACCTCACCTCAAAGTGTCGTATTTGTTACTTCCCTCCCACTATAAGCCCAGCCTCGAGGTCCATTGCTACGAAGTACGTCCAGAAAGTAAGTTCCGTTTGGTAATAACATTAAATTGTGTACAGATACAGAAAAATTATTTATTGCACAAAAGTCTACAACCCTTAAACTACTTTTCCACATAACTGCCGAAATGTTGCAGGCATTTGTCGTAGCGTGGCACGAGTTTTTGTATACCTTCTTCATAGACGTGTGCCGCCTGTGTCCTCAACTAGTTGTACGTTACGCTGCAGCGCAGTTCCGCATATGCGCGGGAGACGCTCTGTATCAAGGAGAAGAAACGTGCGCCATTTGGAGAGCGCTGTCAGCCACGTACGCGTTGTTGTGCATGTTTACTCGTACAATGTCGGTGTTGATTGAAAATCCCGCCGCTTGTGAAATCAGATCTGTGATTCGTTTTCTGAATGCTAGGAAAGTGAAAACAATTGAAATTTATCGGCAAATTTGCGAAGTGTATGGACAAAATGCGATGAGTGATTCAATGGTGAGAAGATGGGTCCGACAGTTCAATGAAGGACGTAGTGAAATGCACGATGAAGAACGAAGTGGGCGTCCATCTTTGGTTACAGAAGAACTGGTTCACGCGATTGATGACAAGATCCGGGAAAACCGCAGGTTTACAATTAGTACTCTCGATATGGAATTTCCCCAAATCTCACGATCACTACTTCATGAAATTGTTACCGAAAAACTGAACTTTCGTAAACTTTGCCGACGTTGGGTACCAAAGATTCTTACGGAGCAACACAAAACAAAACGGATGGGTAGTGCACTTCAGTTTTTGACCCGTTACAATGAAGGCGGCGAAGAATTTCTGACACAGATAGTCACAGGAGATGAAACTTGGGTTTCTTAAGACACCCCTGAAAGTAAGCGACAATCAATGGAATGGAGCAAAGGTTAAGCCGAAACAAATCTTGACACCTCGGAAAATGATGTGCACAGTGTTCTGGGACTGGAAAGGCATCTTACTCATTGATTTTTTACCGCGTGGTCAAACAATCAACGCAGATGCTTACTGCGAGACACTTAGGAAACTGCGCCGCGCAATGCAGAATAAGCGCCGAGGGCTGCTGTCAAAAGGTGTTGTTTTTCTTCACGACAACGCACGACCACACACTGCAAATGTGACGAAAAACCTCCTACAGGGATTTGGTTGGGACGTGTTTTACCACCCTCCGTACAGCCCTGACCTCGCTCCTAGCGACTTTCATCTGTTCACACATCTGAAGTCTTTCCTTGGCGGTCAACACTTCAACAATGACGACGAGCTGAAAGAAGATGTTTCCAACTGGTTGAAGACACAGGCGGCAAACTTCTATGAAGAAGGTATCCAAAAACTTGTGCCACGCCATGACAAATGCCTGCAAAAGTTCGGCAGTTATGTGGAAAAGTAGTTTAAGAGGTGTAGAATGTTGTGCAATAAATATTTTTTCTATATCTGTACACAATTTAATTTTATTACCAAACGGAACTTACTTTCTGGACGTGCCTCGTACATAGAGCAGTCTAGACTTACATCCACAATCCCCCATGAAATTATTATCTATACATGGATACTGAATTATGTTAGCACCTTGAGTAAATGTAGTATTACTTATAGGCACCTTAGTTATAACTGGATTAATAACTCACTTAGATGGTTCCAAGTTTCACAGGCCCTCGATGTAGTCCCCACCGTTGCGTACAACGTGTTCCCAGCGATGCGGAAGTCGTTGGATCCCGTTGACACTGCCCAATCTATTGATGGTACGAAGAGAGCGCTCGGCAGCCTGCTTAACCTCTTCAATGGTGCGGAAGCGCTCCCCGCGCATTGTCATCTTCATCTTCGGGATGAGATCATAGTCGCAGGGACTGATGTCGGGAGAATATGGGGGGGGGGGGGGGGTGATAGAGGACCTCCCAGCCCCAGCGATCCAACAATGCCGACACAACGACTGCTGTGTGTGCCCTAGCATTGTCATGCAGAAAGATGGGTGCTGTAACCATGTGGTGGCGCCGTTTCCTTCTCAGAGCTCCTCGGAGATGGCCTTGCAGAAACGAACAATAGTACGCCGCATTAACGGTTTGCCCTCGGGGAACAGTATGGTGAATGATCACACCATCCCAATCATAGGCAAGAATCAACATTACCTTCACATTGGTGGGGGTTGGTCGAACTGTTTGTTTCCGTGGTGATCCGTGGTGCCGCCACTCGTTCGATTGGCGTTTTAACTGTGGCTCATAAGATCTGGCCCACGTCTCGTCAATGGTTATGATACGCCGTAAGAAGGCCTCTCCTTCGCACTCATAACGCTGCAAGTGCATACGACAAGCGTCATATCGCAACCATTTGTGCATGTCGGTTAAGTCATGCGGAATCCATTTGGACGCAATTTTCCTCATTTTCAGTAAGTCCTTCAGGATGTGGAGGACAGTTGAATGCGCCAGTCCGGTATCTTTCTCTAATTGACGAATCATTACGTTCCGATCCACCTTTACTAACGAGGACACCATCTGTACATTGTCATCACTTACTGGCGGGTGACCAGATCGAGGCATGTGCTCCACACGTTCGCGCCCATCTCGAAAGTCTGCAACCCATCTTGCTACCGTTCTGAACGGTAACGCAGCTGCACCGCACGCTTCCTGCAATCCTCGGTGACACTGTTTAGCACGGCGACCCCTAGCACATTGAATTTTTATCCACGTTCTCCGCTCCTGCTTGGAAAACATTGCGACTGTCTTTCGCGAGCGCTGATCTCACACTACTCATCTAACAGGCGCGACTGCGCACGAGCGGTGGTGAGGACGGGCGAGGTCATGTGCTCTGAGGGAGGGGATGCAGGGCAGGAACCGTCGGTAAAAGTGGCAGCGCCCAACATTGTTGCAACTTGGTACTGAAGCATTGGTGCCAAAACTAAAAAACCAACCCATGTAATTGAAACTGTGAAGTTGTATGGGGTGTTGAATGATTTAAGTCATCCTGATTATAAGAATATACGGAAGAAGGATAAGATCTGGGCAGAAATCGGAAGATTGTTTGAGTATATATTATTTGCATGAACTTCAGTATTTATTTAACAAACTAAATCACATACGGTAATACATGTACAAAATATGTTTTCCTTGTTCGGATTATCTGCTTTAATTTACATTAAAAGGAGTTATTTTTAAATAACCTTTATCTGTAATTCAAGTAAAGACTGCAGACGATCAATTTCAAGTAGTTCCTACTTTTGTTACCTAATGCTACCGTCAACGACACCTGCCGCGAACTTGATTACTAGATGCCACCGCAACCGACTTCTGGTGGCAAACGTTGGAACTTAATAGAGCGTTAATCAATCTAACCTACAAATTTAGCTTCACACGATTGTGGTAGTGGAATATTCTTTTACATGCCATAGATCTATGACCTGGGCCCGCCGGCTTTATTTTCCCTCCGAAGGAAGGGACATTGAAGGATTTTTAACGCTCTTAAAAGTCCGACGACTTCAATCGGGTTTGAACCCGCGATCTTGGGCATAGAAGCTCCGCATGCTACCAACTACGCCACCGAAGCCTCCAAGATAAAAAATCTTAATACCGGTACCAGGATACAACTTATATTCCTTTCGTGACGTTATGAGCTTATCTACTGAGGCGGGTTGCTGAGGCTGAGTACCAGTAGCAGGTGGTGACATAAATATCACTTAAAATTTTCACTTTTTTTGTCCTTGGATGCCTGGAGGAAATGCTGTGAAATAAATTTTAAAAGGACTCATTGTTGAACTTCGTTGAATACAACGGTCCTACAACCATATTTTATGTCTGATAATCGCGCAGCTATGGAACTTAATCACAATAATAATGTTTTAACTTAATTCTGGTGTTAGGGCTGGAACAGGGTACAGTCAGCCTCGTGAGGCAAAACTGAATAGAGGAGGGTTTGATTCCCACCTCAGCCATCCTGATTTCCCCCCACTTCTACTCCCGGCAATTTCTGGGACGGTTCCTAACTTAAGGCCACTGCAGCCTCCTTACCAATCCTAGCCCCAATTTACAAATACACACACTAGTACAGCCATCACAATAAGACAGGTTATCACACAAATTACACTCTCACCCAAAAATGCACTGTGTTATATGACCGTAATGTCGCAGCCCCTAAAATAAACATCATCCCTTTAAATTGTTTTCGGTTAGAGGTACTAGAATATTATACTGAGAATTCTTACAATTAACCGCCCTTTAATACCGATTGACTGTGCCGGGATTTGATCCTGCATAGTTGGAGAGTGTCTATCTTAGCCACACAGCCAGCCATTTCTGCCTTATAACTAACTAGCTATTGTACCCGGCGTTGCACGGGAGATGTCTTTATATGTTATAGAAATATACATGCCAATACACTTCGCAGAGTATAATCACTTTGCCCCTGAGTGAGTTTAGAACATAGTTCTCCTGGGCTCTGATATTACTCAAGTGCAATATTAACTCACTGTAAAACTAATCGAAAAGTAATGTGGATTGACTGAAGGCATTAAAATGTAAATAAAAGTATGCATAAAATGCAAAGTCATTTAGACCACCTCGTGGATTAGCGGCTAACAATCTCGGCTGTCACCTCGGAGCTCCGAGTTTGAATCCCGGCTCTGCCATGAAATTTTAATTTTCGTCTGAGGGCTGGAACGGGGTATTCTGTGCCTCCAGAGGCAAAACTTGGAAGTGGTTTTCCGTAGTTTCCCACTTCCACTGCAAGCAAATGCCATGTTAGTTCCTAACTGAAGGCCACAGTAGCCTCCTTTCCAATCCTCCTCTGAATTGCAAATACACCCACTACTATAGCCATCACAGTAACACAGGTTATGAGGTAAATTCCATAGACACTCAAGTTCTTCGGGATACATGACCATGATGTCACAAAGTCTCTAAATCAATCAACAACAACAAAATCATTTGAACTCATTTAATCTTAATACTAAGTTCCGTAATGGGATCTCCAGCCATTGTTACGTTATGCCGCATGCAGGGTTAGCCAATGTATTTAATTTTTAATTTTAATTCCCTACAATGACCCCTGTTAATTAAAAAATTCGGATTCAGATATTTATGGCGTTCAGATTCCTAATTTTCTTATCGTGGTTTAGATAATAAATGGAGTGGCATGGCCTCCTACAGAGATAAATGGAAACTTGGTGGTCACGTTTTGAGCTACTATTGCCATGGTTACGGCCTTTTTATTCATTCTAATTTTCTTCCTATATTAACCTTTGCTCAAGTGCCAAAAGGCCGAAATCAAAAGAATGGGAAAGACTATCAGAAATTCATGTAGCCAGTGATTTATTCTGGGTCCTGAACTATGTGTGTGCAAAATTTGGTTGAGATTGGTGGAACGGTGTAGATTTGTATAGAGAACAAACACACATAACTTACAGTAGAGTCTTGATTAACCTAGAGTCTTGATTAACCAATATTGATTAACCGAGGTTCCGTATCAACCGAGCATGAACTGGTGTAACGTGTTTTTCGAGGGGTTTTTATGCAACTGGCATAAGTCAGTAGGAAGCCATTCTATATTTATTTACGCGGCAAATGGTTCAGCCAAGAGAATTTTTCATGTTAATTTATTATTATTATTAATTTATTATAATTATTATTATGATATTTTCGGAGCATTTTATAAAAATTATAAGCATACAGATAGGTTTCCTATGTCTTAGAAAACGCTATCAAGCAAATTATTACGAACGACAATATCATAGAAAATTATGTGATTACGGAATTATACGGAGTTTCGTCAGTTAGGGTATATCGAGAGACGTGACTCACTGGGAATTCAAGTACACGCTTAATCTAGTCGGGAAGTATTACGCAAGCGGGGTTGCAGCGTCAAGAAAAGGCGGATAGTTGGAACGGAACCCTCCCGCCAGTGTAATGAGCCAGAGGAGGGGAGTATAGCGCGTGGGGTGCAGCCAATCAGTGGAGACCACATGAGCTAGAAGTCGGGACTGGAGTGGGAAGCCGACGTGTGGATATATCGTTCGACGCGCCGTGGAACGAGGAGAATCTGTGTAGAACTTGCCGAGTATGGTTATACGCGGGAGTCGCTCCGATGTTCCGTGGAGTGGAGGACTAACTTTTATAAAACTTAACCAGTGTGGTTGTACGAGTGTTTGGGTCCGATGTACGGACCATAGAATTATCTAATCTACCAGAATATCATCAAATATCGACGGAGATGGAGACGTCCAGGAGACTGTGGGAAGCTCACAGCATCATCCAGTACGAGGGAAAGGCTTCGGCCATTTCCAGTGGTAAGCGCGAATGACGCAGAAATACGCAATCTCTCGTTTCTCTTTGTTTTATATTTCATATTTCAGTAACTTCATAGCTTGGGAATAAGAGTAAAATCAATAATTTATCAGACTCCGTTTTCACGTAATTTTCTATCGGTAATATTCAAATCACAACGCTCCAATTTAAATTTTATACTTATTATTATTATTAATTTTGCTATACTTGTTTTATATAATAAATTCATTTCTTTTACAATGCAATCTTTGCTTTCAGTAGGTAGCATTAGATATAGACCAATTCCTTCTCCTGATACAATTGTTTGTTGGGTTAATGATCAAATCATACCACGATCTGAGTGAATAGAGTCTTGAAGATGTTCTGCCAGAGCTAGACGTTGTTAAATACAAATTTAGATTTCAACATTGCGTTGAGGTCATGGCGCCCATTAAAACAACATAGCTTAGGCAAAGGTAAACAGTTACATTTATCTCCCAACAGTTAGGGGCAGTCAAACCGTTACAATTGTCGCTACCAACATGGGGCATTAATTAACATTACACTTGTACGCTCAACGTGGAGCAAAGTGAAAACGTTACAATTGGCGCCCAACGTGGGGATGAAAACTTAATAACATTTGTGGAAGGAGAAGGGTATATATTTCTGTGCCTGTATTTTGGGGGTTATTTGTCTGTATCAGTGTATATCATTATGGGGGATGAGAAAGAAAGACAGATGAGGTTACGTAGTGGTCATAAACTGGAGAGTGATGATACGAGCAGTATGTCGAGTGATGGTAGTACCGGGGTAGCGGAGGTAAATCCCGATACTGAAACAGGGAGTGTAGGCGGCCAACCAGAATTAAAAACTTTACTTCTCGAGTTCATGTATCAGAACAAAGTTAGTAGTGATGCCTTAAATGCAAAATTAGAACAAAACAGTAGGGAAAATAAAGAAAGTACAGATGCCTTAAACGCCAGATTAGAACAAAACAGTAGGGAAAATAAAGAAAGTACAGATGCCTTAAATGCTAAATTAGAACAAAACAGTAGGGAAAATAGAGAGAGTAATGAAACTTTAAACGCCAGATTAGAACAAAACAGTAAGGAAAATAGAGAGAGTAATGAAACTTTAAACGCCAGATTAGAACAAAACAGTAAGGAAAATAGAGAGAGTAATGAAACTTTAAACGCCAGATTAGAACAAAACAGTAAGGAAAATAGAGAGAGTACTGAAACTTTAAATGCCAAATTAGGACAAAACAGTAGGGAAATGAGTGACAAATTCGAACTGATTAGAGGTGAGATCAGGGGGTGATGGAAGAAAAGGCTAAAGAGATTATTGCAGATGTAGACAGAAAATTAGGAAAAGTACAGGAGGAGTTGGAAATTAGAATCAGTACACAGGCTGAAAATTTAAAAGAACTAGTGCAACTGGAAACACAGCAGGTCAAAAAGCAATTGGGGGGAGAAATTGACAAAATTCAGGTAGCTAATAAAGAGGTTAAGGAACAGCTGGGGGGTAGAATTGAGAAAGTCCACTCACAAATAGTTGCAGAAGTAAATGATTTAAGAGAGAGTAATAGAGAGAGCATTAGCAAGATTGAGGAGATACAAGCAAAGCTATATGATAAAGTAGAAGAATCAGAAGGAAACATTAAATTAACAGTAAACAGTATTGAGAGGAAGGCTGAGGAGAAAATCGCAGAGTTAGAATTAAAATTAAAAGCTAGGATCAGACAAGAAAATAGTCAGAATAGGCCACTTTTTGTGAATAGCACACACAGGGAGGTAGAACTGGGTAAGTTCAGCAATCGACAGGGGTGCCCAATGGAGTTCATGAACACTATAGAAAATAAATTCGGGGAGAGGTTGGAAAATGGTAGTATTGAGTGGTGCCAGGTAGTTGAAATTTTAGAACAAGTGTTTGTGGGGGAAACGAGGAATTGGTTTGCTGTCTACAGAGACAAGTTTACTGATATCAATGATTTTAAAATGAAATTCTGTGAAAAGTTCTGGAATGAGGTTATTCAGTCACAGCATCGTGAGGGAGTAGTGTGTGGTAAATATAACCCTAAAGGAAGCTCCACCATGACCGAATACTTTTTAGGGCAGGTATTAGTGTGTAAATATGGGGAGCGTGATGGCGCAGTGGCTTAGCTGCTCGTCTTTCACCCGGACGGCCGGGGATCAAATCCCGGTGACAGCTGGGCGAAATTTTCACCTGAAAAATCACGTGGCGTCAGGAAGGGCATCCGGTCTTAAATCCCCGGCCAAAACCAAAATGAGCCAGGTTGGCTCCGGCGACCCCAATTAATTGGGATAAGCCTAAGAATGATTAGTGTGTAAAATATCTGGATGGCTTGAAGGAGGAAAGTGATGTGGTGAGGTTGCTACTTAGGCACTTTCCCTATAGGATCAAGGAGGCTGCTTGTACCCAGAATGTAAAGACAATATCACAAGTAGAAAATTTGTTAAGCACATTTGATGCACTAGGGAGAGGGGGTTATGAGGACAATTTCAATCGGAACCAGGGTAATAATAATAATAGACCTAATGAAGCCAGGCATCAAGAAGTTCAAGGGAACGGTGGCGAAGGGGCCAACGCTCAAAATAGAAATAACAATAATCAGCTAAATCAGAACAGAGGAAATGGCTATGGTAATCAGTATCAAGGGAGGAACAATGATTTCAGGGGAAATCAAGGGAGGAACAATGATTACAGGGGAAATCAAGGGAGAAACAATGATTTCAGGGGAAATCAAGGGAGAAATTATAATGACAATAATTACAACCAGAATAGGGGTCAAGGAAGAGGACAGCCTAGTGGTAGTAAGATACAGCCAAACAATGACAACACAGCCCAGAACAACCAGACCAGTTCAGTAGTTAGTAGTACTACGGCCAGCTGTAGCGGTTCTTTAAACGCGAACCAGGCTGCGAAGTAAGGTCAGAATCTCCGTCTGTAGCATGCCCTGTCCATACAATTATACAGGAACCCTATGACCTAAATGTAAGAAATGAATTATTACATGAACTAAATGATGAAGGTATTATTCAGGAAGTGGTTAGTAAGAGCCCCATAGTTAAATTTAACGTGTCCGAGGCGTACACAGATGTTTTAATTGATAGTGGTTGTATGAAGAGTTGCATAACTAGTGCATTTTATGATAAAATGAAAGGAACTGGAGTAAATTTTGAGGAGATGCCAATTAAAAGCACTTTTGTTATCACAGCTGTTGGGAAGAGGTCTAAAGTAATTTCTAAGCAAGTTTTAGTAGACATTAAAATTAATAATCATGTAGAGAAGCAGATTTGTCTTGTAATTCCAAATTTAGTATTCAGTGTTATCTTGGGTTCAGAGTGGCTAAGTAGAGTGTCTGGTAACTTATGTTATGATGTAGGGAGTTTGAAATTTAAATGGGGAGATTCTGAAGTAGAAGTAGCGTTCAATGACCATATTCAGAGGAGTAGTATTGTAGGTGTGATTTGTACTTTAAATGAGATATCGCCAGCCGTAGAGCGGGGTTCTCCATGTTTTGTGGGCAGTGTGATTACGAACGGTAGTCTAAAGGACTCGTTACGTGATGCTGCATTTCAGGGAAATATAGAGGATGAACAGTGTGTTCGGCTCTATGATGTGTTATTGTGTAATAGGAGAGTTTTTAAGGATCGCATCGGTATGGCCAATTGCTATACACATTCATTGAACGTTATTGATAGGTCAGTATTCACAGGACATAGATATCCTGTACCTTTCGCTTATCAGAGTGCAGTTGAGGCACAAATTAATCAGATGCTTGAAGATGGGATTATTGAGCACTCTAACAGTCCATATGTTAATTCTTTGATCACGGTACCCAAAACCGACGGCACGGTTCGTATTTGTTTAGACGCTCGTTTGGTTAACAGTAGAATTAGTTCAGACCAGCTGAAATCCATGTCAATAGAGGAATTAATGCAAACATTTGAGGGGAAGAAGTATTTCACTTGTGTAGATTTGAGTTCCAGTTTTTGGCAAGTGCCACTTATGTACGAAGATAGACCATTTACAGCTTTTAGTCATAAATATAACCTTTATCAATTTTGTAGAACACCTTATGGGTTAAAGAGTAGTTCAGCAGCTTTAATTAGGGCTTTAAACATCGCATTAGGGGATGACACAGGAGAGTTTGTAACCATTTACATAGATGATATGGTAATTAGTTCACGCAGTTTTGAGGAGCATCTAAGTCATTTAAATATAGTTTTTCAGAAGTTAGATCAGGCAGGGTTCACTTTGAAGCTGTCTAAGTCGTCATTCTGTCAGTCAGAAGTGACATTTTTAGGTCATAGAGTGTCGAGTAGAGGTGTGATACCATAGGAAAGTAGGGTTAGCATGTGTGGACAGTAGCAACAGGGCATCGTTACAGACACTGAGAAATATGTTAGTGGAGCAACGTGATGACGGTCATTTAAAGGGAGCCACTTGCAAGGTTGGAAGCAGGTGACGCAGAAACATTTATAGTTTCCAAACGTATGGGGAAAACAGCATATGTGCTGGAGAATAGTGAGGGAAACAGATTATACGGGCCGTATAATATACATAGTCTCCGAAAGTATGTGTCATAAAGTGAGGATGTTTAGCTGGCGAGCCAGCCTATCAAATGAGTAAGTGTGGTATTTGGTGCGTGGGAGGAGATGGTCTTCCAGGCAGGCGTATCAGAAGTCACACAGGGGGGTAGTATGTAAGTAAATGAGAGTTTTTAAGGTACAGGGAAATATGACGGGATTGTCGGATGCTCTTGAGCACTAAAATGTCTCGATACACCAAGGCCAGAATTTGGTAGCGCTGGTGAATTCCCATTTGCCTCCAAGAGATGGGTGAGCGCTTGAACAGGGTATTTTTGCTTAAGGCGTCCACGAGGCAAAAGATGGGCCATCAGAAGGCGAGACAGTCCTTCATGAAACTCATACATATCAGCACACGTGATTTCTGTTTACGGCCTCGCCATGTAAGATTTGTAAGAGTGTAATTTAAGGTAATTTGTACAATGGTTTCATTTGTGTGAGAAGAACTGGTCTGTGTTGAGAACTAGTATTAAGTAGAATATGGTCTATGGGAACTTAACAAGACAGGGCGATTACGACACAGAAATATTTGGTGTTATATGTAATGCGCATTTACTGTTTTTTTTTCAGAAGTCAATATTAATTTAATCTACTTTAAAGAGAGATTAAGTATTATGGTCACGAGGCGCTGCCACAATAGTGTGATCGTGTGCTCAGTGATAAGTGAGATTAAATTTCACCATAAGGAAAGGACCACCAGTGAAATTAGGAAGTTCTAGGGAGATATAAATATATCAGAACACCTTCAATGCGTGTGATATGACATCATAAATACATAGTGCTCACACATTAATTATGTCTATTTCTCCAACATAGAGAAATTTGAGAGGCGGAATTATCCGTGGAACACTATTCTGTATGTAAAACATTGGACTGGTTACAAAGTGCAATCCATAGTGACAACAAACTTTGACGCAAAGTGCGTGAAGAAAAATTATGAGTGTATATATCTGTAATTTAGGGTGATCTCATTTATGCAATATGTATTTTGGATGGGGTTTATTAACGTGTCTGGGATAATCGGATAATGGACCGTCGTCACGGTAAATCATCCGATGATCCGAGGCGAATATGTAACGTGTTTTTCGAGGGTTTTTTATTCAACCGGCATAAGTCAGTAGGAAGCCATTCTATATTTATTTACGCGGCAAATTGTTCAGCCAAGAGAATTTTCCATGTTAATTTATTATTATTATTAATTTATTATAATTATTATTATGATATTTTCGGAGCATTTTATAAAAATTATAAGCATACAGATAGGTTTTCTATGTCTTAGAAAACGCCATCAAGCAAATTATTACGAACGACAATATCATAGAAAATTATGTGATTACGGAATTATACGGAGTTTCGTCAGTTAGGGTATATCGAGAGACGTGACTCACTGGGAATTCAAGTACACGCTTAATCTTGTCGGGAAGTATTACGCAAGCGGGGTTGCAGCGTCAAGAAAAGGCGGATAGATGGAACGGAACCCTCCCGCCGAGTGTAATGAGCCAGAGGAGGGGAGTATAGCGCGTGGGGTGCAGCCAATCAGTGAAGACCACGTGAGCTAGAAGTCGGGACTGGAGTGGGGAGCCGACGTGTGGATATATCGTTCGACGCGCCGTGGAACGAGGAGAATCTGTGTAGAACTTGCCGAGTATGGTTATACGCGGGAGTCGCTCCGATGTTCCGTGGAGTGGAGGACTAACTTTTATAAAACTTAACCAGTGTGGTTGTACGAGTGTTTGGGTCCGATGTACGGACCATAGAATTATCTAATCTACCAGAATATCATCAAATATCGACGGAGATGGAGACGTCCAGGAGACTGTGGGAAGCTCACAGCATCATCCAGTACGAGGGAAAGGCTTCGGCCATTTCCAGTGGTAAGCGCGAATGACGCAGAAATACGCAATCTCTCGTTTCTCTTTGTTTTATATTCCATATTTCAGTAACTTCATAGCTTGGGAATAAGAGTAAAATCAATAATTTATCAGACTCCGTTTTCACGTAATTTTCTATCGGTAATATTCAAATCACAACGCTCCAATTTAAATTTTATACTTATTATTATTATTATTAATTTTGCTATACTTGTTTTATATAATACATTCATTTCTTTTACAATGCAATCTTTGCTTTCAGTAGGTAGCATTAGATATAGACCAATTCCTTCTCCTGATACAATTGTTTGTTGGGTTAATGATCAAATTATACCACGATCTGAGTGAATAGAGTCTTGAAGGTGTTCTGCCAGAGCTAGACGTTGTTAAATACAAATTTAGATTTCAACATTGCGTTGAGGTCTTGGCGCCCATTAAAACAACATAGCTTAGGCAAAGGTAAACAGTTACATTTATCTCCCAACGGTTAGGGGCAGTCAAACGTGTTAACTGAGGATTTGGTTATCCGAGGTGACTTCGGTCCAGATTACCTCGGTTAATCAAGACTCTACTGTACATACAGACTTTCACTTTTATATACATGTATAAGATTAGTTTTCATTTGCATTTGCATGGTGTGACGTTCTTATACAGATATTTTCATGCCTCTTGACTTGCGTCGCAGTTGTTTCTATTTTTGACCGATGTTTTGGTAACAACAATATCCTTGATATTATTATTATTATTTTTATTTTTACCACAGATTCAATCATCTTTTCTTGTTTTATCTTTAAGAAATATGTGTGGTACCTTTGATTGAAGTTAGCGGGGGGGGGGGGGGGGGAGAACAAACTGAAATTAATGTTGTTTGTTCATTCGGCCCTGTGTACTTGTGTGTTTCGGATCTTATATGATAACTATCCTGGCATTTGCCTGGAATAGAAGTGGAAAACCACATAAAACCATTTCTAGAATGGCTGAGGTGAGAATCAAACCGATCTATTCTCAGTTCTACCTCACTAAGCTAAACCCTGTTCCAGCCCTCGGACAAGAATTAAATTTCTTGGCAGAGCTGGATCTCGGAGATGACAGCCAAGAATGATAGCCACTGCACCACAAGGTGATCTGTAATTTAAAAAGATGTCCCATTCTTTGTTTATTTCTTTGGTATTTCTAGATTTCCTTTACTTTTGTTGGATTGATAGCCTATTGTAATATTGTGTATTGGGAATGAAGAATGAATATTTTGTTTGCCACCATAGTCGTGTGGTACGTAGAAAGACGTAGGAGGACAAAGCTTACTGATTCTATTGTAGGACAATTTGAAAATCACTGGCTATCGAAATTTAATCTGTGTTTTGCAAGATTTTGCTAGTCACTCTATTCAAATTCAGGGACATTAATCTAATTTCGTATCAAATATTTCCTTTTAGCCCCAAATGGTTACAGTAAGAAACACTAACACATAATTTTGTCCAACATCATTAATACTTGGGTGTGTGTATGAATTGTCTGACAACCGAACCATCCGAACGCGTGGGGTCTACAACAGCAAACTGAGACACACAGCTGATGTTGTCCCCGACTGTGCCCGCTCTGGTTAGGTCACCCCCAGATCGTAAATCCTCCCTATATTATTCTGCTAAGGTCCCATTCCGGTTTTGTACCGAAAATAAGGTCCTGTTAACACCAACCTACACATATGGGATACCTACAGGTTCCGCATAACCCCATGTGTGCCCGAAACGCACTCACTTCCTCTTTAAATGCCTCACAATTAAATAAATACCTTAAAAAATGTACATTTACCATGGGAGCACCGTAACCTAGCGAGCCTGCCGCTAGAGCACAGGGAGCCATCTGGCGGAAGCGCGGCGTACTGCTAGCTGAGGAGTCTCTCAGCAGATGACTCCGGTGTGGTCTCACCAAGACTTTCACTAGGGTTCAATCCTTTGCAAATGTAAAAATTGCTGTAGAAGAAACTCCCCAGCAAACAATAACCGATGAATTCGTTGTAACATCGAAAATTGTCTACAAAGAGGTGCTGTGACAAGTACAAAACACTGTTCTACATAATTCTTTGTGTTCTTCTCATGTAATGTACGTATGCCGTTTAACAACAATAAATACATTTCTTCAATATTTAAAACTTCGTTCTCCCACATTCTTCTCTACTACCCCATAAACCTACATTCACGTTGCGAAAGCTCGCACGGGCCCACTAGTACGGTAGTTTTTAATTGATTTCACCGTTCCGCCAAGCCTGACCGTGCCCGGCCTGGTTTGTTCGGACCTAAATCCTTCTTTTTGCCCAGAAATTAGTGTTATTGAATGAAAAAGAATAATTCTCTAGTGTTAATAGGATTTCCATGGATTCCTCAATTTAATTGGAGCCATATTCACCATGGCCTACATTTTGACAATGTGTGAATGTTACAGACATACAATTCGCTCAATCTCTCTGCTGATCACTTGTTGTTGCTTATTTTAGGGGTTTTGACATCGCAGTCATGTATTTTTGGGTGCGTGTGGAATTTGGGTGGTAGCCTGTGTTATAATGAGATTTATTTATTTATTTATTTATTTATTGGTGCCTTTATTGTGGCGAAGTTAGGGCTCTAGGCCCTCTCTTACACTTAACCACACACAGTGCAACTTACATGAATACTCACATATATTATTCTTAACCTACCAAACTTAAATACTAGGAAAACCTTAAATACTAGTATAAAATAAAATAAAATAAAATAAAAATTAAATTAAATTAAATTGGCGACTGCGTGATATTAGCTAAGCTATACAATTTATATGACATACATTTTTAACAAAATTATACTATGGTCATTCACTCACACATTCATACACAAATTGTTCTAGTTGGCCTACGAATTCAAGAGGAAATCTTTACATGCACGTTTGAAAGTTGTAAGGGATGTACAATTTCTGACGTCACGAGGACAATTATTCCAAATTCTAGTTCCCGACACGAGGAAAGAGTTGCTGAAGGCAGAAGAATGATGTAGAGGAATTGCAATTATAGATCCAGATCGCGTGTGACGATCATGAAAGGAAGAAAGAAAACGAAAATTACAAGAGAGATAGTGAGGAGTACTTTCATTGAGAAGTCGATAGATGAGGGTACATATGTGCAGGTTCCTTTGTTGTTCTACTTTTAGCCAGGAAAGTAGATCATAAAAAGGAGACACATGTGAGGAAAATTTCAAGGAGAAAATAAACCTAATGCAGGAATTTAAAGCTCTCTGAAGTTTCTTGTTTTGTTCACCGGTAGCATCTACTAATACAACATCACAGTAGTTAAATATAGGGAGTATGAAGGTTTGGACGAGTTTTATTTTCAAGTTACGGGGTAGAACGGACTGGTGAATCTTAAGTGGATGAAGTGACGAGTAAACATTCCTGCATGTATTAGTAACGTGCCCATCCCAATTCAAAGTTTCATTTAGTGTGACTCCAAGACTTTTTTACCGATTTAGAGAACGGGACAGCAACACCATTTAGTTGAATTAAAGAAAGCGGTCTACTGTGTAAATGGGAAAGCAATTTAGTCTGCCCTATTACGATAGCTTGTGTTTTAATTGGGTTGATGGCAAGAGAGTTTTCAGTTGCATAGCGGCTGATCCTCTTTAGATTTAGATTCATATTTTCAATTGCCGCATCTATGTCGTTTACTTTTGTGTGGCAATATATCTGAAGGTCATCAGCATATAGATGGTAATTGCAGTTTTCCAGTTTCGAAGAGATGACGTTCAGATATAGAATGAATATAAGGGGGCCGAGAATTGAACCCTGAGGTACTCCATTTATTTTGAACTTCCAATCAGTTCTGTTTTCATTAAGGAGTACACGTTGTCTTCGGTTATGAAGATAGGAGGCGAATAATTTGAGAGCAAAGGGGCTAAGATGGAAGGAGTGCAATTTAGCCATAAGTATGTCCGTGTTAATGGTGTCGAACGCACTGCTGAAGTCTAGAAGAATGAGTATTGTCACTTTACGCTCATCCATTGCTCGTCTTACGTCATCAGTGATCTTAATGAGTGCAGTAGATGTGCTGTGTCCTTTCTTAAATCCAGATTGTAACGGATCAAGTAGTGAGTATTGCGTCAAGTACTGAAGAAGTTGTTCATGCATAAGTTTTTCTAGTATTTTGGAAATTGAGGAAAGTATGCTTACAGGTCGATAGTCGGATGGAGAATTAGCAAGAGAATTTTTCGGAACTGGAATAACTAAATCATCTTTCCATATTGTTGGGAAGAAACCTTCTAAAAGACATGTGTTACAAATGTGCGTAATAATTGGCAGTAATACTTCTATCAGGTTAACGATAAAGGAAATTGGGATGTCATCTATTCCGACTGCTTGGGATTTGATAGATATTATTATTTTTCTTACGACAGTATCATCTATTTTACGAAACTTGAATAACGGCCGGTGAGGTAGTGGGACACATTGCAGTGTATTTATTGTTGTTTGTATTATTTGGGGATCAGTACTAATTATTTCTCGAGCAAAGTGAGCATTTAATTCATTAGGATTAATATCCTGCTTATTGGTGTTTTTAGTGCGCCTCCCAATACCTACCGACCTGAGTTGCTGCCAGGTGCTCCTAGCATTCAAGTTGCCGGCTAGCTGTTGGAAGTAGGCATACTTTTTATTTCGAATCATTTGTTTAACTCGATTTCTAAGCACACGATATTTTTCAAAATGGCTATACTCCTAGTGTATTTGCAAAGGATTGGGAAGGAGGCAGCCATGGCCTATGTTAGGTACAATCCCAGCTTCGGAATGCCAAGCTACCTTATTACCAAGCGGATTAGATGATGTCGCAAGTTGATCAAACTGTCCCAAACGGCACGATAAGTTGGCTTCCTGGAGGGCCACCTCTTTGTGACAAGGTAGAAGAGGTTCCTATCATTCCGAAACAGGTGAATGGCTTCTCCAACAATGGGACTGCAGCAGTAAAATTCACGATCCGCCACTGTCAACCGTTTAAGATGTAAACCGTTTTTGTGAAGTTTATCCAGTAATTGACAGAGATGATTGCATACATGAATTGTGTTTTTTTCTTCTCACATATTTTTGTAGCTTGATTTCCTTAGGACTAGGCACTACTGTTTTTAAAGAAATAACAAATGTATTACAAAATATTTGCTCCCAGTCACTGGAAAAAGAAGAAAACCGGACCCAGCTCAGGAATCCTTAAGGGTCGCCAATTCCCAAGCTCACTAGCCATGAGCCCTTGAGGGTGTATCCCCACCATAAGGGTTCACAACTAGGCCTAGTGCGACTTGGGTTGGAGACCATTGGACCCCAGCCGAGGCGGTTATTATTTCCACTTGTGCCGGGCTCTTCTCTGTCATCTACCTGTCGACCTCCATTAGTCAACTCTTGTTCTCTTCCAACCCGGATAGCATTAGAGCATCCAAAGTCTAGGGAGGCATTCATTTTCCTGCCATAACTGACCCTTATATCATGTCCTGATACCCTCATTCTTCGAGGAGTCAGCCCTATTATTTTAGTTTCATACATCTAATGCCTTCTACACAAGGCCCTAAAGGAGGCAGGGTGTGTGAAGCTCCACCACACGTAATGCACCCTGGATAGGACCTTCAAGAGCTCAGCGTTTGAGCTTGGGAGTTGGCGACCGTGATGTGCATTGACTTTGGGGTGGACCCTCTCCTATTTCCCTTTTCTACCTGCCTTTAATGGCTCTAGTAGTTTCCAAGTACCTCAATACCCATTGATCGAAGATTGATTCTTGTTTTAAGGGGATGAACAGCAAGGTCATCTGCCCTTCGAAGATAGAGGGCATTTCTTTTCCGTCATTTATTTCCCTTATTCGTTTCTTTCTTTTATTATTGTCGTTTACTTCTTCTAGTACATAAGTTAGTTGTAAGTCAGAAATTAGTTAAGCCTAGCTGTAGATTTCATTTCATCATAATTTCTCACCATCACCTAAACCACTAAGGGTAGATGACCTAGATATTTCACCCCTTTAAACAACAATTATCTCCATCATTGAGGGTGCATCGATATCTAAGGTGCACCGGGCATGGTGGGACAACACACACCCTACCTCTTTTAGGGCCTCTTAGAGAAGGCAGAAAAAAGGACAAAATGAGGTCTGATCCTACAATAATTAGGGCAACAGGAAAGAAAAAGACAAGAGCCAATTAAGGCAGCGAAATGAAAGACATCCAAGGACTCCGATACCCTAATAACGTTGGGGGTAAGAGTTGACATGAAAGATATAAGAGAGGAGCTCAGCTCAAGGAAACTCAGCTGGGGTACCATAGTCGCCAACCCACATCCCACTAGTTGCAACCAATTTGATAATAATTTATTTGATCTGAAGTTCTCAGGAAGAAAATGAAGACTACACGCAACAGAGCGATCAGAAGGTAACCATTTGCTTCCTCTGTGGGTCACCTTCTCTGGAAATTCCACGAAACCACTTCTCACGCAATGAATTGTCCGATTGTATCTCATGAAATGAGATTCCTCGGTATTCTAACTTGCCCAGTTCTGATTTACAAAAGGGCACGCAGCAGTACAACATTATAAAATCATTCAGAATAAATTCCAACTTCGCCATTAACATCAATACAAAACTTATGTCTGCCACAGTCACTTGGTGCTGCTTCCTAGCGCGCCAGGAGGGAAGCTATCCAGTGGCTGCATCAGACTCAAGCTGACTGAGTCCACACACTTCGTGACGTAGCGTGTGAGAGGATGGAGAGGGGATACGTGGAGGTATTCGTTGTCATGGCAACGTAAATTGCAAAGCGGGCGAATTTTTATGAGTCCTCATGAGTATCCGGTGCGCTCTACCGACAAGGAGAGGAACTACACACATTTTGTCACGATGGCAAAACATTAGGTGCGAGGAGAGATAACATTAGGGATGATGAGGAGGGAGGAGGGTGGGAGGGCGGCGTCCTTGAGTCCAATATCACCGGCCGGCTCTGGACTCCGGTTCCTAGATGTTCATTAACCCCGAACTTGCTCCTAAATACCCTTGCAATTCGTCTTGTCATCTGGAGATCTGAAGCAACACAGTGTGCCAGTGCATATTCCAATGGAACAGTGAGGAGGTCCTGGTGAATAACCTTTGTTACTCCATGGGAGATGCTGGAGTCTGCTGTTACACAAGACAGGAACTCTTCGAAAGATATTGTTTGGAGTTTACAAGCTCGAAGAATCTGCTCCTTTTTTGGTCCGTTCTCTCCTTTATAAGGTGCCAGTCGATTGATGTGGACAACCCGTGGCTTTCCGCTGGGTTGTTTCTTAATCCTATAGATTACATCAATGATACTGGTCACAAGATCGTTGCAGTTTAGGGGAGTACCCACGACGTCTCCTAGGGCTATACAACCATACGCGGTCTCCAGGCTGATAACCTCCCCTGTCCGCCTCGACGTCATAACGTGTCTTCATTCGGTCACTTGCGTGCTGTATTGTACCCGGATCGCTTACACGTCCGTGACATAGTGACGTCATTATTTAAGACGTAGAGACGTCGGCCTACGTTGGCATTCAAGCGGCTGATTTTGAATCGCGCGCTGGGAGACTTCGAGTATTGAGGGAGGTATTGACGCAGGGGCTTGTGACGTGGAACTGTGACGTGCACCCTAGCCTACGTAACAGAATGAAGTTTTTTAGAATTTCCTCTAGACGATGGATTTGAACTTTGAAAAGTAGCACAATTTTCTGGCTATTCAATTTGAAGAAGATGGAACTATCAAGCAAAGAAATCCGTTCAGTAGGAGCTGAGATACGGATTAGAATGTTCTAGACGTTTTACCGCTGCAGGTATAAAAGTGCGACGCAGTGGACGTACTTCGCGTATTAAGTGAGAATTTCCTTAGTTTCTAACCCCCTGTTTTATTCTAACTTTGGGTACCCCCTTTTTCTAGCTTGGTACAGAGATTCTTTACCAGTATCAATTACTGTACATGTCGAGCGCCTTCTCAGCCAGCCTGCAGGAATCATAGTAATTTCTATTGCTGCCATTAGATATCTGGTTACTCGCGCTAGTCCCTAATCTAATTTGTTATAACGTGTAACCAAATATTAACGTGTCAACTCATAGCCTCGTTATTAGGAAGTAATGTGTGTGGCCCACTTGGTCGGACCACATTGGTTCTTAATGGCTTTTGTACATGATAATGGGCTGACGTAGGAATATTTTCTTATACGAGTCTTGCTCAGCAATAAACCCCCCTTTTGCTCGAAAGTGCTTGCTGTAATTGCAGACTTGACCAGTCAGATCGAGAGGAAACTGTAATCAACCCCCCTGGCACTAAACAGCCCATGAAGGGCCTAGGCCGACCAAGCGACCGCTGCCCAACCATTTGGCCTGCAGATATTGGGGTGACGCGTGATCAGCGCATCGGGTCCCCTCGGCCGTTAATCTTGGTTTTCGTGATCTGGGCGCTGCCTCACTGTCAGACAGCTACTCAATTGTCCTCACGAGGCTGAGTGCACCCCGTTCCAACCCTCACATCAGTTTTAAAATCCTTGACGGAGCCGGGAATCGAACCCGGGGCCTCTGGGTGAGAGGCAGGCGCGCTACCCCAACACCACGGGGCCGGCAAACTGTAATCAGTGGGTGGAAATTGAACGAGTGGGAGACGCAAGTAAAGTGCTTAAAATAACATGTCAAGGGCCGTTCGAGGCCCGTATTCCATTGAAGATCTGACGGTGTGTGTGCTGTCCACTCTCCGTAAGATGCAGGACCAACGCTTTGCGTTGCTCGGCCTGGCAGTTTGAGGTAAGAAGCTTAATTAACACCCAATAATTCAACATTTAGGCTTCGCTGCTAGGTTCGCTGAAACAAAGATAGTTCTGACATGTAAGTTAATTATTGTTATTTTACTAACCCATGTTATAATTGTTTGTATTTGTCAGAATGAAATAGACAGCACATTAAAGAAAGAAGTCTATTGCATGCTTTTGCCTAACCATCCTCCCATATTCCCAATATATACTGTGAGTTACAGGTAACGGCTTTCTCAGCACTGAGAGACCTTTATTATTTTTCACGGTTATCTGGTCGTGAAAACGATTGAAATTCGGCTCTTAGTTTTAAGTGGTTTGCCGGGTACTTGAAAAAGTTCTTATCCATGTATAGAGATAGAGGTAATGCTTACGCGTTACAGATTGGTAACAGAAATGCACCCGGCGAGGCACTTATCTAGAGGGTCGTGGCTTCGTTACAGATTGGTGGCAGCGATTGGTGGGATGATTTCTTGTTAAGTAATATTATCGTATTACTTGTAAAGTGATTTTATCGAATTACTTGTAAAGTGATATTGTCGGATACTTGTAAGTCGATTTTATGGTTTCAGTCATCCCCTTACCTATATCTCAGAGAGTCTCAGAGCAGTATTGTTGTTGTCTTGTGATCTTATAGATATTTTTATAACCAACTTGACATAGTCTAGTGGCATACTAATATATCCCTTTAATACTGTCTAACATTGTTTTGTACACTTTCTTGCATGTAATGTTTAATACTTACCTCCGTTTGATTTAAATAACTGTGTCAACAGCTGTGTGAATTTAATTAGTGATATCATAGGAAGTGTGTTCAGTGTACAATTACGTCGTATGTTAGGATTGTATAGCTACATTGTAAACGTTCGTTTGAGTGATTGTTTTGATTTAATTGATTTAATTTGATTTGATATAATTTTATTTAATTGTACTTGATTTAATTTAATTTTAATTGATTTAATTGTACCATGACTACTAACGTAAGCATAGATGGACAGGAAGTCGCCTTACAGGAAGCTTGCCATGGTGGGTGAGTGGATATCGTGTCGGTCTACTAACCCCAAGGTGCAGGTTCGCTCCTGACCGTGGTAAGTGATTTTTGAAAGGCGGCAAAAAATACGATACGCATGTCATACGATGTTGGCATGTCAAAGAACCCATTTGAATTCAGTAGGCCGAGTTCATAATGGCAAAATTAATCTCGGGAGTTTCCGCCAACACAAAGTTCCTCTACTAGAAAGCGCTATAGTGTTCAAGGAGCTTAGATATCTAACATCTAACCTCCTTGACTTTCATAGTCAAGGAACAACGAAATTCGACATGCAAGCTACCCTCTGGGTGTCAAATAGTAAAGCTTGCACCAGACACCCGAGGCCATACGATATTATTATTATTATTATTATTAGGAAGCTATTGGCATGTTGATAGACCGCGTAAATATTAATAATGAAAGTAGATCCAGGTTTAATGACACGGTCCCGGTAGAATTACCTTCAGATCGCCTAAATTTAATAGGAACAATCCCGGTATTTGATCCTAGTTTACCAAACAGCCGAATAAAAGACTTGCTAGATGCCAAACAAGAGGTAGGGGATTTGAATGGGTGGCGTGATCTAGATAAAATTCGTCTCGCTAAGTGAAAGTTCGCAGGTTCGGCCCTCACATACGTAAACGTCTCCCTTAAGCATACAGTATTTAATTCCTATCGAGAATTTCGTAATAAATTACATGAAAGATTTGCAGAGAGGACAGATACCAGATCTTACTTTGAGAAATTAGCCAGTGCAGAACAGAATGCAGGAGAACCGATACAAGATTACTCAGAACGACTTCAGGCATTAGGTCAGGGCATTTTATCTGACTTGAACTAAGATTCGCCCGGAGCAGCTGAATTAGTAGATGCTCAAGTGCTGACGGCTTTTCTTAAAGGACTGTCCGGTCAGGTAGGATTCTACTCACGTCTTCATTTACCCCCTCCCACATGTTTGAGCGACGCAGTCTTAATAGCCCTTTCTCGCGAACGACACCTAGGTTTGACCCCTGTCCCTCCTATGAATGAACGCAAAGTGTTCGTTACCCATGAAGATAGCCCACGATCAATTACTTGTTATAGATGCGGTAAACATGGTCATATCGCACGAGAATGCATGGCTAAGGAACCAGCTCGCGCACAGGATGTGAACCAGCGGCATTTCACGAGAGATGCAGAGAGGGTCATACAAGTCGAGAATGTAAAAACAGAACTAACAATGTAGAAACACGAACTCAGAATTACCCAAATGGTCAAGTGGTCTCGATGAAGACCGCGGTTCGAGAACCTCACGAGTAAATAACGAAGAATAAACTGACACGGGAATGCGATAACACAGCACCCCCAGTCATAGCGGTTGAATCTCAAATTGATAACAGTAAAATAGATGAGTATACGAACGAATTAGTGTGCATTGGAACTATAGAAAATGTGACAGGACCTATCGTAATTGATACTGGTGCACAGGTTTCTCTACTACAGAGAGGAGTTTCCAAAATGCCTATATTAGAGAATAGCTTAAAAATTAAAGGAATTTCAGGAGCATTACTAGAAGTCTACGGCGAACAACATGTTTTAGTGGACATGTTTTGTCTTGATGACAAAATTTTTAGTAGTCGACCTCCCGGCAGGTTACCTAGCGGTTATAGGCATTGATATGCTTAGCAACTGGGATGCTGTCATTGATGTGGCTCTTCGCCAAGTACACCTTATAGGAAGAGGTTCGATAGAGATAACGCGTAGGATGAATTCTGGTGTCATACCTTGTGTAGTAACAATGGAAAGCGATCCCCCTCAGGAAGCGCCTCACTGTTGTGTAGTAGGAAGTGGATCAGCGCTAGGTCCGGATTCCACGGGAGTAGTTAACTTTTCGTATCCTGGGAAATCCACGAGGGTGCTTGTAGCTGGACACTCTGAACAGACATAAGTCATGCTTAGTGCATGCCGTCCTCCCTCAAAGGATGTCGCATTTTCACCCAGAAAACTGAACATACAAAGTTTCAGCGGGTCATCCTCTAAGTAATTACAAACGGCCATCCTTAGCCCCTTTTGGAAGATTGCGGAAGTCTCCATCACGAAATGCGTGAATTTGCCACCAAGAACCGAAGTGATAGTGTCTGTTAGAGCCTCTGGCTCATTACCAAAAACAGATACTGAAGTAATTTTGGAACCCATTGAAGTGAGCATACATGGTGTACATGTTGCACGAGTGCTTTGTACACTCAGAGTTAAGAAATGTATTGCAAAATTAATTAACATCAGTCAGGAAGAACTGACTATTCCTAGCGGTAAACCTATTGCCTATGTGGAGGAGTTTTGTACTAATGTCAGTGAGTTGAGTGGCGAAGCGAGGGAGCTAACCACTTCAGGAGTTGATGAGTGTGATTTTGGTGGTGAAGCGAGAGGACTTGCCACGTCGCGACTTGCCCAGTGCACGGGAAAGCTCGAGTATTTTGAGTATGAGAGGCTGGACCTCTCCAAAGGTGATCGTTGCCCAGAGGGTAGCAAGAGGGATTGTTGGATTACAATACCCCATGACTCTAAGATGATTGACGAGCTATGGCTAAAGCTTTCTCATATTGGGGAAGCGAACAGACGTTTAGTACTAAACACTCTATTAGAATATCAAGACCTTTATTATAACGAAGACAAAGGGATATTGGGATGTACAACCAAAATTACTCACTAGATCGAAACAGACTCAGCTCCACAGGTTTTCAAGAGGCCGTACCTAGTGCCTCATGCTCGAAAAGAATTAGTACAGAAATTTATTAGTCACGTATGTAAGTTTATAATGAATTTGAATTATTTAGCTCAGTATAATTGCCATAATGCTTTATTGTAGTGTTAGTCAATATTGTAAACATAATAAATAAGAATAATGATGGTAGGGTCCACTCATTCATTGAATAGTAAAAAGCGCTCACTTGTGAACGCAAGGGCGTGCGTTTGTAATGGATAACCTAACATTGGGTTAGCGTGCGAGCAGTTAAGACAGATGGCAATATACAACCAGGCATCTCTTAAGTTGACAACCGTTTAGTGACTAGGAACTTAATTACATAAAGCAAACTATGGAACGCAAGTCGAGTGTGGCTCCCACTTTTCTGAGAGAGTCCCCACGAAATAATAATAACATTATTTTTAATGACGAAGATATTTTTTTTCTCTTTTCTTCTGAGAATACTCCTTGTGCCACTATCCTAGGAAAACGACCTCAGAGAGAATACGTGAAATAGCACCCAGAAATTGCTGTTCTGTATATTAAATTAGTATTGTACTTTCAGTGGTATAATTTTACAGATCAGCGGAATTATAAATTACTATAGACCATTAATTGATTTGCGCATCGAAGCAAATATTTTAGTAACACGAATAGCTAATGACAGATGGTAGGTGTATGTTGAAAAGAATCCTTTTTCCCAACCTTATCCTTGCATGCAATAGCATGCATAAATTTCACTCGAATTTTCTATTTAAAAATAAAATCGAATTCTCAAAATTCCCGGTCATCAGTGGATGATTGAGTATAGTAATTCTAACCGATCCGAATATTAACCCATATTTACAAGTTTGTTTCAAAGACAAGAGTGAACTGCTCACTTTGTGAACGTGTGAAGAAGACTTCAACCAGCCTTATCCAGTTAACCACCAAATTACATCTAGGTCTTCACCAATGCAGACCCCAAGACGAAACAAAGGACCACTCCTTCGATACCGAAGAGAATGGGTGACTTAAACTAAACGATGTACTGTAAGGCACAATTTAATTTAAAAACTCTACAATAACTAACAATAGATATAGTACAAATAAGCTCCTTGTCATTTTTCATAAACTCATTAACATTTATCCCATGAGAAAAACCTTTGAAAATAAATAAAGATTCACTGGATAATAATTCATCCCTTGCATTACCTTTTTAAGTAAATAGGAAAACATTTTGTTGCAGTCAATTTTGTATAGAGGAAGTCCCTAGATCAATGTAATCTTGAAACCCCTGCCATTTTCTTTTATATGGCTAGTGCTCATTCTTTATTTTGTATGTTGATATAGGACGAGAAAAAGGCATGGTGTGAACGAGGTATATGTGCAGAGAAAAATGAAGAGATTAGCCGTCATACTGCTGAATTGAAGGCGTCAGGAAGGAGATGACTGAAAAGAAACCAAGATTGCGATTCACGTCCAACAAGATAAATGCAACAATCCAAGTGATATGTGTTGTAAGATCACAAAATGAAAAGACACTAATAAGAAGAACACATGCAATTTCATTCTATATAACTAAATATTGTAATCCTGTATAAATATGTCAATTGGAGGACACAATAATGCTAAACCAAATTTAGTATGCAACTAAGTCTTATGATACGAAAAGCAGTGAAGTCTAAACGAACTATGGGCTGAGATATAAGCATTTTCATATAGAAATTCTGATCCACTCGTTACAGTAATGATTTTTTTAAATAATATAGTAAGTACTTTTGAATGATATCAAAATTTTCCTCCTAAGTAAGTTGATACGAAATCTTTATATTTCTGCATGTCAAGTTTATGCTGAAACTACTAAGAGTACTTGTGATTTTAAGCGATGTAGTAAGAAATTGGGTACTTCTGTCCGCAATGTACTCACTCTGTTGAACAACCCCTACTAGGATAGAAACAAATAGTTGTTTTCTTCTGTGTTTAAGCACTTAGCTCAAGTGTTTGATAATTAGACGAGAGAGAGCATGAGTGAATGTGTGTGTTAATTATGAGGGCGTTAGTCACTGGCATGACGATAGTAGTCTGCAAACTTAATGCACCTCTAGCCGATTGGTTCGGCCGACTGATAGAATCCGGGCACCACTAAGAGTGGAGCTATACTGCTCTCGTTGCCTCACTAATATACAGACCTTACAAAGAGCTTCATAGAACCTTTAACAAATTAAAAGTGTTGGGAAATCATGCCACCACTTTTGAAAAGTAGCGGGTATTGTGACGCAGTGGACATACTTCGCGTATTAAGTGCGAATTTCCTTAGTTTCTAACCCCTGTTTTATTCCAACTTTGGGTACCCCCTTTTTCTAGCATGGTACAGAGATTCTTTACCAGTATCAATTACTGTACATGTCGAGTGCCTTCTCAGCCAGCCTGCAGGAATCATATTTGTTACGTGCATTGCCCGTTCCAACGTTTTTAAAATCCATCTTCCCTGTATACTGGTGTTCCTTGACATTTTGAAACGACCGCCTGGTGACTTGATTCCGATTTTGAACACGAGATGGCAGCTGCTGTCGGACTTCGGCGCATCTAGCCGTAGTTCCTTCTTCTTCACCACTAGAGTGTGTTCCCCAACACACCTTATAAACTTATCCTATTTGTGTCATATTTGAAGGCTATTATTATTATTCTACGTCATGAAACAAAGGACTGTGTATACATGATACCGCCAAATTAATTACTTAATAATCACATTGTTGCTTGATGTGTCAAGCCTTGATTGGACAATAACAATTTACATGAATGCAGTTCGGTATCTGACGTGTGATTCTCCGCCATCTTGTGAACAGATTGTCTGTCGTCTAAGTGGCAACTAGCCAGCTGGTGTGATAGAGTATCTCTTCGTGGGCTGGGGGGCATTGGCCCCTAGCTTTTACAAAATATGAATATCTATTCAACTAAGGAATTGCCTGTGCTCTTCAGGCTATTATTTCATCGTTTCGCAGTGAAGAAGAAATTCGGATTGAAATCGCATCTCGATGCAGACCAGTGCTTGTGACTTCAAACGAAGCATGTGCTGGGTTAGCCATTTTTCAGGCACATTTAGTGTCGTATAATATTTTATTTAAATTGTGTGTTGATTATTTTGTTATTATTGTGTCTCCACTGTGAAGTTTTAAGGTACGTAATGTTATTCTAAATTTTTATATATTTTGTTATGGGAGCTCCAATATTGGCCTTGCATGTATGTTGTGATGCTGTGTTTTGTTTCGCCTGGTAGGCCTAATTTTTTTTTATGTTTTAATAATGTTACCAGATATATATTAATTTTGTTATTTTTTCTTCGTACTTTCTGGAGACACATTTCTAGTTTATTTTACGTTTTAAATTATTATTTATTTTCTTTTGGCAATCTTGGGATTGGCATATTATTAATCTGATGTAAGATCCGATGCACCACCCTCATGTTAATAGTGTTAAAGTGTAATTGTTTTCCTCATTTTATTTCTCTCCGGTGATTTTAAAATTAATTTAATGCTAATTATTTGCCGTAATTTCGATTTGACATGTGGTCGTCTGCTCCGGTGGCCATGTTTGTTTTGCTTTTGTTTGGCCCGAGTGCATTCTGGTCTTGGAGTGCAGTCTCTTGGCGTCGAGTGGTAAACTTAAACGTGTTGTGGTGTTAGCTTAATATGCTTTTGTTAATCTTGTTGGTTTAACCTTATGATTTTGGTGAATGTTCTTGTGTTTTTCTTAGTCACGAATATCGGGAATTTCTTAATTGATCATATTTTATTTTATTTATTTATTTTATTTAAAATTTTTCGTTTTATGACGTGGCCTGGATCTCTGCATGTCGGATCGGTATTGCATTCCCTTGTAAATTATCAAGCCCTTTCTCATTTAATTATGCCTGTAATTTTATTTTAATCTTTGGGCTTTAACATTTTAATTTAATTCTTTTCTTTTTTGCTTTGCAAGCAAGCATGTTCTGTTTTCTGGTGGAGGTGTTCTTTTAAATTTTAACAATTAAATTTTTCTTTTAAAATTTTAAGCAACTGTTGTGGCATTATTTCGTCGGCGACAATTCCATTAGTTATTGGGGGGTGTCTGTAGAATAGCCTGTGCGTTGTCCCCTTCTCCACCTTCCTTCCACCCCCTTTGGTGTTCTTCTGTTGGGACAAGTCATCTGGAGGTGATTTTGCTGTGGAAGCGATGCGGACCTCTGAAGACAGGTAAGTAGGCCATCCACCCTGGCCATCCACGTGTCAATATTAATTTCTATTGCTGCCATTAGATATCTGGCTACTCGCGCTAGTCCCTAATCTAATTTGTTGTAACGTGTAACCAAATATTAACGTGTCAACTCATAGCCTCGTTATTAGGAAGTAATTTGTGTGGCCCACTTGGTCAGACCACATTGGTTTTTAATGGCTTTTGAACATGATAATGAGCTGACGTAGGAATATTTTCTTATACGAGTCTTGCTCAGCAATAAACCCCCCTTTTGCTCGAAAGTGCTTGCTGTAATTGCAGACTCGACCAATCAGATCGAGAGGAAACTGTAATCAGTGGGTGGAAATTGAAAGAGTGGGAGACGCAAGTAAAGTGTTTAAAATAACATGTCAAGGGCCGTTCAAGGCCTGTATTCCATTGAAGATCTGACGGTGTGTGTGCTGTCCACTCTCCGTAAGATGCAGGACCAACGCTTTGCGTTGCTCGGCCTGGCAGTTTGAGGTAAGAAGCTTAATTAACACCCAATAATTCAACATTTAGGCTTCGCTGCTAGGTTCGCTGAAACAAAGATTGTTCTGACATGTAAGTTAATTATTGTTATTTTACTAACCCATGTTATAATTGTTTGTATTTGTCAGAATGAAATAGACAGCACTTTAAAGAAAGAAGTCTATTGCATGCTTTTGCCTAACCATCCTCCCATATTCCCAATATATACTATCAGGGGCGCACCCAGACTTTTGGTTTGGAGGGGGCTTTCCTCAATAACATGATTTCAGCTATGGAAAGAGAATGTGTCCATTATTAGTCTTGTATGTAAATATGTATATTTGTGATCATATGCATAAAAAGATATTCTATAGGATCAAACATACTGTAGACTGTTCTGCCAAAACCAATACAAAAGATGCTATTGAACTGGAGATTATTTAAACAAAATGTGCATTGGTTTTATACAAATTTTAGTTACAGTACCATTGTGTGCTGTGTGTTATACAAGTAATAAAAAGGAACAGCATGATTTTTATCAAGAATTAACTTTTGAACACGATCAGAGTGATAACGACTGGATTGCTCTGCTCACTATTATCATCAATAGCTACCAGGATCGTCAGATTGATGTGTAACATCAATTATCTGCAATCATTTACTAAGTTTTGAGTTGTTTATACCAAGAACTAGTATAGGTTTTAGGAAATTAATAATAACATTTTGATTTTGAATATTTAAATTTAATTGGAACTAAAAATTACATTTTAAAAATTACGAGATGTAATTGTATGCCATAGTGTTATGGATTGTAACAAATATTTTATGTACTGTACGTGAAAATATATGTTATTTTAATTTTCCTTAATAACTAACAATATAATAAAAAATCTTAAACATTTCTAGAATTTCAAGTCGAACTTAATCACACAGGCTGAATGCAAGTTTAAACAAATAGTTGAATACAAATCATGTATTAATGAATTAACATTAACGTTGTTTGAATAAAGCGGAAACTCAAATTTCACAGAACAAAATCCAGCCGCCTAGCAGATTTTTTCAAAACGGAAACTACCTCTGTACTGGTGACTTCAATTTCCCGGTGAATATTCGGTGCTGCTAGTCCAGTCAGCCTGTCTGCACCCATGGTATTCCTAAGATATTGTTTAGCCCCAGCCCTTTATAAAAAGACTGTGCCTATACCTACATAAAAGATAATCAGAAGTAACTACGTAAAAGACGGGAATAACGACATGACAACACGACTGCGAAGTAAGCCGTAGGTCATAGACCTAAGGTCCAACAGCAAGCAGTTAGACAGGACACAGCGGACATTACACTCCAAAGATACCGCTGAGTGGACTGACAAGGCACATTTTGCCTATAAATAGAGGTACGAACACGCGCCGCGGTCTCTTAAGCACGGTCTCTAACCTGACGGCTCTCTTACATGGACGCGGATACAGTCTTACACTCTATCGGAGTTGTGCTACGCCGGACCGGTATGGGGGATGCCCCATATCGAGTCCCAACGCCACCAACATCATAGAAGACCGGTATCAACGGTGGGGTGAGTGAATACGTGTCTGCTAGACTCCTTTTCCCCCCTAGGTTATTATTTCCATCCTCCCCTCTTGTCATGGCCACTATTACGTAATAAATCCCCTTTTTGAACAGTCTAATAATTACCTCTTTATTTCGCTTAGATTAAGAAGCCCTTCCCTTTAGATTAGAACCTAGTTTAAGATCTCCACCGAACGCTGCCCATCAGGAGGCGGTACACAGCAAGCGTGCGGCCTAATAAGCCACCTTAAGGTAAGCTAGGTGAGTATTCCTCCCACCAGTTCCCCTGTATGTCAATTGCTCTCTAAACGTGTCCGCAGTACTTAATAAAACACCAAACACTTAAAACACGAGTTCCACACAAAAGTAGAACTAAGGGTAGGAGCGGAATGAGCTCAACATAAAAGTAGAACAAATGGGGGACAGGTGCCGGGTTAAACTCAGTAGACACCGGTAACGCCATCCAGCCCTTTCACAACAACAGCTCTACACAAAAGTAGAATAAAGGGTAAATGGCGCAGGGTACATAAAAGCAGAACAATATGTTTTCAGCCGATGTAGTGTAGAAAATGACCTCTCAGCAGTGCTTGTAGTCACAGGGATGGTACACAAAATTCTCAACAATGTGTGGGTATTAGGAAACAAGTCCTTGTCACGTAGATTCAACACATCGATTGCGTTTTTAGGGATATTAGCGTGGGTCTTGAAGCTCTTGTGCCACAGTTCAAACTCAGCCATAAACAGGCCTTTGTTGTTTCCTCCACTTTCAATTATGTCATTCTTATAAAAATTACACAGCTGTAAGAAATCAAGTTGCATTTTTTCTTGGAAGGTTTCTTTATGCATATGTGATGCATTGGCTGATGGCAGTAAGCACTCAACACTCTTTAATAAGTCTTTATGCTTCATGAATCGAGATTCCAATGAAATAATGAATGAGTCAATCCAAGGGATGAAAACAGATCTTTTGTAGTATAATTCTGGAGTTTCTGCTGGAATGTTGCTTCTGTTCAGTTGTCTTCCAACTGTTCGAGGCATCGAAATTATTGAACCGCAGTTATTAGCAATTTTGGTAGTTTATTCAAACAACGAGTGAAATTCTTGATCTGCATTTTTTCTTAGAGATTTTATGCTTTCAATCACAGTTTCAGCGTGTGTAATTGCAGACGATAAATCTAAATCAGTTCCCTGAAGCTTTTTGCTTAGGTTTACTGTGTAACCTAGCAGTTTTTCTGATGAGAGAAATTATAAATTCACCTTGACTTAAGGAGTTTAGTAGTATTAGAGCTCCTGAAGAAGATTCCCTATCATTCCAGATTTAATCTCCTCTAACGCTACTTCAAGAGGTTGCAGCAGTTCTTTCATAACAAAAAATGCATCGTGCCTTTGTAACCATCTCGTTGGGCAAAGCTGCAGGAGTTTTTTTTCTTGTTGGTTTCAAGATTTACCTCAGATTCAATGCACTGTTTTAAAACTGCTTGTCTTTTAGGAGTGTTAAAAAAATCCCACAACTTCTCCACTATTCCAAAGCAGTTCCTGATTGATACAACCTCAGACGCGGTCGACAATGCCAGGTTAAGGCTATGAGAAGCGCAATGCACGTATATTGCTGTGGGGTGAGCTTCTTGGATGCACGCTTGAGCCCCTTTAAACTTTGCACTCATGGCAGCCGCCCCATCGTACACCTGGCCACGTAGGTTATTTACGTCTATATTACTGTCTTCAAGACCTTTATTCAATGTTTTTTGCCAATACGCTACCCGTAGTAGAGGTTAGAGGCATGAACTTCAAAAATTGCTCACATATTTCATAACCATTTAAAGTATTTGGCGTTACATAACGTAAACAGAAAGAAAACTGTTCAACGGTTGAAATATCAGATGTTTGATCTGCGATAACACTAAAAAACTTAGCTTCTTTTACTTTACTTGCTATTTTTTCAGTTATTATTTGGTTACAAGCATCGATGACTTGATTTTGAAAATTCCAACTTATATAGGTCGCATTTTTGCCACATGACCCAAAGTGATCTTTCAAATTGTTGTCATCTGCTTCAATTCTAGCTCTGAGCAAAGCTCTTAAGTTTCCCTCATTTTCAAATGGGTTGCTGTCGATTTGAGACTGACCATAATCTATGGCCCCTAAGGGCGATATTTTGCCTGCCACACAAAATTATAGTTTCTATTATTGGAATTATTCTTTTCACATTATTTTGGGCTTGGACGTCTTTTCCTTTATCAAGAGATTTGTCAATCGGTTTCATTCGGCAGTCCATAACACTTTTAAAGTTAGCTGCGCTTACACATGAGTCTTTATGATACTGCGAGTTTGCATGTTTTTCAAACTTTTCTAGTGCTTTTTTCCAGTTACAAAAACCTTCTTCAACAAGTTGTCCAGTACGTTGAGCGTTACTCGTACCTACTTCTTTTTTTGAAAAAAGCATACAATGGACACAGTATGCAGAGTCTTCAATTCCAGAATACGAAAGCCAGGTGTATTTCTTTAGCCATGAAAACGAAAATTTTCGTTGTTGGTTCCCATGCGATCTAAAAGGAAAGTTAAAGTTGCTCTGAGGAACCCATTTGTCATTTAAAACTTTGTACTTTTCATTGTCCGTCAACACTTTGTTTTTAAATAAACCAATGTCCAAATCCATGTTATGTTTACTTACAACGGCCTTAGGCCTGCTCACATTTGCCTCTAAGCCCTCCTCTGACGAACAACTAGGCTGTTTTTCTATGCTTGCAGTCCTTGTTAACAGTTCCTTACTCGTTGAAGGATTGCCACAGTCACTAACACTAACCACATCATATTTATTGATTTTTAACAGTTTAAAGTAGTTTTACATGTTTGACTTTCTTTTGTCTCCCATTACTACTAGTCCAATTGGACACACTACAAACACCAATAGCCAATAGAAAATACAAACACAACAACAATCAACGAATCAACTTTTACAAACACCACTACTGACTTGATGCCTGAAGAGCACAGCACAATACCTTGGGGAGATAAATTTTCACCGCTGTCCCACGCGCATCTTGCTCCGAGCATAGTTACGACAACGGCCGGAAATATCCGATCGTGTTGTGTTTACAATATATACTATTATCACTCAAGTGTTGCATAAATATAGGCCTAACATAATTCTGTTTTAAACCAGTAGAAAGTCGCAAAATGTTCCAACGTTCCAACACTAAACATTCTGGAGCCCGTTAAGCAATCAATTTTCTTGAAAGATATCATCAATGTTTTTAAAGTGTTCCCAGGTTTTTAGGGGGGGGGCTTAAGCCCCCAACGCCCCCCCCCCCTGGGTGCGCCCCTGTATACTATGAGTTACAGGTAACGGCTTTCTCAGCTCTGAGAGACCTTTATTTTTTTTCACGTTTATCTGGTCGTGAAAACGATTGAAATTCGGCTCTTGGTTTTAAGTGGACCGGATACTTAACAAAGTTCTTATCCATGTATAGAGAGAGAGGTAACGCTTACGCGTTACAGATGGCTAACAGAAATGCACCTGGCGAGGCACTGATCTAGAGGGTCGTGGCTTCGTTACAGATTGGTGATAGTAAATTACCTGGCAAGGCACTGATATTGAGGGCCGACGTTCACTCGAAAGCGGCGGCTCCGTTACAAAAGGCGCAAGCAACTCCAGGAAGACATGTACTTCTACCGAGCAACTGGTCATGTGAACATCGCCGCTGTACCGTGAACAAGTACTTACGCTGTCGTTTTGATCTTCGAAAGAACTTAGTCGTTGGACGAGCTGTCCACGGACTTAGTGTCTGTTCAGTGGAATGAACACTTGTGTTTATCGCATGTCTTAGAAATATTAGACGACATTCTGGTCACGTCTATTCTACAGGTAAGTGAAGGTGATTATTCGAAATACCATTCACATAAGTTCAGCCTACAAGCACATTATGTTTCTTGTTCTGAAACTAACTATTGGGCATTCTATAAATACTAGATGGACATTGCTAGAATCGCAGATTTCACATTGCTAAAAGGTGTTCCTGGAATAGTAAGTCAAGTGAAACCGCAATATTCGAATGTGGAACTTGTTATCATGTCGAACTTTATGCAAGTTATCGAACTGTACCAGTACTTGCAACATTTGATCATGTCGAATTTTACAAAGTACAGCGGGAGTGTTTGTGATCGCGCTGTGATAATCGCCGACATGTGCTGTTAAAACCATACGAGGATAGGTGTGATATGGAAGGGAACGAAGCTTATATGGAATCGCAGATGACCATGGGAGAACGCTATGGCAATAGCGAGCGCCGAAGGACACGCATTACCATCACATCAAGAATGAAGTAAGTTAAATTCTACTTGTATTACTTACTAGCCTAATGTAGTATTTGAGAATTTCTTTTTAAACTTTCACGATAAGAAATCAACACCATCATCGTTGTGTAAAGGTCATTTATATTTGTTCAGAACGACAAATGGAGGAATATTGAAGTCCGACAATGTATTATACTATTTTGCTATACTGTCAGGACAACAGTTATATTCATGTCTTTCAACATGAAACATCCTAATTTATTTTCAAGAAATAGGAACATTTTTTCCTATAGCTCTTATTAGAGGCTCGATATAATTGGATTATTTAAATAATTTCTTAATTATTTAATAATAATAAATCACCGTGTAATAAATAAATATTATAATAATCAGAGTAGGAATACACCATTAAATTATTAATTTGATATTTTGGAAGGCGATAGCACCAATTTGTGAATTTAATTTAATTTGTTAAAGTGACTGAATTAATAATCAGGAAGTGAGAATGTTGTAAATAATTTGTGATGAGGATTTAAACAGTCGTTTAATTATTTATTTGAATAATGGATAAACTAGGGCAATAATAATAATTCTGATGTTGTAAAAACAACTATGCCTAAATTATGTTTTGCCAGGGATAATAATAATTTCATGGAACGATTTAAATAAATAGAACAGTAATGAATTTAATATAATAACCTTTGTTTATTTAAATATTTTTGGAATAGAAGTTTGTACATATAAACAGGTTTAAAAGGATAAATCAGTTTGTGAAGTGGAAAGGCAACGATTTGAGTTTAGAAGATATTCCAAAAGCACTAAATAAAATAATGAAGGAAAAACAAGGCGGCAGGTATTTAAAATGTATCAACTAGGGTGAGATTATGTAAAATGGAGGCAGGGAAAAGTTGACCAGGACTAACTACATCTTTCCATTGGAAATACTAAACTTGAGAACACACAGTAAATTGGTAAGACAGAATATTACAACGCGTCTAAGAAAAAAATATAATAATAAAATATTGTGAAAAAAAAAAGATTTATTTAAAGTCACATATAGTGATAATGGTTGAAATTAGTGTGCGATTAGGAATTCGACACTTGGGTTTATGTGGTTCCTGTAGTTATGGGCTCATGTAGATGTGTGTGTGTGTTATTTGAAGTGGTTAATAAGGGCATGTTTTGCTCCGAGTTGTAAAAGAAGGGTAAGGCAAGTGGACCGCCCCATATTCTAGTCAAATTCCAGAATCTGTAGATCTGAGTATTTAATTTTCACTTGGATCAATCTAGATTTTCAATATTATGCCTAAACAAATGAATAAAATATGAGCATAGATTTTATGAACCTGACCGAGAAAAATATTAAGAAAATAAATAGTTTCTAATGCAATAATTGAATAAATAACTGAAAACATTCATGTTACGTGCTTGAAATAATAATAATAATAATAATAATAATATTTGATATTAGCATTAAATCTTCATAATCTAAGTGTGAGAGAAGACCTGTTATAAATAAATTTATAAAATTTTTGCAACTAATAATAATAAATTCTGTGATTAATATTTTAATTTTGAAATATTGTAAAGATTATCTGAGTGTGAGAAAAATATTTGTTTGAGGTGAACGTGATTTAATCAAGTGATAGTAGATCACAAGAATTTCTATTGTTAATAACAATTCATGCTAATTCAATATAACACTTTGGAGATGAGTAAATTTAAATTTTTGTCATGTGAGACAAATGGAAATGAGAAAATAGAAAATATTTATTTTTCATATCATTAGTAAATGAAAGTTAATAAACATTTTGTTCTTTGAAACAAAAATTCACAAGCAGCAACAATATTAACATTCGACTTTATGTTAGCCGAATATTGATATTATGTTGATGCAAAACTTCAATGAATTCAGTGAAATAATTTTCCAATGTATTTTTTTTTGTGTGTGTGTGGGGGGGGGGGGGGGAATATCATCGACTAATCAAAGTAAAAAATTTACAAAAATATTCAACGTTTACTTGGACAATCTTGAACAAATCTTCGTAAAAGTGGAAACTGCAAATGTAAATAGAGGGATCACTGGAACTCTTAATCGAATCGTGATCACCTGTGAATAGTGTAAATATGAATTTTTTTTGTTTGTTGATACCAGAATTGACTATCAATTTTTCTGGGTATCATCCAGCGAAGATTAGGGATGTTTATTTATTTATAGGAGAGGTTGATTTTTTATATGTGATTGTGTTTGTGTTTTGAGGGGTTTTGCCAATAATTTTCAATTTTAACTATAAATAAATTGAGATGTTTTAAGAAGTGTGCTGTTTTCGAATAATTTCTCTCCCTACCTTACTTGCGAATTACCGATATCAGGGATGCCAGTTTTTGACCTAGTATTCGCCCAGATAGACCCTGAGATATATTTGTCTCGTGCGGAACTGATTTCGGTAATTTGCAAAATGTGGTCCTTGGATTTCGGTCCAAACGGACACAGTATGTTACTACGGACTCTGTATGTCCAGAGACGTAATCACCACCGACTGGCTTGCAACCGAACTGAAGATCGCACGGCAACTGAAGTTCTCAACCGAAGAGAACGTTTGCAGGTTTCTGTCCAGTGGTCTAATGTACAGAACTGCGATAGGCCAATAAAAAGGAAGGCAGGTGATGGTCCCAATCTCGCTGATGCTCTGAGTCGACTTTGGACAAGTACTTTCCAATTGCATTGTCCATGCGCTCCACCATCCCAGCAGACTGCGGATGCGAGGCTGCAGTCCTCGTCTTTCAGATCCGTAAAATTCGATAAATCTCTGTGAACAATTGTGACTCAAAATTTCGCCCCTGATCACAATGCAGTTCCAGTGGGACCCCGAAGTGACTGACCAATTTCTTAACCAAAACCTCGGCGATGGTAACCGCTTCTTGGTTAGGTAGGGCGTATGCTTCAACCCATTTGCTGAAATAGTCCATTGCGACTAATAGGTACCTGTTCCCTCGTTCCGTCGAGGGGAAGAGTCCAGCTACATCAATCGCAATCCTTTCAAATGGTGATTCAGCGTTGTACTGTCGCATAGGGGCTACCCCCACATTCTGGGGACCGTTAGCGGAAGCACATGTCTCTCATTTCCTGCACCAATCTTTGATGTCTTTCCTTAGATTAATCCAATAGAATATTTGACGTGTCATCTCTAGAGTCTTTTGCACTCCTAGGTGTCCTCCTGAGACTCCGTCATGAAGCTGCTTCAGCACTTCAGGCACCCTCTTCTTGGGAACCAGGAGCTGCAGTCTCTTCTGCATTCCATCAGTGAATTCCAAGACACGCTTCATAACCCCATCTTCTATGATAATCGAGTTCCATTGGGCCCAGTAGGTCTTCAAGCTCGGAGAGAGGTGAGCTACTTCATTCCAAGACGGCCTTCTTCCTGACCTCTTCCAGCCCACTACGATCTTCAGGTCAGGGTCTGCCTCTTGGTCCTTCAGCAATTCCGCTTCCTGCCAGGAGTCATTAATGGTGGTCGTCTGTAGAGTGGCGGCAGCTTTGTCTTCCACTCTGGAACAGTGTTTGCAGTCTGCTGGACACGGTCTCTTTGATAAAGCGTCAGCATTTTGGTGGCTATTGCCAGACCGATGTTCCGAAACAAAGTCGTATTCTTGGAGTCTCTCAAGCCACCTAGCTACCTGACCCTCTGAGGCCTAGAACCGCTAAAGCCATGTCAAAGACGCATGGTCCGTTCTAAGTAGGAACTTCCTTCCGTACAGATATTTATGAAAGTGTTCCACAGCCTTCACAACGGCTAATAGTTCCCTCCTGGTCTCGCAGTAATTCCGTTCCGCCTTGGATAAGATCTTGCTGAAGTACCCTATCACCTGTTCAAGTCCATCTTGAATTTGTGAAAGAACACCTCCAATACCAAAGTTACTGGTTTTCGTGTCAAGGATGAACTCCCCTTCAGGCCTAGGGTAACTTAAAATGCGTGCACTGCTCAACGTACTCTTAAGCTCCTCTAATGCTCGTTGACAGTCGAAGTCCCACTCGAAAACCCTTCGCTCTTTGGTGAGTCTCGTCAATGGCTTAGCGATATTGGCAAACCCAGGAACGTAACGACGGTAGTAAGTACACAACCCGAGAAAGCTTCTCACTTCGTGCTTGTCCCTAGGCATTGGTCATTCCCGGATGGCGGTGATCTTCTCCGGGGCTACTGAAACTCCCTCTGCAGAGACCACATGGCCCAAGAGGTTACACTTCTTCGGATTAAGTTTCAGGTTAGCCTTTCGCAGCCGCTGGAAAAACTGACCAAAGTTCTGCCGATGTTTACTAACTGACCTACCAAGCACAATAATGTCGTCCAAGTGCACTCAACAGGTTTCGCAGAAGACAGTCCTCTGAACATGCTCTCCATTAATCGCTGAAATTCGCAAAGGCCAAATGGCATCACAGTGAACTGCTACAATCCAGTTCCTATGGAGAACGCTGTTTTCTCCCGGTTCTTGGAAGCGAGTCCGACCTGCCAGTATCCATTCTTAAGGTGCAAAGTGGAAATGAGCTCACAGCCGACCAACGTGTCCATAGTGTCATCAATTCGGGGCAGAGAGTAGCTTTCCTTCTTTGTCATGTTATTGAGCAATGGATAGTCCACGCAAAATCTTGAGGTTCAGTTCTTCTTCTTAAAAAGTACCACCGGAGAAATCCACGGACTGTTTAAAGGCTCGATCACACAGTCTTGCTCCATTTCCTGGATGATTTTCTCTGCCTCCTCATGCTTCGCCAATGGCAATCTTTGGGAACTTGGCGAATAGGTCTTGCGTCCCCAGAGTTTATCTGGTGTTCGACTATAATTGTGCTTCCCTAAGGCCCATTCCCAGTTTCAAAGATGTCCTGGTAACGTGTAATTAAATCTTTAACTTTGTTTTTCTTCTCAGCCGGTAATTCGCGGCAAGTGTCCTCGAGGGGTTCTAAAAAATCCGGGGGTTCTTTAAATACTGGGGTGATATTCACAGAACGTTGCACAATGGAGGAGATGGTTGAACAATCTCCTAGACCGCTCCCTTTCTTCAAAGTCACAGGATAGCTATTGACATTTATCAGGCGTACTCTTCCCTATCAGGAATAGCATTCTTGCAATGAGTAAACCACGCCCAAGTTTCTCATCACTTATATCCGGTTCCAGCACTACGCTTTGTCTTTCAGGAACAGCTCTGTCCAGACCCGCCTTAGGTATAATTTGGCTGCGCTCTGGCAATGAGGTGTTTCATCCAGAACTAAACATGTTGTCAAATTCTTCCCACGCTGAAGGATTACCTCTTCTTTACCGATGGTGATAACTCCCCTGTTTAGGTCTAGCAAAAAAACAAATCGCGTCATAACGTCTGTCCTTAGGATAACGTCTTCATCAATACGGGCCACGAGTGCATGATGTTGTAAGCTGGTGCCGCCGATGAGGAAGTTGGAAACTGTCTCCCCGTAGACCTCGGCATAATTTCCGGTAGCCGTCTTCAACGTCCATGACGACGGTTGGATGCCTTGACCATCTGATACTGACTCTGGGCTCAAAATAGTCATCGTTGAACCTGTGTCCAGAAGTAGACTCTTCAGTAGACTCTCACCACACCGTCCACATAGAAACTGTTCGATCTCACACCCGAGATGCGACAGCCACACTTAAACTTGGAACTTTTCTTCGTGCAGGTGGATAGTTGCCCCGTCCTATCAACCTTTCTTAGTTTTCCTGCCGCTGCTGTCCTTGAGCGCCTTTATTTTTGCACCTATTCCGAGGATGGCCTAATTCCCCACAGCTCCAGCAGCGAAACTCCTTCCTCTTAGTCTTCAGTATCTCCAAAACATTCTGGACCAACTTCCCCAAGGTTCATTGAAGCTCTGTGTTCTCTGCGTTGGTAGCACGCACTCGGGCCTGACCTTGCACGGACTCAATGGCTTACATTAGTGCCTCGCTGAAAGATTTGGGACGAGCGAACTTGACAGTCTGTTGTATCTCAGATCCTCGCAGACCATCGAGGAACCTGTCGATTGCCAGGCTTTCACATGTCATCTGGCACCGTAGGGTAGGCACTCTTTACCAGGCAAGCGACGTCTGTCTCAAACTCCTGTAGGCTCTTGTGTGGTTTTTGGTGCCGGCTTTTCATCTGCGACCGGTATACCTGCTCCATATGTCGATGGCCGAAATGCATCTCGAGATGCTTAACCAGCTCATCGCAGTTTCGGCGATTCGGCAAGGAAATGGTTTGCAAACCTGCCAAGGCATCACCGTGCAAAGCGTGACTCATCATAACTGCCTTGGTAACCGTCGAATACTGGTGTGCCATTGCCGCTGTCTCAAACAGTACCATATATTCGTCCCATGGCATCTTACCATCAAACGAGGGCAGGCCAGAGTGTCCCGCAGGCATGGGTACGTACTGCACTGGAACCTGGACCTCGGCTTGCTCACCAACCTTCTGTGTATACCAAACGGCAGGTCAAGACCTAAGCGGTCCCTTTGATGTTCTGGTCTGTGAAAAGGCTAACGCGCAAGGACATAGTTCCCACTCTTTCTGCTTGTTTTTGCAGTACAAGATTTTTCAGCGTATGTTGCTATGTTTTGATAAACTGGATAGATTACTTTTAAGAAATTCCTTGGTATAAATCTATGAATAAATTAATCATTTTCTCGTTAATAGGGTGCTGCACCAACTTTGCTTTTCATATCATTAATTGTGTGCGTGAATATAGTTTTTAGTGGTATTTGAAACGATAGGCAGAGTGATTCAGTACGAATTTGATATTATATTATATTTCGTTCTATATAAACCTTGTTTGAGCGGCATAAGAGTACCCGTGTCATTCGATTTTGTGGCGAATCAGGTTCAAAGTTTGGCAATACTGTTAAATCCTAGCCCTAATGATCGGTCTAGGTCATGAAGTTTCGGGTACGTTCAGTTTGCCCCACTGCGCTGGTCTGTCTCGCTGCGTGTCAAAAGATCGTGAAGGGTGGTGGATGTACGGTTGCGGTCGTGAGTATTCGGTTCGGTTCGTTAGCCCCGCTGGGCTGCCTCTAAGCGCTAGTATAATATGACAGATAGGCGGTGTTGCCAACCCTTAGGTCTGTATCACACGACACTCGCTAGCATGGAAGCTGCTACCAGTACGGGTATACACGCTGGTATAACCGCGTCTAGCACCGTGTGATTTGTACCTTCTGCCTTCCATGGTAGCTCCCATACAACTCACGAAATTGAACCGGTGCTATTTTTCCTGGCAGTTTCCACGGAAGGTTGAGTACAACAACCAATCGGATTGCTCTTCTCGTTCTAGTAGAAATCTTAGCGACAACGTAAACAAATACATTTGTTATGTAGGTAGGCCCTCGGATAAATACATCTGAACGAAACTATAGTCGCCTCCGTAGCGTAGCGATCAGCATGGTTAGCTGCCGTCCCGGAGGTCCTGGGTTCGATTCCCGGCTCTGCCACGAAATTTGAAAAGTGGTATGAGGACTGGAACGGGGTCTACTCAGCCTCGGGTGGTCCAAATGAGTAGAGGGGGTTCGATTCGCACCTCAGCCATCCTCGAAGTGGTTTTCCGTGGTTTCCCACTTCGTCTTCGGGCAAATGCCGGGATGGTACCTACTCTAAGGCCACGGCCGCCTCCTCCCCTCTTCCTCGCCTATCCATCCCAATCTTCCATCCCTTCCCATCCCTCATGAGGCCCCTGTTCGCTTTGCAGGTGAGGCCGCCTGGGCGAAGTGCTGATCACACCTCCCCAGTTGTATCCCTCACGACAAGATGTTCCAGGATCCAGGACACTGCCCATAGAGGCGGTAGTGGTGAGTTCCCTCGCTGAGTCCGTGGGTTCCACCAACCTGGAGGGTAAACGACTAAGAAAAAATTTAGGGAAAATAGATTTTTATGAGAGAAAACATGTTTACTATCGTCCTCGTAGATCATGTAGACAAAACTAAGTTGCAATATTGTTGTACGACGTGAGGAGGATATAATAAAATAATTAAAAAGAAGTAAAAATTTTCGCCGTTGGATAGACTTGAATCCGGGATCTTCAAAACAGTAAACAGGTGCGATACCACTTGCACACTTTTGCAATAGACGTTAGCGTATTTTGTTACGCTTCTTATTAGCGCGTATGGTTAAATATTCAATTATTACAGTTAGATCTTAAATATTGATTGGAATGCATTCATTCAGTACCTGGCATGTTTTCAAATGTTCTTAAAGCAAGTTTCACGACCGCTTTGCGTTAATAATGCGAATTGACTGTAAAGTTTACCCCAAACGACAAGCGTCCTCCATGTTTTATTCCTTACAACATGGCGCACGAAATGCTAGCGTGTGATACACTTCAGCCATAAAAGCAGGTGTACGGGCGAGGATGAACAGAAACATACAGGATTTTTTACCAGCGATCACAACAGCTTCCATGCTAGCGAGTGTCGTGTGATACGGGCCTAATTATGGCACGGCTTGAGAATTGTAGACGGCGATGTTGGCACGGATGAGATGCGGGTAGCATCAACGCGCGCCCGCTTAAGGGCAATGCTTTCAATATGTATCAGGCAACTTTTGGCTGAACACCCAGCCCAAAAACATATCCATGTATAAAAAGAAGGCCAACGCGAGAATGTGTCCACGAACAAAATTTTGCCGTGACTGACCTGCCATCAACAATCGATTGAATGTTTGACTTGACCGTGACCTACGACATTTACCAACGTCGGCTACTAGCGAAAGGAAACACTTAGCCATGCAATGCATTATGTTGGCAATGGTAATAACAAATATAAAACGGTGTTAGTGTTGGCAACAAATCGCAATATTTAACAATGTTTATATATGTTACAGTGAAAAGATATTATGATTCAAGCATGACTTTAGTATGGATTTAAGCTAAATTTTAAAGTTCCTGTGATAAAAGACATATTCTTTTAACTATTGATGAGATAGTAATAATCAATATAACAATTTTCTACTACTGTGTAGTTATTTTCACAGAAAGTACATTGGCAACACTGAACTTTTTTCCCATAATTCCAAGACTGAATTTGAGAGCATGGTGGTGTTGTTAAACATTGGCAAGTCGTAGTACCTGGCTATTTATATGTGACCATTATTGTAATTCATGTAGTTTCTTTTTAGTCGCCACTCTGTTGTGATCACGCGACGTGCGACGTAATATTCGATTGATCAAGTTACTACACGAAGTAGTATGGTTCTCACTAAAGAATACAGGATATGTATGCCTCTGACAGTGGAAGAGGTAAGAGGAGCCAATTTTAACCATAGTGTACATAAGAAAATGTATTCCATCGGAAGAAATACAGCACACTTTTTCATTGAGTCACTGAACTTCATATCTTCAATTTATTTTTTACTTCTTTCAATTTCGCTGGGGGCGTGGTCCTTCAACTTCGTCACTCGCTTTTATTAAAGTGGTCGCGATTTAAATACCTGTCATTGTATGTCAGCTTTATATACTGACAAGATACGACCCTATCTCTCGGATTCCACGTAAAACTGGATTCATAAGGCCTAGGGTCATCAGATAAAATTTATTTTAATATTGCACCGTACCGTAGCGTGCTGACGAACTTGGGAATGCAAAATAATATAAATGCATCTTACCAAATTGTACGCTTTTATTCGTTGCTGGTTTGTGAAAATCTTACCTCTTATGTGTATTTTATTGAACAAAGTAGCATACTTGTTTTGTGAACTTCAAGTTCAGATTTTCTTACATAATATTTCTCCTGGGGAGCAGATGATATTTTTTCTCCCTTCCATAGAAACTCTTAATTTTTATATTAACTTGACCCATAATTATTCGCACAGGTGTGTTAACGCAAACACACCAGTGCTATTAATACTTTTTTTACTCTGCAAGTCAAGAAACAAAGACTAAATTTAGCAGCATTTCAATGGATATTTGGCCTACTAGTTAATCGTTAAAATAAATATAGCATCTTGCACCCCTAACACTGCACATAACTAAGCCTAACTACAGTCATTTGTTCAATTGGAAAAAAGAAAGGAAACTTCCATCACTAAACTATTTAACATGATTATTTGACAACAGTGGTTTAGGTATCAATTTCAAACATATGGGGATAATAACAAGCATAACTGACACACTTCCTGCGGACCTCACCCCTTATGCTCGGCTCGCTTTGCATGTTGGACGCCTGACCAATAATTTTTGTATCCAGCGAACCTAACCTCGGTAGAGAAATGGTTTTAGCGGGTGCAACCAAGCAGACACGCCAACAATAATGAAACTTCTTTTTGCACTTTAAATGGTCAAAATGTGTATTTAAGGTGAAATCAAGTAAAATAGCTTGCATTTCCGCTGAAGGAAGTATTACTGTAATCAATAAAGAAATGTAGGACATGGGCTACTGTGAAGTAGGCCTACGGCAAACATCAGTCATCTGCTTATTCCATTAAGACTAAAGATTATGACGAGAATAAAGAGATAACTTATATATCAACCAATTATAGCAAGTAGATAGATATAATTAATGGAGTGCCCCTAGCATTTCCCCACATCTAACGGTAGCACTGAATGAAAGTAGAACGAGCGATAACATTCTCTATAGTACATAAATTAGCCAAAATACCTTATTAAACGATGAGGAATAAATCACGGAATGATGTTTTAATCCTCCTCCGCTGTCTGTGACCCACCCAGCCATCCCAAATAGGATCATGACTTAAATAGGCAAAATTCCACCTGTGGCCGCCATTGGTCACATGAATCCTCATCAACACAGTACTGCTAACCTCGCCCTCACGGTACTATGCCGGACCAACACCCGACCATTCTAACCTTCGTTTTGTCCAATCCAATGGTTTATCACAATGGTTACCTCCTAACTCGTCCAGACCAATGGTTTTGTTTCAACCGTGCCCCGCTAGCTGTGCGCGGCCAAGGCCGCACCTACACCCGACCATTATAACCTTCGTTTCCAATCCAATGGTTTTTTACAATTGTTACAACGTAACACGTCCAGATTAATGGTTTTGTGTCAACCGTGCGCGGCCAAGGGCACACCTCCACCCAACCATTCTAACCTTCGTTTTGTCCAATCCAATCGTTCTTGACAGTGGTTACAGCCTAATGCGTCCAAATCACTGGTTTCTGACAATGGTTACAGCCTAACGCGCCTCGATGAATGTTTTCGGTATCAACAGTGATTTTGTATCCCACATGTTGGCTGCAATGTGTGTGCCACTAGAGTGCGCCTCGACAGTTGAATGAGAAGCAAGCACTGTCGGAACATGGCTGCCGTTTTTAAAAGAGCAATAAAAAAAACACATATTTACGTACTTTAGCACACATATGAGGTGCAGTAGTGACCAAGGTTCCTAATTTCAATACGTAATATCGCCCAGATGATGAAACAAGGACAAGAGGTATGTAAAAGTCACATTCATGTCCGATACAAGTGTTTAAGCCGCATTCTACTTTCATTCAGATTTAATCATCTAACCGCCACACGGCAAGAATTCTGTCACTATCCTTGCCTTTTGTTGCCACTACACGCTCTTCGAGTACACCTAACCCAACACTATCCATGGCAAGAAATCTGTCGCTAGCCTATGGCATAACATGGTTCTATCCTAACCACCATATGACAAGAATTTCTGTCACTAGCCTAGGGCATAACATGGTCTTACCCTAACCACCATATGGCTAGAATTTCTGTCACTAGCCTAGGGCATAACATGGTCTTACCTTAACCGCCATACGGCAAGAATTCCTGTCACTAGCCTAGGGCATACCATGGTACTGCCCTAACTACCATATGGCTAGAATTTCTGTCACTAGTCTAGGGCATAACATGGTCCTACCCTAACCGCCATACGGCAAGAATTCCTGTCACTAGCCTAGGGCATACCATGGTACTACCCTAACCACCATATGGCTAGAATTTCTGTCACTAGCCTAGGGCATAACATGGTCCTACCCTAACCGCCATACGGCAAGAATTTCTGTCACTAGCCCAGGGCATACCATGGTACTACCCAAACCACCATATGGCTAGAATTTCTGTCACTAGCCTAGGGCATAACATGGTCTTACCCTAACCGCCATACGGCAAGAATTTCTGTCACTAGCCTAGGGCATAACATGGTCCTTCCCTAACCGCCATACGGCAAGAATTTCTGTCACCAGCCTATTTCTTCGAATGCTGGAAAATTTTCTCCTACTTTTTCCTTATTTAAGTTACATGTTTTCTTGATATTCTGTGCAAAAAAAAAGTTACATTATTGTTTGTGTGTTTACTTGGATGCCCCCCAATGGTTTTAGTATGATCTTGTACATACAGGGTCTTTCATATAAAATAAGAGCGCCAAGCGGCGGCTTTGTTAACCGCGACTGCGGCCACCTTGGCCGAGCTTTTGGCGCGCCAAGGCCCCCTGCTTTAAGCGTGTGTACAATCCTATATGATGCAGTGGCCTTGCTAGCGTGTGTACAATGCTGAAATCTTACTTTAGTTAGTTAGTTATTGTTGATGAAACCGAAACCCCTACTTGTGCTAAATTTGTGAGTGATTTATTCGGAGACCGTTCAAGATTCTCGCCAATGTCATCTAGCTCATCCTCTGTTGAAACTGTTCGTGTGCAATGATAACTGTCTCACCATGTTAGCACTTGAGGTTTAGACTGGCGACTGAGCAACTGCACGCTTATTGCAAAAAAAAAAATGCCTTCGTATGTACTATGCGCGGGCTTTCAATACTATAGGGGTTTCGGTTTCATCAACAATATACAATTTTCAAAAGAAAAATATGTATTGTCCGTTGAGCCACTATATATTTAAACACAAATAGTGCTAAATGTTCCGGCATAACTCAACAAAATGACAGTGTTTCGGCCCGGTGTGCAATTGGGCTCTTCAGTTGGTTAAAGCACACCTCACCAAGACACTGTCTAGTACACACTGGGAAGGCCATTGCAAGACGCATCTGATACATGTGTATCCACGTCACGAGCAAAGCCAGTGCACTATGGGAGTCGAAACTCCTCTCCAAAGCAATTATAACCTTACCTTGGCATTGAATATACAATTTTCAAAAGAAAAATATGTATTGTCCGTTGAGCCACTATATATTTAAACACAAATAGTGTTTCTTTTGAAAATTGTATATTCAATGCCAAGGTAAGGTTATAATTGCTTTGGAGAGGAGTTTCGACTCCCATAGTGCACTGGCTTTGCTCGTGACGTGGATACACATGTATCAGATGCGTCTTGCAATGGCCTTCCCAGTGTGTACTAGACAGTGTCTTGGTGAGGTGTGCTTTAACCAACTGAAGAGCCCAATTGCACACCGGGGCGAAACACTGTCATTTTGTTGAGTTATGCCGGAACATTTAGCACTATTTGTGTTTAAATATATAGTGGCTCAACGGACAATACATATTTTTCTTTTGAAAATTGTATATTCAATGCCAAGGTAAGGTTATAATTGCTTTGGAGAGGAGTTTCGACTCCCATAGTGCACTGGCTTTGCTCGTGACGTGGATACACATGTATCAGATGCGTCTTGCAATGGCCTTCCCAGTGTGTACTAGACAGTGTCTTGGTGAGGTGTGCTTTAACCAACTGAAGAGCCCAATTGCACACCGGGGCGAAACACTGTCATTTTGTTGAGTTATGCCGGAACATTTAGCACCATTTGTGTTTAAATTCATCAACAATAACTAACTAAAGTAAGATTTCAGCATTGTACACACGCTAGCAAGGCCGCTGCATCATATAGGATTGTACACACCCTTAAAGCAGTGGGCCTTGGCGCGCCGAAAGTTCGGCCAAGGTGACCGCAGCTACGGTTAACAAAACCGCCGCTTGGCGCTCTTATTTTATATGAAAGACCCTGTACATACATACATATCCCACGTCGTTCCATCTATTAGATGGGTCGGCGAATGAGGCCCCTCCACCAATTTCTGTCTCTGTACCTCTCTTCTTCTTCAATGCTGTCCCAGTCCTGGCCCAATTGTTGGATGTCATTTCACACCATGCCTGCATATCTCCTTCTTGGCCGTCCTCTTGATCTTCGGTCATGAAGCTGCAGTTCATACATTTGTTTTGGAATTCTGGTAACATCCATCCAACCACATGAGCCTTTTCAAGGTTATTTTATCCTGTAGTTTGTCGACGTGAACCAATTCTCTGATATGCTCATTGCGAATTCTGTCTTTTCTTGCCTTACCAACCATGGCTCTGGCAAATCGCATCTCTGCTGCCTGAATCCTTCTCTCATCTTTTTTCCTCATGGTCCAAGTTTCACAACCATAGGTCAAAATTGGCACGTAATAAGTCTGATAGATCGCTCGTTTACATTGCAGAGGCACTTTCTGGTTCCATACGAAGTCTTGAACAGCTCTATAAAATGTACCTCCAGCCAAAATCCTGTTGGTGATTTCCTCATCAATGGCACCTGTTGCTGATATCACACTTTCCAGATATTTAAAATTTTTGAGAAAATCTAAGCTGTCTGCCATCAATTTCAATGGAACCTTCCGGTTGGCCGTTTCTCTGCATAACTAGCACCTCACTTTTTTCTACACTAAACATAAGACCATATTCCTTTGCTCCTTCTGTCCATGGTTTGATCTGTTCTTGCAATTCTTCTTTGGAATCACCCCTCACACATGTCATCCGCAAAGAGCATAACTTTCATTTTTCCATCGCCGATGGTTTGGTATACATTTTGTTGGATGTCATTCATCACAGCACTGAAGAGAAGAGGAGACAGAACTCCCCCTTGCCTTAGACCTGTAGTTATTCTAAAGGGTCCTGTCAGTCCTGATGGTATTTTAACACGACTATTGATTCCCTCGTAAATGTTCTTGATTCTCTTGACTATATCATTACTCAAACCACTCTTCCTCAACAATGTCCAGACTTTATCCCTGTTCACAGCATCGACTGCCTTTTTGATATCCAGGAAGGCTATCCAGAGATCTTTGTGTTCATAATATTTATCCATCAATTGATGGAACCCAAATATTATATCAACTGTTGACCTGCCTTTCCTGAATCCATATTGTTCCTCTGATAATCTTGGTTCTATCAGTGGTCTAATCTTTCCTTCTATAATCCTTTCATACAATTTTCCCATTTGAGATGCTAATGTAATGCCCCTGTAATTAGAACACCTCTTCCTGTCACCCTTCTTAAACAATGGAACGATAATGCCCTCCTTCCAGTCGGCTGGAATCTGTCCTTCTTTTCAAATCTTACGAAGAGCCTGTATATCCACTGCTTGCCAATAATTCCCATCGATTTGATCATTTTACCACTCACCTCATCAATTCCTGGGACTTTCCTGTTTTGATATACTTCCAGGCAGAGGCGCACCCAGGGGGGGCTTTGGGGGCTTGAGCCCCCTCCAAAACCCGGGAACACTTTAAAAACATTGATGATATCTTTCAAGAAAATTGATTGCATAATGGGCTCCAGAAGGTTTAGTGTTGGAACGTTGGAACATTTTGCGAATTTCTACTGGTTTAAAATAGAATTATGTTAGGCCTATATTTATGCAACACTTGAGTGATAATAATATATGTTGTAAACACAACACGATCGGATATTTCCGGCCGTTGTCGTAACTATGCTCGGAGCAAGATGCGCGTGGGACAGCGGTGAAAATTTCTCTCCCCAAGGTATTATGCTGTGCTCTGTGTCAGGCGTCAAGTCAGTAGTGGTGTCTGTAAAAGTTGATTCGTTGATTGTTGTTGTGTTTGTATTTTCTATTGGCTATTGGTGTTCGTAGTGTGTCCAATTGGACTAGTAGTAATGGGAGACAAAAGAAAGTCAAACATGCAAAACTACTTTAAACCGTTAAAAATCAATAAATATGATGTGGTTAGTGTTAGTGAATGTGGCAATCTTTCAACGAGTAAGGAACTGTTAAGAAGGACTGCAAGCATAGAAAAACAGCCAAGTTGTTCGTCAGAGGAGGGCTCGGAGGCAAATGTGAGCAGGCCTAAGGCCGTTGTAAGTAAACGTAACATGGATTTGGACATTGGTTTATTTAAAAGCAAAGTGTTGACGGACAATGAAAAGTTCAAAGTTTAGAATGACAAATGGGTTCCTCAGAGCAACTTTAACGTTCCTTTTAGATCGCATGGGAACCAACAACGAAAATTTTTGTTTTCATGGCTAAAGAAATATACCTGGCTTTCGTATTCTGAAATTGAAGACTCTGCATACTGTGTGCATTGTATGCTTTTTTTTCAAAAAACGAAGTAGGTAAGAGGAAAGCTCAACATACTGGACAACTTGTTGAAGAAGATTTTTGTAACTGGAAAAAAGCACTAGAAAAGTTGGAAATATCTGTTCCCGAAAGAAACAGGATGTCAATTGTCCGATTGAGTTATGTATATTAACAAATTCACAATGAAATTTGATAAAATGGTCTGGTTTGCTCAAAACAGTTGCCAGCGTTTCGCCCCAGTGTACCATTGGGCTCTTCAGTTAGAATTGGTACACCTCTCCAAGACGCGTGGCTAGTACATACTGAGAAGGCCGCTGCAAGGCACAAATGTTATCACGAGCAGCGCCAATGTACTACGGAAGTCAAAACTTCCTTTCAAAAATAATGTTAGCTTACCTTGCTAATCCAAATTGTAAATATCTGTTCCGGAAAGAAACAGGATGTCAATTGTCCGATTGAGTTATTGGTTATGAAATATGTGAGCAATTTTTGAAGTTAATGCCTCTAACCTCTACTACGGGTAGCGTATTGGCGAAAACATTGATTAAAGGTCTTGAAGACAGTAATATAGACATAAATAACCTAGGTGGCCAGGGGTACGATGGGGTGGCTGCCATGAGTGCAAAGTTTAAAGGGGCTCAAGCGTGCATCCAAGAAGCTCACCCCACAGCAATATACGTGCATTGCGCAACCTAGCATTGTCGACCGCGTCTGAGGTTGTATCGATCAGAAACTGCTTTGGAATAGTGGAGAAGTTGTGGGATTTTTTTTAACACTCCTAAAAGACAAGCAGTTTTAAAACAGTGCATTGAATCTGAGATAAATCTTGAAACCAACAAGAAAAAAAACTCCTGCAGCTTTGCCCAACGAGATGGTTACAAAGGCACGATGCTATTTTTGTTATGAAAGAACTGCTGCAACCTCTTGAAGTAGCGTTAGAGGAGATTAAAAACTGGAATGATAGGGAATCTTCTTCGGGAGCTCTAATACTACTAAACTCCTTAAGTTAAGGTGAATTTATAATTTCTCTCATGGCATCAGAAAAACTGCTTGGTTACACAGTAAACCTAAGCAAAAAGCTTCAGGGAACTGATTTAGATTTATCGTCTGTAATTAAACATGCTGAAACTGTGATTGAAAGCTTAAAATCTCTAAGAAAAAAATGCAGATCAAGAATTTCACTCGTTGTTTGAAGAAGCTAATTGCTAATAACTGGGGTTCAATAATTTTGATGCCTCGAACAGTTGGAAGACAACTGAACAGAAGAAAAATACCAGCAGAAACTCCAGAATTATACTATAAAAGATCTGTTTTCATCCCTTGGATTGACTCTTTCATTATTACATTGGAATCTCGATTCATCAAGCATAAAGACTTATTAAAGAGTTTTGAGTGCTTACTGCCATCAGCCAATGCATCACATACACATAAAGAAACCTTACAAGAAAAAATGCAACTTGATTTCTTACAGCTGTGTAATTTTTATAAGAATGACATAATTGAAAGTGGAGGAAACAACAAAGGCCTGCTTATGGCTGAGTTTGAACTGTGGCACAAGAGCTTCAAGACCCACGCTAATATTCCTAATAACGCAATTGATGTGTTGAATCTACGTGACAAGGACTTGCTTCCTAATATCCACACATTGTTGAGAATTTTGTGTACCGTCCATGTGACTACAAGCACTGCTGAGAGGCCATTTTCTACACTACGTCGGCTGAAAACATATCTTAGGAATATCATGGGTGCAGACAGGCTGACTGAACTAGCAGCACTGAATATTGACCGGGAAATTGAAATCACCAGTACAGAGGTAGTTTCCGTTTTGATAAAATCTGCTAGGCGGCTGGATTTTGTTCTGTGAAATTTGAGTTTCCACTTTATTCAAACAACGTTAATGTTAATTCATTAATACATGATTTGTATTCAACTAAGTTATTTGTTTAAACTTGCATTCAGCCTGTGTAATTCAGTTCAACTTGAAATTCTAGAAATTTTTAAGATTTTTTATTATAATGTTAGTTATGAAGGAAAATTAATATAACTTATATATTTTCACGTATAGATGAAACGATTAGCTCAGGACAGGGAGGCATGGAGTGCTGCATCAAACCAGTCAAAAGACTGAAGACTCAAACAACAACATAAAATATTTGTTACAATCCATAACACTATGGTATACAATTACATCTCGTAATTTTTAAAATGTAATTTTTAGTTCCAATTAAATTTACATATTCAAAATCAAAATGTTATTATTAATTTCCAAAACCTATACTAGTTCTTGGTATAAACAACTCAAAACTTAGTAAATGATTGCAGATAATTGATGTTACACATCAATCTGACGATCCTGGTAGCTAGTTATGATAATAGTGAGCAGAGCAATCCAGTAGTTATCACTCTGATCGTGATCAAAAGTTAATTCTTGATAAAAATCATGCAGTTCCTTTGTATTACTTGTATGAACTTAGCTCAATGGTACTGTAACTAAAATTTGTATAAAACCAATGCACATTTTGTTTGAATAATCTCCAGTCCAATATCATCTTTTGTATTGGTTTTAACAGAGCATTCTACAGTATGTTTGATCTTATAGAGTATCTTTTTATGCATACGATCTCGAATATACATATTTACATACAAGATAATGGACACATTCTCTTTCCGCCCCTGCTTCCAGGCATATTCTATATCGTTCCATGTCAGATCCATATTGTCTTCCATCCAACTGTCATTTACCACATCATCTACTGGGATCATTGTTGATCAGTCACATTCAATAATTTGTCAAAATAATTCTTCCATTCCTCTTTAATTTTGTTATCACTGGTAATTAAATTACCATTATCATTTGTCAGGAATTTAGTGTGTTCTTTTTCCCTACGTCTATTCTTAATCATTCCATACAGCATTTTCTTGTTGCCATCTGCATCTTCCTTTAGCTTGTCACTCCATCCATTCAGCCAGGCTTCCCTCTCTTTCCTGACAATCTCTTTAGATTCCTTTTTAGCTAATTTATAAAGCTCCTTGTCCTCATCACATCTACTGCTGAAGTATTTTCTACAAGCATTGTTCTTTTTCATGACTGCCTCTCTTGTCCGATTATTCCACCATGGTGTTTCTTTCCATTTTCTTTTGCCATTTGTCCTTCCACATAACTCCTCCGTGTTTTGACCAAGCACTCTTTAAAAGTTTTCCATTCTTCCTCAACTGTTCCTGTGTCAGTTTTGGGTAAGCTTTGGCGTATTTTTTCTTGATATTCTTCTACTGTTTTTTGATCTTTTAATTTCCACACCTTTAATTTCTTCTCCTGAAGAGTTCTTATTTCTTTCAACTTATTAAAATTGAAGCGGCTAACCAGAAGTCTATGATCACTATCTAAGGATACACTAGGTATTACTTTAATATCCAACAATCTTCTTTGAAGATACTTATCTACCATAATGTAGTCTATAATTGACTCTTGTCGTCCATCCCGTCCATATCTGGTAATCTTGTGACTTTTCTGTTTTTTATACCATGTGTTACCAACGACTATATTATTTCTTAAACAAAAGTCTAGGAGTCTGCTTCCCTCAGTATTCCTCAATCCCCATCCATGAGGTCCCATAATACTCTCATAACCTTGCATCTCATACCCTATCTGCGAATTCATATCACCAATAATGATGGTCCCTTCACCTTTGACCTGTTCTTCAAAGGCTTCTTCAAAAGAGTCTTTCTCTATATCATCACTACCTACTTGTGGAGCGTAACACTGGATGATGTTAATGTTCTGAGTTTGGTCTAAGTTTATATTGACTTGTATGATCCTGTCTGTTTTGAACTGTGTCTGTTAATCGCTGCTTCATTGCATGGTTCAGTATTACACCCACACCATTCTTAGCTGATACTCCACCAGACCAATACAGATGGTAACCTTCTCTTAGTTCTTTTGAACCCTGACCCTTCCATTTGGTTTCACTGAGTCCTAGCACGTTAATATTTCTGGATTTCATCAAATCCATGCACTCTTCTATTTTACCTGTCAAAGTAATGATGTTCAGAGTTGCTGCCCTGACTGTAGTCACTGTCCTGTATTTATTAGCTCTCTTACTGGATTTTGATAAAGCATCGAGCGTTAAGCTGTCATTGGCATCATTACCAGGAGAACTGGTGTCAATTTTTGGTTGTTTAGATTTCATTCTGAGGCCTCTTTTAGTTTTGAAAGCAATGAATAATCTGCTACCGGCTTGCTAGGCCTGTCGTAACTTCACGAGAGCCCCGTTAGCCATCATTTTTCAGGGTTCCTGTAGGGCCTTCACAGCTACCATAGCGGTCCAGGGCACACAAAGTTCCCACTGTACTTCGCCCCTACAGGCAATCCCCTAATTTATGCCGTTGCCTGTCTCCCACGATGTGGACGAGGGGTTGGACTTGTGGGACTCGTAGTAATCAGAATTAAGTGATATACAGTAGCCTAGTCGCATGAACGACGATATATCTACGTTTATAAAGTGAAATGAATTTAACCATTTTGGTTTCTTAGGATTCACATTGAGAACAATACCAATTTCTTACAAAAAAGCTTTTTGAGGTTTTGCCTGGTCAGTAGGCCTATAGTACTTGAAGTACTGTATCGTAAGAAATTGATCACTCTGTCTTGCGTCAGTGTTTACTAGATGCTTTCTAGATCCTCGAATGTCACGTTTGTATTAGGCTTTTTTGAATTTTCTGGATGTTTGCTTTGATCTGTATCAAGTAATACTTCGATTTTTACAGTTTTGGTAAAGAAGAGTAACTTAGATTTTAGAATTAGAAAAAAATTGAGTCTGAGCATAATGCACATTACTGACCAGTGTACACCAACAGTGTGATGATCGTGCTTCTGCATGTCAACTCCTGAAGACTTTGCCCCTTTCCATTCATCCCACACAGTATTGCCGCAGTTAGCAATTGCTGATTACGTCGTCATGGGTTTCGATCAAAGTAGCCTAAAGCAGGGGTACTGAAACGTTTTCTGTCATGCCCCCCTTCTGTAACATATATCTAGCATCCCTCCTCGATTCATCTTTCCTTTCTTAGTACTTCTCATCGCCTACTTCGCACAAAAGAAACGGATCACAATATCTACAGTATGTGCTTCTGTCTAATTACTGCAACTACCCGTTACAATAATGATAATAATACACAATTTACTATTCTTAGAGCACATTGGTCTTTGTTTAAATTCGAATCTACCCCCAGGGGCTCACATCTAGTGGGACGCGGGTTGGCGACCACGGGACCCCAGCTGAGTCTGGCATTGCTTCCACTTACTTGTGCCGGGCTCCTCTCTGTCTTCTTTCCTGTCGACCTCACTTGGTCAACTCTTGTTCTCTTCCGACCCCGACGATATTAGGGTACCCGAGGCCTAGGGAGTCCCTTCATTTCCCGCCTTAATTGGCCCTTGTCTCATCTTTTCTGATTCCCTCCTTCTGCGAGGGGTCAGTCTTCTTTTTCTTTTCATGTTATCTCCTGCCTTCTGTTCAAGGCCCTCAAGGAGGCAGGGTGTATGTAGCCCCACCACTTCTGGTGCACCCTGGATATTGCTACACCCTCAGGGGCTCACGGCTGGTGAGTTCGGGAGTTGGCTACCCCGAGAGATTCCTGAGCTGGGTCCGGTTTCCCCCTTTTGTCCCTTACCTTTGGGGCGGACCTTCTCCTCTTTCACTTTCCTATCTGCCTTTCATGGCTCTCCTTCCTTCCAAGTCCCTCAATCTGCATTCTTCGAGGTTTGAGGGCATTTCTTTTCCTCCTGTCCTTTATTTGCCTTATTCTCCTTTAGTTTTCCATTTCTTCTTCTAGTATGTAGGTTAGTAGTTAGTTTTAGTTTTAAGTTTGCATTTCATTTTCATCTTCACGATCACCCAAATCATCAGGGGCTGATTACCTAGATGTTAGGCCCCTTAAAACAACAATTATCATCATCATCATCATCATCATCATCATCAAATTCGAATCTTGTACTTTATGGTACTTTCTTTCATGGGGTATCTTTTTACCACTGCCAATAAGTTACTTTTATCAGTTTATTGTAAATCGGGCTAACCACTTCCACTGAATACGCACTAGAATTCTCCTGTTCACTCACAACTGACTGCAAAGTCAACAATGGCAGGAATAGAAGAATGTATTCGTGTAAGGAAGTGGCGGTCACATTGTCGAGTGGCTTGTCATTAGTGGTTGTTAAGTGTTTGGTGAGGAGATATCGCTGCGGGTGGCAGGTGAAAGGGAGCTGTGTTTGAAATGTTACTGTACGCCTTTTCTCAGAATTCCTACTGGCAGGATCTACTGGTGAAATAAGACAGCAAAAGTACGAGTTTATTAGTCTTGAATGGGCGTGGGAGCTTCCTGCCTGTGATAGGTTCATGGATATGAGGAGAGCAATTTTAGTTTCAGAATATGAAATATAAAGATTTCAATCAGGTAGGCCTACCACAAGGTAGGCAAATCACCAGATGAGATTCTCAAAATTCTCCAGAAACTCAAAATAAGCCAAAGGTTCGTGTACCGCACTATCCAGCGCTTCCTCGAGACTGGAACTGTGAAAGACCGAGACAAGAGTAGGAAGACCACGCACTGTGCGGATTCCAGAATTGGTGAAAGTAGTGGCGGCTCGTGTGCGAAGAAATCCGGTGTGGAGACAGTCTGTGATGGCTCATGAGCTGAAAATTTCCAAAATGTCTTTATCTCACACTTTGAGCAGTGAACTGGGACTTCATGCTTTCAAACGACGGAAAGGACACCTCCTCACAAATGTGCTGAAGGAACATAGGTTCTTAAAATCAAAACGCTTACTGTCGCGTTATGCAGCAAGTGGTCACCAAATAATCCTTTTTGCTGTTGAAAAAATTTTCAGTGTTGAGGAGACTCTTACTGCCAAAAATAACAGGGTATATGCCACATGCTCTGCACAAGCTGCTGAAAAGGCTCCAAGGATCCAGTGGGGCCACCATCCTTCAATGTCATGGTGGGGTGGGGCGTGAGCTACGAAGGTAGCACGGACCTCCATTTCTGTGAGGAAGGGGACAAAACGTCGGCTAAAGTGCATCAGGAGACAAGAGTTGGAGCCACTGGTCAAGAAACTCAACAACCACCTCTTCCATGGAGAACATCAGAGCTTCCAGCAGGATTCGGCACCAGCACATAAGGCTCGCACATCTAAGGAGTTGCTTGTGGCCAATGTTCCGGACTTTATTTCAACCTCGAATTGGCCTTTTGCAAGTCTGGACCTAAACCGCCTGGACTACAAATTGTGGTCCAAGCTTCAGGAGATGGCTTGCAAGAAGAGACCTCCAAATATTGAAAGTTTAAAGTGTTTTCTTTTGAAGGCAGCAGCAGATTTTCTGATGGAAGTGGTGCGTAATTCAATTGATGAGTGGCCACGAAGACTCAAGGACTGTGTTCGTGCCAAAGGTGGCCATTTTGAATAATGACATGTGATTTTGATTTGTTTCACATCCATTAAACTAATATCATTAGGATATTAAAATATCTCAAACCATCTGAGGAGCATCGTTTCAAATCATATTAAGTGCACTGATCATAATTTTACAGGAAATCAAAAAGAACATTTTACTTCCTAACCAATAAGATATGTCAAAATTCAAAACGGCAAGATCTAGATATTGAGGTTATGTTCCAGAATCAGTCATCATTGAAATCATTTCCCAATAGATGAAGGCGCCATTCTAATTATAAAATTTCACTTAATACGTTTTGAACCAATTCACTGAACATAATACGTTTAGATACAACCGTATTTGCACATACAGTAGAGCGTCGTTTAACCGGACTAATTGGGACCGAAGTGCTCTGGATAACGATTTTTCCGGGTAATCGAACATGCGTTTATTTCATAGGAAAACACATGCACAGTACATTATGGTAATAACCACCAAGCTTCGCATTTAACTGCAACGCTTTCTCACATAACAAAGGTCCAGAAATGGGATCTCTTTTACTTCTTGTCTGAATAAACCATAAGTACACCGCTTCTTCCAATTTTTATCCCTAGCTGATCTCGTGGTTCTACTCTTTTTAGACCCTTCTTCCCTATCTAACTTCGACGCATAATTCAGAATTTCAACTTTCCTTTCTTCAAATCATAAATTGTGGATTTTCTAACACTAAGACACTGCACACTCTTACCTTTATCCAGTTTATTAATGATCTCCACCTTCTCCTCAATGGATAAAACATTGCGATTTCATTTTTCTTTTTTGTCACTCGTAGGAGCCATTTTCACAACGTAATACAGTACAGTACACACACTCACATACTGTAGCCTAACACATTGAAACATTCTAGAGTAAACAAACCGAAGGTGACATGAGAGACAACAATTGAAAACGAGAACTGACTCACTACTGTAGTGAGTGCGCGCTGCTCCGTCTTTTTCTTTTTTTGCTCGTCCGGATAATTGACGTTCCGGTTGTTTGACATCCGGATAAACGACGTTCTACTGTAATACAATTTGAAACGTTCATTGGATCACAGAGTATTTTTATTGACTTTATTGTTAGACACAGAGCATCATGTACAGTAAATAAAGTTATAATTAACACATTGTTGATCATGGTATATTGATGGTTTACAGTCTTGCAAGTAATCCTTCTTCCTCGTGCAAACAATCACAGTCGTCGTCATCATGAGCCGGCATACCAGAGTCTGATGTTGAACCGATGTTTAGTGCTGAAACATAAAACTGCAAGCTATCGAACTCTTTCCAGTTATCTCCAAATCTTGTTTTCAGCAGGTTCTCGACATCCGGTTTTTTAGCTTCAGGTAGTGCTCTCGGTTTATCACTTACGGAAGGTTCCTGTACCTGGTCCAGACGTATGCCTCGTTTCAGAAGGGTTGTGAATCGCTTTGAGGGGTCATCAAACCTGTACGTCGGCTCCATGTTTACTGTAACGTGGAATTGGCCATATTTCTTGCGTTTCTTCAGAATCACTCTCTTAATTTCTTTAATCCTGTCCAATTTCTTAAACTGCTTGGCGAGCATTTTGTAGTCCCTTACAACCCATTCTTTGCCTAGATTTTTTACAGTCTCCACAGACTGATAGATCTCTCGGTATTCCTCGGGCGTAACGATGTCAGCGCATTTACGAAGAGACTTTTCTACAACACCAAAAACCCTGCCTTCGGGTAAAAAGGAATGTCCTCTCGTAGGAAAGATGACAACAATCTTGGAAATGTTAGCAGGTGCTTTGTTTTGAAGCCAATAAACTAGAGGATGGATAACATGCATGTTCTTGTTTTGGCCTCCACATCCGTCTGCGAACAGCCTGATACAGGTGATCGAATTATCGAAATTTACCTTGTCTAGAAAGGAAGTATGGTAACACCTGATGACACCTCATTCGCCCCTCTTCCAGCCTCAGTCTCATTCCATGTATAAAAGTTTGGATTCTGAATACTGACATCGGTAATACACAGTGCGTAAAATGATACTTGGCGCGAATAGTACGCTTCGCCAATTGATAATTTAGGCAGTGGTTGTACCTGTTGCAAATCGAAGCAGAAGGACATTGTGTCAGCAGGGCGTTCCCTCATAAGTTTGTGAAAAGCCTTTGAGCGAATTTTATGTTTTCCCAACTCAGCTAGTAAACAGTTCTTTTTCTCATTGTCTTTTTCAGATTTAATCTGAAAAAGCATTCGCGCGCAGTAACTATAAGCATCTGTGGATGGTGTCCCAAACCCAATGTTGAACTGTGTACAGAAAATATTCTGGAAGAACCATTTCTTCACTTTCGAGTCTGCAGGAACACTCGTATTAAACATTTTGTAGAGTCTGTTTATGTTTAATTCTGCTGGTAGATAAAGCCTCTGACATTTATTCCTGTTGTGATGTGATTCCTTCCTCTTAACTTTCAAATAAACGCAGTCACCTTTTCTTTCTCTGCAGCCAACAGAGCACTCTTTCTATTCCCGCCTCTCTTCTTTTGAACACCTTCACCATTCTTGACAGATTTAGATATATTATTAAAGAATTTTGAGCAGGCCACCTTCACTTGATCACCAGTTTTCACCTACAAGAGAAGAACAAACCACTTGTATAGCTAACCTCATCAGCTGTATTCCATTCTTATGAGTTCGGTTGTACTGTGCAATAATATAAACTTTTTCCTCGCAACAGAAGGAAGACGAGGATAAAGCCCCCCACCATTTATTACAATTGACTCTTTACTGAATTACTCAGCTGTTCACTACAGATAATGACGTTCAGATAATAACATGGCAGTGTAGCAATTTCTCCTGTATTGTAGTAGCAGTATTATAAACAAAAATATAACCTACCTCATACGACACAACAATGGAATTCCGCCTGAACTCTCCAGCATAATGTTTTGCAGTTCTTCGTAGTTTCGTAGATGTAACTTTTATCATGTGGCTCAGTCGGCGATCTTGTTCCACTTTGTTTGGTACATTGTTAATTATATTTTTTGCTTTTACCAACTAGAATACTGGGATGCTCCCACACTTGAATCTGCCTTCCTTGTGATTGCATGGGGGCTCAAAATTTACTTAAATGTGGTCCCCCAGGGGCTCACATCTAGTGGGACATGGGTTGGCGACCACGGGACCCCAGCTGAGTCCGGCATTGCTTCCACTTACTTGTGCCGGGCTCCTCTCCGTCTTCTTTCCTGTCGATGTCCCTTGGTCAACTCTTGTTCTCTTCCGACCCCAACGGTATTAGGGTATCCGAGGCCTAGGGAGTCTTTCACTTTCCCGCCTTAATTGGCCCTTGTCTCATCTTTCCTGATCCCTCATTCTTCGAGGGGTCAGACCTCTCCTTTCCTTTTCATTATATTTCCTTTGCTCTTTAAGATTCCCACACTGTTTTTGTTAATTGGACCCCCGTGTATCTAAATTCCATTTAGCGATTTTTTTTTTTGAGTAGTTTGAATCTACCATACATTTTGTAAGCATTTTCAATTTTAATTGCATTTTGTAAGTATTTTGAATATCAATTGCACTTTGTGATTATTTGGAATCTGAAATGTGCATTTTTCAATCCAAATTGCATTTTGTACGAATTTTCAATCTCATTTGCATTTTGTAAGTATTTTGAATTTCACTTGCACTTTGTAAGTATTTCGACTGTACATTGCATTTTGTACGTATTTTGAACTTAACCTACATTTTGTGTGTATTTTTCAATCTATTCCTTTTGTGAGTATTTTCGTTCTAAATTCCCTTTTGTAAATATTACCGCTCTCCATTTTGTGAGTAGTTTCAATCTGAGTTCCTTTTTGTAAGTATTTTCCTTCTCTCTTAATTTTCGTTCTGGATTCCACTTCATTGACATTTTCGCTATCACCCAGACCATTAGGGGCCGAAAACCTAGATGTTAGGCCCCTTAAAACAACAATTATCATCTTCATCATCAACTTAAATGTGGATCTCGATTCGAGTACCGATAATAAAAAGATGTCCTCGTTATCATAGGACTATTAATAACTAAGGGAAGAAACGCTTATGCAATGTGTAATAACATGCATTTATGCTAGCTTTCCTTTGCGAATAGCACATAATATAATACACCGACATTACAAATTTCACTGATAATGATCATTAGTAACATACACCAGGAGTGTTTACTTACCGAGCTTCCTGATCACATTGTCTTTTAGTTTTCGCAACTCTCATTCGCTTTCTACTTCCTTTGGAACGTTCTCCTACGGGTAAGTAGCCCTCCATGGTGATCGAAAGTGCACGGGCATGCAATCAACACCACGCTGTCAACAACGACATAAAAGTAGCAGGAACAGCCAACAAAGCAGCGGGATAAATGCAGGCTGGAAAACACATCGCAAACATAATACGTTTTGAACCTGTCACCGCGGGGCACATAATACGATTTGATCCGAATCATGTTAGTCAGCACTAATTTCCTATGGGAAAGAATACGAAATGACCTGATCTAACTCAACGGCATTGGCGGGAAACCGCATCAAACCGTATTGTGACCTCGAGTGCATTTAATATGTTTTGAAACGATGCTCCTCATTTATTGTAAAACTCAGCAACATTTCTAGGTTTGTGCCATGTCTTGTGTGGGGTTTCGCCTAGCCAAGCTGGCTCGTCAGCGGGCTCTTGGTGTCCCCGCCCGGACACTGGCCGTGAAAGCCAATATAGCATCTTTTTGGAAGCCTTCATAGGGAGGTTATGGCTGCTTGAGCTTTTAGTTGTAGCAGATAAGAGGTGCAGGTGCGCTTCATAAAAAGGGAGGTGGCACGCAGTTCGCTACTCCTGTGGGGGGTCCGGGTGGGGACACCAAGAGCCCGCTAATAAGTCAGCTTGGTGTCCTAGGCGAAACCCCACACAAGACACGGCACAAACCTAGAAAAATTGCCGAGTTTTGATTCACTGGCCGTGATAGCCAATATACCATCATTTATTGTAAATTTATTGGAAATTTGGTGACAGTATTTATGGTAAGACTACGTAGAATCTATGTTCTTTTCTACCATGGCTTGTTATTTGTGAAATTATCCAGTGGCATAGATGAGCACATTGAGTCATACTCCATTATTTCAGTGGGGAGCTGGAAGTCTAGGGATCCGAGGGTTCGATTCAGAAATCGACAGTAGCCATCATGAATGGTTTGCCCCCATTATTGTTCCCTATACACTCCCCATGCAAATGCCAGAATAGTATCTTATTTGAAGTTCCAGGGCACCTACTCTAATCCTTGACACACACTTCTACATACATCACAAATAAAGAGATTATCGGGGTGTGATGGTTCAGTGGTCAAGTTGTTTGCCTCTCACCAAGGTGGAGCAGGTTCGATTCCCGGTCAATGCATGTGAGATTTTCGAAGTGAAATATCACATCCTGTGGTTCGGATTCTACCTAAAATGGAGGTCCCGTGGCGCATGATCGCGAGATACGGTCTCGTAAAACTACAACCTTCCTTCCTTAAACAGACTATCACACAAATCCAATATAAGTTTGTCCAATGGTAACGCTGAATGATGTATCACTCCCTTATAACTTTTCTTAAGTACAAAAATTGACCAAAATACCTGTAGTAATGGTTAGGAAAAAATCTGGACATGATGTAGTAATAGATGTTGACTCCTCTGCGGTCTATAACCCACCCACCGTCCCCTTGCCAATCCCGCACTTACGGTACTACTTTGTATATGTGCGAGTTCACTTGACAGTGCCAGAGTTTGAACGTGAATACTGTTCTACATACAAAGTAAACCTAACCTGGGGCTTACGCACCAGACCCCCTGGCTTGTATTGCAATCAGTAATTTTCGTCCAGACAGTCATCTAACCAAGTAGCGACCAATGATTTCGTCCAGAACAATGGTTTAGTCCAGACAGTGGTCTAACCAAATAGCGACCACTGAATTCGTCCAGAACAATGGTTTAGCCTAGACAGTGGTCTAACCGAATAGCGACCACTGAATTCGTCCAGAACAATGGTTTAGCCTAGACAGTCGTCTAACCAAATATCGACCAATGGTTTAGTCCAGACACCCATTTAGTTCATCCGTATTTTTGTGTCCTCTGGAGTATTTTGTATCGGATATGTTGGCAACTACTGCCGTCAATGTGTGCGCCTTGTGTGAGCGATCGCTGCGGTAATTTCACATACTAAATATGCTGTCGAACATGGCTGCGGTTGTTAAATAAACTACTTCTTCTTTTTCTTCAGTGTTTGTCCCGCCTGGTGGCAAGGTCCGCTACATGGATTCGATGTTTCCATTGAGTTCCGTCCTGTGCCATGTCAGGGTGGAGATTGACACCCTTCAGACCTTTGTGAAGGGTATCGGCCCATCGCTGTTTTGGTCGTCCTTTTGGTCTATTACCGGCGACTTCCAACACGTAACCCGCCTTTGCTATAGTGTCTGCCCCTATCCTCAGCACATGTCCAAACCCTCTTAAACGACTCTCGCGTATTTTTTTCAGGAATGGGTGCAATGCCAAATCTCTCCCTGATGCATTCATTGGGGATGCGATCCAGTTTAGTAACACCAGCTGTCCACCGCAGCATCCTGGTCTCCATGACTCCCAGTCGATGCTCAGTCTCAGTCGTAGTAGGCCAATATTCGCAACCATACAGTGCGACAGGTCAGATGACAGTACGATAGATTTTAGATTTGAGATGATCTTCCATCCTCCTGTCGCAAGTGACGCCAGTTGTTGTTTGCCATTTCATCCAAGCTGCGGATATCCTTGCATTGACCTCTTCGACAAGTCGGCCATCAGCAGCGATCGTGGAACCAAGATACTTGAATCTCGTTACTCGCGGTAGATCCTCGCCGTCTACCTGAATGTTTCCGATTGCTTGTGTGTCAGATGTCATGTATCTGGTTTTCTTCTTATTGAGGCGCAGGCCGTATTGTGCCAGCCACTTGTTCCATTGCTGGGTTTAAAGTTGCAGATCAACCTCGGTCTCGGAGGCCAACATGACATCGTCTGCACATAGGAGCGTCCATGGCAAAGGACGGTGCAGGTCTGCTGTTACAGTGTCCATTACTAGAATGAACAAAAGCGATGACAGCGCTGAACCCTGGTGCTGGGAAAGTCACAGGAGACTCCTGCGGCAGCCTGAAGATAGCTCCATGGATCCACGTAAAGCAGCTGAATTCCCAGTTGACAAGATATTCCAGTATGCCATGCTCTCACAGTGCTAGCCATATGAGGTCATGAAGTACACGATCAAAGGCCTTCTCAAGGTCTGGGAAAGCTAGATGAATCGTCTTGTTCTCCTCACGATGCTTTTCAATCAAGAGCCGTGCAGCGTTGATTGCATCGGTTGTGCCGCAATTCTTCACAAACCCAGCTTGGTTTTTGGAGAGCTCGACAATCTTACGTATCCTGTTATCAAGAACACGTTCGAATATCTTCATCGCATGACACAAAAGTCGGATTGGCCGGTAATCAGCACATTCAGCTGGACTCCCCTTCTTCTTGAAAATGGGTACATTGATACTCCGCTGCCATCCCCTCGGTGTTCGACCCTCTTTAATGATCTGCTGAAGTAGGCGTGTTAACCATCCTGCCGCATCCCACTGTTTAGAATTCCAGAGTTCTGCTGGGAGATCGTCTGGGCCAGTAGCTTTCCCCGGCTTCATTTCTTTCAAAGCAGCCTTGACATTTTCGACATCAATGTTTCTGATAGGTCCTTCCACAACAGCACGGACTGGGATTGGTGGATGGGGAAATTCCTCAGTTGAGATCTTCTCATAGTAGCTCCGCCAGCGCTCTCTTGCCTTCGTCCAATCGACCATTAAGTTTCCCATTTCATCATTAATACCATAGAAGCGCTAAATGTCCTGTGTTTTTCCCCCAGGGGCTCACATCTAGTGGGACGTGGGTTGGCGACCACGGGACCCCAGCTGAGTCCGGCATTGCTTCCCCTTACTTGTGCCGGGCTCCTCTCCGTCTTCTTTCCTGTCGACCTCCCTTGGTCACCTCTTGTTCTCTTCCAACCCCGACGGTATTAGGTTATCCGAGGCCTAGGGAGTCTTTCACTTTCCCACCTTAATTGGCCCTTGTCTCATCTTTCCTGATACCCTCCTTCTGTGAGGGGTCAGCCTTCTTTTTCTTTCCCTTTTACCTCCTGCCTTCTGCTCTAGGCCCTTAAGGAGGCAGGGTGTATGTAGCCCCACCACTTCTGGTGCACCCTAGATAATTCTACACCCTCAGGGGCTCACGGCTGGTGAGTTCGGGAGTTGGTGACCCCCGAGGGATTCCTGAGCTGGGTCAGTTTTCCCCTTTTGTCCCTTACCTTTGGGGCGGACCCTCTCCTCTCTCTCCTCTCCTCTTTTTCTTATATTTCCTTTTCTCTTTAAGATTCCCGCACTGTTTTTGTTACTTGGTTCACCGTGTATCTAAATTCCCTTTTAGCGATTTTTTAAGGCATTTTTAATCCACGTTGCATTTTGTAAGTTTTTTTTATCTAAATTACATCTCGTGATTGTTTTCAACCTCAATTGCATTTTGTAAAGATTGACAATCTTAATTGGGGCGTGGTGGCTCAGCGGTCTAGCTGTATGCCTCTTACCAAGGCGGACCGGGTCCGACTCCCGGTCAATGCATGTGAGATTTTCGATGTGAAATGCCATGTCCTGTGGTTCGGATTCCACGTAAAACGGAGGTCCCGTGGCTTATGATCGCTAGATTAACGGTCACGTTAAACTACAAGCTTCCTTTCGACAATCTTAATTGCATTTCAGTAAGTCTTTTAATGCAGGTGGCCGGGCCTTTTAGTGAGTATTTTGAATTTCAATTGCATTTTGTAAGTATTTTCAACCAAAACCGCATTTCGCACGAATTTTGAATCTAAATTGCATTTTGTTTGGTGGGCATTTTGCACATATTTTGATTCTCAATTGCATTTTGTGGGTATTATGAATCTAAATTACATTTTGTCAAGTATTTTCAATCTAAATTGCATTTTGTAAGTATTGTCAATCCACATGAGTCGTTTGAATCTACCATACATTTTGTAAGCATTTTCAGTTTCAATTGCATTTTGTAAGTATTTTGAATTTCAATTGCACTTCGTGATTAATTTGGATTGGAACTGGGATATTTCAATCTGAATTGCATTGTGTATTTTCAATTTCAGTTGCATTTTGTAAGTATTTTGAACCTCAATTGCATTTTGTACGTATTTTCGATCTCATTTGCATTTTGTAAGTATTTTGAATTTTAGTTGCATTTTGTAAGTATTCCGACGCTACATTGCATTTTGTACGTATTTTGAATCTAGCCTACATTTTGTGGGTCTTTTTCAATCTATTCTTTTTGTGAATCTTTTCGTTCTAAATTCCCTTTTGTAAGACCATATTGTGAGTTGTTTCCATCTGAGTTTCTCTTTGTACGTATTTTCCGTCTCACATAATTTTCGTTCTGGTTTCCATTTCATTCTCATTTTCGCTATCACCCAGATCATTAGGGGCCGATAACCTAGATGTTAGGCCCCTTAAAACAACAATTATCATCATCATCATGTCCTGTGTTTTGTGATGCCTTGCTTTGGTGAGATATGTCCCTGTCTTGTCCCTATTCTTAAACTCATGAATGACTGGCCCATCAGAGATGCATAAAGTTTTCATTAAAAAGTTCTGACAAACACGATGAATTAATATCTGGAACTAAGTCGAGCTTGCCTCTCCAACTGGAAGTCTTGTTCTGCACAACATTACTTAAAGTAAAATCTTTCTGCCTGCTGTAGTCTAGCTGCCAGTATGTCCTACACAGTAAATACCTGTCATTTTCAAAAAAAAATACCTTGCAACATTTAAATCTACATGTATGGCAGTTGACAGGCTTAGGGTGTTTCCCAGGTTTCTGGGCTTCTTTCTTGCTTCTATGTTGACGTTTTGAGATGTATACCGCCCACTAATCTGAATTTGGCTTTCTCCACCTTGATCTTTTACTTGAAATATTTCCTGAAAAGCAATAGAGTAAGGTAAGTTTAATTTATATGAAAAAGAAATGAATGAAAACAATCTGTCACTTGAATGTTATGTAATGATTATTATCTCCTGGATTTCCTTAATTTTGTGTACTCAATTTCCTCTCTTCATCGACAGTGTTGTTACTTGAATGTTCCTAAAAACAATTATTGAAACTACTTGAGCTATGCATGGGTTTCTATTGTATCAGTTAAACATGGGATGAACGGATTAAAATACACAAACACATGTTGACTTAGATTGTAATGAACAAGACACTGTGATACAGGATACAGAGTACAGATGAAAGGCAAAGAACATCAAGTCAAAGAATATACATATGACAAAAGACAAACGATATATACATGTGAGCGAGATTGGAAAGTACGAGAAATATACATTCTCTTCAACACTCTCCCTTAATCGAGCAATGCTTCATTATGCTGCACTTCGGACAAACCAATGCCAGTAACACATTTCACATGACCATTAATTGGCAGACCTTTTGTCAATACATCAGCAATCATTTCAGCAGTAGGCATATAGGACAACTTTACTTTGTATTTCTTTAAGATGTCCCTAATGAAATGATAGTGCACATGTGTGTGTTTTGTTCTCTGATGAAAACCTTCATTCTCAGCCAACCTCTGAGCACTCTGACTGTCATTACACAACTGAATTGGACCTCCTCTCTTACACAACTCAAAGAAGAAACCTCTAGGGAACAGAGCTTCTTTACATGCTCAAGTCACACCTATGTATTCTGCTTCAGTGCTAGACAGTGCCAAAACTGGCTGTTTCTTACTTTCCCAACTTATTAGGCCTTCTGTATATTTAAATACATCTGTATATTTAAATACATAACCACTCACAGTTTTCCTGTCAGTTAAATTGTTTCCAAAAGAAGCATCAACAAAACCCTTGACATCACATTCTGATTTTTTTATACATGATACCAACATCCACCGTACCCTTCAAGTATCTGAACACTCTCTGGACACATGTCCAATGTTTCTTACCATAGCAATTATTGAACTGACTCAAATAATTAGTTACATATGCAATATCTACCCTGGTACAAATGGAAAGGTATAACAAAGCACCAATAGCCTGTTGATAGGGATATGATTTGTCACAGGATGTGGATTTCTCCAACAACAAACCTGTTTCCATTGGAGTTTTCACATGAGTACAATCTGACATGTTAAACCTATCCAACACATCTAACAGATAACACTTCTGATCCAATCTAATACAATCTTTGCTTCTTTGAACTCTCTTCCCCAGACATTCAGAGACTTGTCCCAAATCTTTGATCTTAAATGAGAATGCAACACAGACTTCAGTTTCTCCACTTGGACATGATTATTAAAAAATACAAAAAAATCATCAACATAGAGGGCAATAACAACAAAAGATCATGAATCTTTATAGTAATATACACATGGTTCATACAGAGACTACTTATAACCAATTTCAGTAAGAATTTCATGAACCCTCTCATACCAAGTGCGAGATGCTTGCTTCAAGCCATAAACAGCTTTTCGAAGCTTACAAACTTTGGAACTGTCAGACTCATAGCTTTCTGGGGGGTACATATAAATATTATTTTTAAGAACGCCATTCAAAAAAGCTGTTGAAACATCAAGGTGATGAACTTCCAGATCCATATTTACAGCAAGAGCAAAAAATAATCTCAATGTACTATACCGCACTACAGGTGCAAAAGTTTCCAGACAATCAACTGCGTACCGTTGAGAACAACCTTTAGCCACTAAGCGTGCTTTAAATTTAGACACATTACCTTCAGTATTACGTTTCACTTTAAACACCCATTTGCATCTTACAATATTTGTTCCATCAGGTTTCTCAACTAATGTCCATACATCATTATCATGAAATGACTTGAGTTCTTCCTCCATCGCCTTTTTCCATTGCATGCCATCCTTACCGTTAAGTGCTTCAGACACAGTGGTTGGTTCCACATAACCACCACTTTTCAGCAAAATAGACCTCATAATCAGGAAATTGCTTTGGGCGTCTCTCCCTTAAAGGGTAACTCCTACCTGCATTTTCTGGAACACCAAACTGATCAATCTCATCATTTTCATCATCATGAATTACAACAATGTCTTCATTAACCTGATCAATACCTGGAACTTCAATGTTGTCACTAACCTGACCAGCAACAGAAACTTCAATGATTGGCAGGTTATTATCCTGTCCAATTCTGTTTTCATCATCATTTACAATGTCGCCAATTCCTTGTACAGACAACTTATCATTATTACCAATTACAATGTTTATATCAGGATCATCATTGCATTTATAATTTGACATAAGTTTAACATTAGAAGACATGTGAGCACTACAACCGGAATCAATGACGAAACAATTCTTTGGTACGTGAGCAGTTAAAGCACAAAACAGACTTTTATTGGATTTTGGACACTTCAGTGCACTTTGAACTTTGTCTTCTGTGGACAAGTATCTCTTCCGTGACCCTTTTCACCACAAACCCAACACTTCCAACGACTTTTGTCAACCGCTTTTTCACTAGAGCTCTTTGGTTTCTTGACATACCTGACTTCCTTCTTGGTGTTGCTGTACAGGGCTGCCCCATCAGCTGACTTCTCACCATGATGTCGGCGAAAGCTTTCGTCCAACAAGATAGACTTGATGCGGTCCAACTGTAGTTCCTCCGATGTTGAGGTTACGGTCATAACTAAGTTATCGTATTCATTAGGAAGACCTCGAAGTATCATAGCAGCAACAAACTTATCAGCAACAGGCTCATCAACAGCTGCTATCTTCTGTGTAACTGACATAACCTCACCAATATACGGAGAGGATAGATTATCTGTCCCGGAGACCCTCGCTAGCCCGCTCGCCCATGGCGCGAGCCTGTCTCCCGCCAGGCACTTCGCCGTTATGCGGCGCCCGCCCGGCACTGAGTCATTGAGTATAGGAATTTGTACTTACCTAGTTCACAGCTGGTGCTGAAAATGTTCGCCATGCACTGCTACACATCGCTGGCACCTTTTTATGAAACTGGCATTTACTCTCTGAAGTTCCTCAGCACCGATTGACTGTATTTCAGCTGTAATATAGTCTTTAAGCTCATTTACAGTGTGAGGGTTTCTCGCATACACTCTATTTTTAAGCGTCCCCTACAAATAAGTCACATGGTGATAAGTCTGGGCTTCGCGGGGGCCACACATTCCGACTTATAATCCTCGTACCGAAAATGCGACGCAATTCTGTCATGGATGCTTCGGCAGTGTGAGCAGTTGCAGAATCTTGTTGAAAGTAATTCGACAATTGCTCTCCGTAAGTCAGTTCGTCAAAAAATTGGTCAAGGATCACATTGAAGTACAAATTTACGCACAGATTCCTATACTCAATGACGCAGTGCCACTCGAGCGCCGCATTACGGCAAAGTGCCTGGCGGGAGACAGGCTGGCGAGGGTCTCCGGGACAGATAATCTATCCTCTCTGTACTTGTCTATGGAATCGAAATCTGATAACTTGAGCGAGCACAGATTTCGCATCAGCGTGATATACCTCCACTTTCCTTTATCTTCAAAAGCCTTTTCAAGGGCATGCCAGGCATCCTTAGCTTTTGCACAGTCTCGAACATGGGGATAATTGTGAACAGCCACCAGGAGACATATGTCCGCCAGCGCTCTCTCGTCACGCCGATCGTGTCCCTCCGACACATCTGTGCCTCGGTCATCCCAAAAGACCAGTTCGAATAATCCTCCCGACCACTCAATTTCAGAAACCCATAAGCGCAAGGACTCGAAGCATGTTCACTCATTTTGCCTTCTCACTTTAAAGTTCGCTGAAGAAAATGATCACAGAACGCCGTTATGTCTGGGCCCATAACCTATTGTAACTACTTGAGCTATGCATGGGTTTCTATTGTATCAGTTAAATACGGGATGAACGGATTAAAATACACGAACACATGTTGACTTAGATTGTAATGAACAAGACACTGTGATACAGGATACAGAGTACAGACGAAAGGCAAAGAACATCAAGTCAAAGAATATACATTTGACAAAAGACAAACGATATATACACTGACCGGCAAAAAAAGTGGAACACTTTAATTTTTTATGTAATTTCTTAATTTATTCCACTAAAATGTATCGGTTTTCCAATATTTGCATTATTCATGTAAATTTTAGATGGTTGGCAACAGAAAATACCGAAACATGTTTTACAACACGCTTTAACTCACAAATTTCGTTACATTTTGCAAATCTTACAATTTTCTATTTTTTAGTAATGCTCTTTTGGGCTGGTTTTTATCAAACGTATTGCCAAACAAAACGGTATTAATGTTTGCACTGCACTGCACGGGAACACTGATCACTAAAAAGGAGTGTTTCCACCCATAGCGTCTATGACAGCTTGTAAACGCTCAGACATACTGTTCACAACTCGTCGAATGGCATCTGCCAGGATGCGATCCCATTCCTTCAGCAGCGATGTTCTCAGTTGTGCCAAGGTGGTGTAGTCACGCTGTCTGACGTTCCTTCCAAGCATATCCCATACATGTTCGATGGGGTTCGAGTCAGGACTACGAGCTGGCCAGTCCAGGGTTTGAATCTCCACTTCCTGCAGATATTGTACACAGCGAGCAGTATGAGGGCGGGCATTATCCTGCATCAGCATGACATTCTGACCAATGAAAGGCGCAAAGGGCATCACATGGTTCATCAGGATCTCTTCGATGCACCTTTGGGAATTGAGCGTCCCGTGATCGATGCACACCAACTCAGTGCGGGCCATAACGTTGATGCCACCCCGCACCATAACCGAGCCACCTCCAAATGGAGTCCTGTAGGAGAAAATAACAGGGCTGTACCTCTCCCCGTGCCTTCTCCACACACTTTATCTTCCATCAGGAGATCTTAGGTTAAAGCGACTCTCGTCAGTGAAGAGAACAGAGGCCCACTGCTCGTGGGTCCATCCCAGATGCTGCCTTGCGAAGCGAAGACGCGCCTCTCTGTGATGTCGATCGAGTGTGGGTCCACGTGCAGGTCTCCTGGATGAAAGATGAGCTTCTTCAAACCTTCTTCTTACTGTTCGCTCACTCACTCTCACATTTCTGACATTTTCCAGTTGATTTCGTGCCTGGACTGCTGTGGTATGGCTATCACGCAGAACTTGGAGGGTGAGAAATCTGTCATCCCTGGCACTTGTGCTTCTTCTACGGCCTGACCCTCGTCTCCTGTCGTAAGTTTGGAGCTCTCTGTATCGTTGCACTGCACAATGTATGCTACCGAGAGATGATCCAATGACCTCAGCAACATAACAGAAGCTGCGGCCATCCTCCACCAATGCAACTGCCTGTGCAGCTTCTTCACGGCTAAGAGGCATGTTTTAGTGTGAACTGCAAATGGATAACTTGCTAAAATGTGTGACAATGGTTCACACGTGTTCAACAAATGCCAGTTGTTATCCCTAGAACAACAATAAGCGAGCGGCAACACTCATAAACCTTAAACGCTTACAGTCCGCTTCCCGCCATAAAACCATTAAGATAGGCTCATCGATAATTGGGGGTAATTGGTGGTAATAAACCACCCTAAGAAATGTCATATTATCAATTTCTATTCACGGATGTTTCAGATGTTTGTTCTAATGCATGAAAAGCTTTTAAAATGTGATTAAATCATTTTCATGGCTAGTTTTATAATATTTATATTAGTTTTTTTAACTGTTCCACCTTTTTTGCCGGTCAGTGTACATGTGAGCGAGATTAGAAAGTACGAGAAATATTCATTCTCTTCAACAACAATGAATAAATTAACAAACATGAGATTTTTATGAATGGTGCCTTTAAAACAAATAAGCTTTTTGTTGAATAACAGCATCCCCTACAACCAACCGATTGCTAACTTTGTGGGTTATTTTGTGACATACAATCTTATTTTTACATTTAAAATTTTTCACCCACGATTTGGAAGCCTTGAACTGCAGTGAACTGTGAGGGTCAATTCTCTTCTTTATTTTCAGTGCCCAAAGTTGTAATGTACAGTCATTTATTATTGCGTTTTCCTGTCTATAAAATGATCACATAACTCACGATTTATCATATCCTGCAGAATTTTTGGGTTTGACGAATGATGTTGTTTTAACATGTTTTCAAAGTTTTGTAACATAGTCTTGCACTTTGTTTCCTTTCTGAGCCAACACTATTGTCATTTTCAGGGGCGGTGTCGTATCAATTGCTAATCCAGAACGACACAGACAGGGAGTATCCCTGTTTCCATCTTTTTCCCTTGGTCGTTTTGTCCATATCTTATACACATCAGCCAGATATCCTTCTGGAAACTTTGTTCTTGTTTTTTTTGGAGGTGATGGCTGAAGAGATGAACTGCTGCTTCCCTGGAAATCTGCCAATGGTGACATTGCTTCATCACTGACTGTCATGGCACTATCATTTTCTTCATCTGATGCCTCTTCATCTGTTAGTGTAGTAACCTCTGCTATTATAGCATCTTCTTCTGTCAACTGTTTCTTTATTTGTTCATAAATAACATGCTCTTCTCCTGTAGGAACATATTCTGCAATACCAAAGTTCTCCACCAACAGTTCCACAATTACTGCCTGTCTCATAGTCCAGGGTGAAAAAAATGACTAATTCTGTAAACACACTTCCACACCACAAAGATAATCTGATCTACTCTAACAGACAACACAACCCTCTCTGACGAATTGCGACCCCTGCGCTGCTTGCAGGTCGATAAGTAAATGGAGGGCCTGAGTCATCATCATAGTCATCTTCATTTCCCCTTTTCCAGTTGACACTGGGTGGGGGCAAATATGGTTCCTCTCCACTTTGTTCTGTCGTTCCACCATCCCTCTTCCGACACAGTGTTCCAATCCAGGTTTTGTTTTCTAATACTATTCTCCACAGAGTCCTTCAAACGCATTCTTGGTCTTCCTCGTCCTCTCTTCCCTGTCATCCGTCGTTCCAGTGCTCGTCTTGGTAGCCTTACTTCATTCATCCGTTTGACATGTCCAAACCATCTCAATCTGTTTTGCTCCAGTTTGTCATTTAGTTTCTGTGCTCCCAGTTCTTTCCGTATATCTTCATTTCTCACTCTGTCCCTCCTCGTTTTCTGGACCATACTTCTCAGGAATCAGCTGCTTGTACTCTGCTCTCATCCCTCTTAGTCATTGTCCAAGTTTCTGCTGCACATGTCATTATAGGAACATAATATGCTTTGTACATAACTTCTTTAGCCGTAATTGGTATATCCTTGTTCCATACTAGTCCCCGTACCTGTTGGTAGAAAGCACTCCCGAGTTGTATTCTTCTGCTAATTTCCAAATCTAGTCTTCCATCTTCAGTCAGTTCACTTCCCAAGTATTTGAAGTGTTTCACTACTTCCAATTCCTTATCTCCTACTTTGATTACTTCTTTTCCTTCTTTCTTATCTCTTCTCATCACCACTGTTTTACTCTTCTCCACATTTATCTTCAATCCCCATTGCTCAATCTTTTCATTTATTACGTCTAACTGTTCTTGTACCTCCATCTCATCCTTGCCCCAGATCACAACGTCGTCTGCAAACAACATTACCTTCATCTTTACCCTACTATATTCTTTCATTGCTGCCTTCATGATGGCATCCATCACCATTACCAACAATAATGGTGACAACACACTTCCTTGCTTTAGTCCAGTGTCAATTTTAAACCATTCAGATGTCCCGACTCTAGTCTTCACACTACTGTAGCCTGAGTAGAGAGGGGAAACCCATAAGCACCCCACCTATTCATCCCTCTCCTGTCAATGCCTTTGCAGCATAGCAGCTAAAATTTGACAAAGAGTTTCTCATTCTCGTCAGTAACAAAACACAAATAGTCTTGTTCTATTCTTCACGACAACTACCGTGACCTTCCCTTGTGAGCAATGTGGGGAGAGTTTTGTCGCTACATTAACATCTTTCTTGCAGAATACAGTAGATCGAGAACTCTCGGCATTGGCTTTTCTACAGCTTGTTTCTATCGCTTTCACTATACTACCATCCTGAGAGAATACACAGCCCAAGTACTTAAAATGGTCCACCTGCTCGAATTTAGTTCAGGCCTTCTACCTAGCATTTTCATGTGTTTCACCTTCATTTTTGAAATGTTGATTTTCATACCATATTCCCTACATTTCTGTTCAAGTAGCAACACTTCAGCTTGTAAGCTATCAACAGAGTCTGTCATTACAACAGCATAGGCCAGACTACTTACCTGGTTTCCACCTAATTTAATCCCACTCAGTAAGTTTAAGTCCTTCAGCAAATGATCCAAAATTAAAAGTATGGTGAAAGATTACAGCCTTATCTCACTCCTGTAACAACTTTACACCAAGAACTCGTCCTACCGTTAACTCCCACAGCTGCCTGACTGTCAACATAGTTTTGTCGCTACATTAACAGCTTTCTTGCAGAATACAGTAGACCGAGAACTCTCGTAGCCACTGCACAGTGGGTCAAAATCGAAATCTAGGAGGACGAAATTATTTATTTTCATAGTTAAAAAATCAAAATTTATTACTTCTACAGCATTCTCATATAATTGCCGCTCACTATTCTGGGATATAAACGCATCTTAGTGTAAATCTGTTACCACTGTTCGAGCAGTCTGAATTGGAGGGTGAATGTAAGTGGCTGGGGTTAGGTTGTCTTTGTGATTAGTGTGATGCTTTAAAATGGAACATGCAGCTGAATTGTAACGTGTTTCAGTTATTAATGGGCGTAATTGTTACGTAATTTTAGCTATATTTGCATTATATAATATTTAACTATTATTTTTAATATTATAGTTTCACTTAGATTTTTAGTATGTCGCGTCACTCTGCGTCACTTTCTACTTAATGTTAAAATGTAGATAAAGTCTTGTAGTTTACGCCTGTTATAAGATTTTTTGCTACTTACTTAGTTTTTTTACGTTTTAGAAGATGCCGCGCAACCAGTTCTCACACGTTTACAACTGTTTGAAGCACTGGGTTCGACGATTATGTCAAAATTGGAACTTTGTGACTTTGTTAAAAGTAAATTAGGGGTAGAAAATTGTTCTGAAGAGATAATTGAATGTTATATCCAACTCCTGGTCGTAGACAATTTCTTGCAGGTGTAGACGTAGCTTAAAAAGGTCTTAATTGATGTTTATTATGAAGTAAACAAATTATATACGTTGCTTCCACTCTAAATTCATGATTAAAATGTAAAAATAATTTTGTCCCCCTAAATTTCAATTTTGACCCACTGTGAACTGCAGAGAACATTTCCTGGCGCCCTGTACTTTGGATTGCTTTTAACAGCCTCCCCTCAGGATGGTTACAATTTTTTTCCCCCTTGGTACTCTATCGCACACCTCTAGATCTACAAAACACAAATACAACTGTCTTCCTCTCATAGAATTTCGCAATAACTTGGCGCTTGCTGAAAACTTAATTCAGGGATACCCGTTGGTGGTCTGAAGCCACGCTGGTTCACATACATCTTGCTCTCGGCTAATAATCAAACTTGTCTAATACATAAAATTGTGTTCATTTGCAGTCTATTTTTCATATTGGTGCAGCAGTAATATTTTTGTCTGCTATGCTCAAGGCAGTGGGATCAAATCCCTACGTATTTGGTTTGTATTTGATGAGGGTGTTAAAATGTGTGAGACTTTATGATGTTTGAAGCAACCTCCACATAGGCTTCACCATGGCAGCAGTGGAAAATATGGCATACATATAGCTTCTATACTGAAGTGGAAAATAAACTTTGAAACAAATTGCACTGCAGACAGGAAGTTTGTGACCAATGCTTGAAAGAATAGAAAGTACCAAAATGGTATGCAAATTAACACCCTGTGTGCACTATACTCTTATCCCTGCTTCCACCTTTTATTTATCAAGTAGCAATAACCATACACCTAAGCCCAAGATTACAATGGAACAGCTAACTCATCATCTTCTGCTGCATTAGTTTTGTCCTCTGATTCACTGCTTCCAGGATGAATGAAGAGTTCATCTACCTCACCTCTTTGTTGAAATACTTTGTAGTTCTCTTCTCCGTACAACCTTGGTCCTCCATATCTCAGCTGTCTTTTATTGCATATTTACAAATCTATTTTGAGAAATTCTAGAAATTATAGCATATTATATTGAAAAAGTTCAGTCTTTTCATGATATTGTGATATTTACAGTATCAAATTGGTCAACTGTACATGATTGCCCGGCATAGTCATGAACAGACGGATTCCGGAGAAGGCGTTGAAGTTGTGGAGAATGAAGCTTGCAGGGATCCCATTCATGGAGAAGGACAGTATACCGAGAAACGTATTCATCTCTCCAGGTATTGTCTTGTATTTAAAATTTCAATTTATTGAAAGAAATTCCTCTAAAATGGCTCTTCTTTATTTTTCTGGTCTTTTGTACGCTTCTTATTTTCAATGACGGTGTGTTCTACTACACTAGAAATATCACAGAAGCATTTATGAGTTGCTGTCAATAACTGTACTGCTTCCTTCGAGTTAGTGAATTTCTTTGATATTGTGTTTCTGACATGAAGTGATAAAGCAGCATTTCAGGTCAGATTTGTGATGTTTACTGCTTCATTATGATTGTATTGTCCAAATATTGCTTTTCTTTTGTTTCTGCAGCATCTCTTTATTTAGTAAAATAATAGTTTTTCAGTCATCCAAAATGAATGTGCCCAATTAAATTTCGCTCATGAAGTGAGCACCAGAAGATTCCAAAGTTCAAATCTATAAGACAAAATATAAGGTGCGTTCAAAAAGTAACGAGCCGGAGACATAATTACAGAAACCAGTACCTATATGTTAGAAGTATTGGCCCTGGCTGTTGAGGCACTTGTCCCACTGTGACACGAGGCGGTGAATGGCTGTCTCAAAAAATTCCCTGGGCTGCGATGTGAACCAGTTCCGCACGTACAGCTGGACGTCGGCGACTGAGGTGAATCGTTAGCCCCGCAGAGCCCTTTTCAGGGGACCAAACATGGCGTAATCGCAGGGAGAGAGGTCTGTCTGGACTGTATGGAGGGTGGCCGAGAACCTGCCATTTGAATTTCTGCAGGAGTGCTGCAACTGTGTTGGCTGTATGAGGTCATTCATTGTCGTGGAGTGACCACGGCGGCTATGGCGTTCACTGTCACTCGGCGGTCCTGGGTAATGAGTGCATCAACCAGCTGGATGTTGTCATTGGTAATGCAGGGGGGGGGTGCCCCAGACCGGGCATCATCGGCTAACGACACCCGTCCTTCCCTGAAGCGCTTGTGCCATGACTTGACCCTTGCAAGGGACATGCAGTGTTCGCCGTACACTTGTGACATTCGGTGATGAATATCCGTTCCCCCTACTCCTTCCGCTCTCAGAAACCGAACAACGCCTCTTTGCTCTTCGGTTGACGCCTCCATGTCACTGTTTGCAATGCGATTGGCAGCATTGAACGATTGATGCATGCTGCTTCTCGCTTTGTATCGTCACGTGATGTGCATGCGTGCCCCCTAACGACGGGCTGTGACCTTCCATGCTCTGGTCGGAACCACACCTCGTTACACATGCCACGATTAGCCGATGTAGTCACCGGTTTGCGCATTCCAGCCTCCGGCTCGTTACTTTTTGAACGCACCTTATAGGTTTACAAACGCTACTAAATCCCACAATATCAACCATGAAATGCAAACGGTCCTCAAACAAACACAAACCGTCATAGGATCGACAGAATGTTGCAACTACAGCTACAGCTGTTAAAAAGCGTGTTAAGCCCACGTATAAAGAAAATGTATATCTAATTTGATTTTTTTTAAATTGAATTAATTATTATACACTTCTGAAAAAAGTTGAGCTTTAAAGTAGACCATTTGGTCTTTCAGAAGGACTTGCTGTATTGACACAATAAGTGTTCTTAAAATATAGAGAATTCCACCCAGTCATTACTTTGTATTCATTGATTGAAAGTCAAACGGTGTACATGTTTCGAGCTCTCAACATTGAACTCTTCCTCAGCACTTTTTGCTTGTCAACCTAAAATCTAAAATACACTTACATTGACAAGAGCATGTGTCTTTAAAACTTGAAGGGAGTTGGTAAGCGCTATACTGACAACTTTAATTTTATATAACTTACAAGATTCTTGGGAACTACAGAGGTTAGAGTTTTGAAATGTTTAATTACAATCTTCCCATAACAACTGAACTAGAATGAAGTGGTTTGACTATTTGATTGTAACTTTATTAATTTTTTTCACATGTTCCATATTTTAGCACAAAATTCTATTAAAAATTATCCCTAAATTAGAAACTAAACAAGGGAAATACCTCTTTCTAGTTCAGTAGCTAACTCATGGTACACACTACTGCTCTGCAAAACATGAACTGTTTATATGGTATAGTTTCTGAGATAATGGGTTAAACATGTGAAGAAAAGTCAATTTTCAGAAAATATGCCTTATGTACAACACTACGTTCCCTCACACATTTACCATTCAGCCCCTAAAAATAAAAAAAGGCAGGTAGCACATGATAATAAATTATACATCATTTTTTTCAGCTGAGCTCATATAATTTTATAACGCAAAATTTGGAAAAAGTAATTTCTTCAAATTTTTTGCTTTCCGACTCCCATTAACAAAAAGCATTGGTTTTATAAGTACACTCTTATTAACATTTATTAAAATTTTCTAAATCTTGTTCTCACTGAACTTAGTTCACTTGGATTGTGATTTGTATGATCTGTAGCTTAAAACAATTTTCAAATAACTGTCTCTCTTTGATCTTTAAGTAAAATCGGTAATTGATGCACAATGCACTTTCTTTAAAATTCCGTAACGGGCACTCTAATTGCCTGAATGGATAGTTAGTTCTACATTTGATTTTATAGAAAGTTTTCTTAAAATCTTGAATTATGTCGATACGAACTCTTCTGAGCTGTTCGGGTTGGAACGTCAAATGGTTCTTGTTAAGAAGTATTAAATCGTCTGTTCTACAGTGTCACCTAGACGGTTCTAGTGTCTGGGTTTGATCATTGTTAAAAAGTTGGTGCCATCCTTCGATGTTCTGGATGTTATTGTGGACTGTGACGCCTGTTGACGTGACACGTGTTTTGTAATGTAGCAGGTCGGCTGTCGACTCCAATATTCTGTTAATTGTACCTAGGTGTTTGCATGTCTTAATTAACTTAACTTACAGTATTAATAAAAGCCCATCAGTTAGAGGGGAACATTGAAGTGGTATGGGCACTTACAAAAGGGTTTTTCCTGTGTTCAGACCAGAGGCTCGTTTCAGTAACAGATAACAGTACAGTATCAAGGTGTCTGATGACACAATGACTACATAACTAGTACTAACTACATAATTGCAGCATTTTCAGTGTACTATAACTTAACGGAATACAATAGAAATTTGAAACGTTATAAGACATAACTTTTTTTACAACATAATAATTATATATTGTTGTACATAAGTGTTATATACATATCCGCCTAACCTAAAAAGGGCCTGATGTTCGGCTGAAGCTAAAGAAAACAAATACACACAAACATCATCAATAAGATCAAAAATAAACTGGGCACCATACTTAATAAAGTCCAAACAAAAGACAAGAAATTCACAGTTTTTAGCTACAACAATAGTAGCATTTATTCTCTTAAAAACACTTCAAAAAAAAGGGAGAATGGGTGTGCCAAGTGTCTGTTCTCCCAAGTGAACGGTTGGGCACTCGGAAATATCTGGCTGGGTTGGGCGTGCTCGGTTCTGCCTAAGGAATATATAATATTAACAATAGCAACCTATGTTCATACAGCATTACTGCATGTTGTGAACCTATATGAAGCCAATATTGCATTTCTTGTTCTGCATTCATTAAATCACTTTTGCTCAATAACTACTAACACGTTCACTTCTCAAAGCTGTGTTTTGCCATTCATAGATTCATGATACACACACAGACTATGCTGGACTATTACTACTGAGAGACACTTAAAGCAACTTAATTTTTGAGGGCTTAATGTTTAGCAGTAATAGTCAAGCCTTCATGGGTTAGTTTGGAGGAGGGAGGGTGACCATTTATGGGTGGCTTTGTGATTTTTCAACCTAGCAGCCTTGCAGATATTATTAAATTTTCTTTTTAAGGGGGCTTAACACTTCCCTTTTTTAACAGTTGTATTAGCCGTACAATGTGTAATATTCTGTCAATCCTATGAGGGTTTGTGTTTGAAGATGGATTCCACTTCATGGTTGATATTGTGGGATTTAGTAGTGTTTCTAGGACCAGAGGGTTGGGGTGGAAGAAATGAGGAAGGAAAGAGACTGTCTCCCATAAGTCCAACCCCTCGTCCACGTCGTGGGAGACGGGCAACGGCACAAAGTAGGGGATTGCCTGTAGGGGCGAAGTACAGTGGGGACTTCGTGTGCCCCGGGACCGTTACGGTAGCTGTGAAGGTCCTACAGGAACCCTGAAAAGTGACGGCTAACGGGGCTCTGGTGAAGCTACGATAGGCCCAGCAAGCCAGTAGTGGATAAAACCAAATGCTTTCAAAAATGGAACGAGCCTCGGACAGGATGGATTTAATAGACGACGACACGGCTGTACACACGGACTAAGATTTGGAACTTTAAACCTAAGAACGCTGACGGGGAAGGTGGAGGAGATAGTGGATATGATGGAAAGAAGGAAGTTGGATTTATTGGGATTGGCAGAAACAAAGTGGAAAGGGGAAGGAAGGAGAGTACTGAGAAAAGGCTATAGACTGTACTGGAGTGAGAACGAAGAGGGAAAGAGGAATGGAGTGGGAGTAGTAGTACGAGATGGTTTAAAAGAAGAAGTGAGGAGAATAAGTGATAGGATGATGAAAGTGAAAGTAGCACTGAGGGGAGAGACCGTAGAAATAGTGCAAGTGTATGCTCCACAAGTAGGCTGCGCTTCTGAAGAGAAGGAGGAGTTTGAAGAGGAATTGCAGAAGCAGCTGGTAGGAAGAAATATGATTGTTATGGGGGACCTCAATGCCCATGTAGGAAGAGAAAGACAAGGTTATGAGAGTGTTCTAGGACCAGAGGGTTGGGGTGGAAGAAATGAGGAAGGAAAGAGACTGTTGGACTTCTGCCAGAGGAACAGCCTGCTAGTTGGGAACTCCTGGTTTAAGAAAAGAGAGCCACACAATCACATGGTACAGTGATGACTTGACCAGGAAGTCGGTGGTCGACTATATACTGTATGAGAAAGAACTAAATAAGAACATCACGGACATCAAGGTTATACCATCGGAGAACCTGGATAGCGACCAACGATTACTGGTAATGAACCTGAGAGGGAGTAAGGAGAAGAAAGGGACTGAGAACCAGGAAAGACGTATAAGGATATGGAAACTGAAAGAAGGGGATAGAAGGGTCGAGTACCTCAAAATGGTAAAGGAAGGAATTCCAACAGATGAAGAAAGAGGGGTGGAAGAGGAATGGGCTAGATTTAAGAAGACACTAGTGGGTGCAGCAGAAGCAGTATGTGGGAGGACAAGTAGTAAGAAGAGGTGGAAGGAAACACCATGGTGGAATGAGAAGACAAAAGATATAGTAAGGGAAAAGAATAGAGCCTTTAGGAGGTGGTATCAAAATAGGACGGTAGAGACAAGGGAAGAGTACCAGGAAAGAAAGAAGGAGGCGAAGAGAGTGGTGGCTGAGGAGAGAAGGAAGTGGATGGAAGAGTGGACAAAGGTGATGGAGGAGGATAGTGAAGGTACAAAAAAGGTCCTGTATGGGATGGTAAAAAATAAGAGGCGGAAGGATCCTACGGATTATGTTAGAATGGTGAACAAAAGGGGACAAGAGATAGAAAATAGGGAAGAACTGAAGAAAATGTGGAAAGAATATTTTGAAGAACTTCTGAACCCAAATGGAAAAGATGGTGAGGAGGAAGAAATCGGGGAAGAGGAAGATGAACTGCAAACAGACAAGGACTTAACATGGAAAGAAGTGGAAGATGCAGTGAACAAGATGAAAGGAGGGAAGGCACCGGGTGTGGATGAGTTGAGTGTGGAGATGGTGAGAGCAGCAGGAGAGGTGGGGATACAGTGGCTGTACCGAGTGATGAGGACAGCATGGAAGGAAAGGAAGACCCCAGAGGACTGGAAAAAAGGAATAATTGTCCCGATCTTCAAGAAAGGTAGTAGAACAGATTGCAGAAACTATCGGGGAATAACACTGATGAGTCATTGTGCAAAGATCTTCGAGAAAGTTTTGGAAAAGAGAATTAGGACAAGGATAGAAGGAGGGATGAGGGAAGAACAACATGGCTTCAGAGCAGGAAGGTCCACAGTGGATTTGATTTTTGCTGTAAGGCAGCTACAAGAACAGCACTATGAGTATGGAACAGATCTACTGATGGCCTTCCTGGACATTGAGAAAGCATATGACAGTGTATGCAGAAACAAAGTATGGAAGTCCCTGGAGGATAGAGGAGTAGAGAAATGGACTATAAAGAGGATCAAGGAGATGTACAAGGGAAGCGTGAGCTGTGTGAAAGTGGGAGGAGAGAGATCTGACTGGTTGGAACAAAGAAACGGCCTGAAACAAGGAAGTGCACTGTCACCGTTACTTTTCATTGTGGTGATGGATGACATAATGACCCGAGTGGCACAAGTAATTGGGGACGGAAAGATGAAAGCAATGGTGTTTGCAGATGATTTGATGATTTGGGGAAACGAGGAGGAGGAGGTACAGGAACAGTTGGACGTGTGGGAAGGAATAATACAAGGATATGGGATGAAATTTAGCATAAATAAGAGTGAGATGGTGATCACAACAAGGAAGAAGGAAAGAACCACAACGGGAATAACAATTGGTGGGGAACAGCTGAAGAAAGTGGAGAGTTTTAAGTATCTGGGAAGCCTGATACAAGATAATGGAAGAAACGATAGAGAAATAAATGAGCGGGGGAGGCAGGCAGAAGCATTTCGGAGGAGTGTGAGAAGCATGTTATGGAGCAAGGATGTCCCTCAGAACAGCAAAAAGATCATATATCGGACGTACTATGTCCCTATCCTGACGTATGCCTCGGAGACCTGGGTTATGAAAGGAAGGGAGAAGAGCAAAATACAGGCCAGTGAGATGAGGTTCTTGAGAAGCAGTATTGGAGCTACAAAGATGGACAGAATAAGAAATGAGAGGACCAGAGAATTAATGAAGGAGGAACCATTACAGGATGGTATAGAGAAATCTAGACTTAGATGGTATGGACATGTGAAACGAATGGAGGAGAAGAGGATACCCAGGAGAGTACATGAGACGAAGTGGGAAGGAAAGAGACCGAGGGGAAGACCGAGAGACAGGTGGCTGAAGGGGGTGGAAGAAAGCGTGAAGAAGAGAGGAGAAGACTGGACAAGGGTGGAGGCTGAGAGATGGTGGGAAGACAGAAGACGTTGGAGAGGCTTGTGTTCCAAACAGACCCGGCCAGTGGCTGGAAACTGTGCAAGATGATGATGAAGTAGTGTTTGTAAAACTATTTTGTCTTGTAGATTTGAACTGTGGGATCTGATGGTGCTCGCTTGACAAGCGAAACATGTCATCCCTCTTCTACTCATCTGTAGCCAACACATTTTTAATCCCATGTAATTTTTTTCAGGTTGATTTTGCTTTCCTAATAATTTGGATTATATTGCAATATCTATTGTCAATATGGCTTCAAAGCTATCTATCCCCTGTGTAATAGCATGGCAACTTGGATTGCTCAAGGAGACCACATGCTTCTCTTGTCAGACAACTGCTTGTAACAATCATCATCATCATCATCATCATCTTGCACAGTTTCCAGCTATTGGCAGGGTTTGTTTGGAACACAAGCCTCTCCAGTGTCTTCTGTCTTCCCACCATCTCTCAGCCTCCACCCTTGTCCAGTCTTCTCCTCTCTTCTCCTCTCTTCTTCACGCTTTCTTCCACCCCCTTCAGCCACCTGTCTCTCCGTCTCTTTCCTTCCCACTTCGTCTTCATGTATCCTCCTGGGTATCCTCTTCTCCTCCATTCGTTTTACATGTCCATACCATCTAAGTCTAGATTTCTCTATACCATCCTGTAATGGTTCCTCCTTCATTAATTCTCTGGTCCTCTCATTTTTTATTTTGTCCATCTTTGTAGCTCCAATACTGCTTCTCAAGAACCTCATCTCACTGGCCTGTATTTTGCTCTTCTCCCTTCCTTTCATAACCCAGGTCTCCGAGGCATACGTCAGGATAGCGACATAGTACGTCCGATATATGATCTTTTTGCTGTTCTGAGGGACATCCTTGCTCCATAACATGCTTCTCACACTCCTCCGGAATGCTTCTGCCTGTCTCCCCCGCTCATTTATTTCTCTATCGTATCTTCCGTTATCCTGTATCAGGCTTCCCAGATACATGAAACTCTCCACTTTCTTCAGCTGTTCCCCACCAATTGTTATTCCCGTTGTGGTTCTTTCCTTCTTCCTTGTTGTGATCACCATCTCACTCTTATTTATGCTAAATTTCATCCCATATCCTTGTATTATTCCTTCCCACACGTCCATTACTACAGCTCAAATTGCCTTGACTTGTCTTTCCACTGTGCATAATCATACAGGCTGCTCTTCATTGTAGTGTTAATATGAAATTTAAATCTGCATCATCAATAAAGCGATGTTGTTCTTTGCAGCCGACTTCCCTACTGGGTTCAGTCTTTGATTCCCAAAGTGTTCTACGTGACCGAGAAAGCTTGGAATTACTACCCTTATACCGTTACAGGTACATATACTCTTGTATTTCATATTAATTAATTTTTACATTACTTTTTGCAATTGATCACTAATTATGGTCTTTCTTTTCATATCCACATCACCTTTGATCTGAATTGGACCAGAATATACCGTGAGTTGGCATATTTGATATTTATTGTTACTATTATTGTAAAAAACTATTCTAATGAAGTTTTGTAGTGTTTCAAATATTGTTCATTGTACTAAAATTTTGTTGTTTTGAAATTTTACAGACAATTCAGGAAGTTTAGCTTAATATTTTCACTTCTCCAAATCCTTTCATCAGTTTTCCAATGAAATATAAGTATCCAGCTGAAAGGTGTACTCTGGAATATGATGTTTGAAGCAAAATACAACTGGATTCCAGATAAACTACTTACATTCAAAATCTACAGCTGATTTTCATTCTATTTCTTTTTAAAAAATTTATTCTTCATATGGTGTAGTCACATCCTAGTTCGTGGACCATGGGTAACAGCTGAGTGGCCTAGTAGGTGGTCCCGACAGTCGGGATACCGGTTACTATGGAATAGGAGTGGGCATCTTGGACATATTCTGAGTCTTGGCCTTCCTTGTGCTTGGGTGGCTAGGGCTAATCAATTAAGTTGTTGGTTCCCTGAGGTTAAACTCATGGGGCCCTGGGTAAGTAAGACTAGCTAACTGCTTATCTTGTACTTTGTAAACCTGCTATCATTGTTTTGAGCAAGCTTTGGCTATGAGAGTAATGGAGTTCCCCTCTCTTATGGCAGATCTGGGACTTCTTGGAAACGAACTGGTATTCGATGGGGTGTTATGGAAGGAAGAAAGTAGAACAAGTTGAGTCAACAAGTACGATGGGATTGGATAGTCTAGGGATTAGAAGTTCAGATAAAGGGAGATAGAGAGGAGGAAGTAGGAGATTACAAGGTGAACATCTCAGATGTAAAACGAAATAGGACTATACATCAAGAGAACCATAGAACATAGTTTCTATAAGGTGAATAAATGAATGATTGATTAATGTGGATAAATTTGGAAATCTCAGAAACTTGGTCAGGTTTGTTTGTGTATGCCCAATGTGAAGGGTCAAAGCAGGATGGAGTAGACAGACTTTATGAGGCACGAGTGGTGTGGTAGTGACCGTTAACAATAAGAGTAGTGTAGTACTGATGAGGGATTTCAAAGCCAGGATAGGAAATAGGACTGAGGGGTATGAGAAGGTAATGGGTAACTGGTGTGAGGTTAGGGAAGCCAACACCAATCATCATCATCATCATCATCATCATGTTCTTCAGACAAGCGTCTGTTCTGCCCCTACAATGAGTCTTTTCCGCGTTGTTCGGTCTTGTGCTGTCCTTTTGACCACTTCATAACTTCGTAGGCCAGAGCTATTTAGGAAGGAGCTCGTGAAAGAGTTCCGTGGCCACCCGCGAGAGCGTTTTCCAGGTATTTTGCCTTCTAGTATGTCGATCATCAGGCCACCATGTCGTAACCTGTGGCCAAGCCAGGTGGATCTCCTTCTATTGATCTGGCGGATCATTTGCCGTTTTTCCTTTATTCGATCCAGCACCGTTATGTTGGTCATTTTCTCTACCCAGCTGATCTTTTCCATTCGGCGCCAACACCACATCTCAAACGCTTCTAGTCGTTTTAATGTCACCTCTATTCATTGTCCAGATCTCACTGCAGTACATTGTAACTGGCCATATGTAGGTCTTAACCAATTGTTTTCTAAGTCTGAGGGACATCGAGCGTTTATTGGACTTCGCTGCTAGCATGGTGTTATCTGTTGCGAACTCGTTCTCGAAGCATAAGGAGATTCACAGATACACATGGGAGGGTAGAGGAACCAGGTCAATAACATACCATACCATTACTGGTTTTCAATTTAAGAAATTGATCAGGAATTGCAGGGCATTCAAGTTTTTTGATTTACTGGGAATTGAGCATAGTTAGATCTAAAATACAGAAAGTAAGGTCTGCTTGCAGATGGATTAGGGCTGAAAATCTTCAGGATAAGGGAACTAGGCAGAAATACATGGAAACATCATCATCATCATCATCTTGCACAGTTTCCAGCCACTGGCCAGGTCTGTTTGGAACACAAGCCTCTCCAACGTCTTCTGTCTTCCCACCATCTCTCAGCCTCCACCCTTGTCCAGTCTTCTCCTCTCTTCTTCACACTTTCTTCCACCCCCTTCAGCCACCTGTCTCTCGGTCTCCCTCTCGGTCTCTTTCCTTCGTGTACTCTCCTGGGTATCCTCTTCTCCTCCATTCGTTTTGCATGTCCATATCATCTAAGTCTAGATTTCTCTATACCATCCTGTAATGGTTCCTCCTTCATTAATTCTCTGGTCCTCTCATTTCTTATTCTGTCCATTTTTGTAGCTCCAATACTGCTTCTCATGAGAAATTGCAAAGAGTAGAAAGTAAGAAATGTAGGTAAATGAAGCAGAGTTGTCAGGATACAGGGAGGCAATACTGAAAGTAGCAAAGGCATATCTTGGGACAACAGTGTGTAAAGACTGGATAAACACACATCCTGGTGGAATGACTTAGTGAAGTCTGCTTGTAATAGTAAATGAAGGCTCACCAAAAATGACTCCAACTAGGAATCCAGCAGACAGAGTAGTAGCATCAACCAAACAACCAAAAGGAAATCATGGGAGGAATTTGAAGATAAATTAGAAATGTTAGGTCAGTCAGCAGGGTGGGCTCGGGGCCAGAGGGCGTCTCCACAGGGTGGGCTCGGGCTGCCCAAATATCCTTGTACTTTTCCCTCTGGTGTATGTATCCGTCCTTTCTATTTCATGATTGATTGTATATCTGCTTGTGAAATTTTCCTTCATACATTACATACAATCTGATTTCTAATATGAAGAATGGTGGCGTTTCCCCGTCTCACACATTTCTTTTTAAGTTGTGGGAGATTCTATTAAGTAAAATTTTCATATCATGTATGACATTCAAGCGGGGACAATAATGTAATTTTGTCTTCGTATATCGTGAGAATCTTACTCCACTCGGATAATTTGTTTGTAATTGGATAATTTTGCCACTGCATATTTAGAAATTCTGAATATTCCTGAAGGAGGCTACACCAGAATTTATTAAGAGGATGTTCACTAAATCTCTGTTGGTTGTAGTTGGATCAAGCAAACTCTCAAATGTCATCCCAGACATGTCATCTGGTTGTTCTGAAATATTGAAATGATTTCTTCTCCAGTTATGTTCTTTGGCAAAGAGTGCGAAATGTTTCTAAATTATTCTCGCAAACACTTCAGTGCTATAACTGCCTCAGAACTAATTGACCCTTGTGAAAATCTAGTGGGAAGCTCGAGAGAGTCTGCTTACCTCGGCCTGCTGGATGGTGTCTGCTACGTCAGCCGTCAGAAGTACACTCTGTTCCCGCAGCAACTGTCACTCACTCGATAACAACCATTATTTATTTCGCTTGTTATAAACTGTATTCGGGGTGATTAGAATACTGTAATTAAATGACACTAATACGTGTAATGGAACAATATAGTAAAGAAAATATTATGACTATATAGTTCATCAATGTACTATTAATAACCAACCATTATTAGGGGGCGTGGTGGTGCAGTGGTCAAGCTGTTGGCCTCTCCATGGTGAACCGGATTCGATTCCCGGTCAATGCATGTGTGATTTTCGAAGTGAAATGCCATGTCCTATGGTTCGGATTCCACGTAAAAATGAGGTCCCGTGGCTCATGATCGCAAGATTAATGGTCACGCAAAACTGATAGCTTCCTTCCTATGAACCATTATTAATTATAATTGTTAATAATTATAATTATAATAATTTTATTATAATTAATTAACTAAGCAAACGGCAATGCATTTTCAATCTTCACCTTAAAAGCAATCACCGGGTAGTCATTACTCATCTAATGGTTCGATTCCAGACATTTCACTATCACTATCACTTTCATCAGATTCAGTTTCACTGTCACTGCTGCTGTCATTCTTTGCAATAGTTATTACGAGCGATTCTATTCTCTCCTCTATTATTCCCTCTCTTTCATAACACTTATTTTCAATTTTCTCTACGTGATCACAGACGCTAATCCAATTACTTTCCTGAAACTCTGAAAACCCCTGTTCGCAAAGGCGTTTGACATCATTAATTTTAAAGGTGACATTATGTGCACCAACCCACTGTTTTACATCAGACCAGACGAGTTCTATGGGATTTAGATCTGCATGGTATGGAGGCAGTCTCAATACTGTGTGTCCACTAGCGGCCATTATTTCATCTATTATGTAGGTTTTGTGTCGCGGCTTATGGACTTTAATAAGTTCATAAAGGTGAACTTTCAGCATTGAATCGTTAACCTGCACCAGTGTTTCATTGTATCCTTACTGTATTACAATTTGATGTTGGGGCCTTGTCTTTCTGCGTGTTGTGGTATGATGCGTTGTCAATAACTAGCACTGAGTTGCGTTCCAAATTAGGGATCAACACACTTATCGAAATCGTCAATGTCCGTTGCACGATTCTTCCCTTTCCGTGTTTTTCCTGGTGTACCAAATGAAGTTCCTTCAGTCTCATGTTGCCTCTGTTCTGCTAAAATTCTCTTGACTGTCTTCAACGATACTTGTGTAGCCTCTGATACTCTTTGTTGTACTTCCAACAATTTTTTTTGTACTCTTCTTGTGTCTTATTCTTACTAATCAGCTTCCTTCTTTATAAACCTATAAACATTGAAAACAATCTCTCGCGTTTGCCCTCTTTTTGTCGTAAACTTCAGTTTAGAATTCACAGGCGGCATCACTTCCTTTACGAATACAAAAATACAAACAATAGAAACCTGCACTGACAACGAGCCAAACCAAACTGACTACCTCTCAGTTATAAATCTGTCACGAGAAGCACCCGTCCTTCCTCGCCCCCTCTTGCCTCTTCCCAACCCTCTTCTGCATTGCAAGTGTCAATGAACATGAGGTAGGCCCAGTGGCCAGCTTCACTTACTCATTCAAGGGCCAATTTGTTCGGAGGGATTTATTAACAAAAGCTTTCTCGAGGCCTACCAAAAATAATTGCAGAGTGTTAGGAAGCATTCAGATTGATTATTTTCCCCACATTACCTCCAAAATTCCAATATTCACTGAAATAATATGATTTTGTTCTGGGTGATGAATATTGAATTGATTTTTTCCTGACATGTGAGATAAAGTTCCTTTGCTAATAGAGTTCTTTAGAACTTGGAATTTTTGATGTACGATAGATTTAGTCGTGGGTTTGAGTGATGTTTTTCCTTCCTGTCTGCCTTCATTAGCCCTACTTTCTTTCAAGTCCCTCAACCCTCATTCTTAGAGTGTTGAGGGCATTTCTTTCCTCCTACCTTCTCTACTCCATATCCCCTCTTTTTCCCCCTTTATCCTTCTTCTAGGATATAAGTTGTATATTAGAGGTGGGGGTAGTAACCTTATGCTGAAAATTTGCCAGATCAAGATGAAAAGGTTTAGACATGTTATGAGAAGGGAGAATGGAAGAGTGCCAACAAAGGGGATCGGGGTAGAAGTTACTAGAAGACAGAGAGGAAGACCAAGAAGAAGGTGGTTAGATGTAATACAGCGAGGTCCTTCTCTATAGAATGGAACCTTGCCAGAGCCGTGTGACAGGAGGGTCACTGTACGCAGCAGCCAGTCGAGCATCAGCGTAGCGCCCAACTAGTTTAACACATTTACACTTTTTAATGTACCGTATATACCCGAATGTAAGACGAGGTTTTTTCCCACTTTTTGTGTTATAAAAATTTGGGGTCGTCTTATATTCAGGGTATTAAAAAATATATATATATTGTTATTATTATTTGCAAAGTAGTATGTGGTGTTGGCATCTTGTAACTCGCAACAAATCAATGCGTTAATGAAGATTAAAGTATGGTTTGTTATGTTTAATTACCATGCATATACGAATAGCGTACATATTGAGGTTAGGATTTACGCATACACGTCATTTTAAGCGGATAAATTGTATGTTCGAAAGCATACGGAAATATGTTTTAAAACAATCTTTACAAGAACAACGGTCAGTTTTACGAGCAGTAATTGAGTGATCAACGTATCTTAATTTAATAACGTCTCCCATTCTTGAACAAAGAAATTTTAGAGTATGTCTTGGAAAAGCGGGCAGAGGGATTTCCGATGACACGAGACGTTATAAAATTGAAAGCACGACCTTGAGGGCATATATTGTGCAAGTTATGAGTTAGCGAGTATTTTTTTTGAAAAAATCTGTAAGAGGCAGTTGATAACTAGCCCTCATCTTATATTTGGGGTCGTCTTACATTCGGGTATATACGGTATTTAATAATCATCATTTCAGAGTAGTTGCTGGAAATGCTGTCCTTCATTATCTAAACACCCGTTGCACCAACTTAGGATGATTTGGTACACTTGCTGTAATTCAACCTCGCTGATATTTTGTGTCAGTGCAGTTATTTCATTTTCGAGAGCCTTAAGAGTACGCAGATTGTTTCTAACCATGTTCACGGGATACGAGATAGGCTTCACCACAAGTCTTAATTATCTCAGCTAAGTTATCTTGCAACTGCGTCTGTAATCAATGCTATGACAGCATCCGGTGCTTCCCGACTCGCTGTTGTGTAATCTGCAGATGCTAGTCATCTGGCGGTAACTCGATGCTCTCGGCCTGTCACACGGCCCCGGTGAGGTTCTATTCTATAGAGAAGGACTTCACTGTAAAAGAAGATATTGGGAGGAGGGGCATTGGATAGACAAAAGTGGAAGAAGTTCACAAATACCGGTAAAACCCGGTTCACTGATGCAATAATCTGATTATGATAATGACTGGTGGTGGTGGTGGTGGTGGTAGTCATTTGGGGCTAATAAGCCACATGGTAGGCCCCTTAAAATACCATATTTACTCGCATATAAGACCCGTTTTTTAATCCTATTTTGATTGCGCAGAAATTGAGGAGGGTCTTAAATGCACATATCTCAAAAATGAACAGCGTATTGAGATATCCATTAAATAACTATGGATGCCAACACCCTCGAAAACACATTTCAAAACAGAAAATTTATTATTCAGGTTTATAAGATACAATTATGGACCATTATACAATATTTATAGTGGTGATGGATGAAATCATACAAAAAGTGGTAAGTAGCATTGGAGAAAGTAAAATGAAGGCAATGTTGTTTGCTGATGACCTTCTGGTGGTATGGGGAGAGGATGAGGAAGAAGTACAAGAGCAATTGGATGAGTGGGAGAACATAGTGTTATCATATGGGATGAAGTTCTCAGCACAAAATAGTGAAGTGGTCATCACGAGGAGGAAGAACAGACTTGATATGGGCATAACTCTTGGAGGACAGCAGTTGCAGAAAGTAGAATGCTTCAAGTACTTGGGAAGCATAATTGAAGAAAAGGGAGGCAATAGGATGGAAATAAATGAAAGGGGAAGGTGCGCAAATGGATTTTTCAAGAGTGTTAGGGGGATGATATGGAATAAAGATGTACCACAAAAATGTAAAGGAATCATCTAAAAGGCCTACTTTGTGCCAATTTTGACATATGGTTCAGAAACATGGGTGATGGAGGAAAGGGACAAGAGTAAAATATGAGCAGTGGAGATGAAGTTCCAGAGGAGTAGGGTAGGAGTAACAAGAATGGACAGAGTAAGGAATGAGAGAGTCAGAGAGATGGTAAGAGAGGAACCATTGCAAAATAGAATAGAGCGGTCTAGGCTACAATGGTATGGACATGTGAGGAGGATGCGAGAGGATTGGATACCGAAGAGGATGTTTGGAATGGAAATGAAGGGAAGGAGGCCAAGGGGAAGACCAAGGGACAGATGGACGAAAGGAGTTACGAAGAGTGTGGAGGAAAGAGGAGTGTGCTGGGACACAGTGAAAGACGAGAGATGGTGGATGGACAGGAAACGATGGGGAGGCTTATGTTCCAAGCAGACCCGACCAGCGGCCGGAAACTGCTCAAGATGATGATGAAAATACAATATTAGTCCGATATAAATCCCCCGCGGTCGCGGCAAGTATCGGTATATTTTCGTGCTAGTGCGGTTAGCCTAATTTCGCGTTCACTGCGTCTGAAATAAACGGAAAATACCGTTAGGGATATTCTACTTTGAATATTAAAAGTAGATCCATTATTATTAGGTGAGAAATTTTCAAAAAACAATAACCAGTATTTACCTGTTTTCACATTTCATTCATCACTGTTGTGAAGGTCGCCATGACTTCTGCCATCGTCACTGTCTCCACAGTCGCTGTCTTAACTGCCTTCTAAATTTCCAATAACATTTGCAGGATCGTTCGTTTCCCATATGGCATCATCTTCCGAACCTTCCAAAGCACATGAAATTTCTGGCGTGATGAGTCCCCAGGCCCGAACTATCCACACGCACACCGTTTCAATGGATCTTTTTTAAATTTTCCCACCTTTTGTTAGTGAGTGGTTTCCAACTGCCATCCAATCGGCATATAAATGCCTCATTTGAAGGGCCTGTTCACAGAGACATCGAGTGGCTAAAGGATAGTGGTTTATCCGCCCGGAATTATTGCAGTGAGGGTGTTCATCTGCAGCACCTTGTTATTTATGGCATCGACCAGGTGACCTCGAAAACTGTCCTGAACTAGTCGTGCCTTCTTCTGCAGCAAGGCTCCTGGGCGGCGAGACCACTCGGTGTGCAACCAGTCAATCATCACATCTGCCACCATCCACCCCTTTTCCTCAACGTGGATAACAATCTCTTTGCGAAAGTTGGCCTTGGGTAAGGATTTCCTTTTGAATATGATATACCGTATACGGAGGAAGTTTCCTTCCATCAGACGTAATTGCCAGCATTACCGTACAGGGCAATTTCTCAGCTCCCGTAATTTTTACAAGTACGCTTTGTACCCGTTCGTCCTGGGGATGCGATGACCCATCTGCTATTACATCGCATTCCTGGATTTCCAGGACAGAGCGGAGTTAAATGAACATGAAGTCAAATAAGGAATGTGTCGGAAATTCAGTTGAAATATCACAAAAGCAGAGGGTAACACGAGATAAAGTATCTCCAGGGTCGTTACGGGTTTAAATTTAATAAAAAAATGCAAATATAAATGGGCGCCATCAACTGAATCCCTAGCAAACCACATCCTTCCTGGTTAAGCCTTAATTAAGACAAGGAAAGAAATAGGAAAATCACATCATCATCAGATCACAACTAAGATAAAAACAAATTTATTCAACTTTGATAGTCAGACAGACATATTAAACACTCATCCTACCTGAGAGCATGGTCGAATGCCAACGTTAAATTGTCATTGTCCAGAAAATCGAACCATCTCTATTCTACACAAAGTGTATTTAATCCACATAAAATAGGAAAAATTTCTAAAGTTCTCTTGGGTTCTCAGGATCACCATAGCACTATGTCTTTGCGTCACTGACATTCATGATAACTGAGACCTAACTTCTCTTTAAATTAACATCATGAATGTGGATGTAAAAATATTATTAATCTGTCTAAACACACATATTCTAATCACATATTTTAAATATCACATAATTTATGGCTTGCATGGCATTATTCAAATGCTGAATATGTTAGTAAAATGCTCCTAAACATCGAATAATTAATTTACACTATTTACACTGTCATTAATAATTGCTTGTTTGTGAATCACAGAAAATCCACTACTCATTGGTCATAATCATCATCATCATCATAATCATCAAAATTAAATATTTCTCACTTTAGTTCTCATCTCAAAATTCAATATATTCTTGTCAGAATAATTAATTCATCATCAAATCATTTAAATGAATATTATAATCATCAATTCTTTATACTCTCTAATTATTCACACAATCTCATTTCATCATCTCCTTCAGATTAAATCATCTTAAATCATCAATATAAATTGTTTAATTCATCAACTCAAATTGCAATTCTTCAAATCATATCTCAATTAAATTTATTTAAATCCATTTAAATTCATTAATCATCAGCTTCTTTATTTAATTATCACCTTCTAATTCAGTTATTCATCATCTATTCAATCATCTATTAATTTATTTAAATCAGCTTATTTATTCAATCTTTAATTCATCCATTTATTTAATTCATTGATTTATTCCAAAATTTAATTTATCAATTTATTTAAATTTTATTCATCTGGTTATTTAGATTTTCATTATTTCATCTAGTCATTCTGATTTTTATTTCATTAGGTCAGATCATTAATATGCTTAAATTTCAGATTATTATTTCATTAATTATTATTATCAGAAAATCTTGTATTATCAACATTATTTATTTGTTTAATTTCCTAACAAATTGTTTAATATGGGTTATAGAACGTTGTCTTACAGTTTTATCACTTCCAAGTTATATCTCGTATTTAATTATCATGCCAAAAATATTATTGCCTTCACAAAATCACGTTGGATCTCACTATCCACAACTTCATTATATGTTCTCACTTTATCAAATATCACATTTGAATACCACAATTATTCCACAAAACTCCATAAATATTCAGCGCACAGCATGAATCTCAAAAATTATGCTAGACTGGGTTCGACAACCTCATGTCTGCTTCAAAATACATTAGCAATATTGCAACTTCCACTTGGCAACTTCCACAAAATGCCTATCACAAACTTCACTTAACCACGTTGCATGATCTACAAAAAATATATAACTGGCTTCAAATTATCAACGCACACAATCTCCAATAACTGTAATTAATCTGATCACATCTAGACAACTTCTTAAACAATTAGGAAAAATATTACCTTAGTAATCGTAATCAAATTCAAGATCTGCTTTCAAATAGCATAAATTCTCTTAAAATTCTCATAATTCACTTCACAGAAAAAACACCAATGTGCTATAATGTCTCACATCAAAATATGCAATACTGATCTGCCTTAAAATAAATCTGACCATTAATGATTCATCTTACAAGATTCAATTACTTTAAATCCTTCTCAAAGGTATTAAATTCAATCATAAAAATTATCAAAAGCATCAACTGTATCAGCTGTTAAATGAAAGTACTCTCAAAAGAGTATAGCAACAAAATATTGGATTGGCAAACAAGAATTACAAAATGTAACCCTGCTGACATTTATTTTTAATTTATTTAACAAAATTCGACTGATATGTGACTAGTAGTTCCTTGTTTGATCCTCTTACAATCTCAAGTACACTCGGATGATAAAAATGAGTTCCTCAATGGCAAGTAAAGATGAGTACCACCACGCAATCGTATAAATATGAAAGGCCTTGTCCCGTCGTTGTCTAACATGATAATGCCCTGATCGATGGGTAAAGATGTGTACCACCACGCAATCGCCTAAAGCGAAAGGCCCCATCTCGTCGTCTGATGAGTGAATGTACCAGATTGGAATCAACAAGTCTCTAGTTGTCACATAAAAGCGATATTCATTCACTTGAGTGAATAACATCTTAATATCTCCAAACAATCCAATGGAAAAATCCCTACTGATGAATAATACACACTCGCTAGTATGCAATGAACTGACGAAGTAATTTAAATAATCCAATTGCAGATCACGAGTTCGAAATACTCGCCACAAAAAAAATAACTATCCATACTGGAAAATGTCTAAAAGACCAAACATCTGCTTAATAAAGCCAACCAATGGTGAGAATTTCGTATAATGGTGCCTGCCATATCATATGGTAACGCCATATTCTAGCAAAATTTGGAGCAAATAATGTTTAAGCCATGTCTAAATAATTGTAGAACTCCTACTAGAAAAATATATACAAGTATGCCCAGTGTTCATGAAAATATCATATCAGAAAGTCATAACTCTTACAGTACCTTCTCATATCAGCTGTTATTATATTTCAAAGATCGTCGATTGTCCTCGTGCGTAATAAATTTCTCGAAAGATCGACGTGAATATCGTTTCACCCACGCAATAACGATCGCCTTCATATCCCAAGTGAATCAGCTGTTAGACCTCCTCTTCTTCAGGAATCGAATCCATCGCTCCGTGGTGCCATCGCGTCTCTGTCTTCGTTTACTCCGACATGATGAACTGCATGTTATCCATAGTGGATACTGTCCAAATTCTTACGTAAAAGTTCATAAAAGCAGCGTACCCCATGTTCCTCTTCTATGTTACGCCACTGTCCCATATAATGTTCGGTTTGCTTGTTAAAAGTTCAATCTCCACAGCGGTTAAGTCTCACTTGCCGAAAATAAATTTTATTTATGAGAGTGTGTAAGTTTTTGAAACACCCTGTAGCTGTGTTCGTACTCGATATTTTATGATAATTCATGAAAAGGAATTGTATTAATGCACGTGCCAATGTTCATAAGTGCATATAATTGTAACATTTAGTTTGCTTAAAAGCGTTAATGTTGGTTTGACCCCATGGTCGCTCTACATGTTCCGTTATGAAATGCATAGTCGTAATGTCATTTGAATATCTAAGTTCATTTGAAGTTCACAATTGCAGTATATTATAACTATCTGCCTGCACAATTCGATTACTGAATACAAGTCCCAACTCAATGTTGTAACTGAATGTTGAAATGAAGTTCAGCTTCTTTAATGTTGCCTGCGTATAAAAGTCGGAACTATCACGCTTGGCTCTACTGCACTGTTCCAGAATGATCTACGCTTAAAGCCGGCCTCGCCATACCGCTTTGCTGTAATGTTCTGCGTTACAAAATGCAGCTCGAAATAAAGTTCTCAATCTCGTATTATAATGCTGTTCTGACCCCGGCTTTTCTCCTGCTTACACGGCCCGTACAGCTTGCCTCGTAACCGGTCCTCATGCCGCCTTCCGTGCGTTGCTTGCCTTGACTCACTGACCTACTTTCCGTTCTCTGCTTGGTGAAGTAATACTGTCGCTTTCACGCCACGTAACAAGTGCTGTGCACCGCTCAACTTTGCCGTACTCTCTGCGCATGTGTTCTACTCAGCCCTGACGACTGAACTCGACTGATGTCTCTAGACTGCGTTGACCAGCTCCTACCTGGCGCTGTCACGTGATGCTCCCCCACCTTCTGTGGTCGTGTGTCACAAGTATAATCTCGACCACCATCATCTCGGCTATTAAGTTATACAATAACTTAAGGGATTATCTGTCTTTCTTCAAGTTATTATCATATATAATGCTTGACATTTCTTCTCTTCTGAGATGATATAATACTATTCCATATAGATCTTAATAAAACTTCATATTTCCTCCCATAATTCCATCTGCTTGACTGGCAGTGCCTTCTTAATCCTTGGCCTTCTACGTCATTTCCTAACATTCCTCTCGACTCGATTTGAGCGCTATCTTTACAACTTTTCCCATAAATCTCAACTACGGCTCAATGTCAGCTGGCGTAGCCGATAGCCTCAACTAGGTATCGGGTACAGCTTGAAGCTCCTTTGGCATTAATAGTGGAGCGTCTCCGCATATCAAATTAAACCGGAGTTTGATCCGCGTTTCCTATCTGCGGTAGGAGAAACTGGTGTTCTTGCCACTGAAAATCCAACACTTTATACGTGTATTCCTCTGGCTGTCGCTGACACATCCGTAAAGCCAGGTTGTTTCTTCGCATGAAATGCTTGCTTTAAACTAGATTCCAGCGATTCCTATACCGGTATTTGCTGCAATTTCACGTGCCTTGATTTGTAGCATTTCATGAGACACATTTGCCGTTCTTCCTGGTTTACTGTACCCACACCGACACCTTCTTATCCACTTCAGATAATTTACTCGATTGCGGCCCGCAGAAAGATCTAACATTCTTTTTCGCGACCATTCATTTTTCTTGTTGCTATCGCCAGTACCTGATCATGTTTGATTGAACAGCGTATTAATGGCTGGTGGCCCACTCACTGTTCTCATCGGCAAACATTAGAACAAATAGATGGTATATTGGCTTTCACGGCCGGTGAATTAAAACTCAGCAATTCTTCTAGGTTTGAGCCGTGTCTTGTGTGGGGTTTCGCCTAGGACACCAAGCTAGGCTCATCGGCGGGCTCTTGGTGTCCCCGCCCGGACCCCCACAGGAGGGACGAACTGCGCGCCACCTCCCTTTATATAAGGTGCAACTGCACCACTTGACTACGAGAACTAAAAGCTCAAGCAGCCTTAACCTCCCTATGAAGGCTTCCAAAAAGATGGTATATTGGCTTTCACGGCCGGTGAATTAAAACTCAGCAATTCTTCTAGGTTTGAGCCGTGTCTTGTGTGGGGTTTCGCCTAGGACACCAAGCTAGGCTCATCGGCGGGCTCTTGGTGTCCCCGCCCGGACCCCCACAGGAGGGACGAACTGCGCGCCACCTCCCTTTATATAAGGTGCAACTGCACCACTTGACTACGAGAACTAAAAGCTCAAGCAGCCTTAACCTCCCTATGAAGGCTTCCAAAAAGATGGTATATTGGCTTTCACGGCCGGTGAATTAAAACTCAGCAATTCTTCTAGGTTTGAGCCGTGTCTTGTGACCCTGACGAGCAGGCAAGAGAGTAGAATCCAAGCCAGTGAAATGAAATTCCTAAGAAGTATGATAGGTAAGACAAGGAAAGACAGAGTGAGGAATGAAGATGTTAGGAAGGAAGTTGGGATGGGAAAACTAAATGAGAGAATTGAGAAGAATAAACTAAGGTGGTTTGGACATGTAAAGAGGATGGAGGAAAATAGAATACCAAGACAGATGCTGGAGGCCAAGTGCAAGGGCAAGAGAGCAAGGGGAAGACGTAGAACAAGGTGGATCGATTCAGTGAAGAACAGCTTGAGAAAAAGAAATCTGGACTGGGACAAGATCGTGGAAGAAGAACTGTGGAAGGAAAGAGGAAAGTGGAGAAGTGCCATAAATACCCCGACCCGGCAGGAGCTGGATAAGGGGAAATGATGATGATGATGATGATGAATCGTCATAATCAACATCATGGTTTTCAGGGTAGCTTTTCATATACTAGATTTCTAAACATGATGCGTGTGCATTTCAATTAATGATGTCCTTTTTCTTCTTTTTTTCAGTGCTCCTTTGTGCCTAAATTCCACATTTCCATTAAGACCAAATATGAAAACAATAACGGATCAACAGAAAATGTAAGTTATTTTAAACTACCCTTCTCATTTCATTTATAAAATTCTCATACATCAATCATTATTCAAAATTTAGATTTTTTCACTTTACTGTGAAAAGCTTTGCATGTCATGAATCAGTTATGGAACATTTAAGTGAGATGCCATGGTTGCAACTGATTTTTTTAATAATTCCTATAAGAATTCCTAGGACAGGGGGTTCTGTTAGTTCACATTATTTTGCTGGGTGGGGAGTTCCATAGGAATAGCAGGGTTGCTTATAGGGGAGGGACTCGAGACCATGAGACACTTGTTCTACATTTTGTGTTTCCTTTTATAATTTTGAACTTCTTGTACTTTATGGCACCTAAGTCATGGATGTTTTATTCAAGTACTAGATTATCTCGCCAATTAACAGTGCAGCCAACATGTCATTGAGATGACCTCGTAGTTCTACCCCTTAAAACTACAATCAATCTACCAGTCTATATTCTTAATATATAATTTCTTCTGTGGTCGACAAATCTATGCTGACAATCATTGCTATTCTCATGTAAGTTGGCTTTTGTGCATTGTGGTGTTTTTAAATCATCGTAGCTATCTGTGAGGAGGTCTGTGAGTGAAAATCTCTGTTTCTAAGAGATTGATTCTTGTCCTTTTTAAATAATGTGCTCACAGTGTTAAGCAAAGGTGTTGCTGTGTGAAAGTCTTAGGCATATCTTTGAAATTTACTTAAATATTTGCCAGTGGTTTTTTAAATTATATATATAATATTTGTATATATTCAGAAGAAAAGAGAGGAACACATGAGTATGTTCTCAGTGTCAGACAACCAATTGAGAATTTAGGTAAATCAATACCTCTTCAGTACTATGTTTCGTGGACTATTGATATGAAGACCATAATGGATTAACTGAAAATGTATTTATTTTAAACTAATTTATTCCTTTCAGTGCAACTGCATGGAAATTTAAGACATCTCACGAAAATGTGCATTGAATTGTAGCATTTATTGATAAGCACGGAAGCAAGACCAGCAAGTGCACATTTTTTTTTTTTATGTACATTTTCAAAATTGAGAGAGGCATGCAATACAGATTTAATTCTCCGTTATTGGCATTTGTGGAAATGGGCAAATGAGCCACTCGACAGGTTGGATTGAGCAGCTTTGAAGCATGTAATACCTTCATAGATGCTTTCAAATGACATTGCAAGCTGATGTCTAGAAAAATTGTTTTTTATGTATGTCAGGCTAGAAATCATGTCGCCAACATAAAAAGAGTGCACGTTTTCGTACAGGAGACCCAGCAGTACATCGCCAGTAACAACATTCTAAAGGACTCCTTATCAAAGCCTGTTGCACTTTGTCACAAACCAGAGAGAGAACTACAGAAGCAACTGTACAGTCTGTAGCATCAATCACACACTCGTTCACAGTTCAGCCGCTTTTGTCCATGTCGCATACCTGTCAACCCTTCCGCTTTATTCGGAAACTTTCCGAATTTTCACCTCGTCTTCCGATCTTCTTAATTACTATTATTTCTTCCGAATTTCAGGCCCCAGTGATATATTTTAAAAGAAAAAGGAACTGCAAATAATTTCCATTCTCAAGGAGATTTTTGTGATTTGCGTAACCTTGTGTAAACTCCTCGCTTGGCAGTGAGCTCCATAGCTGCGATCTCAGAATGGCGAGTCAGCTGATCGGCCTACCGCATACTGATTAGTGGTATTTTACGGACAAACAGGTGTCAAGCCTACGCTGATTAGTCGAGGCTGGCCACGTGACTGTGCAGAATGGGATTGTAACCTTGTATGCAACGCGTGGCGATTGTGACCTGCCACGTGTTTATACTCTGCTAGCGTCACGGTTAGTGCATTTAATTGAGGTATTAATGTGTGCGTCGGTAGATAATTATTTCAACGAGTTGTGTCGATGATTGTTTCGTGTCGTGTGTTTTAAGTTTCTCTCATCACGTTATGGCGACAAAACCTCAGAAACGTTATCTCCAAGTTTTCAAAGAAAGCTATAAAACTGAATTTCCATTCATTTTACAATCTAGTAGAGGAAACCATTTTCCTCTTTGTTCCGTGTGTCGTTGCGATATAAATATTTATCATGGTGGGGAAACTGGCATTGTAAAATCTGTAATTTAAAAAATCTTCCTATTTTTGACTTCCGAAGGTTGTCAGCTATGATGTCGGACAAATTAGTATGAAAACTGTTTGTATGTTTTCCGGAACCTGCTTGAAGACTTGGTAAACATGCTAAGGACCCACCATTATATGAGGCGCCTAGAATCAAAACCCGCCAAATCCATATTTTATATGAAAATTGAGATAAGCATTGTTTCATATAGCTTTTGCTGCGCTGAATTCATTAAAACTATTATTTTGTTACAATTCCCGCTACATCCTACTGTAAAACGAAGTCAAAGTTGAGGCTTAGTTGCAATATCCGCCAAGTCCAACGACAGTTTCGCCATTTTTGGTCACAAAACCCGCCACATCCACATCAGCCAATAGGAGCACCCAGTTCCGCCATCTTACCTTCCATGATGCTTTGTGAAATGTGTACTCTTTACCTACGTGCATTAGTCAGAGAATGTACCTCTGCCTGACGTGATTAGAATGGTTTATGTTGTTGTACTTTCTGATAATAATTTGTTTTGGATAATTTTGACAAAGAACAAGAAGAACAATAACATTTTGGTCTGGGTGATGTTTTCCACAGAACTGACATTTGCGAACACAAACGTGTCACAAAACCTGATTTTGATATGACTCACGTAAAGCCAGATGCCATAAACAGAGGGATTGTCCTTCAGGCACAGGAAGTGAAAGATGTTTCGAGACTGCTTTCGAAGCATTTTGGAGAAAGATGGAGGGAAAATGTAGAGCTGCAGTTTTATTGCAATCTGCAAAGTCGTGGCGAACACGAAGAGAATGATGATGATTGAGAAACTACTATCGAGGATGAGGTAGAAACAGAAATTGTGTAGCTATAACTTCCAGTAAAGAATGTGATTTAATAGTTGAATGACGATAGTTTTGTCTCTAAAGGCCTGGACCATAGTAATTGAATATTAATTTAATTTGACGCTTTTCCTTATTATTATTATTGTTCAGTACTGTAGGCTACAGTATTGCTGGCTCCGTGTTGTTGGGGTAGCGCGCCTGCCTCTCACCCGGAGGCCCCGGGTTCGATTCCCGGCTCCGTCAGGGATTTTGGAAACTGACGTGAGGGCTGGAACGGGGTGCACTCAGCCTCGTGAGAACAATTGAGTAACTGACAGTGAGGCAGCGCCCCGATCACGAAAACCAAGATTAACGGCCGAGGGGACCCGATGTGCTGGGCAAGCGGCACCCCAATATCTGCAGGCCAAATGGCTGAGAATTAGGCCCTTCACGGGCTGTAGTGCCAGGGGTTATTTACTGTACAGTATTATTACCATTTCAGGAATTGATTACCGGCGGTGGAGATGGGAACTACTCTTTATGTAATTGTGTCACACGTCAGCTTGCTTCGTTGACAGGTACAGTTGCGCGTGTAGGATATGACTCAGCTCCAGTACCCCCAGTCATCATTTAACTGTCCATGGTGACATGAGCTCCTGTGACGCTTATCTGACGCAATGCAGCGTGACCTATGTGCAGATTGCACTCTGTCATCGCTGTGTCCGCCGCTTCGTCCCGCAGAGCTCATGCTACAATAAACATAAACGCTGGCACAGCCACACTCAGCGGCAATCAAATCTTGAATGGATAATATGAGTTTTATTCTTTTTCTGTTTATTCTAATAAAACACAAAAACTGCCCCTTAAAACAACAACAACAAAACACAAAAATTATACGATTTTTTTAATTTTATAGCCTATATTTAGTTAACTTTCATTCAAATATTAATTTTTGAATAAAGCTTATGCAGTTTTTACAATCTCTTCGCAACTTCAAATGTATTAGGGCACTTTGGTATCAAAACCTGCCAAATCCAAATCTTAGTAACAAACCCCGACAAATCCGAATTATTGCATTAAATTTTTCTACATACATTTTTAACTATATCGGGGATCAGCTTCGTACTTCGTCACTGTTTTTAAAAATAATTAATTCCTTTTTTAGTGAAAAAAGTATTTCTTTTTGGGTATTGGTTCGTTTGTGACAGTTTTTGCCACTTTGCCGAAAAAGTGAAGGAATGGATTTGGCGGGTTTTGATTCTAGGCACCTCACATGTAATTGTAGTAGCAGTTGTAAAATATCAATTAGTCTTATGAAATTTGTGCTGCAAAATGAAGATTTAATTTTAAATGCCACAAAATTGGAGGGGGATATCTGATATGGGAAATTAAAACAAGCTACTGGTTTATTTCCTACATGTTTGTAATTGTGGAATTTATCTTTATTTTTGTAGTGTCTTGACCTAACCCCAGAGCAGCTGAGTGAAAGGATTGTGGACTATGTTGATATTGCTTATGATGAAATCAGTCCCAAGCATTACAAGGAAGAAGAGGTGAGTCACAGTGTCTATTTATTCTTGTTTGCTATTGTGAATTGTGATTTATTTGCATGTGTGCCACCTGGGAACTGGTTCGGATCTTGCAGTCAAGTACGAAACCAAAATGTAGTGATATGTTCAAAAAAAAAATTGAAAGAAAATATTCCTTCTCTGTGATATGTAAGCATAATGTAGGCAGTGTTTCCGTTAGTCAATTGTCTTTCTGTAAGTGAAACTGTATCAGGGTGTCGAGTGATACGGAAATTTTAGGGACCCGGGAAAAATGCGGGAAATATAAGGGAAATTTGCATTTGATACAGGAAATCTTGAAAAGACTCACCATGCCTGACTTCTTAGCCTCCGAACGCTCGGTAGAGTCCTCCCGTTCTGCCTTCTATTTCGCCTGCAGACTGCGCTGCCACCCGCAATTTGCACTACCGGTAGAGCGCTAAGCGGGATGAGAACCCAGCCAACGTTGATGCATGCTTTGCCTGGCCGTACCCTCTTCGCCTGGGGCTCCGCGCGCCGCGCTCATTGCTGACAATGCCAAACAGGAATCAGTCCGCATTATTATTCACAGAGGAGACCAGTTGTTTTTTCGACCTGGGTTTCTCGACAAGAGCAGCCCTTAAAGAAGCTAACAGCTCAAGATCTCAGAAAATTCCAGACGCGGATATGCTGCAATTTCGCACCAACTGCCGAAAATTGTACATTCGTATCCTATGGCTGAAAAATCAAAGAGAGGTCACCTCTTGCTTACAAGATGACCCATGCTATTTCCTGCCTAGACACTACAGTGGTCGCTGAGACTCCTAAGTTGGCAGAATTTGCTTTCTGGCGCAATGGCTGACCGCATCAAGAGCAGCTACTCCACAGTGAAGCAGTTCGACGGAAAAGAGCCACGGCTCGACGTGCTGTGGTCTGAATTAGTGGCTTCAGCACCTTCCTCAGTTCCTGCCAAAAACGATCTCACAAGCTTCGTTAAAAGATACTGATTTTATATCACAGCAATGCAGCTCTCGAGAGAAGTTTCTCCCTGAACATGGAGTGCATGATCGTCAATCACAAAGAAGCAAGTCTGATTGGCATGCATCCTGTTCAGGACGCTGTGATGGCAGCTGGTGGAGTAGAAAAGATAACCGTGAGCAGGAGACCATACTGCACGAAACTCTTACGCCGTGTTAAAGGAAGCAAAACAGGTACAAAGCCAGGAGGGAAAGGAAATGACGGCTAAGGTGGCAGTCGAAGGAAAAGCCACGAAAGATCTCCAGGAATTGGCAAAAGAAAAAAAAAGAAAAAAAAAAGGGGGGGGGGAGAGATGATTTTGAATGACGCCCGTTCTGAAGCAGAGAAAATTGACGAGCAGATGAGTTCCCTCGAGAAGCTTTAAATTAATAAATCCTTGATTATTGTTTGTTTTTATCTTATTTTGTGTGACTCAAGTTTCTAACCACAATCTAGTATTGACAAAGTGACTTATTTTATTTTGTGTATTACTAGCCTACAGTTCCTATTCAGAAATTAGTACTGTCAAAAGAACTTAATTTTGTGTAGTGTATAACTGAAGTTCTTAGTAACAATCTTGTATTTGTCAAAGTGACTTATTTAATTTAGTTTTTCATTTTTTTCTATTACCTACCGTATTTCCTCGCATAATCGTCGCCTGCGCGTAATCGTCGCACCCCTACTTTTCGAATGAAAATTTGGTTTATAAAATTTCCTCGCATATTCGTCGCACCCTACCTTTCGAATGATAATTTGGTTCATAACATTTCATGAAGTACTCAGCGCATAGCACATTTGTATTTGCGCGCCAGTCCGTTACACACCCTGCCGTATTTCTATCGTATGCAAGCTCTATTGCTAACCAGCCGTGACCTTGTTTGAAGAAAGAAGTCTCTCTTTCCTTCGGTGCGTAGGCCTATGACTCGCGCCATGCGCCGGGTAGCCGGCATACGCACGCGTCTACACTCTGGTGTATTCCAAACAAAGAACATCCCATCCCCGACCCTGTTGAAAATAATATTACAGAAATAACGGGTCATAATCTTCATTGCTTATAATCGCTTAACATAAGTTTGGTAAAAGAATATTTACACTGTGGTGATATTGCAGACGTGTTTTTGCATTGTCAAGTGGTATTGGATGTCAGGCGGTAATATTTGAACACTATGATGGGAAACAATGGCTAATACTCGACTTTCGAAATACAGCTGTACCTTGTCAGACACTTTCACAGACTCTTGTAACGAGGACCAGTGTGTGCTTTTTTCTGTTTTTCAGTTGTGTTTTTTATAGGTGTTCGCAATGGGCAAATATAATAATTATGCGGCGAACTTGAAATTAAAAGTGATAACGTACGCTGAAACACACGGGAACCGAGCTGCAGAACGTGAATTCACAGTTAACGAAAAATTAGTTAGGACTGGCGGAAACTTAAAAATAAGTTGAAAAACACCGAAATCTGGATCCCGAAATTGATAAGGAAGTGCTGGAGTATGTTAAGAGAAGTGCGCAACTAGGGTTGCAGTGTTACGTACAATATGCTTCAAATGAAGGGGCGTGAAGCAGCACGTCGTCACGAAACCCAGTTCAAAGCTAGTCGTGGCTGGGTAACGAGGTTTATGTGATGAGAAGGCCTATCTGTGCAAAGGGGGACGACTGTTTGTCAGAAGTTGCCGTCAGACTACACGGACAAAGTGATCGAGTTCCAACGGTTTGTGATCCGTCAGCGCCGGGAAACTCCATTTCTTCTGTCGCAAATTGGAAATGCTGACCAGACGCCAGTTTTTTTTTTATATGCCTCGCAGTAGGACAATTGCAGAGAAAGGTGCTACGAGCATACCACTTAAAACAACAGGCAACGAGAAACTTCGCTGCACGGTTATGCTCACAGTTACCGAAGACGGGAGAAAGTTGCTGCCTTACGTAATTTTTAAAAGAAAGACTATGCCGAAGGGCGTGAAATTTCCACGTGGCATTCACGTGCGCGTGCAACGTAAAGGTTGCATGGACCAGGAACTCGTGGTGGACTGGGTGAAGACTGTGTGGAACAAACTACCAGGTGCGCTGCTAAAACAAGGAGCGATGCTAGTAATGGACAGTTTTAGGGCTCACCTTGTGAATGAAGTGAAAGAGATCCTAAAGGACACCAATTCTCAGCAGGTGGTTATTCCCGGCGGATTGACTTCCATCCTTCAGCCAATGGACGTTTGTTTAAATAAACCTTTTAAGGACAATCTGCGCCGGTTTTACAATGAATGGATGATCAGTGACGACCAAGAGGTGACGCCCACAGGAAAATTTAAGCGGCCATCCTTGGAATGCATTTGCACGTTGGTTGTTAGGAGCTGAGATCTTATTTCACTTGAAACAGTTGTGAAGAACTTCAAGAAGACCGGAATTTCGAACGCTTTAGATGGCACTGAGGACGACAAATTATGGCAGAGTGACGAGGAGCAAGACGACGACCGAACGCTCTCGGGGAGCAGCGAGGATAGTGAAAATTCTTCCGATGCAGTTGATTAGATCTGGTAAGTTCTCTAAATTTGAACAATCCACCACAACAGTTGCAATATACAATTTTCAACAAAAATCGGTAACGTAATCACGGCATTTTTTTTCAGATGGGCAAGATCGCCGCCATGGATAAAGATAACCTATAGACGACCTATTTTTATTAGTTTATTTTAATTTTATACGTGTAGTAAATAGTTATTCAAAAAAAATTTTTTTTTTAGATTACGTGTCGATTTTTATTTTATTTTTTTGCACAATTGTCGCATCCGCTTTTTTTTTTTCAACAAATATTAGGCCAAAAATCGGCGACGATTATGCAAGGAAATATGGTACTTTGATAAAATAAATGTAAATTAAAAGGTATTTGCGGCGTGTGGAATTTTACTGTTTTTAGCCTTTCCGTGGTCTTTGGGGAAAACATACGGCTCTTCTTTCGCAGGGGAGATGCTTATACCCAATTGTTTTGAAGTCCGTGTAAACACTCACTGCTAATGCGTCACACATGCATAATTTTCAAAAACAACAAACAATATCTCACAGCTCTATCAATCACTCGTCACCAACATGTGGCTACAAAATACACCACACAAGTGACAGAATGCTTGTCGTGTGGGCAGGCATTGTTTCAGTCGCTTGTTAACCACTGTCTGTGTTGGATTTCCTTTCATTGTCATTGTTTCGTTACTTTTACTTCGCCGAGTTCGACCCGAGGACTGGACACATCCCGTACAGCATGTACAGAAAGACATACTGAAGGCGTTCTGGATATCGCGGTGGATGAAATGATTATTAACCTTGGCAATTCATCAAGCTCTGACGAAGACAATGATGGTGGTGATGATGATAGGGACAGTGAAGGGATAGAGGGTGTCAAAGAAACCCTTGCCAAGTGTCTGATTATAATTTATTTATCAGTGTCAGTTCGCTTGTGTCAGTCGATAATAGAGCACAAGCTATTGTTTCCTACCATAGATTTCAAAATACCGCCTGTCATTCCATAGCCTACAACTCGACAATATAAAACCACGGAAATAATATCGCCACAGAGCGGCTTGTGTGAGTGCTCAGTGCTAAATATGTCTTTACCTTAACTTTACTTTTGTATTATCACGAAAGCTAATATTAACCATAGAGAGTCGGGATGCAGTGAGTGTGCGTGGTGTTGTCTGTCAACTACTGTACTGTAAGCTGTCCATGACCTCCACTCAGACTCTTGTTTCATGTTAAAGGATAATCATTGCATGGTGAGTGTTTTTATATTCATTAGCTGTAGTGTTCACCCTCTTTGTCGTATTTATTGAATTGAATACCGATGATAAAGGTATCATAGTTTCGGTGTGTAATTTATTTATTCATCTAAGTACCATATTTCTCTGTTTGAATGTGCTCGGCGTTGACTCAGGATCGACTTTTAAAATATATCGCGTATAATTGTACAGAAATAATGTCTGAAGTGTAGTGCTGTGTATTCGAATCAGGTGATTTACAACAACACTAAAAGCTTGGCAACACAGCTCAGCTGTTCCAAGCTCCCGACATATCCTTCACGTTCTTTCCTTCGAAATACGGGGTGTAGGTGAGAAGCATGCTCAGAATTCTTGTCGTGTGGCGGTTAGACGTAGGGTCTTGTTATGTAGCGACCGTGGGTTGCGGAGAGGAAAAGCGGGGCTTAGTGACAGGAAGGCTGACAGTACCGAATGCGCGGGGTTAGCAATATTGTATTTGTCCCATAATTTACGTGTGCAATGGCGGACACACCTCCAATTTTACTATACAAGTCGTGATCTAAAAAGGGATAGTGGGTGGGTAACATCTATTACTACATGACCCCCAAAATTATCATTCATTATTACAAAGGGTATTTTGACTATTTTCAGTAGTGTAGAAAATCGTATCGCCTTGTTCCGGGCTCCTATAGAGCTTACACTTTCTTTCGTTCTTTCACTTGCCATAGGACGCGTCACCGGCGTGTAGTTATGCATTACCAGCTTCCGATTTAGTAGTCAGGTAATGGAAGCAGTGGGAACTGTGTACTACAATTTTCCTTGCATGTAACTAAGCAAATTATTGTTGTTAGGAGAAATAAAAGTTGTAAAATGCACCAAGAATATGATCTTCAGATGTGTACAATGAGAAAGTTCTCCATGTGTTTGTTCCTTATGTATTAATGATGCGAAATGTCAGCTAACGTTGTGGCGCATACAACACTCGTAGTCTCTAAATGTTGCACGTTTTCCCGTAAACTTACAACAGATTATGTTGGAATTGCTTTTAAGATCGTGACAAAGAAAGTGTTTCTCCAATTGTATGATTGTATTTAACTGTATGCACTTCGTATAATCTTAGCAAGGTGTTTTCTTTTTCTTTTTTTGATAGAGCAACTTTTCACCATAGTAGACACTCGGCTTTTTGTATTTAGTTTTCTGGCAACTTGTTTTAAATTATTGACTAAAATATTTCTAAATGTAGACAATCCAAACCTCCATTAGGATTCGGGTTGCATAATTCATGCAAAATGAGGTTCATTCGTTTGTGAAATTGAGGTCATAACTCCCCCCCCCCCCGTCACCCTTACCCTTTCAGTGATTACCGTATGGTACTTTACATAGACTAGGGTGAAGATGTAAATGAGCATAGAAAAAAATTGTCGCCAGTTGTTTGGTCCATTAACTTACGGTATTATCGCTCTCTTGCAATACCTGGAATATGTATATAATTATAACATTATTATTGGTTAAATAAGTCTTAATAGATGCGATATTATAATTATAATGATTAAATAAATATTAAAGAAGAAACTCCGCATTGATAGTAAATATTAGGCCTACCGGTACGGTGAATAGCCTATAACTCGTAGCTTCCATCACAATTTAGCAATTAAACGCGTCACGTTAATGCATAATATACCAATATAACCGGATAGCAAATTATAATAATATTCTCACATATCTTCTTTCTCTTTACATCATTCCCACTCCTATGTGGGGTCGATGTTTCTGACAGCTCTCCTCCATTTAGCCCGGTCATGCACATCCTCTTCTGACAACTGTTTTTCTCTGAGGTCCTCCTGTACACAATCCATCCATCTTCGTTTAGGTCTGCCTCGCATTCTCATTCCCTGTATTTGCATGTCTAGCATCTTCCTCCCCACGTAGGATTCCTCCCTTCTTCTCACATGCCCGTACCATTGAAGTCGCTTTTCTTGTATCTTCTTAGATATTTCCACAACCTTCAATGTTCCTCTTATTTTGACATTTTCCACTCTATCACGCTTAGTCACTCCACTCATCCACCTGAGCAGTTTCATTTCCGTGACGTCAAGCCTGTGTGTGTGCGTTTTGCGTGCAGGCCATGTTTCAGAGCCATACAGCAATGCAGGTCTTACAACAGTTTTATATATTTTCCCCTTAACCTTAGGCTTGATCCTGCGGTCACAGAGCACTCCTGACATTTTCCTCCAGTTCATCCATCCTACCTGAATCCTGTGTGACACTTCCAGATCCAGATTTCCATCTCCAGTCACCACCGAACCCAGGTATTTGAACTCATCCACTCTGTTTAACGTTTCCCCTTGCATTCTGATCTCACAGTCTTGGTCTGTATTGAACCTCATATACTCTGTCTTCTTCCTGCTAATCCTGAGTCCTCTGTCTTCCAAGGCTGCCCTCCACTGTTCCAGTTTTTCTTCTATGACATCTTTGGTGGTACTACACAACACAATATCGTCCGCAAACATCATGCACCAGGGGGCTTGGTCTCGTAATCCACAAGACATTTCGTCCAGAATTAGGTCAAACAGATATGGACTTAAAAGCCGAACCTTGGTGTAAACCTACTCCAACCAGAATCCAATCTGTAAGTCCAACGCTGCTTCTAACCTGTGTTCTTGCGTCTTTGTACATTTCCTGAACCAACTGCACGTACTTCTCTGGGACTCCCGTCGCTCGTAAACATCTCCAGACTTCTCCTCGGGGCACCCGGTCATATGCTTTCTCTAGGTCCATGAATGCGAAGTGTAATCCCTTCTGTCTTTCACGATACTTTTCCATTACTTGTCTCAGGGCAAACACTGCGTCTGTGGTCCCTTTTCCTGGCATGAAGCCGAATTGTTGCTCGCCAATGCTAGTCTCCTCCCGGATCCTCTTGTCTATCACTCTTTCCCAGATTTTCATGGTATGGGACATTAACTTAATGCCCCTGTAGTTGGCACAGTCCTGAATATCCCCCTTCTCTTTATATGTAGGCACTAAAATACTTTCTCTCCATTCATCAGGTATTGTTTCCTGAGAGTACATTTTTTGCATTAAATCCAGCAACATGTCGATTCCATCTTTCTCTAGATACTTCCACACTTCAACTGGTATTTCATCGGGTCCTGTTGCCTTTCCGTTTTTCATTTTCCTAAGTGCTAATGTTACTTCTTCTTTTCTAATATCCATTGTCAGACCCTGGTGTTTTTCTCCTTCTCCTAAATATACCCTTGGGTTCTCTTCATTGAGAAGTTTTCCATAGTAGTTTCTCCACCTGCACTTGATGTCGGAATGGTCCGTTAATACTAGACCATTTTCATCTTTGATCTGCTTTATTTGGGTGTAGTCCTTCTTGTCATTATCTCTCGCCTGCGCTATTCTGAGAATTTTTCTTTCACCTTCTGTAGTTTCCAACTCTTCGTACAGCCGATCCATAATTTGTGCCTTTGACTGTGCTACTACCTTCTTTGCTTCCTGATTACATCTCTTGTAGTTCTCTTTATCCTCTTGTCTACCTGACATATCCCATAACTTCTTTGCATCACTTCTGGCTTTCACGATCTTCTGTACCTCCTCATTCCACCACCATGTTTCTTTGTCAGCTAGTGGTTTCTTGCCAGAAGTTCTCCCTAGCACTTCAGTTCCTACCCTCCTTGTCAAACTGCTGTTGTGCGCCCACCACTCCTGCACATCATTGCAAAGAACCACTCCATTGAGTACTTTCTCCTTAAACTGGTCCTTCAACGCCTCTTCATTTAATCTCCACCACTTAATTTTTGTTAAGACTCGCACAGGTCTGCCTTTCTTCCTAATCTTCATTTTCCAGTCCATGACTACCGTCCTATGCTGTGCTGCCACTGCTTCACCATTAAAAACTTTACAGTTTTGTATTTCCCTTAATTGAGACCTTTTACACATTAAGAAATCAATCTGGCTTTCTCTGGTCCCACTCTTGTAAGTCATATATTGACCTGTGTTTTTCTTGAACCATGTATTCACAATCGCCAAATCATATGCCATCGCACAATCCACGATTCTATGTCCTTCGTCATTCCTCACTCCTACTCCCCAGCCTCCATGTACTCTTTCGATTGTATCTCGACTCCTTCCGACATGTCCATTTAAGTCACCACCCACTATCAATCTTTCATTCGCTGGTATATCTCCAAGCTCACGATCCATATCTTCCCAGAAGAATATTTTCTCTTCCTCATCGCAACCCACTTGCGGAGCATAAACACACACACTGTTTACCAATTGTCCATCAAGACACAGTTTGATGCTCATTATCCTGTCACTCCTTCTCTTAACTTGGACTATGGTCTCCTTTATGTCTCGGGAGAGGATTATTCCCACTCCATTCCTCCCATCCTTGTCTGCTCCACTGTATAGTAGCTTATAGCCACTACCCAACTCTCTAGCCCTATTTCCCTTCCATCTAGTCTCTTGTACACACAATATTTTCACCTTCCTCCTTTCCATGAGATCCACTAACTCCCTTCCTTTCCCAGTCATTGTTCCTACATTCAGTGTGCCTATTCTTCGTAACTCACCATATTTTTGAGCTAGCCTCTTTAGCCGGGTTCGCTCGTGACCCAGTAGCCCTAGCCCATTTCTCACAGGGGTCGGGCGAAATCCCTGCATGTCGCTTCTGGGGTACGTCCTAGCAATTTCCGAGGCTAAACTAAGATTCGCTGTCATATTGGTTTTGGCATAGTTTTCCGGCCGCATGCCCTTGCTGACGCCAAGCCTTTTATACCTACGGCCAGGTAGTAAATCAGCCGCCTCTCACATGGGGAACAGATCTGTTTGTAGCCGCCCGCTCCGGGTCAGACGCTATGGTTGATATCAGTGTCTGAAGTGAGAGCGATACCTTTTACTCAATTTCCCAAGCACTGGGATGCCACTTCCGCCAACTGCACTGTACCGAAGGACTCCTTCTCCACTGCAGGCACCGTTGTGGTCTTCACTCATAACCCCGAGCTGGGCCCTCCATATTTATGACCCCTGGAGAGAGGGTGTCCCAGCATTGTGAAGCCCCCAGGAATTGGGCTACCTGTTGGTCCGCGGGTTCTATTGGAGGGTATTTGAACCAACCCTACTAGTGCTGTAGGGCCCCCCTATCCGCCACCTGGGGATTGAAATTGAAAATACACAATGAATTTCAGACTGAAATATCCCAGTTCCAATCCAAATTAGGACAATGATGATAATTGTTGTTTTAAGGGGCCTAACATCGAGATTATCGGCCCCTAATGATAGCGAAAATGAGAATGAAATGGTAAACTAGAACGAAAATTATGTGAGACGGAAAATACGTACAAAAAGGAACTCAGATGGAAACAACTCACAATATGGTCTTACAAAAGGGAATTTAGAACGAAAAGTTGCACAAAAAGAATAGATTGAAAAAAGACCCACAAGACGTAGGCGAGATTCAAAATACGTACAAAATGCAATGTAGCGTCGAAATACTTACAAAATGCAACTGAAATTCAAAATACTTACAAAATGCAAATGAGATCGAAATTACGTACAAAATGCAATTGAGGTCCAAAATACTTACAAAATTCAATTGAAATTGAAAATACACAATGCAATTCAGATTGAAATAGGCCCTATCCCAGTTCCAATCCAAATTATTCACAAAGTGCAATTGAAATTCAAAATACTTACAAAATGCAATTGAAATTGCTTACAAAATGTACGGTAGATTCAAACGACTCATGTGGATTGACAATACTTACAAAATGCAATTTGATTGAAAATACTTGACAAAATGTAATTTAGATTCAAAATACCCACAAAATGCAATTGAGAATCAAAATATGTGCAAAATGCCCACCAAACAAAATGCAATTTAGATTCAAAAATCGTGCAAAATGCGGTTTTGGTTGAAAATACTTACAAAATGCAATTGAAATTCAAAATACTCACTAAAAGGCCCGTCTACCTGCATTGAAAGACTTACTAAAAAGCAATTTAGAGTGTCAATCTTTACAAAATGCAATTGAGGTTGAAAACAATCGCGAGATGTTATTTAGATCGAAAAAAAAGTACAAAATGCAACGTAGATCAAAAATGCCTTAAAAAATTGCTAAAACGGAATTCAGATACACGGTGAACCAAGTAACAAACACCGTGCGGGAATCTTAAAGAGAAAAGGAAATATAATGAAAAGAGGAGAGGGGAGAGAGGAGAGGGTCCACCCCAAAGGTAAGGGACAAAAGGGGAAAACTGACCCAGCTCAGGAATCCCTCGGGGGCGCCAACTCCCGAACTCACCAGCCGTGAGACCCTGAGGGTGTAGCATTATCGACGGTGCACCAGAAGTGGTGGGGCTACATACACCCTGCCTCCTTAAGGGCCTAGAGCACAAGGCAGGAGGTAAAAGGAAAAGAAAAAGAAGGCTGACCCCTCACAGAAGGAGGGTATCAGGAAAGATGAGACAAGGGCCAATTAAGGCGGGAAAGTGAAAGACTCCCTAGACCTTGCGCCGATAAAGATCTAGAAATAATAATAATAATAATGCGCGTCAGAGTAGCAGTGGAAGATAAAATCAACAAGGTCGCAAATGGATGGGGAAAAGACGTCTTGCTCGACCCGGTGCTGGGCCCAAGGTTTTCGGAGCGAGCAAAAGATGATTTCCAAAAAACCAAATGCAAACGAATAATTGCTTAATGCAATAATCAAAAGTGCAGAAACGAGATTCCCATAAAATTAATTAAATAAATCCCAGAGGCGTGTTAATCGTGCCTTTGTTACGTCACAAAGACAAGATTGACGAAATCGAGATAAGGATAAGGATAAGGAAGGGGAACTTAAATATAAGAAATGAAAAGACAAGGGAGCTATATTACTTAAAATATAAAAATGTATTGAGGATAAAAGAAAGAGCGTGTACACGAAATAAACAAATTATTTAAAACAAAGAAAAAAGGCAAGCTAAGACAAGATCAATAATACAAAAGAAACCCAATACCAAGAATAAAGAATTCAAAAACAAAAAAAAAACTAAAAAGCACGACAGAACCTGAGTACCGCTCAACAACATGAATCTAACGAAAAGATACAAACTTGAAAGAAAATAAAACGAAACTTACAAAAGTTAGAGAGAAACTACAAACTTGCAAAAAGTCAAAATTCGAACTGCTAAGACGCGAAGCTTTTCATGATGTTATTGTAAACATACCTGAGGGATGGGGGAGGAGTGAGGGGAGTAAAACAAAGGGAAGAGAGATTTCACGGAGGTAGGAAGAAGGGGAAGAAAAGGGGGAATATCATTAAGTTATGTAATACGGCGAAAATCGAAAGATAAAAACAAAACAAAAGGAAAATGAGATATACGGAGATACATTACATTACAATTGACTTGGGACGAAAGAGACCGGTAAAAATCGAAAGCACGCTATAAAAAAACAGGCTTATACTCCAACATAATGCCGCAACAACACGACATATAAAAAAAGAATAATATGACATCGGAGCTGGAGAAAATCCCAGTTAACCACCGTCACATATATTCTATAAACAAAGGGGACACGTATTAGTGGGACGTTGGACATAAGTCCCGTTACCTCACACATACTGTCCGCAAACAAAGGTCCAATTGCTACCAATCAAATGAAACATTTGTGGTACAAAGAGACACCGACGCAAAAGACGAGCACTAAGGCCCGACAGGAAATATATATAAGCCAAGACGCAGAAACGCAATACTTTCGAATCTTACAGGTATTAACCAAAATAATAAAACTGTGAGGTGGGCACATAACAAAAGCAACAAAGAGAACTCCGCCGTATGACATTACGCAAGGTCCCGGAGATCTGGTTCAAGGATTATAATACTAACAGTAACATCTTGAAAAGGAAAGAGAATTAAGCAAAAGAAGGAACGTTTAACAAAAACAATTACATTGCGTTAGATAGAAATACATTGAGCCGTACTCACATTCCGCTGCGCCATGAGGGTGGGCCTCTGCCCGAATACACACGTTCGCCTTACATCTCGGCGCGTCTAAGACTGACTTAGCTTCTGTCCCCCCAGAGGGGAGAGAAGCCTCTCAGAAAAATCAAATGCGTAGTTTGGGAGTGGCCCCAAACTCGCGTCAAATATTGTCAGAGCCAATGGCAGAACGAATTGCACAACAAAATGCAAGGTAGCAACAACACTAGCCAATACGAGAGAACAAGGCAGTATGTAGCCAGGGGTTGCACAACGTTAGACAGAGAGATACATACAGACAAACTGCGCACTTTTAAACTCTCGAGGCGTAATATAGAGATGTCACAACACATGACAATAATAATAATAATAATCATGATGATAATAATAATAATTACAATAAATTCTGAAAAGTGGTTCAAATTCCACCGCTTTCTCCAAAAAAATTCTTTTACATAACAAAGGCATAAAAGAATTTTTTCTTTTTCATAACAAAATTATATAAAATAACATTCTTCGATTAGATACATTTGAACAGGGTGAAGGAAAGAAGATTACATCATGTACACCAGATACACACATGAAAAATTAAGACATAATAAAATGTTCTCACATTTCTCTTATTCATAAGACGCAGCTTAATTAAAAGTTCTTTGAACGTCATAACTTCCATAAAAGGCTTGACGAAACGCAAGTCTCTTTTCTCAAACACACATATATTTTCATACACACGTATTCACGAAGATGTTCACTGGTGAGGAAAATTTTTTCTTTTTTGGTACGAAAGAAAAAAAAACTTTAAGATGAAATTAAAACAACAAAAATTCAAATCATATAAAGGATCAGTACAGGCGTGAAATAAAGGCGGATCCTACCTCTACTGCACGTCAATACGTCACACATATAAAAAATGGATGTACCAAAAAGAAAATAATGATAATAAAACGGTCAATCTTGAGCTAGACTCTGCCAGATGACGTGGAGAAAGCGAAGTCTTCTTAATGGCGACCTTCTGGAAATCAGCCAATTTTCTAATAATAAAAGAAAGAGAAAGGTTAAATCATGATCACAAAAAAATATAAAGGGGAGCACCCTGTATACAAAATAAGGCTTGCGTCGGGGAAATATTTGGGGTTACATAAGCTGCGTAAGGGGGAAAGTGGATTCATTCTGCCAGCTGGAAAGTAAAAGTATGAATAGGCAGGGTCGTCAGACCAAATGAAAGAAGAGAAAACGAGCCGTGAACAGGGTCTAAAGGATACACCGGCCACTTCTCAGGTACTTGGAGACTAGCTATCGCTACCCGGAAACACTCTCCAAATATATGACAGATACAGGAAAATAATACACATTATCTTAGAGAAAACATTAGATTGAAATGATTTATAAAAACATGATATCACAAAAACGTAAAACAGAAGTTACGATAAATAGTAAACAACTATATCAATAAACAAATCACTGTCACTACAAGAAAAGAATGTAAGTCAACAGACCATCTCAGGCGCTGTCGAACAATAGCAAGTCGTGTCTGCAGCTCGGACAATGGGCCGGGCCGGCTCCCTACAACAAAAGCAGGCAGGTACCGGAAATTGCCTTAGGCAGAAGTATAGTTCAACACATCTTTCGAAATCCTCCGTGTAACTCAGGCGGCCACGGGTGTCTCCTGCCTAACTAGATACATAGTAGGAGTAAAGGGGAAAAATGTACTAATAACCTTCATCAAAAGACATTAGATACTAACAAATGAAAAGGAATAATAACTCAAAGTAGCTGTCGAAACAAAAAATACCATTCCGGACAGAGAACGAAAATCCAAATAATTACGTTACAAAATACCTTCCAAATAAAAGGAACAGACTGGAACCTCGCATAAAACCAATCAAGACCAGACATACAATCAATCAAACTCGAAACCCAATAATAAATATTACCAACCCACAAAAATAAAATGGTTACTGCGTCAATATACGGGCCGTAGACCTCAGAGGTACCGCATAAAAAAATTAAAGACAGAGAGGGTATGGCCTATCCCATACTAATATAAGAAAATTGGGTAATGCACGCCAGAGTAGTTCACACGAACATCAATGTCCCATACCACGGAAGCCGTAGACCTAAAATGGTTGGTATCTCTGAGTAATACTTATCGTATATTTGGTTTGCCAATAAAAACGAATAAATAGTTCGTACGTAATATATATATAGTTTAAATTGAATAGGGTATAAAATCAAAATTGAACTAAATTTGAAACCACCCACAAATAACTGTTGATAAAAATTCATTAAACTCATTGACTCACACATTCATCTCAAAATACAACCAACAACAACAACACTACATACATACTCCTTCCCATAAACAAATCGAAATTTCCCCATTACATCAGAATGCGAATGTGGGTCGTTGGAACACCATGGAAACGCAAACAATGGACTACAGGTCATCGTGACAAACTTCATCCCATACTAAAGATTGACGACTCGTGTAGGATCTATGTACATCCTAAGTGGGCGTCGAAGCCGTGGGACAGGTCCCATACCCTAATCCCGACGGAGACCTCACCTAGCAGGTTTCCCAACGAAATACACACTACCATACTGAACATATAGTAACATCAAGCTTATATAAACAATTTTAAATGAAAACCAAAATTGAAAACCCCCTGACAAAAATAAAACAATCACCCTCCCTAATTATGAAACAAACTTAACTCCCAATCATAACACACATAATAGCTCAACAGACCATTCATAACTGAGACAACAAACACTTTACTAACATCAAACGTTAGTATAATTACGCGAGGCTCAAGGGGGGGGGGGGGTCGGGGTGACCGTAGGATTTAAAGAGACGGTTCCCATAAGTGGGCCGGGGAAAACTTCGGAGAAAGAGGGGCGGGGGTTTTAGGCTGTACGGTAATGACAAGAAACCTGTCAGCAGCTGTTCCAGACTGAGACGTGTGAAGGGGTGAGGTGAGTTCTGAGAAATATCACAGTTAACAAAGTGACTATTAACAACAAAGGTAAGGACTCAAACCCTTGAGAGAAATGCGTTTTCTACTTCACAGAAAGTAAAATAAAAACGTCCACAACACTGACGAAATGAAAAAGAAGAGAAAGCAAACAAAATTTCCTGTCGCCTTAAAATCACCGTTAACTAAACAAATGTCTACTAGAGGAAGCAAATACATAAAAGTAGGTTACAATACCGTGACGTGTCGTGTTCCAGCGATGCGATGTACTCACTGATATGTTGCCACTGTTCACCTCGAAGCTGGGTCTTTTGGATGTCTTGTTTACTTGAGGGACAAAACCACCTTTCCTTGGAGATGGGTTTCCTGGATGCCCGTAGTTCACACAGAAAGTAACTTCACCCTTTCTTCAGGGGTGGGGAAAAACAATTCACTGAATTCCTTAAACTCAAAGAAAAACAAATTTTAATACAATGTAAATGAAGAGAAAAATAATAAAAGGTTAATAACTTGAGAGAGGTGAGGAGGGAACGATTTCGCACGCAACCACGCTCTGCTACCATTGCGCCGATAAAGATCTAGAAATAATAATAATAATAATGCGCGTCAGAGTAGCAGTGGAAGATAAAATCAACAAGGTCGCAAATGGATGGGGAAAAGACGTCTTGCTCGACCCGGTGCTGGGCCCAAGGTTTTCGGAGCGAGCAAAAGATGATTTCCAAAAAACCAAATGCAAACGAATAATTGCTTAATGCAATAATCAAAAGTGCAGAAACGAGATTCCCATAAAATTAATTAAATAAATCCCAGAGGCGTGTTAATCGTGCCTTTGTTACGTCACAAAGACAAGATTGACGAAATCGAGATAAGGATAAGGATAAGGAAGGGGAACTTAAATATAAGAAATGAAAAGACAAGGGAGCTATATTACTTAAAATATAAAAATGTATTGAGGATAAAAGAAAGAGCGTGTACACGAAATAAACAAATTATTTAAAACAAAGAAAAAAGGCAAGCTAAGACAAGATCAATAATACAAAAGAAACCCAATACCAAGAATAAAGAATTCAAAAACAAAAAAAAAACTAAAAAGCACGACAGAACCTGAGTACCGCTCAACAACATGAATCTAACGAAAAGATACAAACTTGAAAGAAAATAAAACGAAACTTACAAAAGTTAGAGAGAAACTACAAACTTGCAAAAAGTCAAAATTCGAACTGCTAAGACGCGAAGCTTTTCATGATGTTATTGTAAACATACCTGAGGGATGGGGGAGGAGTGAGGGGAGTAAAACAAAGGGAAGAGAGATTTCACGGAGGTAGGAAGAAGGGGAAGAAAAGGGGGAATATCATTAAGTTATGTAATACGGCGAAAATCGAAAGATAAAAACAAAACAAAAGGAAAATGAGATATACGGAGATACATTACATTACAATTGACTTGGGACGAAAGAGACCGGTAAAAATCGAAAGCACGCTATAAAAAAACAGGCTTATACTCCAACATAATGCCGCAACAACACGACATATAAAAAAAGAATAATATGACATCGGAGCTGGAGAAAATCCCAGTTAACCACCGTCACATATATTCTATAAACAAAGGGGACACGTATTAGTGGGACGTTGGACATAAGTCCCGTTACCTCACACATACTGTCCGCAAACAAAGGTCCAATTGCTACCAATCAAATGAAACATTTGTGGTACAAAGAGACACCGACGCAAAAGACGAGCACTAAGGCCCGACAGGAAATATATATAAGCCAAGACGCAGAAACGCAATACTTTCGAATCTTACAGGTATTAACCAAAATAATAAAACTGTGAGGTGGGCACATAACAAAAGCAACAAAGAGAACTCCGCCGTATGACATTACGCAAGGTCCCGGAGATCTGGTTCAAGGATTATAATACTAACAGTAACATCTTGAAAAGGAAAGAGAATTAAGCAAAAGAAGGAACGTTTAACAAAAACAATTACATTGCGTTAGATAGAAATACATTGAGCCGTACTCACATTCCGCTGCGCCATGAGGGTGGGCCTCTGCCCGAATACACACGTTCGCCTTACATCTCGGCGCGTCTAAGACTGACTTAGCTTCTGTCCCCCCAGAGGGGAGAGAAGCCTCTCAGAAAAATCAAATGCGTAGTTTGGGAGTGGCCCCAAACTCGCGTCAAATATTGTCAGAGCCAATGGCAGAACGAATTGCACAACAAAATGCAAGGTAGCAACAACACTAGCCAATACGAGAGAACAAGGCAGTATGTAGCCAGGGGTTGCACAACGTTAGACAGAGAGATACATACAGACAAACTGCGCACTTTTAAACTCTCGAGGCGTAATATAGAGATGTCACAACACATGACAATAATAATAATAATAATCATGATGATAATAATAATAATTACAATAAATTCTGAAAAGTGGTTCAACCTCGGATAACCTAATACCGTCGGGGTCGGAAGAGAACAGGAGTTGACCAAGGGAGGTGCGCCCTTTTAAGCTTACGCTGAGTAACCCCTTTAAGATACCAGGCGAAGCCGGGGCGGGTTGATAGTATGGGTATAATATATCAAATTCCTAACCATATCAAAAGCTAGTTATTCCATAAAATTCAGTAACATTATAGTTAATTAGTAAAATACCAGTGTGATATGTGAAACGAAAAGTATAAAAAGATCTTAAGGTCTTAAATGGCTCAATTGTATGTACTGTGTATCTTTTCTGTGGTTTTGAAACCTTTCATTCCTTAATTTGACAAAATAATACAATGCCAATTTTACAAAATATCAGCAATAACAATTGTGTACCTTACTTTCACAGTAGCCATGTGGGAGACCAGGTATTTCATAAGAGAATTAACAAACATTGTACCACATCTAAGTTTGTGAGCATTATCCTGACGACATAAATTGGCTTGCTTCCAAAGGATTCGAGAATAAGTTTATATTATTGTACAAAATTTTTATTCATTAAATCAGGTCTCTGACTATTAAAAAGCCATTTTCTACATCAGAAAATGAAAATGTCGGCCCGCGTTTGAGATGACATCTTTTACGTTTGCTTAGCATACCGCATGTCTTAATTTTCAAAATGCATAGATATTTATATTTGATTTGCAGCCAATGGCCAACGGCAGGGCATTTCACATGAAAGCCCGTAGGTTCCCCAATTACAATGCCGAGTAGTTCCAACTTAAGCTACCAGACTTCAATGCCACTGAAAACCAATGGCGAACGTTTGAACTTGATAGAGCGCATCTAACCCAATAGCCTACAAATTTTGGCTCAACACTACCAATTGTGTTGCAAGTTCTTTTACGTACCATAAATCTATGACATGGGTCCGACGACTTCGACTGGGTTTGAACCCGCAAACTTGGTCATAGCAGTTCAGCTTGCTACCGACTACGCCACCAAAGCCATGCAGAGATATCCTACCGAGACATGCTTCTGATTTATAACCGACTGGCTCCGTGGCTCAGTGGTAAAGTTCTCGCCTGCTGTGCCCAAGGTTGCAGGATCTTATTCTGGCGCAGTCAGCTGGCATTTATGGGTGCATAAATGCGAGGAAACCTAGCCTGTAGATTTACTGGCACGTTAAAGATCCCCTTCAGGGCAAAATTTCGCCACCCCGGTGTCTCTTAAAGCCACAGTAGTTAAAAGGGACCTAAAACCAATAACATTATTATTGATTTATAACCAGTTAAAAACCTAGTGCCGTTGTTTGATTGAAAAGCTTTATATTACTTTATACTGCGTATCCCAATTAATTGGGGTCGCCGGAGCCAATCAGGCTCATTTTGGTTTTGGCCAGGGATTTAAGGCCGGATGTCCTTCCTGACGCCACAAAATTTTTGGGGTGAAAATTCCACCCCACTGTCACCGGGATTGGAACTCCGGCCGTCCGGGTGATTGACGAGCAGCTAAGCCACTGAACCATCACGCTTCCCTTGATAAGCTTTATAATACTCACCTAAAATCCATAGCTCAAATCTTACCTTTTAGGGCCCTTTGGAGACTCGGGTGTCGTCTTGCTATTTGAACAGTCTGACTTCCCAGTCGGTCAACACGAATGCACCCAATTAGACTGGTCGAGGAGTAACAATTAATTTCCCTGTGTAATTCATAATACAATAATTATTTATAGATTTAATAAAACGCTGCTCATACGCCCCTCCTAATGTGAGACGTGTTTTATTAAGTGTATAAACGATTCATGTATTTTTATTTCAGGCATTAGGAGATAAATTGTCACTGCCCACCAAATCCAACTGGGTACCGTACACTCGCGTTGACCGACTGAAAAGCGATCATATAGGGTACTTATCAACACTGAAATATTGCGTCTAATATTAGATATGTTTATTGAACATATCTAATATAATATAATAATATTCTCACATATAACATATTTAATTGGCACCAACTTAATACAATTGTAGTCTAAGATGTGTTAAACCACTGCCGTTTGAAATGTGCAAAACTCACACTTTGTAGGCAAACTGTTTGTTATGGTCGTTCTCTAATGCGAAGTTTTACTAATTACTCTTTTAGGAGACACTTGTCTTTGGAATATTCATGAAAGACCAACCCTCTAGTTCTTATTTCAGAAGTTGAATGCCAAAAACAAAACCACCATCCGAAATAATAAAGAAAATAATCACGAACGATTCACTGCCATTGAAAATCAAATGGAGATTCGCGGATCGAAAGTTCGCTATGCATAAGCTTCGGTGCCATAACTCGTGGAAGCTCTATACTGGTACGGTACCATACAATTCAGTCACTTCCCGTAAACATTTATTATGTGACACTCCTATTCTCTACTCTCTCAACCCTCCTCAGTAAAACATTCATTTATATCAGCTCTCCTCAGTTAAGCGGTATTTTATTTGTGTTCGTAGCGTCTCATCCCATCTGCGAGAGAGTTCACTTGCGCGCACGCGCATTGCTCATGCTACGGATTAGCCCTAAATCTCGCCATCGCCTGTGGACTGCAGAAATCTCCAAAAATGCAGTTACACTTACGCTAGAAAATCATGATTCCCACTTTAAGATTCATTTTTCAGCCATTCAGCATGCGAACTCAGTGTTAGAGAGTTCTAAAATATACGGGAATTTGGTGGATTTTCATACGGGAAATATAAGGGAATTTAACAACAGGTCATCGCTCGACATCCTGTGTATGATCTGTATAATGATATAACCTTATTGTACAACTACTTATAAATTTTATAGAACTCAAAACTTCCATATACACTGGTTGGCAAAATAATTCATTCACACACCAAGAAGGAATTGTGGGATTTGCATGAAACAACTATGGATGCATGTAAATATTAGAATATCAGAGAAAACTAACACATGTATCGTGGAACATTGGCTACCTCCACGGAGTGGCATGTGTCTCCATATTTGCTGCAACTGACTCTCAAGATCTTGTGCACTCCTCGGCTCCCACTGTTGGTGTCCCAGGTGGTTCCATTGGCGACAAATCTGGGGATCAGGTGGACCATGCCCACGGCATTGTGCTAACGTTGTGGTCGAGCATGTAATCCTGCTGGAATATACCACCTGGATGCCCTGCAATAAGTGGCACGACATGTGGCCAAAGGATATCCTGCACATATCACTGTGCTGTCATTTACTAGGGGTGACCAGTTGTCACATGTGTTAGTCCCCCACACTATCACGCCAGCTGTGGGGACAGTATGACACACTGGATTGAGCCATGTACCATAAGGTTTCCAGATGCACACAGCAGTCTTTGGAACACAAAGAGAACCTGAATTTGTCACTAAAAGACAAGCTGGTCCAGTCTGTAACAGTCCAGGTTTCTCAGTCTGGACACCACTGCAAACGGAGGCGACAGTGGGCGGACGTCAATGGCAGGTCACATAACGGGCACCATAAGAAAAATATTCCGTCAACCGAGCACTTGGATAGGTGCAGGCCAACACAGGAGCATGTAAGAATGGTGCCAACTGTCTGGATGGTGGGCGCCAAAGTAGTTGGATCTTCACATATTGGATGATCCGATGATCCTCTCTCCCGGTGGTCCTTTGAAGTCATCCTGAGCCCTCTTTCCGTCACACGTCCACTGGTCACAACACACCCAAACAGTCTGGTCACAACAGCATAGCTGACGGGTGATTGGCCGATGCAACTTTCCTGACTAGCGCAGCCTGTAAGGATGTCATTCTAAGTTCTAAAAAGTTGAAATTTGATCGTTATTTCGGATCAAACATCGTGCATCTCAATTTATAAAAGGTAGCCAGTTTGAATGCTATCTAAGCTTTGCGTAAATATTTACAGGTATGAATTGCAAACCTAATAATATACATTACAGCTCTACTCCTCCACTCTGTTTCCCACAACATTTACATTACAAATTACACAATCCTGTAGGTTAAATTTCATGTAAGTATAGGCTGGCTACTTATGTATTAGTAGCGGGGTTGAAGGGACGCGTCCCTTACAAATCGTCATCACTGTATTCCAACCATTCACATTAATTACCCCAAGTTCTATGATATTGGATACTTGTTTAACGCACATTTTCCAGCGCTGCGGAAGAGTAACGAGTCCTTTCAGCAAAAGTGTTTTTACTCCCCACAGAGTGAAAGTTGAGTTATTATGCCGCACATGACCCTTGACTTGGCTCCACATGTACTTGATTGGATTTAGAGAACAGTGATAATTCTGCAATGTTAAAACTTCTCTTCCTTACTGCAACACAATCTCATTGACTCAGTACGACCCTCAGAAATCTTTAATGTGCTGCTGATTGGATCGAAGTAGACCTAACTTCATGCCCTACTGATTGTAAGGGATCCTTTTCCTGTCCATTAAGTCTTAAGTATTGCCTTTTTTTTTTACACTGTATATGGTAATTTTTGAACTCTTAATTGAATGGTAAGGTGCATTACATTGTCCTTTACAATTACAGTATTCTCTTCAAGAAAAGGAAAAATACTCGCAAGCCATTCTTTATACACTCTTACCGTTCACTCCCTCATGATAATCCCCAATGGTGGTGGATTCAAACAGTAGATCTCCTTCCACAACTTTTCTCGTTGCTTATGTGGGTAATCACTATCAGCAAAGGTTTACCTTCCCCTAAAGGATTTAGGGCACCTTTAGATAATTCCTTAAAAAGAGCGTTTTTTACTAGATCCTACAGTCGTATTGTTCCACACTCTTCCAGGAACATGTATCTCTTTTGCCTACATCTCTTCTGTATAAAAAATGGCTCCTCCATCCTCCCAAAATTGTCCAATTTCAAGCAAATATCACTTTTACCGTGCAACAATTTGCTTTTGATGAGTAGTGGCTGGCAACTTAGTGATATAAACTTAAATTTGAGGATTTTCTTAAGTCTATGATGTGTAGCGCATGACAAAAGTTGGCAAAGTATTGCCAGTATTAACACAGACTAGAATTTTGTCTAATTGTAGGTATTTTTTTCTTGAGAAAGAGCTCTTTGTACTTTCCTACAAATTGTGTCCTTTGTGAGGGAATCTTTCTTGCCTGGCAACTGTACTCTTTTTTTTTTTTGCATGTTTTATTGGGCAAAATCATTTTTCTGGCACTTTTAAGCTCTTTTCGAGCTCTGTACATACTTGTAGTAATACCTGTGACCTCGGCTACTAACTTCCTCTCTTCATCAAGTGTGCTGTCGGGATGTGCACTACTATCAAATTATTCAACACCCACTGGTTTTTCTCCACTCCTCAGTGGTTTGCTTCTCTTATGTTTCCCATGTGAAGGGGCCTAGCTGATCCCATATTCATTTCAGAATGCTCTTCAACACTAAAGTATGTAAATAACAGTTAACAATAAATATAAACTAAGTCTAACGCAGGAATGCGTATTAACTGCTACCTTTCTAAATAAAACATGAAGTTCCGTGACGAACTAAAGAGCCTACTTTTCTTAAAATTTAAGATCTATGCCATTGATTAATCTATATGGATCGATCTAGAATAATGCTGAAATTAAGTTGGTAATATCGAAATTTCTAATTAGTTCGAAATACTGTATACCTGGCATAATGTAGCCTAATAGAGAACTGCAGTTGGCAGCCCTGGTGACTGAATATATTCTTAGTTCCATCTCTTAAGGTTCAGAATACAAAATTTGGTTGAAGTCCAATGGATAGCATGGACGTTACATGCAGTTAAACATTGGATCTAACAGCGCGCGTAAAATCATGTTGGCAACAATGACATACATGTATTGGTCAGAAATAATCTGAAATAATATGATCTATTGTTGTGTCAAGTTTGAATGAAATCCATTAGTTAGTATAGAAGTTACATGCATTTTAAAATTGGATCTATCAGCAGGCTTAGAATCATGTTGGCAGCACTGACGTATATTAGTTACTCCAAATTAATCTAGAATGCCAGGTACTATACGTGTGCAAAGTTTAGAGCTATTGGCTTGCATACTTTCTGATATATTGATATTAGGGTAACAAAAATAGAGACAATATTTATTAACAGTTGGCAGCCCTAGTTACTCTTAAGAATCGGCATATACATATCTGTTATGGTACACATAGCACAAACGAAATTTGGTTGAAATCCAAATGATAGTATAGAAGTTACATGTATTTAAAGTTGGACCTCTCAGCAGGCTTAGAATCATGTTGGTAGCACTGATGTATATAAGTTGCATACTTTCTGATATATTGGTATTTGGATAAAATAAATTGACAGCATTTATTAACAGTTGGCAGGCCTGGTGGATCTTAAGAATACGTTCAGTCATGTCTGTTTATGTACACATAGCACATACGAAATTTGGATGAAATCCAATTGATAGTGTAGAAGTTATATGCATTTAACATTTGGACCTATCAGCAGGCGTATTTTCATTTTGGCAACACTGCGATGTATGGCCTCCTGGAAATTAAACTGAAATATTATTATCTATACGTGTGCCAATTTTGAAATAGCTCCTATTCATACCTTCCGAGATATCCAACATGGAGCTTAAATTTCAATTGCGATTTTTCAGCAGTTGGTAGCACTGACATCATTTTCAAATATGGGCGTGAGATATTCAGGTATAGATCTTTACTCCTACCAAATTTTGTTTCGATTGATGCAGCCGTTTAGGAGTTGATAGGGGGGGGGACACACACACACACACAGCCAGACAGACAGAAGGACAGACAGACAGACAGACACACATTTGCCCGATCTCATAAGTCTACTTTTTCCTCATTTTTGCAAAATGTGAAAAGTAGGCTAAAAATAAAAAAAATACTAATTAACACTGTCCAATACAGGAAAGATTACTAACTGAGCAAAGCTGCCGAACTAAATAAAAATCAACTACCATACCTAACGCAAACGAGAACAACTACTAGAGCTCGAGCCAGCCAGGAAGGCGATGCGCAGAACACAACGCTACCATTACGTCATGCTTCACTTCCATCCCACCAATCACAGTCAGTCTGTCTTGAGAATCTGAGCTAGTGCGTTGTCAGGTAAGCTAAGTGTAAAGCAGCGTGAAGGAGACAAGCTCGTTGGGGTAAGCAACGGTGTTGTCATGCGGTGTGGGAACTCGGACATGGTGGACCTGTTGCAACAGTGGAAATGTATCTCTTTGTCTCTCTGCGCAAATCCCACAGAGCTGGCCGCCTTCCGGGCTGGCGCGAGGTCTAACAATAGATTTACAGAAACAATTTGCATACTCCGGAGGCTCTGAAGGACGAAATAACTGCACTGATACGAAATATCAGTGATGATGAAATACAGTGAGTGCACCAAAACTTCCTACGTCGGTGCAACGTGTGTTTAGAAATTGAAGGACAGTGTTTCCAGCAACTACTCTGAAATTCATGTAAGTAATGATTATTAACCCTTTATAGGGCATAATATATATATATATATATTTATTTATTTATTTATTTATTTTTTTTTTTTTTTTTTTTTTTTTTTTTCACGTTTGTAATTGGGAGTGATAGATGAGTAGGAATATGCAACAATTTTACGGGTGTGGATTCTATTTTATGAAATATGGGGTGGGAAATTATTATCCCACTGCCACCACCGACAGTATGTTTACTTAAATGATCAATGGTGTAATAATCTCCCACCTCCAAATTATAATGATACTCGGTTTATCACTCCATAATGTGGTTTATTTAACAGGATATAATGTATAAAAACACCCATCACGCTCTATAATTTAAGAAAAACCCGTAACTCCCACACAACACAAGGGCAGTGACCTATATCATCTTTGCCGAAAACTGCACAAAAAATATAAAAGGGATTTTGGAATGTTAAAAGTTAGTATATTCAAATATAATTCAATAATTTCAAAATAGTATTTACTAAAAACACAGAAAATTGATTTTAAAAATCTTCTATTCTATGGCAAACACCCTGAGCAGGATAATAATTTCCTTTCTAGCTGAAATATATTTAGCCTACTCAAGTGACCAAAACCATTATTAACATTGTATTTCAGCTATATACCAGCGTTTACACACACACAATCACATGGTACAGTGATGACTTGACCAGGAATTCGGTGGTCGACTATATACTGTATGAGAAAGAACTAAATAAGAACATCATGGACATCAAGGTTATACCATCGGAGAACCTGGATAGCGACCATCGATTGCTGGTAATGAACCTGAGAGGGAGTAAGGAGAAAGGGACTGAGAACCAGGAAAGACGTATCAGGATATGGAAACTGAAAGAAGGGGATAGAAGGTTCGAGTACCTCAAAATGGTAAAGGAAGGAATTCCAACAGATGAAGAAAGAGGGGTGGAAGAGGAATGGGCTAGATTTAAGAAGACACTAGTAGGTGCAGCAGAAGCAGTATGTGGGAGGACAAGTAGTAAGAAGAGGTGGAAGGAAACACCATGGTGGAATGAGAAGACAAAAGATATAGTAAGGGAAAAGAATAGAGCCTTTAGGAGGTGGTATCAAAATAGGACGGTAGAGACAAGGGAAGAGTACCAGGAAAGAAAGGAGGCGAAGATAGTAGTGGTTGAGGAGAGGAGAAAGTGGATGGAAGAGTGGACAAAGATGATGGAGGATAGTGAAGGTACAAAAAAGGTCCTGTATGGGATGGTAAAAAATAAGAGGAAGAAGGATCCTACGGATTATGTTAGAATGGTGAACAAAAGGGGACAAGAGATAGAAAATAGGGAAGAACTGAAGAAAATGTGGAAAGAATATTTTGAAGAAAATGTGGAAAGAATATTTTGAAGAACTACTGAACCCAAATGGAAAAGATGGTGAGGAGGAAGATGAACTGCAAACAGAAAAGGACTTAACATGGAAAGAAGTGTTAGATGCAGTGAACAAGATGAAAGGAGGGAAGGCACCGGGTGTGGATGAGTTGAGTGTGGAGATGGTGAGAGCAGCAGGAGAGGTGGAGATACAGTGGTTGTACCGAGTGATGAGGACAGCATGGAAGGAAAGGAAGACCCCAGAGGACTGGAGAAAAGGAATAATTGTCCCGATCTTCAAGAAAGGTAGTAGAACAGATTGCAGAAACTATCGGGGAATAACACTGATGAGTCATTGTGCAAAGATCTTCGAGAAAGTTTTGGTAAAGAGATTTAGGACAAGGATAGAAGGAGGGATGAGGGAAGAACAACATGGCTTCAGAGCAGGAAGGTCCACAGTGGATTTGATTTTTGCTGTGAGGCAGTTACAAGAACAGCACTATGAGTATGGAACAGATCTACTGATGGCCTTCCTGGACATTGAGAAAGCATATGACAGTGTATGCAGAAACAAAGTATGGAAGTCCCTGGAGGATAGAGGAGTAGAGAAATGGACTATAAAGAGGATAAAGGAGATGTACAAGGGAAGCGTGAGCTGTGTGAAAGTGGGAGGAGAGAGATCAGACTGGTTGGAACAGAGAAACGGCCTGAAACAAGGAAGTGCACTGTCACCGTTACTTTTCATTGTGGTGATGGATGACATAATGACCCGAGTGGCACAAGTAATTGGGGAAGGAAAGATGAAAGCAATGGTGTTTGGAGATGATTTGATGATTTGGGGAAACAAGGAGGAGGTACAGGAACAGTTGGATGTGTGGGAAGGAATAATACAAGGATATGGGATGAAATTTAGCATAAATAAGAGTGAGATGGTGATCACAACAAGGAAGAAGGAAAGAACCACAACGGGAATAACAATTGGTGGGGAACAGCTGAAGAAAGTGGAGAGTTTCAAGTATCGGGGAAGCCTGATACAAGATAATGGAAGAAACGATAGAGAAATAAATGAGCGGGGGAGGCAGGCAGAGGCATTCCGGAGGAGTGTGAGAAGCATGTTAAGGAGCAAGGATGTCCCTCAGAACAGCAAAAAGATCATATATCGGACATACTATGTCCCTATTCTGACGTATGCCTCAGAGACCTGGGTTATGAAAGGGAGAAGAGCAAAATACAGGCCAGTGAGATGAGGTTCTTGAGAAGCAGTATTGGAGCTACAAAGAGGGACAGAATAAGAAATGAGAGGACCAGAGAATTAATGAAGGAGGAACCATTACAGGATGGTATAGAGAAATCTAGACTTAGATGGTATGGACATGTAAAACGAATGGAGGAGAAGAGGATACCCAGGAGGATACATGAAGACGAAGTGGGAAGGAAAGAGACGGAGAGACAGGTGGCTGAAGGGGGTGGAAGAAAGCGTGAAGAAGAGGAGAAGAGAGGAGAAGACTGGACAAGGGTGGAGGCTGAGAGATGGTGGGAAGACAGAAGACACTGGAGAGGCTTGTGTTCCAAACAAACCCGGCCAATGGCTGGAAACTGTGCAAGATGATGATGACCAGCGTTTACAAATCTCTTATCTTCAATAAAAACACCTTCTGTAAAACAATGCATTTTTTTCGCTCAACACAACCGAACTGGCGAGCACGTGCACTGTGGAGACCACTGGGATATATGCTTCCCACCTTTGGTTTCTGATGACAGTACACATCAAATTAATGGGTTTTCAATATTTCTCTGCATCTAGCATGTGAATGCATGTGGAACTGCGTGAAATGAAAGGGGTGGGAAGATTCTCTCCCTAACACCATTCTATAAATACATGGTGGGAAGATATTATCCCAAGGACCTATAAAGGGTTAAATACATTGAAAAGTGTAAATATGTTAGTTGGGCATTACATTGCTGCTAGTGCCAATGCTTTGCTCAACACGCTGCAATACACAGTGGCCCGGCCACCACACGGCCTCGACGAGGCTCCGATCTATAGGGAGGTCCGTCACTGTAGCAAAGAGGATTTCGATTATCGTAGAATCTATCATACTAAGACAATACAAGCCACTTGTTCTCTACAGTAGCTGTGAGTGATATCGAGGTAAGCGTAGTAGCTCCCCGTCCTGACGGCTTGGGTTGGATCCCAAGTACTGTAACTGTCGGGATGATACCTAACATGCCATTGCCGCATTCTTCGCAATTTCACGTGAACACACTAGCTAATAAACTCAGTCATGGTTCCGTAATGATTGACAATCAAATATAATAAAATTGGGTTATCCGCCTGATCAATACACAAAATTTATATATGGGTCTATATTAAAACCATTTGGTACATGTGTCGGGGCCTATTATGATGGCCCCTTCATCAGCCAATAACATACAGATTATCAGTATAATCATAGGATACATTGATAAAAGGTAAAACTAACATGTAAAAAGAATGGAAAACTAACATGTAAAAAGAATGGTAGTTCCATTTTCATCCATTCTTTTTACATGTTAGTTTTACCTTTTATCAATGTATCCTATGATTATACTGATAATCTGTATGTTCCATTTTCATCCATTCTTTTTACATGTTAGTTTTACCTTTTATCAATGTATCCTATGATTATACTGATAATCTGTATGTTATTGGCTGATGAAGGGGCCATCATAATAGGCCCCGAAACATGTACCAAATGGTTTTAATATAGACCAATATATAAATTTTGTGTATTGATCAGGCGGATACCCCAATTTTATTATATTTAACACACTAGCTCTCAACAAAATAAAGCACTTGATCAGAGTGCTTCCACGCATATGCAAGTACATGGGGCTGATGATAACAATGTCCCAAGTTCCTAAATGAAACAACTTACTCTCTACTTTATTAATATGGTTATATTCAAGTATGTCATTACCAAATTGACTCCTATTAATAGGAAGTTTTGGCATACAGGCATTCTCGTAGGTGAAGTCACGGAGGTCCTTTTTCCACTCGCCTCTTTTGGTTGTGTTTTTGCTGGTATTTGATGTCCCCGTTGGTTTTAATACGCTGCCCCAGCATATTTCAACATCTTGCTCTTCACATCCTTCCAATCTTTAAATACCGGAGTCCTTCTTCCATGCACATGGAATTTCAATTGCAAATATCTATCCATGGCAGGCAGTTTTATGCATGCTTAACATGTCATTTCATGCTACATGCGACCAGGAACCTTTCTCCATCGTAATCTCAAAACAGACCGAGGTGGCGCGGAGGTCCTTTTTTATAGCGCAGGTTCATATATCAAAACTGTACTTGCTTAACCCATGAACGCCCGAATTAATACTTTTTGAAAATTTTCCTTTTTTATTAATAAGTCATACTATAGGGAGTTATTAAGCTGCTCAAACCATATTTTACGAATGTGGCATCTTATGTTCCGGAAATACAGGGCGTTACATATATGTAACGCTAGGCGCTTGTGTTGTCAAAACCCCTACTGCATATTCTGAATGGTGATTTATAAATACAATAATGTACCAATTTCATATTTGTTGCTAAATACTTTTCTTGATAATATTAAACTTTAAAAAGCACTGAGCAAGTATTTTGACACCTTTGAACCTTCGATCAAATAGTCTAGTGACTATTTACATGGTGTGGAACGGCAAGAAGCATGATATGCACGGTCCCACATCACATTTACAACTTGCAGTGCAGACACTGCTTACACACAATTCACCGGCACACCGCCTCCGCTTATGTCCTAGGACGTTGATGACCAGAAGATTGCGTCCATCGTATCACAAGACTTCAATGTCGCAGCCCTATCCTGCACATGACGTTGACAGCCACCTGGCTCTACGTGGTTCTACGCCGTACGGTTTTACGTAGAATTGCGTCACTTCCCACTTGAACTCCAGTTGAGTTGTCCTTTACCGTTTCAGAGTAATAAGGTGCCATGCGTTTTGGAGACTCTCGTCAAGATGCCTAGAAAATATGGCCCACCACCACTTTTTTGTTATTGACAGATGATATCAATTCACATTTTCATCCATAAGGTTCGTTTCCCCCATAAATTTGTTATAGGTGCCGATCAGGAGAGGACGTGGGATTGTAACTATTGTTCTTTTCAGCCCGAAAGAATCTTCCGACCTGGTCGAGGGGGGGAAAACGGGGAGAGTCATGGAGGCAACAGTTACTGTGCTGTTTTCATGCCAGCAAGCAATAATCATGTCGTCATTACTCCTTTTCCCCTTCCTCCAATATTTCTGCCAAGGTTAGACTTCTAAATAATAATAATTATGTTATTGGATTTATGTCACTTTTAACTGCTCTGGCAGGATTGCCGGAATTTTGACACAAAGGGGATCTTTAACGTGCCAGTAAATCTACTGACATGACTCCCTCACATTTGCGCACCCTCAAATGCCAGCTGACTGCACCAGAATTCGATCCTGCAAGCTTGGGCACAGCAAGAGAGAATTTGCCGCTGAGCCACGCAGCCAGTCTAGACCTCTAAAATATCGAAATAATTCAAGCACTGCCTGCAGCCAGATATCTCGGCAAAGGTATGGTCTTGAATACTGTACTGGCATAAAAAAAATATGCTACGGTGACATAAAACACATTATATCAAGTCATGCACTGTTAAAAAAGCTGTATATGGAAAACCTATTTTTGTATAAATGCATGAAATGTATTCTAACTCATTTCATATGAATGTGCTACAGAAAATATATTGCCTTACCACTGACCCTGTATCCGCCTAGCGTTACCGTATGGTAACGCTGGGAAAATTAGTCACGGGCATGAGCCGATGTAAAGATGCACGTAAGATATGTTACTGAATTATAAATTAGATATGTTTACTACCATAATCCTGAAGACAAAGTAAACTATCTCCATTTCACGCAATAATTTAGCATGCCGTACCTTTTGCGGCATGCCATCACGACGTGAGAAACAAACCTCGAAATGCACATGATTGTTGCGACATCACCCAAGACATTCTCTAGGGACTAGTGGGCGGGAAATGAATAAATAGACCTTCCATGATCATATAAGCGCAAAGTTCGAATATCTTTAACTGGCAAAGGTCCTGTAGAGCAATAAATGCAATGATCGGTACTGCATTACCATATGGTAACGCTAGACGTTTATGGGTTAAGAAACATGCCTCGTATATGTCACTGGTAACATTGTAAATTCAGTCATTTTACAAGATGTTCAGATTTTTTCCAAAATGCAAGGAAATTGCTAGTTGCAATTTGTCTGGTTGCCTTCAGATATATTGAAGAAAAACAGGAATTGATTCAGTCTAATAATGTAAATAGTAATGTAATTTGACATTCATTAGCTGAACAGAATATAACCTCAGTTTGTAATATACTTCTCCACTAGGTTAGGTTAAGTGCTGTTCAGTAATTGTATATCACATTACATCGCTATTTACAAGTTGACTAGCTTATTTGGGCATTTCATAAATGCGTGAAACGTTATTGGTGTGTAATGATAGGAAAAAGCACACATCCTAGTGGATTGACACAGTGAAGGTGGCTTGTAAAAGTGAAGGAAAGCTTATAACAAGTAGTCCTGTGAAGAACTAAATAGCCTATTTTCATATATCCTGCTTACCGGTATGTTAATTGCCTCTTTCAACATACAAAATTTCAGTTTGATTGCTGTAATAGATTCGTAGATATTAAGAACGGTCTAAATATTTTGGATGGTTTTTTATATATATATATATATATATATACTGTAGGCCATAGTGTTGTTATGTACTGTTAGATGATTAGATGACGATTATTGCATAGATTCATTGTTCAAACATTGATTTTGATCGCATGATTAGGACACAAGAAATAAAAATTCTGCACAGCCGCCATCTTGAGGTTACATGTAAACAATTGACTAAATTAGATGTTAGTGCATTACACTAAGCGTGTTTTGGCGCTCCCTCTTGTTTTAACCTGGGTTAGGTTTGGTTACAGTTTGCAGTTACACTCGCCAAAACGAAATAGTTGAAGAAAAGTTACAATATGGCGACGAAACATGTATTGGAATTGATATGGTGAATATATGATGATGTCGACAAGATGTGTTTCCTACAATATATAGAGGGCGAAACTAATTTTAACAATATCGCAATGGCTCTGAATGCGTCCAGAGAACGGGCACTTAAAACCTTCACTGTAGGCCTATAGCCTAGCGAATATTGGATATCGTTGTACAGTGAAACTGATTTTCATGTTCATTTTAGGGTGACTCACGAGACTTTCCATAGTCACAGTAGTGTGCTCATAAGAGGGAGAAATGGTAGTTAAGAAAAAGATGGTATTTGATATGGTAGTAGGGCCTACTTGGCAAAAGAAGGCTCAGTGGTGACCATAGGGGATCGCTTCAACTGATGATCGATGATGAGCAGATGGTGTAGCGGCTAGCGGAGGTACGGGTTAAATTCCCGGATCTGTCAAGAAATTTCAATTGTGATGTGAGGGCTGGAACGGGGTGCATTCAGCCTCGTGAGGCTAAACTGAGGAGAAGACGGTTCAATTTCTACCTTAGCCATCCTGGAGGTGGGTTTCCCGTGGTTTCCCACTTCTACTCAAGGCAAATGCTGGGATAGCCACTGCCGCCTCCTTCCCAATCCTATCCTCAATTTACAAATTTAAACACACTCTAGTAGAGCCATCATAATAACATATGTTATGAATCAAATTCCACACACCCCCAAAAATACAAAGGGTTATATGACCGCGATGTTGCAGTTTCTAGCAACAGCAACAACTGATGAGATTCGTAGCGCACTACGTACGCTATTAAAAGAGCCACGATCATCATCATCATCATCTTGCACAGTTTCCAGCCACTGGCCGGGTCTGTTTGGAACACAAGCCTCTCCAACGTCTTCTGTCTTCCCACCATCTCTCAGCCTCCACCCTTGTCCAGTCTTCTCCTCTCTTCTTCACGCTTTCTTCCACCCCCTTCAGCCACCTGTCTCTCGGTCTCCCTCTTGGTCTCTTTCCTTCCCACTTCGTCTCGTGTATCATCCTGGGTATCCTCTTCTCCTCCATTCATTTTACATGTCCATACCATCTAAGTCTAGATTTCTCTATACCATCCTGTAATGGTTCCTCCTTCATTAATTCTCTGGTCCTCTCATTTCTTATTCTGTCCCTCTTTGTAGCTCCAATACTGCTTCTCAAGAACCTCATCTCACTGGCCTGTATTTTGCTCTTCTCCCTTTCATAACCCAGGTCTCTGAGGCATACGTCAGAATAGGGACATAGTATGTCCGATATATGATCTTTTTGCTGTTCTGAGGGACATCCTTGCTCCTTAACATGCTTCTCACACTCCTCCGGAATGCCTCTGCCTGCCTCCCCCGCTCATTTATTTCTCTATAGTTTCTTCCATTATCTTGTATCAGGCTTCCCAGATACTTGAAACTCTCCACTTTCTTCAGCTGCTCCCCACCAATTGATATTCCTGTTGTGGTTCTTTCCTTCTTCCTTGTTGTGATCACCATCTCACTCTTATGCTAAATTTCATCCCATACCCTTGTATTATTCTTTCCCACACGTCCAACTGTTCCTGTACCTCCTCCTCCTTGTTTCCCCAAATCATCTGCAAACACCATTGCTTTCATCCTTCCTTCCCCAATTACTTGTGCCACCCGGGTCAGTATGTCATCCATCACCACAATGAAAAGTAACGGTGACAATGCACTTCCTTGTTTCAGGCCGTTTCTCTGTTCCAACCAGTCCGATCTCTCTCCTCCCACTTTCACACAGCTCACGCTTCCCTTGTACATCTCCTTTATCCTCCTTATAGTCCATTTTTCTACTCCTCTATCCTCCAGGGACTTCCTTACTTTGTTTCTGCATACACTGTCATATGCTTTCTCAATGTCCAGGAAGGCCATCAGTAGATCTGTTCCATACTCATAGTGCTGTTCTTGTAGCTGCCTTACAGCAAAAATCAAATCCACTGTGGACCTTCCTGCTCTGAAGCCATGTTGTTCTTCCCTCATCCCTCCTTCTATCCTTGTCCTAATTCTCCTTTCCAAAACTTTCTCAAAAATCTTTGCACAATGACTCATCAGTGTTATTCCCCGATAGTTTCTGCATTCTGTTCTACTACCTTTCTTGAAGATTGGGACAATTATTCCCTTTTTCCAGTCCTCTGGGGTCTTCCTTTCCTTCCATGCTGTCTTCATCACTCCGTACAACCATTGTATCCCCACCTCTCCTGCTGCTCTCACCATCTCCACACTCAACTCATCCACACCTGGTGCCTTCCCTCCTTTCATCTTCCTCACTGCATCTTCCACTTCTTTCCATGTTAAGTCCTTTTCTGTTTGCAGTTCATCTTCCTCCTCACCGATTTCTTCCTCCTCACCGTGGTTTCCATTTGGGTTCAGGATTTCTTCAAAATATTCTTTCCACATTTTCTTCAGTTCTTCCCTATTTTCTATCTCTTGTCCACTTTTGTTCACCATTCTAACATAATCCGTAGGATCCTTCCGCCTCTTATTCTTTACCATCCCATACAGGACCTTTTTTGTACCTTCACTATCCTCCATCATCTTTGTCCACTCTTCCATCCACTTTCTTCTCTCCTCAGCCACTACTCTCTTTGCCTCCTTCTTTCTTTCCTGGTACTCTTCCCTTGTCTCTACCGTTCTATTTTGATACCACCTCCTAAAGGCTCTATTCTTTTCCCTTACTATTTCTTTTGTCTTCTCATTCCACCATGGTGTTTCCTTCCATCTCTTCTTACTACTTGTCCTCCCACATACTGCTTCTACTGCACCTACTAGTGTCTTTTTAAATCTAACCCATTCCTCTTCCACCCCTCTTTCTTCATCTGTTGGAATTCCTTCCTTTACCATTTTGAGGTACTCGACTCTTCTATCTCCTCCTTTCAGTTTCCATATCCTTATACGTCTTTCCTGGTTCTCAGTCCCTTTCTTCTCCTTAGTCCCTCTCAGGTTCATTACCAGCAATCGATGGTCGCTATGCAGGTTCTCCGATGGTATAACCTTGATGTCCGTGATGTTCTTATTTAATTCTTTCTTATACAGTATATAGTCGACCACCGACTTCCTGGTCAAGTCATCACTGTACCATGTGATTGTGTGGCTTTCTCTTTTCCTGAACCAGGAGTTCCCAACTAGCAGGCTGTTCCTTTGGCAGAAATCCAACAGTCTCCTTCCTTCCTCATTTCTTCCGCCCCAACCCTCTGGTCCCAGCACACTCTCATACCCTTGTCTTTCTCTTCCTACATGGGCATTCAGATCCCCCATAACAATCATATTTCTTCCTACCAGCTGCTTCTGCAATTCCTCTTCAAACTCCTCTTTCTCTTCAGAGGCACAGCCTACTTGTGGAGCATACACTTGCACTACTTCTACGGTCTCTCCCCTCAGTGCTACTTTCACTTTCATCATACTATCACTTATTCTCTTCACTTCTTCTTTTAAACCATCTCGTACTACTGCTCCCACTCCATTCCACTTTCCCTCTTCATTCCCACTCCAGTACAGTCTATGGCCTATTCTCAGTTCTCTCCTTCCTTCCCCTTCCCACTTTGTTTCTGCCAATCCCAATAAATCCAACTTCCTTCTTTCCATCATATCCACTTTCTCCTCCACCTTCCCCGTCAGCGTTCTTATCTTTAAAGTTCCAAATCATCATCCGTGTTTACAGCCGTGTCGTCGTCTATTATATCCATCATGTCCGAGGCTCGTTCCATTCTTGAAAGCATTTGGTTTCATCCACTACTGGCTTGCTGGGCCTATCATAGCTTCACCAGAGTCCCGTTAGCCGTCACTTTTCAGGGTTCCTGTTGGACCTTCACAGCTACCGTAACGGTCCCAGGGCACACGAAGTCCCCACTGTACTTCACCCCTACAGGCAATCCCCTACTTTGTGCCGTTGCCCGTCTCCCACGACGTGGACGAGGGGTTGGGCTTATGGGAAACATTAAAAGAGCCACCATAATCCTTAAAAGAACGTAGGCCATATATCAACTGGCCAAGTAACGTCACAACAGCTCGATTTCGAAATCATCAAATATAAATTGCAAAATCCACTAAGAATTTGATATTATATGATTTCATTTGTTGCGTGCTGAGTGATTCAAGTTCAAATATGATTTCATATCGCATACTTTCAATAGTAGTTTCAGATTATGTTTGAATTGGCACTTCTAAAGTGATAAAAATTTCAGTAACCGCAGTAGTAGCTTGGTTACTGATTTCAAGAGCCTGGTTAAAACCAAACTACACCCGAGTTAAAACCAGAGCTCGCCAAAACGGTCTGGTTAGCTTTTGTATTAACCAAAGTATACCAAACGGAACGCCAAAACGCGCCTAATGTGTAGCAATATTTGCTGTACCAAGTTTCACTGCGTTCGGTTGGTTAAATCGCAAGAAAAGTCTATTTAAATGTTTCAACTCCGCTTGGCCACCATGTTCGTTTTGTACTTAACAGGTTTCTGAATGTCACATAGGTGAACTTTTAGTAGTGCCCTTGATCACCGTACAAAATTTCAGGGTGATATCAGTAATAGTTTCGGCGATATGGAATGCCGGTGAAATATTTCGCCCAGCCGCCATGTTGGATTGGTGAGACGTAATAGAATTTGAAGAGCACGGTTGGGGTCGGAGGAAATAGTACTATGACCTTATCGTGTTTAATTGAAATCGCTCCAGCAGTTTAGATTTTATTGTGGGGGGGGGGAGGGGGCTTTGACTGACGCAGATCGCGGGCACGCATACACGATTCAGCCGGTGGTTGGCGCACAATACCCTGCTCCCCGCTCCACTGACTCATATTGTTAGTTCACAGGTGTTTTGTCATTCATATGGACGTGTATCTGCAATGCTTAGACGTTAGTGTTGCACATTTAGTGAGTATTGTGATTGTTGGTCATGCCTAGACACCAATTCACATTGCGCGAACGTGTGAATATCCATAATTCGTATATGAAAAGCAGAAAATCTTTTTCTGAAACAAGACGAAAATTTCGAATCAAGTTTCCAGGAAGACCTGTGCCTAATGTCAACGAAAATTTCGAATCAAGTTTCCAGGAAGACCTGTCCCTAAGGTCAGTACAATTAGGAGGCTAACTAAACAATTCAAGGAAACAGGCTCCGTAAATAATAAAAAATTAACAGACAACGTTGTGTTCTTACAGAACAAAAATTAGACGCTATTGGAGAAAGATTGGAACATGCTCCTCAAAAATCTTTAAAACGTTTAGCATGAGAAACGGGCGTATCCGTATCTTCCGCAAGAAATGCAACTAAATTATTGAAACTGAAGCCATATAAACTTCCAGTTGTGCACTCGCTAAATGAACCAGATCACAATAAGAGGTGGCGATTTCGTAACTGGGTGTTAGAAAAGGTAAACTCAGGGGAATTAGATCCTGAATTATTTTTTATTAGTGATGAAGCATGGTTTTATTTACATGGCCATGTTACTTCACAAAATTACCGTTGCTACAGTGACCAGAAGCCAGACATCGTTCTTGAAAATCCCTTACATGATGAGAAGATTGGGGTGTGGTGTGCGATTATTGGACACCGCATTATTGGGACATTTATCCACGAGGGTACATGAAACAGTGACCTAATAGCTGAAACACCTCACAATAACTAGTTTGGACTCTTTGAATTATACAGTGTCAACATCCAAATCCAAAATGGTTTTAGAAAAGAATCGGATCTTCCCCAGAAATGATGAAAACTCGAAGGTAGAGGGAGTGTTTGGTGACAGAAGTAATATTGTTAATACATTAATTTAGCCTGTTTCTCATTAAAGACATTCTTAACTCCTTCTGCAACGAACTTTCACTTACACTTCTGACCAATTATTTTCAGCAGGATTCTGTCACTCCTCATACAGCCGAAATGTCAATGACTGAATTGCAGCATATTTTTGGTGGTGTTGAACGTATCACAAGTAAGAATTTGTGGCCTCCACGGAGCCCGGATTTGACAATCTGTGACTTTTATTTGTGGGGAACACTAAAAGGTAGCGTGTATTGAAAAAATCCACATTCGATTGATGAACTTAAAACAGTACATAAGAGATGAAATCGAAGCCATCACTGCTGTGGAACTTCAGAATGTTGTCCATTCTTTCATCAGAAGATGTCAGGTGTGTGTCACAAGAGAGGGAGGACATTTTCAACATCGGCTATGAGCACTGTTTGGTAAAAGTGCGCGCCAACCACCGGCTGAGCCGTGTATGCGCACCCACGATTTGCGCCAGTCAAAGCCAGCTTAGCTTGCCGTGTTTATCGGGGTGCACATAGATAATGACCCTGTAGGTCAGGTAGCGGAAAAGTCTTCTTGGAGTGTTATTAATAGAGAGTTTTATTTTTATGAAAAGGCACATTTTAAACTACAGTTTATGTAGGAGAGTTGTGGGGACTGAAAATGTTGACATTTTAAGAGACCAGGCAGGATTCTAATGTACAAGTGACAATTTTTGCTAGTTCATATTTTGAGATCTAATTTTAGACTTTTGCATAACTTATTATTCCACTTTAATGTAAAAAATTCGATGTATTGTAGTTTAACGACGAATAGAGCATCGGGCAGGAAATCGGAAGGTCCCAGATATGAGTCTTGGTTGTGCTAGACATATTAACTCTCTGATTAACATCTTGAAGGCTTGTTCAACATGACCTAATAGCTGAAACACCTCACAATAACTAGTTTGGACTCTTTGAATTATACAGTGTCAACATCCAAATCCAAAATTGTTTTAGAAAATAATCGGATCTTCCCCAGAAATGATGAAAACTCGAAGGTAGAGGGAGTGTTTGGTGACAGAAGTAATATTGTTAATATATTATTGTAGCCTGTTTCTCATTAAAGTCTATGAAAATATTAATCCCTTGTTTTCTCTTGTTTCAGGATGTGAGGTACTTTCAGTCTGCTAAAACTAATCGAGGACCTTTAATTGAAGGTTGGAGAGAAACTAGCACACCCATAATGTGCTCATATAAAATGGTTCAAGTTTCTTTTGAGGTGTGGGGTCTCCAGACTAAAGCAGAGGAAATGATACAGAAGGTGAGTGAAATACTGCATTTACTTGCATGAAAGACTGTTTGTATCCAATTTCTATACAAAAATATTTGTGATGAACTTATGTGTGCATTTCTCAAAAAATTAATAGGATATCAAAATATCCATAAAATGCTGTACAACATGCTCGAAAATATATTTCATACCAATAAATTTATTATCCAAATAAAAAATTACAATTGAATTGTACGGTATCAACATCCAAATCCAAAATGGTTTTAGAAAAGAATCTGATCTTCCCCAGAAATGATGAAAACTCGAAGGTAGAGGGAGTGTTTGGTGACAGAAGTAATATTGTTAATATAATTATCGTAGTTTGTATGTCATTAAAGTCTATGTTCAGGGTTGATGCGCGACCCGGAAAACCGGGAATACCGCAAAAAGTCAGGGATTTTTGTTGCGGTCAGGGAATTTTGTAAAAAAAAGGGAAAAGGAAAGAAGAAGAAAAAAAGAAAAGAGAAGGAAAAAAAAAAGAATTATTAAGGTTGACAGTAATTTTTGATTGTTATACCAGGGTGTGTACTGGTAACGAAAAGTAATGAAAAAGTAGCTAATTTTACAAACGGGCAACGAAAAGTAGCTAATTTTTATGTCTGGATAGTTGGAGGTAACGAAAATTCGCTGAGGTCGGTTTCAATCATTTTAACCCGCACCGCTAGGCTCACATATTATGATGAAGCGAGTTTCACGCAAGTGGCGCCGATTGCATAGGCTTCCCCGTGCACGACCTCAAGGAAATGGATACTGAGGATGCCTTCAGTGGTGCTGTCTACATCGGTTCAACGTATATTTTCGGCATCAAGAAGAGAGTTTAATTTTGTGTGAAATGTTTTTCTGTTTTATTCGAAAACCTGACTTTTTGCGAGACGTTTATTCGTGATAACATCCGAAACTCAACAGAAACCTCTCATTTCTGATATTGACCTATAAATTTGGATATCTCAAATTGAAGTCCAGAAATAATGCGATATAATGTATTGTCGCGATCTTGCGAAATGATACAGTTTCGAAAGAAAATCGCAAAAATGCTCCGAAATACATAGACGACAGTATATTTTAAAAATCTATCCGTCTCGTAAATTTGCAACAACCAGTTCGGTTAATTCGAAACTCCGTTATATGTCTATTTTTCCTTCGTACTTTGGTTCCATTGGATATATAATCCAACCAGATATCTCGAAAACTTGTATAATTTGAATTCGAAAGAATATGTGCCATCTTGTCGTATTATTCGAGCAATCCTCTCTGAATAATTCATAATATCCGATACCTACTTCAAACGTTCATCCTCCAAAATCACATCCTCAAGACGGCTGGCTGAACGCACGATTTGCCTGCGGGAATCTCGTCAAATGGACCGAGATCGACGCCAGTTGTGTAAAAGTCATAAAACCCGTGCCCGGTCGCGAACTTGTGTCTACGAGGACTGCGGGAATCCTGTCAAAGTTGGTTGGGCACCCATCACGAAACATACCGAACCCTACTAGCCACTTTTCCATTTACCGTATACTTCAAAGTGTACGGGGAGCGAGAAGTGCATCAACCCACTTAGAAATAACAGACTACGTAGCATCGCAATACCCATTTCTTCTCGTGATCCACCGTGAACTTCAACCACAGCATAGGGACAGCTGGAATCACGGCGCCGACCATGTCCATAACTGCTCGTGAATTTTAACCATGCTCAACCTCGAGCTTGCCTCCGCAATTCTAGCAGGACAGATAGACAGGCAGACAATCGTTTTACGGCCGATTGCATGCTAGCTATCGCGTTCTCCGTGTCCAGCCGCAAGGAAACGTGAATCTCGTAAAACGACCGAGAGCGGCAGCGATTGCGATACATCGCGATATTTCTCCGCTTTCGATGACGAGTACAACTGGATTCTTGTCAAACGGACAGCAAGCGGCGCCGATGGCGCATTAATACTATATTTTTCCGTGCCCGACCTCAAGGACAATAGAAATCTCGTTGAACGTCTAAAAGTGACACCGATTATGTAATTCGCGATTTTTCTCCGTGTTCGATCGTGAAAACTATAAATCGCGTCAAACGGCTGAGACCAGCGCCGATCGTGTAACGTCTCGATATTTCTCCGTACTTGACTGTGAAGACATGATTAGGTGACAATCACGTAACGTCGCATATATTTCGTGATTTTCCGCGGAGACAAAGGAAATCTCCCCAAACGGTCAAGATCAGAGCAAGTTCTTGGTAATCGTAACTACTTGTACATAAGACGGCATATTAACTGAAACAACTCATTTGATATTAAATATCTAATGTTAGAATAAAATGTATCAGTTGACAGTTTCTAGATTCTTTTATTGTGATTGACTAGAAAGTAAGAATTGGTGATTGATTCCTTTCTTCAGTTATTTTTTTTTTAAATTGATGTTAGCAAATTAACATTTATTGTAAAAATGTGTTCCTGTTCTTATCGTAATCGATCATACAGAAGAACGTTTCCTAAAGGTAAATGCACTTTTGCTAGGTTTGGAAAACCTAAGGAACAGCGAGGTAAATGTCGTCCCTGTGGTTAATGAATTTTCTATACTTTGCTCTGGAAAATCGGGAAAAGTCAGGGAAATAAACGACTCTGCAGTCAGGGAATTTCTTAAATTTTGGTCTGGAAAACCGGGAAAAGTCAGGGAAATTTGAAATCCTGAAAGCGTATCAACCCTGATGTTTTAAGTGGCAGGAATTCTCCATGTGCAAAGGTTATTTCTTTAGTGTTGCTAATTTGTAATCAGATAATTTTGTTACACTTGAGTGAGATATCTGTGTCATCGTTAGAAGCTAATACTAAATGTTGTCACATCGGAGAATTTGAGATTGGTCCATTTTTCCCTTCCACATGCTTCAGTTCCTTTTGAAAGAAGGAACTATTTGTTCTCTTCTATGAAATGCTGCTACTTTTGATGACCGAGCTCTGTTTTGTGTTACCTGTTATCCGGATAATTAAATTTTTGTATTACTGAACGTTCCAACTTGTGGCATAGTGACTAGCATTCTTGGCTGTCACCACTGAGGTCGAGGTTTGATTTTCAGCTCTGTCAAGAGATTTATTTCTGGTCTGAGGGCTGGAACGGAAATCACTCGGCCTGATGAGGCAGAACTGAGAATAGATTGGTTTGTTTTCTACCTCAGCCATGCTAGAAGTGGTTTTCCTTGGTTTCTCACATCTACTCCAGGTGAATGCTGGGATAGTAAGACCATGGCCACATAATGACACAGGCTATGAGACTGATCACACACATGACAATGATATTGCAAAGCTCCTGAATGAGTCTGCAACAACGTATTAATGCACAATACCATTCTTATCGTTTCAGTGTATCAGAGAGGTTCTGTTGCTGGGTCATCGTCAAGCATTTGCATGGATCGATGAATGGCATGGGATGACATTAGATGATGTCAGATCTTATGAAGGTGAGATGCAGAAGCAGACAAATTCCAAAGTTGTAGGACCCTGTGATCAGAAAGAAACTTCTAGATCTAATAGTGTGGAGGCGGAGGCATCTTTGGGGACAGAAGATAGCGGTTGTGTGGAAGATGCAATGAGCAGTTTAGCAATTGCTCCAGGATCCAGTTCAACTACTCCCACCACACCACAGTCACCCAAAGTTTCCAAGTCCTGGTTCTCTTGGTCTTAGACAGTAATATTAAATATACAGAATGTGCAATATTTCTCAATGTAATCTGTATCACCTTCCATCCTATTGCATTTGCTCTACGAGACTGAAATGAATATATTTTGAAATATCGTACATGGATCTGCTGTACATTAATTAACTAGGAGGTGGATTGTTACTGAAGTTTGAGGTGGTTAGAGGATATCCTTAAGTTGTTAAAGCCACTACACACAAATGTAAAACAGCTTTATTTTCTCCACTCATCTTCTTCACAATGAAAAAACCTGACCAGATTTTGAGGATGCTGTTGCTTCAAATGTACTCTATGTGGAGCTTTTTTAAAGCGATATGTACAAAGCACTCCCATTTCTTTTTTTATTTGTGGCACCCCATTGGGCACTCGTTAGTGAAACAGCTACTGTTTCCTTGACTAAACAGAAGCACCAAGCTGCAAACAATCGTGTGGGTGGTGAGTTTTCAAGTAACTCATGTTCACATACCTTCATTAAGAAATATTGCACATTATATTTGAGGTGGCAGAAGATGATACAGTAGGATGATATTTTCTGTAGATGCAGAATATTGAGCATAGAATTTGTGTACAATTCACTTGCTACATGAGGTAGTTAGTCATGGGAGGAGTTAGTGAGGTATTGGATGTGTATCTATTATTGTATGTTAGAAAATAAGAAACTAAATGTATTCTATTTTAATGGAAGAATTTATATGTTGTTGAAATGTTGCTTGTTAGTTTAGTGTCTATAGATTAATTAGAGCAGTAACTGATGTACTCTGTCCTTCCCTACAAGAACTATTTAATGATTCTTGGTGTGCATAAGTCCACATGAAGGAATATGTGGGAATGGATGGTTTTATGCCTAATTTGAAGTTCCTTCACCGTGACTAAATAGCAAAAGAAAATGGAACCTTTAAAAATCTAAAAGAAGATGTTTGAAAATGTATCCACAAAGACATCAAATAAATATTTTCTTTAACTGGGCAGGGGCCATGTAGTTGAGACCCTTAGAGAATCATCATCAATCGTCATCACATTTGGTTAGTGGTGTATGGAGACTACGCTTAGCTCGTGGTGCTAGCAGGTGATTCTGTGCAATAAACTATGCAATCAGAATTAAGTCATATTGTTGATGTGTCACTGTGATGAGTTTGCTCACTTTTTCAGCCTACAATGTATATTTCTATGCACTTTTATCATATCCTTGTTGTCTATGTAAATATCTTAATAGCAATTCTTCTCTCGTATGTGTTTTTCTACCCCTTATTGTTCCTGTTTCTATGGGGTCAGGAATGAGGTGAGGTAATTGGTTTTATGGCTGTATGCCCTTCCTGTCACCTGCCTCATCAGATAAGTTAGAGATGAATGAAAATGAACGAACCTGGCCAATGGGTTGGAAGGGAGCAACTATGGTTTCTTATAAGGTACCATCCCTGCAATTGTCTGGAGTTGAAGTTGGGGAAACTAAATAAATCCATTTAAAGGATGGCCGATAGTTTAAACCCACTTATCTTCCAGGTGCAGCTTTAGCCTGGCCCCATCGTCTTGTGCTTTAATAGCATTTTTTCTCTTATACTTTCTAATTTAGAATCCAGAATGAGATAGATTGCACATCACACCCCTAATTTAGTTTTGTCAATATTCTGTTGTTACTCAGTTAAGGTCAACTTTGATTTGCCATTTTGTTGCATTGACTTTGTGGAAACTTTTGTAGGCCTATATGCTCTCTAAGTTTAATGATTAGCATCCCATTAGAAGTAATCCTAATGATGGAGTTAATGTGCTGATTGGCCTTTCAATCTTTATCTTGACTTTCATGTTATATTATAACCTGAACTATGTGGAAAGAGCTGTCATATATGCCATTTGTAGTCTTTAGGACATATTGTGTATTATATTGTAGAGATATTGTATATGGATAAGTTTGTGTGATATTCACAACAAATACCATTGGACAGGGTATTTCAATATATTCAAAGCATTGCAATTGCTGTGTTGAACAATGTGTAGGAAATAGTCATTAGTGTACGGTTTGAAAGGAGACTTAAAGAGTAGCACCGGTATGTAGCCTACAGTGCATGTTGTAGCTATTCATGCAAGAAGCCATCATAGATGACTGTGTATGTTATAGGCTCTTAAGGAATGAGGGTTGAATGTTTGGTACTCAAGAAAAATAATATGTGTATAGATAACTTAGTTAGCAGCCAATCATGACTTTTTTTTTTGTAAAGAGGAAAGAAAACCAAGATTTTAAGGGACTGTAATAAAGTTTTGCTCCTGTTGCATTGCAGCAGTCATGTTCTCCCCTGCTCTGCCCAAGGTTGCAGTATCAAATCCCAGCGCAGTCAGTTGGCATTTGAGGGTGCTTATATATAAGGGAACCGTGTCAGAAGATTTACTGGCATGTTAAAGATCTCCTATGGGGCAAAATACCGGCACCCCGGCGTTTCTCAAAGCCGCATTAGTTAAAAGTGATTTTAAAACTAATAACATTTTTATTGTTATATTTAGTTTTCAGATAAACTGTTGTGAGTAAATTGTATAATGATACGAACTGACATTTGTGTATAAATAAAAAATAAAAAAATTAAATTATATTTGTTTGAATTGACTGTTGAGTGGATGATGTCTGGGCCAGACCCATAGATGGGTATACTTGAAGAAAAAAAATTTCATTTATTGCAATTCCAAATTTCCTCTTCCTTCCAAGTAAAGAGCACATTATGCAGGCAGAGGTGGCTTCTGTGTGTCAGTTATCTGGACCGAGCTACTCTTTAACTAACTTGTCTAAATATTTCTCATAGCATACATAGCCTATACTTGTATTTGCTCATATTGTGAAAAATATTGGAAACACTCCAATTTTTAAAATGTAAATACTTGGTGTGACAGAAAATTAATGTAATACAATTTTACATCACTCATCAAATATTTGTTGAAAATGTGTTACATATGCAGATTCAGTAGTTTACTGTCCTAGGTAGGTTAAGAAGTTGCTTCTTATGTAACCCAAGAACTTGAGGATCAACTCGGTATCTGAAATAAAACATTGAGTCACAGTTTTTCAAAATATGAACTGGCTAATGGTAATAAACTCCTTGTGTTTTGTATTACTGCATTCAAAGGTTAGTTATGTGCTGTTTGTGGAAAGACTCTCACATTAGCGAGTTTGACAATCTAAGTCACAATCTGGGTTCAGTCTTAGTTGTTTCACAGTGCATATGAAGCGAGAGGCTAGCATTAATCCATGCTGTTTCGCACATTCATACAGTTCAGAATGTAAAGAAAAATATAACAAGTAATTGTCTGCATTTTCTCGGTCTGCCATTTCGAACCGTGTAGAAGAATAAGTAAAAGATTTTAACGTGCATAGATTGTCTCCACCAAAGGCATGGTGTGTGGTCAAATTGAGGTAGCTTTACTCATTGAATAAAAATTAATGTACATTGGTGAATGCAGTACTAAAATTTATTTTGCCATAGAAAAAGAAAATATCACTTTCATGTGATTCAGATATTTTCTGATAAAATAACATGGTTTTTGTAATTTTGTATGCTTGAGCAGAATTATAGCTGCTGTAAGCCATATTTATGTATAATGTTTTATGCTGTCAAGATAGGATTGCTCAGTAGTTTCATTACTTGCCTCTCATCTTGGCAGCCGTAGTTCAAATCTCAGTCTATTCTTCCTGTTCCTATGGTTTGAATAACATGTTATATTGCAGATCATTGTCTGTGATGTCAACAATTGAAAGTGGGAATATATCCATGGCTATATACCATAGATACAACAAACTTTCAGCCCAAGATGCAGACTGCATGCCATGGTTAACTAATTTGTACTCAGTTCTCTGCCGCTATGGCCAAGATAATAGAAATTATTATTTGTGTAGAAAGTAGTTTTAGTTCCTTGTGATATTTGAGAAAAGAGATAAGGTGTTACTTGTGATATACAGTATGTGCCATATTCATACTGTTTCCGACTTGGAGTGAAAGTTGTTTGTCTATCAGTATTAGCATTCTAGTTGTTTCAACAAAATCAGGAATGATCATATTATATCTGTATCTCACTGGTCATAATTCTAAATTAGATCTATGTGAAGAAATACTGAAGAAGGTCCCACCTTGTTTAATATTGGTTGGGGGCAGATGACCTCGTAGTTCTTCCCCTTAAAACAACAATAACTAACTAAATATTGGTTGAAGGTTTTGAAAAGAAAGTTGTCTCTCCTGTTATGCTTAATAGCTAATCCCATTTAATAATGTTTTCCTCAAAGCTTTCTGAAACTAGTCTCATGTATGACCAAAGAGAATTAAAATGTTTGAAGAAATCCTTCAGAGACCTGTAGTGATGCATCAGGAAATTTCACAAGTGAAAGTTGGGGAAAGATGGCCTTACAACTATGCAATCCATGATGCCCAAAGTGGGATGAATTGAAGGGTGCGCAAGAAGATATAAAGAAACTCTATGATAATTGGGTGTTTCTTGTGGTTCATAAAATAGGTTTCAAAAATAACAGTTATCCCCTCTGAAGTTCCTTCTCAAGTAACGTAAGTCAACACGGTACATTTCATTACGGAAAGGGTGCAAAAGAAGCCACTTAATTTGTCGGGTCATCCCAAAAGACTGACAGCTACTTGTTGGTGATGTTTTCTGATCTATTTTAGGGTCCTTCATATCTTTTAATACTTTGAGAGAAAGATACTGCAACTTCATGGACTTGACTATGAAAAGCTATTAATCAAGGAATCCTTTAAAGATGAGCACTTCCTTGGAATCAGACTTGTCAGATTTTTAGCATCTGGTATTAACCATGAACGTACGAATACAATATTAAAATGTATTAAAAGCATAAAGAATGAAAAAAAAAACTCTTAAGGCAGACCACTGATGGTCTCAAAATCATCACAAGTAGATGCCAAGGCGACATTCATTAAGTGCTCCTATTACTCTGATAGGAACTTATTGAGCACTTGAAAGCCATGTGACTCTGTCTGTCTTTTGGTTCCACAGGCAGCTGATATTTACAGAACCATCTTACTGCCAAATCATCACATCTCACATGATTGACTCTAATGTGGTTCAGGGTTGGTTAAATCCTGTGGATCTGTCTGTTTCACAAAACACCATGTTGAAGGAAGGTGCATTTTTAGACCATTCTTCATCCCGTTTCTCTTTTAAATGAAATCCATTGAAAAATGAGTGCCACAGATAACCCTATGGTCTAAAATATTAGCATGTCTTTGAGGGTTGGATATCATTTCCCAATATTCACATATACAGTATATGGTAGAATAATGTCAAGAAGGTTGGTAACATAAGCTTAACTAGGCTTTGCTTCTGGAGGGGGAGGAGCAGAGTCAAAATAACATTACGTTCGGCGGGGGCTCGGACTTAATTAGACAATCGATGAAAGCAAATATAAGATCCCGGAGTTCCAAAACCACTTGTTCATATTTTTTTCATGTTTAGTTTCATTGGCATTTGATATGTTGTACTTGCACTTATCAATGTGAAATTTTTTTGAAAATTAACAATTTTGTTGATATTTCCTTCGCGAAATTATCTGGCTTTTTCTATTTTCTGACATAGTATAAGTATTATTAAACTACAGTTAACGACTAAAGTTTTACTTAAAACAGCAATACAAGTAAACACAATAATTATTTTTCACTTTCCACGAAGCCACTTACACTCTGATACTAACAGAATGGCAACTAACAAGTGGTGTGTATTTGGAAAGGGATGAGGAAATCTCACTGACACCCCTCTGGCCAACTGAACAGTTGAGCATTTTGCTTATTCAGTAAGTGTTAGGTAAGGGTAACACTAAAAATGTTACAATGCTTTCAAATGCAATCGAATTATTTTTCATCAGTCCGATGATTGGTTTTATTCAAAATTAAAAGCTTCATCAAAATTCATATTTTAATTAATTGGCTCTTCCCCCTCCCCCATAGTTATGCCATTGTTTGGTAACCAATAAAGTAGAGTTCCTAGTAGAAGTCTCATTGTCTGGTTTAACTGGATTTGGCTGCTGTTATGCCATGTTGATGCACAATATTCAGGTACAAAGTAAACCAGGCCTAAGTATGCTTGCATGCATCCCCCATGTGGTAGCTATCAGTTTTTGAAGAATGTTGTTTTGAGCTCTTAATTTCTGCTACAGTTCATGTTAGCAGCTGAAGATAGGTTACTTACCTGTTCAGTGACCCAGGTATTTTGGGTGATGATTAGGGTGTAGTTGTGTGTTAATAATGTTTAACCGCAAGTTTCAGGTTAGCTAGTCTGTTGCTCAGTTGAAAGCAATAGTCACTTAATATAGAGAGATAGATCGTTAATGTATCTTCAGTGACTGAACTAGACTGATGTTGGGTATGCAAGAACCAATTATTGGCATATCCAAGGTAGGAGTCATACAGGTACAAATTAAAAGGAGATGAGTAAGACCAGATTACTTAGTCTGTACTGTCTACTTGTTATTTAGTTGATTTGTAAAATAGCTGTTGTTAAAGCGTACAATTTTCCTGTGGGGTATTATTTTGAGGAGCTTATACATCAGACCTTTCTTCCTTACACTATCGTACACTGCTGTGGTCATCCTTTTGTAGAATCCAATTTCGATGTGGGTAGTGTTGGCTAGTTCCTAATCCCCACAGCTATGATCAGGCCAAAAGTCAGTTTGTTCTTGAGGTAGTATTTCCATCATCATGTGGATAATACTGTTATCTCACTTAGATAAAATAATTTTTCTGTCTGAACCTTTTGTAGTTTTGACTAAAGCTTTGTTTGATGATCAAATATAGGCTACCCTTGGTTCATGTTCTGTCTGCTTATTATGGGTTCACATGAAAACTACTGAAGTGAGTGGCATAAAAATTGATATTTAGGTAGAAGGCATTCACAGAAGAAAACTAGGCTGTAAATTAATAATGTATACAATCCTAAGGCCTGAGGGAGTTAAGAGGAAGCCTTGAAATTTTCTACCCTTTTCCTCAAAATCGTTGGTTTAATTTCAGAACAGTACAAAAGAGAAGTATTGAACATCTTCAGCCAAATAATATTTTGGTAGAAAATCTTGTGAGGTACTGCAAGACAGAAAAACCTCTCTAGGATAGGACGGCAATTGCTCAGACACGATCCAGCATTGTGACTGGCTGTTATTCTTTCAACATGTCATTGCTATAAAGTGAGAAAAACATCGTCCTGATGCAACCAAGTTATCGCACTCTGAATGCACTCCCTTCATATGAAAATGAAAATCCACAGCCTGCTTCCAGTCTCCGACTGGGTCAGGAATGGAATGAATGAAGCCCCCATCTAGCGGCGAGGATATGAACTGTGCCGGCTGCCGAGGCCTGACGCACTCCTCTGGGGCAATGATTATATGAATGACTGATGAAATGAAATGATAGTGGGGAGTGTTGCTGGAATGAAATTTTTGACAGGGAAAACCGGAGTACCCGGAGAAAAACCTGTCTGCCTCCGTTTTGTCCAGCACAGATCTCACATGGAGTGACCGGGATTTGAACCACGGACCCAGCGGTGAGAGGCCGGCGTGCTGCCACCTAAGCCACGGAGGCTTTTCTCCCTTCATATGGACTTTGCATAATTTGTGTGCTCCTCCAAGGAGCAAAGGGCTTCCACAAGAGCTTCCCAGCGAACTCTGTTGACAGCAATCTTCTTCACCCCGTTCCAGGACCTCCCAATAGTGGAAAGTTCTTCTCCAGGTTTTCTTCGGTCTCCCTCTTTTCCGGCTGCCTTGTGGGTTCCAATCCAAAGCTTGCCTCGGGATTTGCGTTGGGCTCCTCCTTAGGGTGTGGCCTATCCATCTCCAATTTCTTCTTTTGATCTGGGCTTCACATTGACTATGTCCCGTTCTCTGCCACAGGTCCACGTTGGAAATGACATCTGGCCAGCGTATGCCCAAAACGGTCCGCAGGAATCGATTTACGGTCGTCCGTATGGACTGTTTTAGCTTTGCTGTTACCTTCCATGTCTCACATCCATGTCTCACTTAATGTTGATGTCCAGCAATCTCGATTTGGTCCTCAGCGAAATCTCCACACCGGTCGCAGCTGGGCAAATGCAGCCTTTGCCTTCCTATTCCGATTTGCGATGTCCTCATCTGTGCCTCCAGTTGTTGATACCATACTCCCAAGATAGCAGAAGTATTGGACACCTTCAATCTCATTCCCATTCATCATGACAGGCTTGGCGTCTTAGAATTGATATGCATTTCTTTGGTCTTGTTGATGTTAATTTTCAGTCCAATTTTCTATGCTTCTTCCTTCAGTAAGTTAACTTTCTCTTGCATGTCTCTATGTGCCTGTGACAAAAGACATATGTCATCGGCAAAATCCAGATCTTCTAGTCGCTGTGTTGGTCCCCATTGAATGCCTCGAGCTTTTCCTTCTCATGACATAGTCCATTACCACCAAAAATAAGATTGGTGAGAACAGACAACCCTGTTTCACTCCTGATGATATTTCAAATGGTTCCGAGAGTTGGCCTTCGTGAGCAAACATATTAAGCAGGTATTAAAGGAGTAACTACCTAAATGTAGAAGAATGTCCTAACTATATGCTAATAATGTTTGTGCAATGAAGTATGTAGATAATTTTTATTCTTTCCTGCAAGTGTGAATTGTGATTAACTAATGATCCTTGGCTTCTGAGGTACAAAGACTGTGTGATCAGGACTATTTATTTACTGTTAACAAATAGTATTCACATGTTTATTCCTCAATGTTATTTGATAACTACTTTGGATCAGGCCCGGATTTGCACTCTTTTACATCCTAGGCCAATATTTATAACAACACCCCTCAGCTAATATGAATATGAATATTATTTAAAATCTTCTGAACTTACCATAGCTTAAAAGAATTTATGTTAAATATTAGTAAGTTATCTTTTCTTTATGCTTTTATTTTTAACATATCACACTGCCAATAAATACTTGTTTAGCTTTAACATTTAACTCACATTCTGTTACACTACGTTCTGACTTGTATATAAAATAAGAATTCCGTCTTTTTCTGGTAAATTATAATAACATAGTAATTTACAGTTTATACAATTCTCCACATACCAACTCATACAGGCAGTGAGTGACAAAATTTCATCACTAGACTTTTACTTCATATAGAATGCTTCAGAGCATGCAGTAGGTTGCAATGGTGCATCATACTTCTTGCCCATAAATGCTGTATAGTTCTTGCAAACACAGCATCGCCGGTTTATCAATAGTGAGCATATTTCATCAAGTACGGGGCTGAACTCGGGGATGGGACATAATCTAGGTGACTCTTGGGGAATTCCTAATCTTTTAAGAAAGTAAAGTTCACATTGCCACCAGTACCTGCAGTGTGGTTTCTGAAGAAAAGCCATCCCTGCATGCAGCCAAGGGGAAAAATGGCAACCATAATTTTAAATTTCTTTTTCTACAGCAGTAGTTTGACACATTCTGACCACAAAGGTCTAGTCTACCCACGTTGGCATTCTACAGTATACTCCACAGTTTCACAATTTGTCTAAATACGTCTAGACTGTCGCCATTGAATTGTCATTCCATTGCATTACCAGTAAATCTCCAGATGTGGAAGCTGATATGAAGCTACTCCACAAAATTTTGAGGAAAACAAGCTATGTGCCATGTTTCTTCTGGGCTTCCAGAATTTCATGCAATTGTAGTGTGCTTTCCAGTGCAAAATAAGCCTGTGAGAAACCTACGTAGATATGAAAACACAATTAGATGGATATTAAGAAAAATACTGTGTAACTGCCCACCGGCAATTGAAATTTCCCCTGAACTTGAAATAACTATAAAATCATTCCTATTGAATTCTAGTCCCGTAGAGCTGATGTAACTTGTGTACTTTGTTGACATAAACCCACATTATATTAATAAAGAAGTAAACATTGAAGGGCGCATGCAAGGCTATTGCAAGGCTATTTGTTCACACCGCTGAGCCAAGAATGGTGTGAAACAATAATGCTATTGGTGCCGCCATTTTGGGGATCAGAGGACTAATTTTGGCTGGGTGGACAGAAAGATTATTGCAGTGCAACTTAAGTTGCTGGTGGGTTTGTTTAAACGAAGGCTGAGGAACAACTAATTTGTAACAAACTCATATCATATAAGGGTATCTTTATAATGATTCAACAAAGGAGAAGTATCAAGCTGCATGGATATTTTCGAAACAAAAATCTGGATGCAATAAGTCTGTGATCTAGCCAACAACCTTGTGTGTTTCAAATACCATACTCCAAATGAAGTGACTAGCATTTTATTACAGGTACCAAAAAATTCCTTTTGTGTGCTTTTTGTTTTATTCTAACACTCAATAATAATAATAATAATTGTACTTCTTTTCATTTATTTTTAATTCTGATAAATATAATATAAATTCTGTGGCCCCATTCTCCAAACCTGTGTACCTAGGCCATGGCCTAGGTTGCCCTTATAGGAAATCTGGGCCTACTTTGGATGAGATTGTACTTAAACTTTTAAAGAGAATTAATTGTATGACTGTCTATTGAATGTTATCACTTGAGAAGGCCAACTAATTGATCTTCTTGGCATTCTATCTTTTCTGAGTGTTAAGTTTTATGCTGGTATACTGCTTATTTAACATTCTGTATTTATATCTACATGGTCTCTGAGAATGGGTGGTTGGGTGAATATTGTTTTAAATCGCATTTCTCCAACCCAGAACATTGAGAGCTGTGGCTCTTGTTCCTGCAGGCCCAATCAACATTGCGCAAAGCTACCAACTTATACTTAATCCTCACATTATTGTAAATGGCACCAATAGTACACTGGTGCCCTAACAAGTGATTTGCTCGCTTTACAATCAATTTGTTTCCATTGGAAAGTTTGTTTTCCAACTGGTTTATCGTAGCAGTTTGGTATTGCCTGCATGTTCATGGATACCGATTAGTGCCATCTTAAATGCTCTCATAATGAAATTATTTAGGGCATTCCAAATGCTGTACATCACAGATGTTTCCATCTAAGTGAAAAATGAATCACTTTCCCTCCAATCACAGAAACTACATCTTGTTAACCATTTCAGTAATTTATGTATTGTAACACTGGCAAAGTATTGTGTGTCTTCCTTGCTCACGAGTGTCTCGATGATATCAAGTGCATTAGCCTACTCTGCAACAGGGAAACATTCAGTTAGCAATGTCTGCTACAGTCCTCACAATAATACACGTTATCAGACAAATTCCACCTGCACCTAAATATATGGTGTTGAGGACCACAATGTCCTACGCCTCAAAATACAATAACTGACAGACCGCTTTCATTGAAGGTTAGCAATTTCAATTTGTGTCTTGTTAACAGCATGGTATTCATTTCAATGCAATTTTAAATGAAATTGCACATATTCACATCGTTATTTAATGCTCTTTGCAGAAACTTACTGATGCACATTTTTCCCCAAGTCCTAACAGTGCAGTTGCTTCTCAGGAAAGTGCTATAACACGCACAATCTATAAACAAAACTCCTCTGTTCATTCTCAGAGACCCTGTTATGTGGTTTCTAGGAACACGTGTGAACAAGAATATATTTGAGCAATGAACAGAATTTCTAAATTGCAATATCATTTATGCTCCTAGTCATTTATTGTTATTTTGTCTGTAGGGTGTTATTATATTTCTTATAAGATTTCAGTACACTAAAAATTGTTTTGCCATTTATGCACTAAGAATTCACATCATGTATATGCAATTGAACATTGTTCTGATACCATTACCAATACAAATAATGATAAGGGTGGTCAAACAGCACAAGCATACCTTTTGTGGACCAGCTGTTTTATCAGTAAGGAGCAGAGTAAGGTAACATGGCCTCCACTTATCTTCATAAAACTGTAATTTGGAACAAGTAACAAGCAATTGTTTACTGCAAAATATTGTATCATTATTTAGCAATAAACAAACCAACATATTACATATCAATTAAGGATTGTTTTTAACATTTTATATTTTTTCTCTCGCTCTATAATTTTTGTTACCCTAGTGGCCCAGTTGCCCCGTGAAGTTGGGGTAACTGGACCACCCCAGGCTATATTCTATAAAACCACTGCAGCAAATGCCTGGGGTAAGTAGATCTATTGTTATACATTCAATTGATTTAGATAAAATATTAGTATGATTAATTGTTTGATATAAGTACACATTCCGGACGTTGTATCGAGACCCTTATAAAAAAAGGCAAATAATAAGAAAAATTAATATATTTATATATGTATTTAATTAAACCTGTTTCTTGCAAAGAAATTACCATGAAATTCCAAAATATGACAAAAAAAAGGAAAAGAAAATCAAATTAAATTTTTTAGTTCAAACACTTAGTATAGGAGTCCTCATACATTACGGAAAACTTAGATGTTAGTTAGATCACTCAGGTCTGCTGCAAAACCAATCACATTATTAAATCGAGCAGAACTACTTGTTACCAGTTGTGGAGGTTTCCGTACGATGTCAAACGCTCTAATGTAGAATTCTTCATCGGTTTCTTTGAATTTCATCGTCTGAAAAAGCTGTTTGTAAAAAAGAAACATGTAGCCTTCAACCTCTTTTCGTAAAACCTTATACTTATATCATTGGGGTAACTGGGCCACACCTACCAGGCAATTAACAACAAGCCTAGGGGTGGTAATTAGCATATATAAAATCATTCATTATGTTTATGCCTAGTAATAAGGAAACGGGTACTTATCGAGCAACGACGGAAGCCCGTTAAACATGTGAAAACACGACGTTGTTTGAAAATATTTCTTCTTAAAAATTATTGAACCTCTCACAACTACAAAATGGCTCCAAATGAAGTAATGTCTGTTGTTTTAGAGAGAAACATGGAAGATGAAGGTGTGCCAACCAAATAACATTATAATTCCCACAAATATGGATATGAATAGCCCATGGCTCAGTTACTCAATGGACCCAGAAATCCCGGAGCACCTTACTGTGTTTGGAAGGCTTTTTATATGTTAGTCTTTCATCCATAACTGTATGGAGAACATCAAACACAGATTTAACATAAAATGGTGAGAATATTATTAGTATTATTGAAACATTATGCACGAGACATTATTGAGATTAAATGAGCCTCACAGTTGGACAGGTATCCAGTAAAATCAGAGGTTTTATTTAAATGTCTTCCGGTCCCTTTGATAGAGCATTCTTGTTGCTGACAGTTAAAATTCTATTCAGCCTCCACATCTTTCCAATAACCAGGACTGATCTGTATATGCTTCAGTCAGAGTAGCATGCAGTTCTATCATTCTCAAATATATTAGCCAATTAGTGCATCTAGCAATCCATATTATTATTACTGTATACATTATCTAAGGCTGTGTGTCACACCCTCATTGCTAAACATTTCCTCATCCATTACTTGGGTGTTCATCTCTTACAATGAACAATTAGTAGCCTACTCTTAAGGTGGTTCATAAGGAATATTAATATGTGCTTAATGAATAAGTCCTCTGAAGATGTAGATACCAGTGTTCATATAGAATGTAAGTCCTGTAGAGATGTAGACATGCAGTGTCCAGTCACTCAGGTGTTCATATAAAATGTTAACATCCGCTCTTGAGGTGTAGACACCCAGTGCTCAGGTAGATGGTCAACATGTCCTGTAATGAAGAAATCCTATTGAGGTGTAGACACCCAGTGTTCATGTACTGTATAATATCAACATCTTCTGAAGTGAAGAAATCCTATTGAGGTGTAGATATCTCATGTTCTGTATAATATCAACATCTCCTGTAATGAAGAAATCCTATTGAGGTGTAGATACCAGTGTTGCTGTAGAATAATAATCCCTGTAATTAAGAAATCCTCTTCAGGTGTCATGTAGAATGTTAACCCATTTATGCCCAGATTTTTTTCTTCCCATTGTTAAAATTGTAGTATGGACAGTTGTCTGATATGACTTGTGCAAAATTTAAGCCCTGGATCAATAACAAGTTGCTAAGCAGTTTTGAAGATGCAATTAAGTTACAATTTATTTAGACATAGAAGAGACATTCTACAGTTGTTATTATTTATTTAGCATATGGCTCTTAGTGCCGGGAGTGTCCGAGGACATGTTCGGCTCGCCAGAGTTTGTAGCTGCTTGTATGCAGACACCTATGGGGTGAGCTACAAGTTCAAGTAGCTCCAACTTGGGTTACCAGATGTCCCTGATACCTAGTGGCGAATGTTGGAACTTGATAAGAGCGTTTCAACGAAAAATAACCTACAAATTTGGCTACACACTACCAACTGTAGCAATAGGATCTCTTACATGCCATAAATCTATGACATGGGCCCACCGGCTATACCTCCCCTCCAAAGGAAGGCAATACTGAAGGATTTTAACATTCTTTAAAAATCCGACGACTTCAGCCGGATTTGAACCCGTGATCTTGGGCATAGCAGTTCAGCATGCCACCGAAGCCGCAGTGAACAAACCTGAAAAATGTAATGACATTTGTTACAATAAATATTGCACTCAAATCATATCGATGAATTTTACAACATGTGTTCTTTTTTTTTTTTTCTCTCTGGAGTACAGTCATTTTCTGCATGAACTCCAACTAATTCATATTGTATTAATAACGTGGATCAAAGCACGTGTCTCACCCAGCACATCGTATTACGATATACTTTCCTCATACGTAATGGTGGCTTATGAGAAGGTGACCTCAGTGCTCCCAGAAAGCAAACTCGGCCACCTCCTTTTGGGCCAATTCTGTATTTGCTAAGCATTGCTCGTGTTACCCCACTGTATAGTTAAAGGACATCCGTGTTCACTCTGTAGGATCTGCTCAATATTCATGTAGTGTTCATGCAGAAGAGAATGGGAATATAAACAGTACATATACCGGAGATATTAAGACCTATCAGGTCGACTCCTCCCATGTTGGTTATATATTTTCAATCAAGAATAGTTGTTACTGTACAGTGAATACGTGTTCTGATAAACGTGCAGATTAATTGATTAAAATAGAAAAAAGAATCACTTGAAATGCTCTAGACTATGGATGCCCATATCGTGCTGCGCTATCTGTGAGTGATTTCAGAAGCTTCGTAAGCTTTGCCTTTTATCAGGTTATCAATTACAATTGATAGGATGGAGGTACAATTTGAACATTTGTACTTACCTTTTACATAGCCATGCAGACTGTTGTGGCTCCATACTCGCTGCTCTATAACAGAATGTCTCCAGGGAAATCCTATTTTAATAATGCTGCCAACATAGAAGCTGGGCATGTGTGGGTTAATATTCCCCTCTAGTTGTCACCCAAGGGTTCTTGTAGTGAAAAGTCCTCTAGATGTGTAGAAAATAAGGATTACACACCATCAATATATCTATGCAATAATATTAATTGATAAGTAGCTAGGATGGAAATGAGTCTTGATGTTCTAAAGTTCCATTTGTTTCTGGCCTTGAGATGCTCACTTAGACTATTTTAGTACTGTTTACTGCCATGCCATAATACCAAGGATTGGAAGTATGTTAATCAGTGATGTAGAAGTCTGATATTATAGTTTATGTCCATTTTCTTGATATGAGTGGATGCCTGGATACTAATTTAAATAATTTTGTGTTAACAGTTTTGTTAAAACTGTGTCTCCTTTATGAAGCTTGCACTTCTGTACGAGATATTATACACATTATGTTGGATCAGTTTGGAAACTTGAAGCTTTAAAATGGCTGTATCATTCAACAATCAGTCAGCTAACATTCCACCTGGACCGTGTTACACTGGCTCCTCTTTTTCATTTTCTCTCTTGGTGTTCTGCATATTTCACTAATTTCATCACATAGGTGGATATATGTGTATTTCTGCACACTTATTAGAGGAAAGAAAAACAATCTAACGCTGACATCCCCTAGGGTTCACAACTGAAATGTGGTTTGGCATTGCTTTAAATTGTTGGTGCCTGTCTCCTGTCTTTTTTTCCCCCCTCTCTGATATAACTTGGTCTACTCTTTTCTTCCAACTCTGATGCTATTAGAGCATTTGAGAACAAGTGTGTCCTTTAGTTTCCACCTTTCTTGGTCTTACTCCCTTTTTTCCAGTAACTCGCATTCTTTGAGCGGTCTGAATCTTCTGTAATGGGGATAAAACTTAGCTCCATCAAACGTTGCCAAAGTTTATGTGCTCTACTTGTAACAAGAATCGATTGAATCGATTAAAAGACTTAATATAATACCGGGTCATCATTTTATTTCCCGCATGTACGCCCCGCTAGGCCGGTGAAGGTGGCCTTGGCAGATGCGGCCGCTAGGCCGGTCAAGGTGGCCTTGGCGTTCTCCCCGCAATGAACACGTGCGCTGCGATCGGCAATGTTGCAATAAGCTGTCAGTATCTCCGGCGTATTCAAGCTTGTGAAGTGCTAGTTGATTTGACCTAACATACAATGCAGTCTCGGGGCAATTTTACAGTTTATGTGTTGCCTTAAAGTGATATTTTCTATACAACAACGTGTATTCATTGTGCTTTGTTATGCGAAGTGATGTTTTCTATAGATCAACGTGTATTCATTGTGCTTTCTTATGCGAAGTATTCTTCTGTTAGAGTGTGCCGTTTTCGATTCATTCGGAAATATCCTGGAAGTTTTCAATGACCGTATAGTTAATTATCCCGCCAGATCACCCGATTTAAATCCATGTGATTATTACCTCTGGGGAATGCTGAAAGGAAAGGTATATGCAAACAATCCTCACACAAGTGAGGAGTTAAAAGAAAATATTCGCCAAGTTATAACGAACGTCACCCAGGAAGAAATTCGCCGTGTGTCTAGAAACTTGTTTACGAGGTGCCAGGCATGCTTGCAAGCTGACGGACAACACTTTGAACATTTCTTGTAAAACCAGGTAAGTTTGTAGATAATTATTTTCACTAGAAATTGCTATTAAATGACTATGTTGACGCGAAGTAGTGGGGAGAAGTCGCGCACTTTTTACCGGCCAGCGAGCAGGTGTCAGCGCGAGAGCTTACCGCGCCGTGATCGGTATCGGATGCGAGACTTAAATTGATGACCCTGTATAAATAGGTGTTTTTCCCCCCCGATGGACGTAAAAAATAACATGGGTTGTTTTAGGGCTGGGTTAAATTACAATCACCCTGTTATAACATTGAGATTGAATCTGTTCATAATTATTCTACCTAATCCAAGATTAACGGCCGAGGGAACCCGATACGCTGACCACGTGTCGCCCCAATATCTGGGGCCAAATGGCTGGGCAGCAGTCACTGCCCTTCATGGGCTGTAGTTCCAGGGGTTATTTATAGGCTTATATGATCAGCCCCATTATTGAAGAGTTGAGTCTTCATAGAGTGAAGGCATGTTATCAAAAAATTGAAGGAAAGGGCCATAAAAGGATGGAGAATGAAGTATATGCTCTAATTGTACCAGGGTTGGAAATGATCCAGAGTTGATCGAGAGAGTTGGACGGAAAAGATGAACAATTAGCAATGCCGGACTTGCTCAGGATTCCATGGCTCTAACAATCTCTCATTAACAGAATCTTATTTTTGAATTGATATCCTTGTTTAGCCTTGTAAATTTGAACATTAATCTTACTGTTGCCTTTCCACCTTTTTTCAATTTTTTAACTACAGTATATTTGACAATCTTGCCATGCTGAGACTGCTGGTGAATATGTTGATAAGTCTGTATATGCGCTATTCCATGAAGATTGTTCGATCTTTAGCCATAGCTAAATGGATTAAAATAATGCTAGTGTAGCATCATCATCATCAGTAGTTTACAATTCCAGTTTCGTGGGTACTGTGTGTAAGAAATTTTTTCATTGCAGCTGGTACTTTTGAAACAAGATATTATACTCTCCCTGTCAATTATGCTCGTTGTTTTAAGACCCTTGGTGAAAAAGAAGTGGACAGATTGCTACGATTTACGAAAGTTTGATGCTTTTCAGTCGGTCAACAAGATTTTACCCAAATGAGATGGGTTATTCCCTAATCCTGAAAATGAAATTTGGATCCAAGTGTATTTGTTAATATCATGTACATTTTTTTCAGGAATAGGGAATAACCCATCTCATTTGGGTACAATCGTGTTGACCGACTGAAAGGCATCAAACTTTCGTTTACTAACGCAACACTGAAAATGGCTTCAAACACCATAATTGCTATATTTTATAGAAAGAAAACTCTAACTAAATTTCTGCTTTTTGTTTCTGATTGTATGTATGTCTACCCCTTATTATTCTCGTTTTTCCAACGGGGTGGGGGATGAGATGCGATGGAAGTCTTTGTGGCGATGGTTTTTACGGCCGGATGCCCTTCCTGACGCCAACCTCATGAGAGGAGTTAATGAGAGATGAAATGAATGATGGTGAATGAAACTCGGCAAGGATGTGGAAGGAAGCGGCCGTGGCCTGTCAGAAGGTACCGTCCCAGCATTTGCCTGGTGTTGAAAATGGGAAATCACGGAAAACCATTACAAGGACGGCCGACGGTGGGGCTCGAACCCACGCGTCTACCGAGTCAGCAGAGAGCTTGGTCCCATGACCTAATGCTGCGCTTTAGCCAGCGTAGCCACTACTGTCGGTATTTTGTTTCTGATTAATTCCCTTAATTTGAATTGCATAGCACAACTGTTGTAAGTATTCTTCAGGCATTTTACTTCATTTATACATATTTCATTCTTATGCCACTCTATTTTATCACAGGTTTTTCCAGCTTCTAAAGCATTCTTTTTAATTCCAGGTGATCTTGATAGCCTTTTCATTTTAAGAATAGTGGCAGATCTGTCTTATAGTTGTGGATTCTCATTTTTTTTTTCTTTTTTAGCTTTTGTAGGGATGAGTGGCTTGGTAGGCATTGGCCTTAAAAATTGAAGATTACGAGTTCGATATCAGCTCAGTCTGATGGCATTTAAGGGTGTTTAAAGGTGACAACCTTGTGTCAGTAAATTTACTGGCGTGTTACAAGTCGCCTTCTAGGGCAAAATTCTGGCACCCTGATGTGTCTACAACAGTTAAAAGGGGCACTAAACCTATAACATTATTATTATTATTATATTTACAGTATTGTCAATATTGTTATTATTATTCCACATGATGGATTTTTATTAATAAGGAATTTTTTACTTTTGGAACCAAATAGCAATCCTAGTCACATATCACCATGTTGTTCCTTTGAATTATGTTATACTGTGTTAGAACATATATATATTTAATGTGTGCAACTATTCTCTATGAAGTTTTAATGAGATATTTTTCAAAGCAATACATAGGTTAAAACTTTTATGTCTTCTGTTTTTTTTTTTTTTTTAATTATTTGTTCTTAAATTAAGAGTCATTCAACAGAAGTTGAAACTTTAAGGGGGAAGCATGCTATTAGTAAAGGAATTGTAAATCCAGGTCCAATTTGTATACCTAAGTATAATGGGGGGAATGTGAAATTCAAATTTTGATCATGTAGGATCGATTAGTGCTGATTATTTTACAGCTATTTTTATTTTGCCAAAATCTATTTCCTTTCTTTGTGTGAGTTGTATAGTAAAAAAAAAGACAATCTTCATGTTTGAAATTGTATTCGTACTTTTCTCTCTGTGATCAGTAGAAACTCAGGGCAATTTAAAACAGGCACATATTTAGGCCAAATACTGCTGAGTGACTAGTTCACCTGTAGTAATGTATGGGCTTGACATTGGCTGTCTAACAAATGCTTCATTGAAAGTGAAGAAACCCAATCACCACATCGAGTTCGGAAGCATCAAAATTAGATCAAGCCTGTGCATATCTTCGAAAATGAAAATCCTAGTAGGGTAGTGTCTCTTACTGCGAGTACCACGTCATCGCACATGTAAGTTAACTATTAGTCTTATTATTACTACTGTGTAATGAGAATTACTATTAATCATTTCATGTATTTTGGAAAAATAATTCCCGTTTTAGTTACCTATTTAAGAAAATGCAACTGTGCTACTGAGTTTATAAGAATTCCCCCATTAGTTCCTCACAATAATAAAATGAAATTCAGCTTATGTAATATACATGAACATTACCTTGTGTTACCCTAATATTGGTATACTGTAGTTAAATATTTGCTTAGCTATTTGGCTATTGAATTATGCACTCAAACATGCTTGTAGAATTCTCATATTTACATAATTCTTCACAAGAAAAAAAGGATAATTTATTGTTTACCTGTTTGATGCCAAAACTACGTGAAAGAATAATTAAGTTAACTGATTCTTCCTGTGGAATACCTCATAATTTTAACTCTGGTTTCTTTGCCATTATTTACTAGTTTTTGTACCATAGTTAAGATAAGCTGTTCAATGTATTGTGATATTTGTTCCTTTATTTTTACATTGCAATAATGTGGCCTGATGGCATTTTAAAGTTAACACTTTTTTTTTAATCTGTTCATAAGTATGCTCTGAGAACAGAATGGATCATTTAGCATTGGAAAAGGAATATATTTTACAGCAAATATTTTCATTTTCAAATTACCAAGGGTCCAAATTGTATTTTTAGTTGTGAGAGGCAGCTCATCCTAGCTTGAATATCAAAAGTGCAGTTTTATGTCTCAACCCTGTGAAAAATTATGTAACATTTTTGTCATTAATAAAATGTTGCATTAAGATATATCTTATCATTTCATGAACTCAAGAGAAGACTTTCCTTTTCCTTTGCCCCTGGGATGAATAACTAATCCTTACTACATGCAGGTGAAACCACATGTTTTGTTGATAATTCACAAGATTCTGGAGCGAGGAAGGAAGGAAGGTTTTGCTGTGGACATTGGTGTAATTTCCTATGGGATATTTTCCTTCCTTTGAAAACTTTCACATATGAACATTAACAAGTTGATCCATGAGGAACTATCACTGCCTATTTTCATACATTTTACTGGGCCTTCACATCTTAAAAATCCCTGTCAATTTATCCATGTGATGGACTAAACGACATTTTGTTCATGTCCTGTACCGAGATAAAATATAGGGTAACAATTTAACAGTCTTTATTTCATTATCCAACATTGTTGCCATTCTAGACAATAAGGAAGAGCATTTTTTAAAGCTAACAAAGTGGTGTTATTAGCTTGCTACGTTTTAAAACAAAGCTCCCACCGTTCTCATGATACCTTCCATCGCAGATCTCCAGCAATGGAGAATGTGTGTTCAAAGTCACATGATGAAGCACTATCTAAAACTCAATGAATAAAACAGGAAGAAAGAAAGTAAAAAACAACATAATATTTAGTTCATAATAGTGGTTGGTACATGTTATAAACTTCTGAATTATGTCTCTCTCTGTCTTGTCTCGCCATGTTAAATTACCGGATGGTTAAATCGAATTACGACCAAATTAATCATCGGATCTCTATTAAATTTTAGAAAAAAATCCTGTCTGTGGCCCGAACTACAAGGTCATCAGCCAAATAATTTCAAGATGGTGGCTGTGCGAATCATCCAATCATTCAGTGGTTACTACAGTTGCTCCAGCTAGTCACAGCTAGTCATTACAAACTTAATAGGCATCTCACGACATTGTCATTACTGTACATAACAGAAACTCAACTTATTAATAATAGCATCTGTGTATTGAAAACTGTTAATGTTTCACGAGATAATATCTTCTATCAATTCACAACAAACTCGCGCGCTGCAGAACATTTGTGTCGTCGCCCATTCCCTGCTAGACGATTCAGACTCAATTTACTCACACTAACACCCGTAATTGTCTAAACTGGTGTCCTCAACCTTTTTGAGACTGGAAGCATCACCTTCATGCCATGCCAAGTACCCAAGCACCATTAAATCGAATATAATGATTAATAATAATACTAATAGAACAAGCATTTGCCTCTCTTTCCTTTTCCTGTCTCTTTCCCTCTGAAGTGCTGAAATAGCTAGTTGCTATAGCTCGTAGATAGGGTGAGAGATCAGTATGGTGGATTGATGTAGCAGCAGAAGAAAAAGGGCACTGTTCTGCGTTTGCCGCCGTACCACTGCGAGCTTAATCCCATCAAGCCTGCCTGGAAGAACAAAAATTTCAAACTTACTGACTTGGGTCGGTTGCTGAATGATGCTGTGGTCGAGGTTACTGCGGACTTATGGTAGTCGTTTATACAGCATGTAAAGGCAGTGGAAGACAAGATGTCGACAAGTGATGGCTTAATGGAAGAGCTTGCTGTCGACAACATGATAATTCATTTGGGAGAGGACAGTAGCAGCAACAGCAGTGATGATGCTGATTCCATTGGCAGTGGTATGTCCGGTATGGGACCACTGCAGTAACAGATTGTTGCAATTCTTTATGTTTATTATAAGTGTGTTTTATGAACTGTATGGCCATTCATATCGGCGTGACTTCACCTGATTTGATCGATGTGTGATCTCTGCCTTCGCTTCTACTAGGGAAGTTATAACTTATTGTTTGTTGTTTGAGTCTTCAGTCTTTTGACTGGTTTGATGCAGATCTCCATGCCTCCCTGTTCTGAGCTAATCGTTTCATCTCTACATAGCTACCACACCCTACATCTGAGGCAATCTGTTTAACATATTCTAACCTTGGTCTACTCCTACAGTTCTTGTCCTCAACCCTTCCTTCCATAACTAAGCTTGCTATTCTTGGGTGTCTTAGTATGTGTCCTACTAACCTATCTCTTGTCTTCATTAGCAGTCGCCAGAAACATCTCTCCCCTCCCACTCGTCTTAATACCTCTTCGTTTGTAACCCTATCTACACATCTGATCTTCATCATTCTCCTGTAACACCACATTTCAAATGCTTCAATTCTCCTCTTTTCTGCTGCACCAAGCCCAAGCGCCACGCTCCCGACAAAGGCTTTCAAAAATGACTTTCTAATACCTAAATCTATATTCCATGTCAACAGATTCCTTTTTCGTAGAAAGGCTTTCCTTGCCTGAACCAACCTACTTTCTATATCCTCTTTGCTTCGTCCATCACTGGTTATTTTGCTTCCTAAGTAACAGAAGTCTCCTACTTCCTTCAGCTTTTCACCTGCCAATTTTTTGTCCATAGAGGTTTCTGATTTATTTCGGCTGCATTCCAGTATTTTTGTTTTACATTTATTAGTTTTCATCATGTATTCTTTCCGTAAGACGGAGTCCATACCATTCCAAAACTCATTCAAATCCTCAGGCTTGTCGGCCAAGATGACGATGTCATCAGCAAATCGCAGAGTTGAAATTATTTCTCCTTGAATCTTCACTCCCACTTTAAATTTTTCTCCAATTTCCTTCATTGCTTGTTCAATGTAAAGATTGAAAAGTATGGGTGATAAGTTGCAGCCTTGCCTTACACCTTTCTGAATACCAGCTTCTCTCTCGTGTCCTTCAACTCGAATGACTGCCGTCTGGTTTCTGTATAGATTGTATATCACCCTCCTATCCCTGTACTTTATTCCAATCGATTTCAAAATGTCAAACAATTTAGTCCAATCAACGTTATCAAAAGCCTTTTCTAAGTCTACAAAAGCCATGAACGTTCTCTTATCTTTCCTTATTCTACCTTCCAAAATCAGCCTAAGACTTAGTACAGCTTCCCTTGTTCCTACATTTCTCCTGAAACCAAACTGGTCTTCACCCAACTCCGTTTCTATCTGGCTTTCAATCCTCTTGTAAATTATTCTAGACAGGATCTTTGAAGCATGAGTAATCAAGCTGATTGTACGGTAATCTTCACATCTGTCAGCTCCCACTTTCTTTGGTATAGGGATGATTACATTCTTCTTGAAATCAGGGGGTACCTCACCTGTCTCATAAATCCTACACACCAAGTGAAATAACCTGATCAGACCTTCATCTCCTATGCAGCGTAGCAACTCAATCGGTATATCATCTATGCCTGGTGCTTTGTTCCTGCTTAAGTCTTCCAAAGCTTTATCAAATTCTGATCTCAATATTAAATCTCCTTTCGCATCCACATCAATTTCCTCCTCCCTTTCCATTACATGATTCTCAATCTCCTTTCCCTTATACAAACTCTCTATGTAAGCTTTCCATCTCTCAAACTTTTCTTCCCTATCTGTTAGAGGCTTTCCATTTGTGTCCTTAATATTACAGCACATAGTCTTCTTATAAGGTTATAATTCTGTAATTCTGTAAATACATGACGGTACCGTTCGAACCCGGGGTCACCACGGCGAAAGGCAGGCGTGCGACCCCTACCCCATTATTTCTGTAGTTATGTAAATGATCAGCAAACCATATCAGCCTATTAATCTTTATTATTTACAACTGCATTAAGTTATTAAGACCATGAACAATACAGATAAGAGGGCTATTTTTGCCGGTGCAAAACCCTCTAAATTGTGCGCGGTTCTAGGAACGCTGAACTTTGAACGACGATTACAGTCAAATTACAGAACAATTAGTGTCATGTGTTACTTCTACGAGGAGTTGTACATTTTTGCTGATCTGCCGCATCTCTTCACAGAACGGTCCAAACAAGTTCATTTCTCAGCTGTGCGTTTGGTTCTCGTTCAGAAGTATGATTAATGTTTTATTCAATGGTAACTGATGAGATGTAATTTATTTCTGTTGATATTTGTGTAACAAAATGTTAAATCCACAACCTGTTTTCTTTAGCGAGAGTGCGGCCAGCTGCTAGGCTCCGCCCATCACGCCCCCCTCTCACTACATCCGTGTGACAACCTACTTCACAGATTCCGTGGACGGGGTATATGCTTGCGCCTTGACTGCGCTTATTGCCATCTAGTCGTTCCAGCACAAACTATTTTAGCGAGCCGTCAGCTAGTCCCGGCTCCTTGGCTCCGCTCGCCCTCATGCCGTTGGCTCCAGGAGCTGCGCTCTCTTATTGCCCACCTATGCTGTAGTAGTGATGTGCTTGAGCCCGGCTCGAGCTGCTGGAGTGGATGACGTCAGAGTTCGAACAAGTTCAAGCTTTTGTATGCGCCGTAACCTATCACCCAGAATCCTAAAGAAGGCTGTGTTCGAGCATATAACCCCTTCAAACTGTATCTGTAATGTGGAGACAGCCACAATCTGTGTTTGTGCGATGATTCGATGCACACGTCTTCTCAGAATATTCAAACTGCCTGTGAGGACTGGTGACTGTTGACCAAAGAGTGAAGTGAAAAGTGTTCACTCCTTGTAAATATGTATATATCTTTGTGTAGCATCATGGGAGCATCTTTCTGCTTCCTTCAGTAATGGCAAACCATGTGACTGTGTAGGCCTACTTGTATGATTTTATGTAGATGTAGCATTAATAAACATGTTGGATGCCAAGATAAATTAATTATTTCATTAAGCATGCACAGTGGTAACCCCGATAAAATAGTGCATACAGTGAGTGAGTGAGATTTTAGATTTTTCAAATCCCTCTCAATTTCTATCGGTGATTCAATCTCATCAACCCACCGCAAACCCTTCTACGCAGCAGGTGGATCGGATTTTCCGCATAGAGTCGCAATTAGAACAACTTAAGCTATCTATAAACAGTCTGATTTCGAATTCAAACAACCGGTCATCGATCAAGATCTCGATCTAGACCTAAATCACCTTATCGTCAATATCGACCAGACGGTTCATTATGTTGGTACCATTTCACATACCAGGACAAATCAAGGAAGTGTGTCAACCCATGCTCATATAATACATCCTCTTCTGCTTCGGGAAATGCTCAGGCTCCTCGCTAGAGGCGGCACAAAGTGATGAGGGCCTAGTAACTTCTCGCCGCTTGTTCATTACCCACCCCTCCTCTTGTAAGAAATTTCTAATCGACAGTGGTTCCATTTGAGCGGATATGTCAATTCACAAAATAATAGGATCTGGGATACAGAGAACCCGCACGTTTTACATACGAGACCTCTGCACGATGAGAAGATGTGTGTATGGCTATTCGAGCCCGACAAATTATCGGGTCGATATATTTTGAGGACATGATTACCTCCAATGGATGTATTGTATTCACAATATTCTCGAACCATTTATTTGCTGAACTTACTGAAGAACAGAAAAAGTACTGTTATTTCCAGCAGGATTGTGCGACAGCTCATAGGGAGACTTCTTCGAATAAGCTCATAGGGCGCCATAAATGATTATCAAATCATCATTAAAGGCTTTTGGCCCCCTCGTTCGCCTGATTTAACTGCAGGAATAATCCTCAAACTGCAGAAGATTTAAGAATCAATATTAGGAACACAGTGCGTTCCATCAGCGCCCATGAACTGCAATGAGTGTTTTGAAACCTTCCTCCTTCCAGAGCACGTGCATAGGTAGTGAGCTTAAGTTTCATTTAGTTTCTATAGGTGTAATAATTCTGCCCGAGCTAATTACGTCCACTCGCCTCATGGGCACTGCACTCACTGTCTCCGCTTCCCTGTGCTCCCTGTATTACTGTACTGTAGTGGTAAGCATAAAGAACTGCTCAAAATCACAGGTGAAACATTAGGCCAAGGACCAATCTGTACAACGCCATCCTTACATTAAACATAAGAATGACCATGATAGCCCGATTCCTTATTGACGATGTAATTATAATTTATATAACCATAACTCAATATATGTTGTACATTGAAACCAATACATTTCTCGCCCATTCATAACATTACCTCGTAACACGTATTTCCAACGTTTTCATTCCATTATTTCTCTACCTCGCAAATACATACCAAACTATCAGTTATAACCTAACTATTTCAACTTATCTAGTTTCACATCCACATGTAGGTATAGAGTTGATCCAAACATAACATGTTTCGGTTTTCTTTGCACTCGTCTGTGGGAAGCCATGGCATTTGCCTGGTGTAGAAGTGGAAAACCACAGAAAACCACCTGCAGGATATCAGAGGTAGCAATCAAACCCAACTCTTCTAAGTTTTGGCTCACAAGGGTGAGTGTACTCCGTTCCAGCCATCCAACCAGAATTAAATTAAATGCTAGTCTCTACACAACGAAGCAGACTTGTCATGTAGAAGCATTCTGGTTGTGTGTTGTTGACATTCATGGACCACAGTCACATTTTTTTCCAACTCCTTGCCAAACTGTATTGATCTTCAAATTTCATATCTAATTAACTTAACTCTAATGAGTTTGGCGTTTAGAAAACTCACCTGACCTCATCCCCAACTGCATGGAAACGGAAATGATTTGTTGTTGTCGTCTTACTTAGGGGCTTGGAAATCATGGTCATCAGTCCCATGTACTGTACTTAGGGAAAATAATAATGGGTCATGCACACTATTATTAGCTGAGTATCTAATACAATTTTGCGTACCCATAGGACCAGTATCGGATCACAAAGGCATTCCATGTGTTACTGTCCTTAATGCCAGTAATACAAGAGAAAGAGGTCTTTATTTCCACCCCCCAGGGGCTCACATCTAGTGGGATGTGGGTTGGCGACCACGGGGCCCCAGCTGAGTCCAACATTGCTTCCACTGACTTGTGCCAGGTTCATCTCCGTCTTCTTTCCTTTCGGCCTCACTTGGTCAAATCTTGCTCTCTTCCGACCCCGACGTTATTAGGGTATCCGAGGCCTAGGGAGTCTGTTGCTTTTCCGCTTTAATTGGCCCTTCTTTCATGTTTTCTGATACCCTCCTTTTGCGAGGGTCAGCCTTCTTTTTATTTTTATGTTATTTGCTGCCTTTTGCTCCAGACCCACAAAAAGGTAGGGTGTATGTAGCCCCACCACTTGCGGTGCACCCTGGATATTGCTACACCCTCAGGGGCTCACGGCTGATGAGTTTGGGAGTTGGCGACCCCGAGGGATTCCTAAGCTGGGTCCGGTTTTCCCCTTTTTATCCATTACCTCTGGGGCGGACCCTCTCCTCTTTCACTTTCCTATGCGCCTTTCATGGCTCTCCTTCCTTCCAAGTCCCTTAATGCAGATTCTTTGAGGGTTCAGGACATTTCTTTTCCTTTGCCTTATTGTCCTTTTGTCATCCATTTCTTCTTGTAGTATATAAGTTAGTAGTGTCCGGCTCCGTGGCTAAATGGTTAGCGCGCTAGGCTTTGGCCCGAAGTGCCCCGGCCGAGCCATCAGGGATTTTAATCTCCTGGGGTTAATTCCCGTGGCTCGGGGACTGGGTGTACGTGACGTCTTCATCATCACTTCATCCTCATTACGCGCAGGTCGCCCACGGGCCTTTCCGGAGGCCACACGATCAGTTAGTTTTAGTTATAGCTTACATTTCATTTTCATCTTCACCATCATCCAAACCAATAGGAGCCGATAACCTAGATGTTAGGTCCCTTAAAACATCAATTATCATCTTTATTTCCAAGAACCTGGAAATGGCTCCGAAACTGGGTGTCTGTGACGTGATCATTATTCATTTTAACTGCGGTGTACGGTGTATGATTGTAAAGAGGCGGCCGTGGCTTTTGAATTACAGCTATGCTAGCGCTTGTCTAGGTATAAATAAAAAAAGTTCAACCATAATGTAGGCAAGAACTGTTTTTAAATTCAGTTTTGTATATGCTAACCTGTGTTATTGCGATTGCTGTATTATTGTGTGTATTTGTAATGCAAGTGAGCATTGTCAAGGATGTAGCATGGGTCGCCAAGTTGGATTTTATTTTTTATATAGGTACGCCATAGCGTTATATATCTCCTATGACATAACGAATTTCAGGGGGTTTCATTGACAGTAAACACAATAATTCACTGTTTAAAACAAGCTATAAATCGTATACCTATACGTTCACCAACAAATAATAATAAATAAATAAATAAATAAGCATCAGTGTATCCCTGGTTGTCGATCTGATACACTTTTATTAGTTCATTTTCTTTTTGTCAAGAACCAAAATGATGCCTTATACACCATATGCCTCTGTACAATGGCGCTTGTTTAAACTCCAGATCTGCCAGCCGCCACCAGTCAAGTAAGCTGATACTAGCTGGCTTCACCACACTGCTGTTATCAACAAGTCTCGCTAATCCAACAAGCCAGCGGAAGCATGAAAGCGTGTGTCTCTCTTATAAAATCTATCACTTATTATTATTAAAACTTGGTGGTCATCACAGAGGTCCGCGTTCGATTCAGCGCTCTATCAAGACATTTTATATCTGGTCTAAGGGCTGGAACATGGTACACTGAGTCTTGACAGGTAAAAATTTCGGTCAATTCATGGACCATGGCAAAGGGTTGGCCATCCTGAGTTCTACAACACCTCACACAAATCTTTACTATTACTGGTTAGTTACCTATATACACATTAATCCATAATTTCCTAATCATAATAATAATTAGCAAGCCGTCATCCTCCATACACACATCCATCAAACCATGGTTTCACAAAACGCTTATCCTTTTTTTTGTGTGTGTTTAACACCTTTTCCACTGTAAAGTCTATATATTCACTGTTTTAGGGGTGAAATGACCTATCAAGTGTGACCGTCGGTGGAGCTGCCAGGATAGCCAACAACCGCAATGACTTCCCTAACATCTCATCCGTCGGACATAATTGCCGTGAGGATCAGGTGAACTTCCTAATAGGCCAAAGCGGCACGAGAATCTGTAGTCCACAGGGATCGTGGTACATGGTGACGATGGTCATAGACTGCCTAAGGAAAGGTTCACCTTAAAAACTAGACTGAGAAAATAAACATCCAGACTTATTTAAAACACCGTGAAAATTTATTATTAAAATTCACAAACCCCTAGCCTAGTTCGGAGGGTTTCAATCGGCTAGTCCGCAAGCTAATAAACAATCAAAAATAATGAGCAGGTCCCTACCTGAGAAGTTACGGAAAACCCTCGCGAAAGATCTATCTCACAATAATAAAGCAACAACAGCAACACTAGGAAAATGGTACGACGCAAATCCCTAGGTCAAGTTACAAGATCAAGCTAATATCAGAATTTACATTTAACAGGGTAGCAAAACAAATCTAAGTTAGGATGATACCATCTCCACATTTACATTTAACGTTAATTCATCTAGCTAAGTCCTATCAGTTAATAACAAAATTTACGGCGATGACGTCCGTAACAGAAAACAATTACATTCAAAGCTAAGTGAACAGCCATATAAAAGAACATTTAATTATTCTTAGGAACTAAGTGCTAACAGCACACAATAAGGTAACATGTAGGATTCATACACTTGTACATCATAAATAATTAATAAGAGACAACAGTTTTATTAAAATGCCTGCCTGCACCTTGGTTTACTCTTTGTAAGCCATAGTCATCTAAAGTGTGTAGTTACGGTGACGACTGCGTAGTAAAGACTACGTCTAACATCGCATGGCCTGCGCTCCACAAGCTACGGACTCAAGGTTCGAGCAAGCTTCAGGTCGCTACAAAAGTGTCAGCTGTCCTAGTCATTTCCTCAAAAGGAAATACCTTCATTAGCACGGCCATGTCAGCAGGTTCCAAATGCAAAAGAACAAAGTTAGACAGAAATAATTCGTTAGTTAGCTTTTGTTTTTACCAAAATTATGCGTTTTATTATTAAGATGTCGGTTTAGGTTTATCGTTGGTTTATGGCGAATAATACTGGCAATAGCCTGGGCACGGAGTGTCTCCACTGAGATCAATCTCCACCAAAAGCCTCGACTCAAAAGTCGGAATACAATCAACGAGCAATAACAACTCGGACACACAATAACACATGTTACCAGCGGCGCACAGCTCGCGTTCAATAACTCTGGGATGGGCCTGCACACTCAGTCACCCTCCAATAACATCTGGTCAACGGGAACAATCCCGGACAAGGTACACACAAATACCTTCATACAATAAATACCTCCTATAACAGGGCGGCTTACAACGTACTATAGAAAACCTGACATAACTGTACACGTCAAACGACAGTACACGCCAAAGTGCGCTTAACTAACAAAAAACAATCTATAAAAACATGTGATCAGATACAAGAATGGACACTGGGTTCCATGAGCTAAATAGCAATGAAAGGAAGAGCGAATACTAAAAGCATTCTGTCCTCTGTCAAAGTAATTCTGTCTCATAATACAAGCGTGCGCTCAAGGGCACTGGGTCACAAACCAGTTTGTGTCGCTGCAGGCTACAACATTCCTGCGCGGTCTGACACAACACACACTAACTATCAAGGCCGGCGATTTAAGCAAAATAAAAACTGTACAACTGGCCTCATCATAAAACCTTTACCATAGGTTATAAACCTCGAAGAATACGTGTATAAAAACACGCTATAAATCTGAATACAATAAAATAATTCTGTCTTTCAAACCAAAGACATCTAAATGGTAGCAATGTCACATTGCTGGAGCTCTTTGCTCTCAAAGATATAATACTTCAGTAGTTACTTGTATAAATTCAAATAAATACGTGTCTTCACATGACACTAACAAAATAATAATAGTGACGCAGATTCCACACTCTGGATCTGCTTAATGATACGTTGGGAACTGGGTTCGATGCTAGACAACGAAACATTCCTTCTACTTATAAGGTCCACACTTGACCAGATGGCTTCTGAGCAACATCTCAAATGAAATATAATGCAGTTACAAAACTGGTAATTACAGTCGATTACCTAAATGATACGACTGCTCTAACGAAGTCAGGGGTGTAACAAAGACTGGTTGCAAAAAATGCAGTTAAAGAAATATAACCATGGCATCTGATTGCCATAACTAAAGTCAGCAAAGACTTGAAAATCACCCCAGATAGGGTTAAACAAAGTAGCCTCAAATGACTACGGTCACGTTTAGCAAAAGATAGGCATTGACATTCTACGACGTCCATCAAGCTGCACCAGGGCTGACCAAAATGTCTGACCCAAGGGTGACTCACTCTAACTGAAATAAATGACATCTAATTAGACTAGTTACAGTCCCTACCTATAAAAATGGCTGTCACTGAGTTCGGTTGGTTCACAAACTACATTAAACCTACTATACCACCAGAAACTAGAACAAGAAAGGGTGTACAAAAACTCACGAAATGGAGGAGCTCTCACTCAGCCCTCTGTTCAACGACAAGGGTTGTACAAATTCATCTCTGGCTCTCCGAAACGGCATCATCCTCATCAGGATTCCCATCTGGACTCTTCCAAAGACCAGGGTTCGATCTGTCCCTGTCGATAACTTCGTGGATGTACTGGACCTGCCTGGGAATGGCATCCTGGGTTCCTTCCTCCTCGTTCGCTGTTCTGGAAGCTCCACCATCATGCTGGTTCCAATAGATACATCACCCTCATACCATAGCGGTATTAGCCCATGATGTTGGTCTCAAACATGGTGTAGAATAATTTGATCACGTGGGTGGTGGAATAAATCGTGTAGTAGTTCATTCTTTCACTTCAAAAATCACAATGTTCGTTGAAAATGTTACAGGCTTTAATACAATTGATAACACAGCCTTTACTTCGCAGATATCGAATAATACGTGATCAAGCACTGTTCTGTGGTTCTTCACGTGTACTGACGCCACTTTTACATCACCTAGCATCCGTGAAATGTGCGTCGTTTTGTAATTGAAAAATTCACTGTGGCAATTCAAATCTATTGTATTTTCATAATCACACTTATTTAAAGTAGTTATAACACGTTTACCTCTATATTTTTCACCAGGCTCTCGGCCCTCCACAAACACGTGGGTACAAAAATGTGGTGTTACGGTAATGTTAGAATTTTCACTATACTTGCCAATTATATCACAATATGATTCCTGTTGTTCACTGTGCATCAATAAACAGTGATTTATAGAATATTCGTGCTCGATGGCACCCGATGATAACTTCCACGCTAAACAGTGGATATTTTTCACGTCTGACACGACGGCTATAACTTCACGCCAACACAGGGCGGATTTTCCAGATGTAGTGCAAATAATTCACTATACAATTCTTACTTATCACTCGTATCGTAACGTATTCGTGCTCGATGGCAACAGATAACAATTTCCACGCTAAACAGCGGATATTTTCTACGTCTGACAAGACGGATGTAACTTCACGCCTACACGGGGCGGATTCTCCAGACGTAGTGCAAGGCACAGGGTTACTCGAGGAAGTAGGTCGTCAAACCGAAGTCGTCGAGCGACTACTTACATTCCTGTTTGCGTATCTGCAAGGGTATTACCTTACCTTAAGCGAAAATAACATTCTCCAAAATGGTTTAATAATGCTGAATGACGAAATGGAATATTCTGAGTCTTGTGGAAAGATAAAATTAATTAATAAGACCTCAGATAATTAATTAGCAGACTTCACCAAAGTCAAAAGTGCGATTCTCCGCTACTTGAAAGAGTATAGCGTGAGCTCTCAGCTCCACATGGCTTTCTGGGTGTGTTCAAAGGTACTACATCCCATCATAAATGTGCTGTTATAAAAAATATCACATGAACCTTAGCTCAGCGGGTTCACAAGGTAAAAGCGTATTTGTTTACCTATTTTTATGCTATCACACCTAATTTTAGGGTTCTTAGTTTCCATGGTATCGATTTTTCAATTTTGGGGTAGTTTTCACCCCCACCCCCCTACTAGTTTTATCAAAAACGAAAACTCTTAGTTTCATTTATTATTTTTACTGGTTTAACGCCTTTTTTCCTGTAACATCACTATTTACTGTTTTATGGGTGAAATGATCCATCCAGGTAAAAGCGTATGACATGAACTAATTTTTGAGCTATCACACCTAATTTTAGGGTGCTTAGTTTCCAAGATATCGATTTTTCAATTTTGGGGTAATTTTCACCCCCGTGCTATTTTTCATAAAAACAAAAGATCTTAGGTTCATTTATCATTTTTAAGTGTTTAACACATTTTTCCCCCTGTAAAATTACTATTTACTGTTTTAGGGGTGAAATGACCTATCGGGGTAAAAGCATATGTCATGACCTATTTTTGAGCTATCACACCTAATTTTAAGGTTCTTAGTTTCCAAGGTATCGATTTTTCAATTTTGGGGGGTACTTTCATCCCCCAAAGGGGGACGTCGCCCCAAGTGCTAGGACCTCTCATACAAGTCACTAGCGTGATTGGTTCGCGAGATATTAACAAAAGTGTAGTTAGGCCCTTTTGACAAAAAATAAAAAATAAATAAAAAACGGGGCTTCACCTCAAGTGCTACGATCCCTCATACAAGTCCCTAGCCTTATTCATTCGCGAAATATTAACAAAAGTGTAGTTAGGCCTTTTTGACAAAAAAAATAATACATTAAAAAACGGGGCGTCACCTCAAGTGCTACAACCCCTCCTACAAGTGCCTAGCCTTATTCGTTCACGAGATATTAACAAAAGTGTAATTAGGCCCTTTTGACAAAAATTAATAATACATTAAAAAACGGGGCCTCACATCAAGTCCTAGGATACTCCATATGTCAAAATCCCATCAGGGGTTCAGAAAATATTAACAACAGTGTAGTTAGGCCCTTTTGACAAAAATTAAAAATACATTCAAAAACGGCGCGTCACTTCTAGTGCCACAACCCCTCATACAAATCCCTAGCCTTATTGGTTTGCCAAATATAACAAAAACTCCAAAAATCATGTTTTGCCCCAAAATGCGTTTACCTCATTTTAGAAAAAAATTCAACGGGTTCTCCAGTCCTTCATGTCGCTAGGCCTGCTTGCCCGTCATCGTAAAGACCCTCACGAGATTCGAATCTCCACGAACAAACTTTCAAAAACCACAGTTTTTCACCCAAAATCGTTCCATTTTCCCTCCTTTACAAAAAAAATCACATCTTGCAACATCATCGCCATCAGGACAACATCCTCCATCATTTCCTACCACCCTCACCCCCATCTGACCATCCATTCCCGAAATATCCACAAAAATAACGAAAACACACGTTTTCACCCCAGAATGTCTATCTCAACGACTCAACATGCACATTCTCGTCAACAGGGCAGCGCGACGAAAACAATGACATGTCAAACATGGTTCTAGCCTTTGGGTTTCCCAAATATTAGGAAAAATGTCAAAAACGCCTTTTTAACCCAAAATCCCTATCCCATCTAGTCACCACTAGCGTCCTTGGCAAGAGGATCACGCACCCCCCAACAAAATCTCAATCATCCTCATATTTTTATCGGTTTCCCAAATATCATCAAAAATCACAAAAACGCATTTTTAGCCGAAAATAACATGTTCACACCTTTTCAATACATGCTTCCCCGTAAAGAGAACAACGAGACGAAAAAAACTAATCTAAGCACGCCTTCCTACCATCACTCCTTCCTTCCCAAGGCCGCCAGGGGCTCACAACTTCCTTTAGTAAGTAGGACTCTTGTTACCATACTACTCATAGGCCTACTCAATACATTGTTAGCTATTTTTTCCAAGGAGGGCATGGTCTGTTAAATCGGAGTGGGCACTGTTATACTTTAGGTCCATGACATTGTTAGTAGGTTAACCAAGAAGTCCTTGAACTGTCAGATGGGAGTGAGAAAGGGCCATGTTGTAGGAGGGTGACATAATCAAGACATTTTAGCAGTTATTCCAGTGTGTCTTTGAAGGAGATTGTTTAGGTATTTATGTTCGACGATGTCGAAATGTAAATATTATATGTCAGAAAACTGTATCATAATGAGAGTCATCATAACACTATTTTTCATTATGAAACAGTTTCTCCCACCAATCAGAGCTCAAGAAACAGTTGTGTGACCAATTAGGTGAGGATAGCATCGAACCTGCGCTGACTTCCACGGGCTCCTATTTTAAATTCCACTGCGTGGCGAGTGTCACAGTGGCGTATTTGAGGAAGCCATGATCAAATACTTGGTATTCTCTGCGTCCCATGCGCTCTGTTCAGTACATAAAACTGACGAAATCTCGACAGATATTTATGAATATTTATGTTCGAACATAAAATAGTTATAATTATCGTCGAACATAAACAGTCGTATGCAACTCGCCTATAATGGTAATTAAGATACTCGTATGGAAATATTCGTGTCTTAATATTCGTGTCTTAATTATTGCCATTATAGGCTCGTTGCGTAATGTACTAGTTTCTGATAATAAAACAACCTAGCAACAGTTGATCTTTATTTAAACTTTCTTCACCTGCCATTCTTGAATTATATCGTCACAATGTCTTGAAGGAGAAAAAAAGGTGATAGTCCTTTCCTTATTTATTTAAATATTTGGAGCCACGTGGCTATGGTTCACTCCGCGTTCTCCCGTCGCCTGGAACCGCAACAAGAACACGAGCAATACGTGGGTTATCTAAAACAAGTACAGTAAACACATTCTATAGCGCATCTCTACCTCCGAAGACAGTACACGTCAAATGAAGCGAGCCGTTGCCAGACTTACTGCACACACACAGCTATGTGCATGGCCAAAACCTTTAACATGTGTGTTTTTAGTGAAACGTCTCGGGATATATTTGTTAGTTGCACATAACAGTATGTCATGTCCTAAAGACCGATCGTCAGTTCGTATTTATGTATGATACGCTAAAGCGCTATTCAAATTCACACATTATAATAAATTATACAATTTATTTACGAAGATAATACTGTATATTGATTTAATATTACATTTTTCACGAATATCATATTATACAGTGAGATTCTTTTGCTGGAGTGGGACCGGCGGCCGACTGCTGGGCGCGCGCGCCTTCCGTCAGCCAACCGAGCTGGGGCCGCAGGGTTGCGCGGGGCGGAGGCGAGCTAACCAGGGTCATAAAAGTCATTATGTCACGGAACTTTCATCAACTAGGGTGTTTAGTGTCAGCGCACAGGTAAGAAGGTGACATAAACAACAGCTGCAAGATTTAATTAAAGAAGCACAGATGTTTTTTATTTCTTGGGAATCTGGATGAACTCAAGTCACCAGTATCTTTTCACAGAAGATACTAAAAATGTTCTCCTTCAGCTGACAGACAGTAACTTTGGAAGTTACATCGTTACATTAGGTAGCTACTCCTGCACTCTCCCCCCTGCGTGTCTACTGTAATTAATCGAAGCACGGACCTAAGCCCGTTTGATGTTCAATTATGGGTTAATTTAAAATACAAAGTGTACAGATCAATTACCCGTACTCTAGTGGAGCTGGAGAACAATATACGGCAGCAGATATCCCTCACAACAGAAGGGAATTACAACGTGTAAACGCTAATTTATTTATCCGGTTGCCGGTCGCCGGCCCCGCTCCAGCAAAAGAATCACCCTGTAGTAAGTTACAATATTAAATGTGTCACGTATATGATACTATAAGGAAAGTAATAGTTAAAGCACATCACATACCTTTATTTTTATTATTAATGGGATTTGGCGTTTAGGCCATACAACCAATCTAATAATGGAAAAAAATAGTACAAATATTTTATAATGTTGAACACTGTTACAGTAGGCCTATATAGGCTATGCGTATTGTCCATTATTTGAAGTATTTATGGTGTAGTAGTATTGAGCACCTGCAAAAGGAATCAAATATGAAAATTCAGTTGATAACACTGGTGAAAACCAAAAAGAGACGCACACAGTTACGTTCGGTGTCCTTAAGATACTGTATTATTGCAAGCAGGCTTGACGAGAGGGAGGGGCAAGCGGGGCTGTAGCCCCGGGGCCTGGATTTGCTAAGGGGCTCGAGGAGGTAAAAGGACTTCTTAGAGTGGACAATTTATTTAATGCATAAACGATTATGACATTTTCTGCTATGACTCTGTTCAATGTAAATACAGCCAGTGAACAGTATCCAGAACATTACAAAGAGAACATATTATAATTAATTTTATAAAATAATAACCTTTGTGTTGTTTTTGTTTTTCTTCCGGAGAAATGGCAAAGTTACTAGAGTTGTCCATTTTTTATTTATTTATCACGTGCTAAAGTACAAGAGTTCCTTATGGAACATAAAAGTCTCTAATTCAATCACAGAAAAGAATAGACTGTTTACTTCATACATCTCTGAGGGCGTATGGCTTATTGAACGAGAGAGAGAAAAGGAGAGCGGCTGAATAACTGAAAACAAAGTACTGTGCCCGTTTCCCAGATTTCACGTCGGCCCGGCAATCAAACGTGACGTCTAAGAAAAGGTACATGGCCGTTACAATAAATTTAGGAGTCCCTGATATATATATTCGGAAAATAACTACACAGTACATTAGTATTAAGTTCGGCTAACTAAATTCCACGGAGCTTTTTATTTAAAAAGGAGAGATGTGCAGGCTTAATTCAGTAATTCCAAAATTATGCCGCAGGTTGAATACAAATGGAGGGGCCCGGAATACCTGTCCTAGGGCCCGCGGTCGCTCTCTAGGGCCCTGACTGCAAGGTAATGTATGTCTCTCGGTTCTGGGTAGCAAGTAGGGTAGAGATGGTGCACGGCCTCTGATCCTCTTGATAAACTTCGCCTGTTGCGTTCTGAATCTCGCTCACGCAAAACCCACGTGATTGACGTCACCGAAAGATGTGTTGTCACACGAACAATACGGAGTGGTAAGTACTTGTAAGCGAAATAAGTGACTGAGGAAACTACTATGGTTAAATCGTATTCTGATGTGGGAAGTGTTGTATCTTCATACCTTTAGTGGGAAGCAGAGCGCGAAGTGCGATAACAAGAGAATGCTATCTGATACCGTTGTTGTTAATTCAGTTTAGGGGCTTGGGGCATCTTGGTCAACATCCCCGTGTAGTGTGTGTAACTGTATAAGTGACAGGGATGGGGAAGGTGGCCTGGGACTTGAAGTAAGTTACTATCCCCGCATTTGCCTGGAGGGAGTGTGGAAAAATATCTGATACCTGTTTGTTTTACAAGTTATTTCAGACATTCATAAACATCTTTTCTCGCCTGTCACCAACGTACAGTCAATGTTTCTCACTACCTAACTTTTCTGTAATTCTTTCAAGTACAGTTGTTTCTAATTTTAAACAAGTAGTTCCGTGAAGAACTAAATAGCCTATTTTCAAATAATAATAATAATAATAATAATAATAATAATAATAATAATAATAATATCGTATGGCCTCGGGTGCCGGGTGCAAGCTGTGTTAGTTGACACCCAGAGGGCAACTTGCATGTCGATTTTTTTTGTTCCTTGAAGCACTATGAAAGTCAAGGTGGTTAGATATCTAACACTATAGCGCTATATAGTAGAGAAATGAGGAACTTTGTATTGGCGGAAAATCCCGAGATTAATTTTGCCATTATGAACACGGTCTACTGAATTCAAATGGGTTCTTTAACATTCCAACATCGTATGACATGAGTATCGTGATTTTTGCCGTCTTTCAAATATCACTTACCACGGCCAGAAGCGAACCTGCAAGCTTGGGGGTTAGTAATCCGACACGATAACCACTCACCCACCGTGGCAAGCATTTTCATATTTACTACTGGTCGTTTCCATTAAAAACTCCCCCGGCTATTGAAAGGATTTTCCATTTGATGTATGCTAAATAGCTATCGATACACGACCTATGCCTCCGCCAACACCATCACATTGAGGCTGTGTCCCAATAGTACAATTTCAGCCGTAGTGAACTAGATAGTCAACTACTTTACCGGATGTGACATCAGAAGTAGTGATCTAATACTGCTTAGCACATAGCAATCAAGTCTGTAGCATCTAGTGAACGAAAGTGCATGCTAGATTGTCGACTACGTCAAGGAAGTTATAGAAATTGAAGCTTATCGGAATTGTAGGTTATGTAAATTGCAGGTTGTCTTTGACTTAAGCCAAACACAATCCATAATTAGGGCTCGGCTAAAAAGTGATCTTCTTGGCGCATTCATGATCGTATAATTCATGTATTGTTCATTTAAAACAGCAGATGAAAGCGCAAAGAGCTTACAAGGAGTAGCAGATCACCGCCATCTTGAGCATTGGTTTGGTACTAGCATGTAAGTTCAGTGCGTTTCAGAACACAAGTCTATGAAGGAGGCTGTGATCAAGCAGACTTGTCCCAAATCTCCCTAGTGCATAGCACATAGCACATAGTAGCTAGCAGCTAGTCAATAGCAGACAACTTGAGTATTGGGACAAGGCCTGAGAAAGCATGTGCTAGAATATATAACTTTCAGTATCGGTGAATAAGACTCCTCCCGCGAGGTGGCATCTTTCTGTAACGCGTCAAGGGAGTTTAATTTAAGTAAAGTTAAATGCACGGCTTCTATGATTTACGAAAAGTGCCATTGGATTATAATTATTATAATAACTAAGGTTCGGATGTTAAGGAAAAGTCGTATTTTTTTCCTGAGCTCATTTTACCCGAAAACTGAAAATTAAGTTTGAATGACGGGACCTGACCACGTTTAAAACAATTTGATGTTGCCTATAAATGCATATTTCGGCCATTTTTATTGTTTTGGTCATATTTGGTCATATTTTAGTGATACAAGGTCATATTTGATTATAATTTCAGCATTTTTTGTTTAAATTGAGGCGTCGTTAACAAGGTGCGTGTCATCTGCGTCGAGTTTCAATCACAGGATTTCTGAATAGTATAGTAGATATATTTTTCTTTCTTTTCCCGGAACAGGCAGATAGCAGGTTTAGAAGATCTGATTCCAAGAAGGCGCTCCTCTACGGACGTCTTTTAGCACATCTTTCTGGACAAGTTGGATTGCGACACTGTACGCATGAGGTCACGGAACATGACGATAGCGTGCTTCCGCCTTTCAACAGGATGTCACTCCAGTAGATATATTTAGCTCAGGAGCAATTAGCAAACAAGGAAATTGTTTTTATCCATAATGGTCCATATTGAATTTAAATTCCACTAAATAACTTACTCTTATTTCCGTCTTTTCAATACTTGTAATATTATTAGCATTGTTTAGTACTGGTACATGTTTCCAACAATAATGTTGTTCTTCATCAGCCAGATATACACATTATAAACACTTATGGGCATAAAATACATTGCAAATACACATAGTTCATTAAAAAAGTAAATTGTAAAATCAAAATAACACATGTCCAATACACTGGAAAATTGTTTTGGCACTTAAGACGTTTACTGTATGTTAGTGATGCACTACCTATCCCAAAAATTCATGTCATATTTCATAGTTTTTAGGTCATATTTTATAGTTTTTAGGGCATATTTAGCTAGTTTTTAGGGCATATTTGCTTGGATATTTCGGACTTCTTTAGGTCTTAAACTTCCGAACCCTAATAATAACCCATCATACTAATCTGATCTTCAATCGTTTGAATAGGGTACGTAAAATAAAATAAAGAAGGTTTTAAAGTTTCGAACTGATGTCATCTTGAGTTATTGAAAATAATTGGACACCAGATGTCTCTATACTAAGCTCTGAATAAAAATTCGCTGTTCTTAGCATCACTGCTCTCGGGTGATTAGATCGCTAGAAAAATCATTTGAAAAATTTTAAAATCACTTGGCCACCATATTGTTTTTGTGTATCTCAGAATTTGGAAAGTCACATATATGTACTTAGTTAATAATTCTTTATCAACATAACAATTCAGGTTGAATGTTTCAATAGTTATTGTGGACCGGAATAATACATTGTATGGACGCCATGTTGGATTGTTCATATTGAACCCATGGGCCATAGGGTCCATGACGGTCGAACCAATGTCCTTAAGGAAGAAATGAAAGAAAAGTATAGTTTCTTAAAGGAACGGAGAGAGATTTAAAGCCAGGAATATAGCTTAACATTGTGCAAGCGGCTAGGGACAGCTGCTCCTTAGATGAGATCACCCCACTCAACATTTCAGAGAGGGCTGGTCACGAGTATTAATAACTGAGTGGAAGTTTCCACCGTGATAGAAAGAGAAGCTTGAATCGGAATTCAAGCTGACGTGGCTGGAAATTGACAACGTCGCATACGCACCAGAAGAGGAATAATTAAAATTAACACGTTTACGAGCATAATAATGAGTAAACAAGCACAGTACAGTGAATTATATTTAATGAGAGATTTTTCAGTATAGAGAAACCATGTAATAATTGTGCAGAAATAAACTGCCGACGTAAGACGACGTCATCGGTGAATTACCTAAGCTTCTGTGGAGGGGAGAGAACAAAAAGAATGCAACACCCACACAATTGAGGACGAGAAATTAATTAATATCTCCGAATTGCACGATCGATTCTTAGGTGCAATAAGATCATTAGACATTGAAAAGACAAGCTTCCGGAAGATATAATTTTTATATTTGTGGCACCATTATTTTAGAAGTTGACCACAGGAAAGGCTTGAGTCTTATTTTTTTGTAGTAAAACAGTATAAAGCTTCGGGCGTTTCCAAGCCAATCATGCAGTTTCGAATAGCCCGTGAGGGGCGTAAGGCTACATCACCGTATATGCAGTCTTAGACAGCCTGAGGGCACGTCACTGTGTCGCATCGCACAAGCAGTTACAACGAGCACTCCGTGACCGGAGGTGCTGCATCAAAGTCTTCAAACGTATGAACCTCAGGGGAGGTCATACTGTGCAACAAGTATAAGCACCGAATGCAGTATTCATACAGCCAGAGGTGCTGTATCACGTCACATCGCATCAGTCCTACGAGCATTCCGTGAGGGGAAGTGCTGCTCCACGACGTAGAAGAAGTCATTCCGACCGTCCGTGAGGGGACGTAACTCTGCGTTACATCGATAACAGCTACCAATACTCCTTGAGGGGAGAAACGCTGTTTTGCATCACCGAAGTAAGATCCAATAGCCACAGGCGTCACAGTAGTAACGACTTGCTGGCCTCCATAAGGAGCATTCACGACGAAATTTTAAAGTATCGCCGTAGTGAAGTATTAGGAAAATCCTAATTATAGGATTTAGGCCGACTGTATACAAGTTAAAGTGAAGATTCGCAAGATATAGTCAGAGCAGGCTGCGAACGTCGGACTTAAAGGCGATAGGTCGTTAAATGTAACGAACAGATCATAACGTACGGAAGTATCGTACCAGACAGATAAACTGTTATTTAAGTTGAAGCAACCTAAAAAGGAAGAACAGAATAAGGTTCGAACGTAGGAGCGTTAAAAAACAGTTCAAATAAATAGAATAGGAGACTATAAGCATTAGCTCCAGATAGCAGGCGAACAATTATAATAGTACTAGAATCAAAAAGTGCTAGCTGCTAGAAACTAATCTATAGGTCTTAGAGGAGACCTCGATCCATATAGACTCTCGTTAGGATCAATAGACAGATCTACAGAGAAGCCGTTCAAGCGAGATAATAGCCAGTTATCCAGGATAGGAATAGCAGAATTGAACTCCAGGGAACAGTAGATGTTTCGGGACTTTCGGATTCTTCAGAATAGGAAGCCGACATCAGATAAATCTCACGCTTGGAAACGGGAATTTAAGAAGATCACGTGTGATAGGCGCAGAAACGCGGCCTAGTGATCGAGTAATTGTGAAGTGTAAAATAATCAAGATTGTGTGTTAGATAATATTTTTAGTGTTATTATGTGTTCAAAAGGGACACACCAGTATATAAAAATGTCGTCAATATTAAGTGTTCTAGATATAGGTCCAAAAGTGTTTTTACGTAAGATGAATACCTTTAATATGGTGTAAACAGTTCGAAGTGGGCCCAAAAATGAAACGCCACACCAGATTTAAGATCATGGGATGATCTGAAAATATGTAAGTACAAAATTCATTTTTATTTTGGTGTCAGAAATTGATTGTGTACAAAAACTCACCGGAGTTTGGAGTGAAAGGGATGTGTTTTAATGAATGAATATTGAATAATCAAGAATACGGTCTGAACAATAATAAAATAAATAGAGAAATTATGAATAATCATGTAAAGAATAAATTCCGTAGAGAAATATGTGAATAAAGGGTTAATGTATTTAACAAATGTCATAAGAGCAAGCGAAATATCATTTAATTATCATGAAAGACGTTGAATAAAGTAAAGTTGAGATATGAAAGAAATAGCCTTTGAGCTTGTATAAAGAATAAAGATAATAATAATAATAATTAAATATGGAAATGTTAAATAAAAATCAAATAAATTGATATGAACATAAGAACGTTAAGCCTTAACGTATGTGTAAGAAATGAGGTTCAATGGAATATTTTAAAACAGGGAGCGATTTATCGACCATGGAAAGATTAATATGTGAATTAAAATAATATGAATTGTTACTAAAAAGATTTTATCAGTTCTTGGGAAGACATTTTCGGCTTGAAATAATGCATAGCGCGTAATGAGCGCAAATATAATATTAATGTGTCACGCTAGGAACGCGTAGTGGTTAAATACTTGGTACATTACTTATGGAGGGTAGTTGATTGCAGTGAATTGATAATTGTGTAAGTCCTCTATTAGTGACATTAGTATCACGAGGCATTGTGTATGTAGTTAAAAAGGGAGCTAATATATGGTATTATTGAGCGTATGTCATACGGGCCACGGCCGACTCTAAATCGCATTTTGTATAAGCCCTCTGTACGGGATTAGTTCCCGAGGCACCTGAAGAGATTCGAATGCAGGATCTTCTTATGATAAAAGCCCCTGAAATTCTTCGTCGTCGTATGTGTATTTAATCTTCCCAATCAATGAGGACCCTCTCATAATTAATAAATGCTAAGGATATGATAATGGTCTTTGAACCAAAGAATAGTTGTTTGAATGTTACGGTACAATAAAGCCCGGTCTCCCCAGAACTGAATGAATGGAAAGGTTTGTTTTGAAAGCCTTGAAAACAAGCTACTAAATGTTGGGCCAGACGGGATGTCTCCCCACCCTAACGTGTCATAAATCGCACCCCATGTAGTGGAGTCTAGCCTTCTTAAAGCGAGAAGGAACTGAGACCGTCTCGTAAGCTGTTTTAAAGAGAAACGAATACACCAGGAGTGTTTAAAGTTGTAAACGACCCGGGCGTTGAACCGAGGTCCTTAAAGATAGATATTTCGTTTGCCAGTTCAGATCGTAGTTTCTTATATGATAATGGTCTATTTAAGACATAAGAGATAAATAACAATCCCTATTGTAATAATGTATGGACGTGGGATTCCACGAGTTGATTGAAGGCAACTGAGTTCGGGAGTAACTATAGTTTTTTGACTGTGTCAAGTACCTTCACGCTCTGGAGTACACAATTGATTTTCTGATTACCTTAATATGTTTGTGAAATAAAGAGAGATGATAACAGCTGAATGTGTGGACATGCCCAAAATATTGAATTAAATAATTAACAGAGATTTTAAATATAATTATATATTTGTTCTTGAGAAATAAGAAAATATAAAAGCTAGTGTTTGAGGTGTACAAGAATGACACCGTAATAATGCAAATGCATGGAGCCAAAGAGCTCAGAGTTATGTAAACTTAATGTTAGTGCTTTATGGAAGTGAGACTAAGTAAGAATTGTTGGTTTATGTGGAAACCACAGGTTTTGAATTCAATATTTGTTTATTTTATTTTGTGATCCCTTGTTCATTTGGAACAAGCAGTTGATATTTGGGTCAGTAATTAAATTGTTTAATTGTTTGTAGCGCCATTAATTTTATTAATTAAATATGTTTAAAATAGGAGTTGATTTTGTTGTTATTTTTGCAAGTGTATCCTCTAATTAATCCAAAATATGTGAGTCACAGAGTGGGGGAACTTACCGCTGCCCCGAAATTCCGAATTGAGCTACGCTGGTATACTGTGATTGGCATATTTCTTGCTAAATGGGCACAGGGGGATATATAAATACTGTGCTGGATTAATAACTAGAGGAACACTCAAGTCGGTCATATCATGTAAAATTAAAGTAATAATAGGAATAGCTACAACGTAAAATATTAACTGACCGCATGGGTCCCTGGAAACTCATACCGAGCAGCCCTGAATATATATTATATTACAAACCCCCTAGCAAACCTTACTCTTTTTGGCGCCCAGTACGCAGGGCTGAGTTTTCCTAGGGAAAACCCGAGTTTTTCTCGAAAAATCAAAATTTTCATTTTTTTTGAAAAAAAATGGTTTTTCGAAATTTTGAATTTTAAACACTTCCATAAAGGTTTATGAAATTGAATAAAAGTAGTAAAAGGGTACGTTGTAAGTGAATACCCGTACCAAAGTAAAGTTTTAAAGAAATTGGGACACACTAATTCAGAGTATCATCTCTCAAGCATGTACTAGTGTGGTGGCATTTGTGGCCCACTGTATTCTCATAAGATGGCATTGAGTGAAGAGATGCAGCGGCTCTTGGAGGCCATAAACAATAAATTGGGAACAATAGACAATACATTGGGTCTCCAAAAGGATGAAAATAACAAAGTGTTCGAATCCATAAATGAGAGTTTGAATAAGTTGGATAGCCAACAGACTGAACATAAAGAAGAGTTCAAATCCATAAATGATAGTTTGAATAAGTTGGATAGCCAACAGATTGAAAATAAAGAAGGGTTAGGATCTATAAACGACAAGTTGGACAGCCAACAGGAGGAAAATAACCAAAGGTTAGGATCCATGAATCTAAGTTTGGAGTCAATAAAAAATAAAAGTGATATCATGGGAACTAAATTAGTCGATATCGAAGCTAATTGTATCAAAATGAACGATGAAGTGAAGGCTGAGATAGAAAAGATGAAAACAGAAAGTGGGGAAACCATTAAACACCAGTGGGAAGTGATGAAAACGGAGACGTTAGAGTCTCTGAAAGCCAACAGTAACGAAAACAATGGAGTACTGAAGGCTGAAATAGAAGAAACAATTAATAACAAATTTCAAGCTTTAGACACTGATTTTGGGAATAAATTAAATGAATTAAAAGGGGAAATCGCAAGTGAGATTAAAGAGGAAAATAAAGGATTCCATTCCGGATTGCAAACTCAATTAGATACTATGAACACAAATATGATAGATTCCCAAAATAAATGCCAAGATAATTTTAAAAGTATAGGGGATAAAATTGATACCATGGAAAATAAATTTGGTGCTATAGAAACTAAATTAAATAGCATGGAAGAATCTTGTAAAAAAAATGTAAAGGCATGTGAGGAAAAACTTGTAACCCAGATCCAAGATGTGCAGAAAGAATTGAAAGATCAGATAAAATCTAACAGCGATATTTGTAAGGCATCCCGGGATGAAATAAAACAAAGCGTGAATAAGCTAGGAACCCGATTTGGAAAGGTTGAGGAGAAAGTAGGGACCCTCGAGGACAAAATCGGTGTAGTTCAGACTGAGGTAACTGAGATGAAAAATCAAAATCTAAAGGATGTTCAGGAGATGAAAGGTCAGATTGATCATTTTACCGGGCAGGTAGATGAGAATTTGAAGACATACGAAACGAAAATAGATCAAAGATTAGGTGTATACGAGGGGCATCTCCAGAGGGAAAGAAAACAACGAGAGAACGAAAGTAAGGAAAGTACCCATAAAATAAATGAAATAAGTCAGGGTATTATTGAGGTTCAGGAAACCATCGGCACATTAAAGGTTCATGTAGGAAAAACCAATAAGGAAATTAGTCAGGTCCAAGATGAAATGATGAAGTTGTATAAGAGTCAAGAGAAGACCGAGGGAAGGCTTGAAGGAATGAAAATAGATATGGTCAAAGGACGAAAAGAAGTGGAGAAGCAAATAAAGGAGATACGAGAGGGCCTGGAGACCATAGGTGACGTTAAGCCAGAAATTATAGACCAACATGCTAAGATCATTAAGAAAGAGGTAGAAGACCAAATAAATGGATTTAGGGATAGCTTCAGGGATGAGAAATTCCAACTCAAAAAGATAGAGGAAGATATTAAAATGAATCAAGAAAGAATTCAGAATGAATTGAGATCCCGATTGGAGAGGACGGAACTTAAGAACAGTCAAATGGAAATCCAACTCATGGCAAATGAAGAAAGTGCCCGAAGAGAAAGGAAGTTAGAATTCGAAAATCAGGAGGAGTTTCCAAAGACAGGATGGGTAGATTCCCGTGAACAAGGCACAGATACGGAGAGGGACTTAGGAGGGGAGAGCCCTTATAAGATCCCAGGATATCCAATGGCGATGTCAACCCCGTACACGAATCAGACAAATGGCCAAATAATAAACATTATTAAATCCAATGAGGACAGACCAGTAAAGTTTACGGGTAATAACATGTCTATTACTCCAAAATACTGGCTAAAAGAAGTGGCAGAGTATCTAAATGAAATGAAGGTTCCTCAGGATCGGAGACTGAGAGCTATTGAAAAGCTGTTGGCAGGTGATTGTCTCACCTGGTTTAGAAGCTTCAGATACACTTTTGATACGGTGGAAGGCTTTAGGGAAGCATTTTTAAAGCGATATTGGGCAGCAGATGTCCAAGAAAACTTAAGGCTAGATCTGTACTCTAGGAAGTACAGCACCAATGCACCTACTAAATACTCGGAATTTTTCACCGCTCAGCTGTGTAAATTCCGCGAACTGGATATTGCTCCGGCAGAAAACGACCTGTGTGCCGCCATTGCAAGACAGCTTCCACATGAGATTCAGAGGCTGCTAATCTCATCCAAAGCCAGAAGCGCTGTGGAAGTGGAAAGCGTATTACGTCAGTTAGATATGACAACTTCGCACGTAACACCTCGGCATCAGAGACAAACTGAGCAAGTACACATGGCCAGCAGTCAGGAAACTGGAGAAAAACCAGCGACCAGGAATCAGTCCACCAGTACGGATACTCCAGGACGAGATCGAGAGTATGGGCACCAGGAGCCTAGAAGGATACAGCCATATTACAGGGGAGGATATCGAGGAAGAAATCCTAGAACGACGGGTTATAGGCAACAGGAAAGCCGCCCCTATAACAATAACCAGCAAAGGCCGGATAATAGAAAGAAATGGGAGAATTATCCCAGGAGGAATGTAAGGCCAGACGATAGGGATGATGAATATCGGGCCGAAATAGAAGAAAGATATCAGGAGAGTCTTCGTTATATGAACGAAAGACCAGATGAACCTGATAGGCAAAAAGTCCGTTGGAGTGAGGCAATCAAGAACAGGAAATCACCCGACCGACTAGATGGAGCTCAAAGCTTGGAACTACAAGCTCAGCTAAAGAATGAGGGAAAAGGGAGCCCTCAGGATAAAAAAAACTCCAAATTTAAATTGTCAAAAGTGGAAACATACCAGGAGCTGGGAGGAAGTAGAAATTGTAAATTGGATAGCCAGACCAGATGAACTAATTAACGAGGATGTGGAAGGAATCCCACCTGTTAAAAGAGAACTACCTATAATTATGCTTAGGATAGAAGGATTACTGGTCAGAGCATTGATCGATACTGGATCCACAATAAGTTTAATTACACAAACCCTGTTAAATGAATTGGAAACAAGGGGCCGAGTACTAAAGATTCCCACATCAAGTGTAAAGATTAAGGGAATTATCCCTGAAAAATCTTTGACATGTAAATTTCAGGTGTACATTGATTTAATCATGGGTAACGCTGAAATTTCGCAGTGCTTTTTGCTGGTAAATCAATTACCGTATAATGTCATATTAGGTATTGATTTTATCCGTGAGAACAAGGTCATTATAGACCTAGCGCAAAACTGCATTAGAATTCAAAGAGAGGATGTGGAGGAACAAAACATTAACCTACAGGATCAGGAGGCGAAAATAGCAGAACAGGTATGGCATATGGAAGAAGTGATTGAGGAAGATTATAAGGACATAGAAAAGATATTTGAAGTCCTCAACATAGAACTCGAAGATAATGTGGAAAATGAGTTCGAGACCAACCTGTCAGGAAAAGTGGAGGAAGCTAAAGTCAGCCTCGAAATTAAGGAACAGTTAAAGAAATTATTATTGGATTATAGGGACGTATTTGATTCCAAGCCAGGGAAGATTGAAAATTTTAAATACGCGTTCCAAGTCAACGATTGGGCACCGTTCAAACAAAAACCATACCCGGTTGCGGAAAAACATTACCCACAAACCAAGAAGACACTGCAGGAGATGATGAATGCAGGTGTTATAGAAAAGATGGCGACACCATATGTTAGTCCATTAGTGATTGTGAGTAAACCGGATGGCTCAGTAAGGGTGTGTTTAGATGCTAGAAATCTAAATGCAAAAATTATACCAGAAAATGATTCGGCACCACCCATAAAAGAAATACTGAGGAAATTTAAAGGCAAGAAGATTTTTACGAATATTGACATGACTTCTTCGTATCATCATCTCGAACTGGAAGAGAAAACCAGCTTGTTGACTGGATTTCAGTTCGATCAACAAACATACTGCTTTAGAAGATGTCCGTTTGGATTAAAGACTGCAGGATCGGCATTAATAAGAGCACTGGATCGAAACCTGTCAGAGGAAGTGAAAGAGTGCACTATCCGATACGTAGATGACATTTTGCTTACCTCAGAGAACATTGAGGAACATTTAGAAAATTTGAAGAAATTATTAGAAGACCTAAGAAGGGCAAATTTTAAGATAAATTTAAAGAAGTCGAACTTCTGTCAAAGGCAAGTGACATTTTTAGGGCATGTGATTGACAAGGATGGTGTTAAACCAAATCCATGCAAATTGGAATCAATAAGGGATTTTCCAAGGCCTTTGAAAGTGAAGAACGTTCGCCAGTTTTTGGGATTGATTGGGTTCTTCTCAGGACATTGTCCCTCATACACCAAAACTGTTGCACCACTACAGGACCTTCTGAAGAAGGGGGGCAAGTGGAAATGGACGGAGGAAGCAGAGAAAGCATTCGTGGAGGCCAAGGAAATGCTCTTAAATTACGTGAAGCTAGGATATCCTGATTTTAATCAGAAATTTATCATTCAGACAGACGCATCCCAGATTGGAATAGGGGCAATGCTATATCAGGAGAACCCGGAAAACCCTGATAAGAAGAACTATCTAGCTTTCACAAGTAGAAGACTGAAACCACACGAGAAAAATTATACGATCAGCGAGATCGAGCTATTAGCGATATTGCACGCGTTGCAATATTGGCGGAAGATCGTATATGGGTTTCAGGTCATTCTAAGGACGGATCATAAAGCCTTAACCTTTTTGATGAAGACTGATTTATCCAGTCAAAGGTTGATGCGTTGGGCTTTATATATTCAACAATTTGATGTCAAGATAGAGTACTGCCCAGGAAAGGAAAACATAGTTCCAGACTACTTAAGTAGACAGCCAGAGTCCATAGAAGAGGAAGTAATGGCTATAGATTTGGAAGACAGGGATCAGCGTACTCTTAATGAGTTAAGAAGCATTAGTCAAAGACAATGGGAGGATCCATGGATGAACATGCTCATATCATTCCTTGAGGGAAGCTTGATAAGAGGAACACCAGCGTACACGGAAGCTGAGAAGATAGCACAAGACTACACGTTTTATAATGGGTTATTATATAAGTTTGAGGACTCTGACCATACGAAATTAAGGATTGTTGTACCTGCAATTTTGCAGAGGAAAATAGTATGGTTAGCCCATAGATCGTTCGGACATATGGGAGTCGACAAAACAGTCTCGATGCTGAAAGAAGCATTTATATGGCCGAGACTGAGAGAAACTGTAAGGGACACGTTAAAGACATGTGATTTATGTCAAAGGATTAAACCTAATGCATTTCTGATGAGACAGAAGCCTATACCATTGTTGCCTGAAAGGCCCGGCCAAATCATATCTATCGATAATTTTGGACCTTTGCCAAAGGCAAGAAGAGGAAATCGACACATAATGGTGGCTATGGATGTCTTCACTAAAATGGTTGTCCTTGCTCCCATACAGAAGACTAGTACCAAACAGGTGTTAAAACGACTTAAAGAAAAAGTGATACCGATTCTGGGGAAACCTGAGAATTTGTTGTCGGATCACGGCAGTTGTTTCACCAGTGTAGAGTTCAGACGAGAATTAGAAAGACTTGGAATACGTCAAATTTTGTCAAGTATTCGCCATCCTGAGGCAAACCCTGTAGAGAGAGTTATGAGAGAAACGGCCAAGTATTGTAGAATCTACTGTGCCGAAGAAAATTGGAAGTGGATAGATATTTTGGATATTATTGAATTTTGTATAAATAATACAATCCATGAATCCACAGGAGAGATACCCATAACGTTACATCGGAATGAGCAACCAGAAAGACCTTGGAATCTGGTAATTCCTAGACCAGCAGACGCTCAGCCGGGAAGGGATGTACGAATTAGGAGAGCCTTTGAGCATTTAAAAGCTCAAGCCGACAGGAGGCAGAGAAGAAATAGGCATAAGAGGTATCATCGACCATTATTAGCAGGAGAAATGGTGTTAGTGAAGAGACCAGCCATTTCGGATCCAGGGAACCGTGTGTACAAGAAGTTCCAGAAAATGTACCACGGACCATATCAGATAATCAGAGATTTGAGGAATAACGCATATAGAATTCGGCACTGTGAAACAGATCACGAAGTGACTATGAATTCAGCAAATTTGAAATTATATTACCCTCCCGAAGATTTCGATGAAGAAAATGAACAAGCCCTGGTCATGGAAATATTTAGAGATGAATCCGCTTTTGACATAAATAAGAATAAGGAAGAAATAGAAAATAGAGCTCAAGCATTCGAGTGCGAATGCGAATTGGAGAAAGTATATTGGGAAATTAAAGAAATAATTGAATTTATTGAAGAAGAAAATTCCAATTTAAGGAAAGAAAATGATGAAATAAGGAAACGGGTAGGGATAGACCAAACCCGTAAGGGAGAATGAGGTTCTGGGAACTTAAAGTCCAGACAAAGAAAGAAAGAAAGAAAGGGTAGGGACAGAGCATACCCGACCTACACAATTACCGGATACGACTTAAAAGAAGTAAAAACAACAGTAAATACGGATGACGTTATGATTGATTCGACGGAAAGGAAATACAAATTAAATTGAAATAAATTTCCTAAAAATTTTCGAAAATTTATTTACCTAAGGAGGGGAGAGATGAACCCATGGGCCATAGGGTCCATGACGGTCGAACCAATGTCCTTAAGGAAGAAATGAAAGAAAAGTATAGTTTCTTAAAGGAACGGAGAGAGATTTTAAGCCAGGAATATAGCTTAACATTGTGCAAGCGGCTAGGGACAGCTGCTCCTTAGATGAGATCACCCCACTCAACATTTCAGAGAGGGCTGGTCACGAGTATTAATAACTGAGTGGAAGTTTCCACCGTGATAGAAAGAGAAGCTTGAATCGGAATTCAAGCTGACGTGGCTGGAAATTGACAACGTCGCATACGCACCAGAAGAGGAATAATTAAAATTAACACGTTTACGAGCATAATAATGAGTAAACAAGCACAGTACAGTGAATTATATTTAATGAGAGATTTTTCAGTATAGAGAAACCATGTAATAATTGTGCAGAAATAAACTGCCGACGTAAGACGACGTCATCGGTGAATTACCTAAGCTTCTGTGGAGGGGAGAGAACAAAAAGAATGCAACACCCACACAATTGAGGACGAGAAATTAATTAATATCTCCGAATTGCACGATCGATTCTTAGGTGCAATAAGATCATTAGACATTGAAAAGACAAGCTTCCGGAAGATATAATTTTTATATTTGTGGCACCATTATTTTAGAAGTTGACCACAGGAAAGGCTTGAGTCTTATTTTTTTGTAGTAAAACAGTATAAAGCTTCGGGCGTTTCCAAGCCAATCATGCAGTTTCGAATAGCCCGTGAGGGGCGTAAGGCTACATCACCGTATATGCAGTCTTAGACAGCCTGAGGGCACGTCACTGTGTCGCATCGCACAAGCAGTTACAACGAGCATTCCGTGACCGGAGGTGCTGCATCAAAGTCTTCAAACGTATGAACCTCAGGGGAGGTCATACTGTGCAACAAGTATAAGCACCGAATGCAGTATTCATACAGCCAGAGGTGCTGTATCACGTCACATCGCATCAGTCCTACGAGCATTCCGTGAGGGGAAGTGCTGCTCCACGACGTAGAAGAAGTCATTCCGACCGTCCGTGAGGGGACGTAACTCTGCGTTACATCGATAACAGCTACCAATACTCCTTGAGGGGAGAAACGCTGTTTTGCATCACCGAAGTAAGATCCAATAGCCACAGGCGTCACAGTAGTAACGACTTTCTGGCCTCCATAAGGAGCATTCACGACGAAATTTTAAAGTATCGCCGTAGTGAAGTATTAGGAAAATCCTAATTATAGGATTTAGGCCGACTGTATACAAGTTAAAGTGAAGATTCGCAAGATATAGTCAGAGCAGGCTGCGAACGTCGGACTTAAAGGCGATAGGTCGTTAAATGTAACGAACAGATCATAACGTACGGAAGTATCGTACCAGACAGATAAACTGTTATTTAAGTTGAAGCAACCTAAAAAGGAAGAACAGAATAAGGTTCGAACGTAGGAGCGTTAAAAAACAGTTCAAATAAATAGAATAGGAGACTATAAGCATTAGCTCCAGATAGCAGGCGAACAATTATAATAGTACTAGAATCAAAAAGTGCTAGCTGCTAGAAACTAATCTATAGGTCTTAGAGGAGACCTCGATCCATATAGACTCTCGTTAGGATCAATAGACAGATCTACAGAGAAGCCGTTCAAGCGAGATAATAGCCAGTTATCCAGGATAGGAATAGCAGAATTGAACTCCAGGGAACAGTAGATGTTTCGGGACTTTCGGATTCTTCAGAATAGGAAGCCGACATCAGATAAATCTCACGCTTGGAAACGGGAATTTAAGAAGATCACGTGTGATAGGCGCAGAAACGCGGCCTAGTGATCGAGTAATTGTGAAGTGTAAAATAATCAAGATTGTGTGTTAGATAATATTTTTAGTGTTATTATGTGTTCAAAAGGGACACACCAGTATATAAAAATGTCGTCAATATTAAGTGTTCTAGATATAGGTCCAAAAGTGTTTTTACGTAAGATGAATACCTTTAATATGGTGTAAACAGTTCGAAGTGGGCCCAAAAATGAAACGCCACACCAGATTTAAGATCATGGGATGATCTGAAAATATGTAAGTACAAAATTCATTTTTATTTTGGTGTCAGAAATTGATTGTGTACAAAAACTCACCGGAGTTTGGAGTGAAAGGGATGTGTTTTAATGAATGAATATTGAATAATCAAGAATACGGTCTGAACAATAATAAAATAAATAGAGAAATTATGAATAATCATGTAAAGAATAAATTCCGTAGAGAAATATGTGAATAAAGGGTTAATGTATTTAACAAATGTCATAAGAGCAAGCGAAATATCATTTAATTATCATGAAAGACGTTGAATAAAGTAAAGTTGAGATATGAAAGAAATAGCCTTTGAGCTTGTATAAAGAATAAAGATAATAATAATAATAATTAAATATGGAAATGTTAAATAAAAATCAAATAAATTGATATGAACATAAGAACGTTAAGCCTTAACGTATGTGTAAGAAATGAGGTTCAATGGAATATTTTAAAACAGGGAGCGATTTATCGACCATGGAAAGATTAATATGTGAATTAAAATAATATGAATTGTTACTAAAAAGATTTTATCAGTTCTTGGGAAGACATTTTCGGCTTGAAATAATGCATAGCGCGTAATGAGCGCAAATATAATATTAATGTGTCACGCTAGGAACGCGTAGTGGTTAAATACTTGGTACATTACTTATGGAGGGTAGTTGATTGCAGTGAATTGATAATTGTGTAAGTCCTCTATTAGTGACATTAGTATCACGAGGCATTGTGTATGTAGTTAAAAAGGGAGCTAATATATGGTATTATTGAGCGTATGTCATACGGGCCACGGCCGACTCTAAATCGCATTTTGTATAAGCCCTCTGTACGGGATTAGTTCCCGAGGCACCTGAAGAGATTCGAATGCAGGATCTTCTTATGATAAAAGCCCCTGAAATTCTTCGTCGTCGTATGTGTATTTAATCTTCCCAATCAATGAGGACCCTCTCATAATTAATAAATGCCAAGGATATGATAATGGTCTTTGAACCAAAGAATAGTTGTTTGAATGTTACGGTACAATAAAGCCCGGTCTCCCCAGAACTGAATGAATGGAAAGGTTTGTTTTGAAAGCCTTGAAAACAAGCTACTAAATGTTGGGCCAGACGGGATGTCTCCCCACCCTAACGTGTCATAAATCGCACCCCATGTAGTGGAGTCTAGCCTTCTTAAAGCGAGAAGGAACTGAGACCGTCTCGTAAGCTGTTTTAAAGAGAAACGAATACACCAGGAGTGTTTAAAGTTGTAAACGACCCGGGCGTTGAACCGAGGTCCTTAAAGATAGATATTTCGTTTTCCAGTTCAGATCGTAGTTTCTTATATGATAATGGTCTATTTAAGACATAAGAGATAAATAACAATCCCTATTGTAATAATGTATGGACGTGGGATTCCACGAGTTGATTGAAGGCAACTGAGTTCGGGAGTAACTATAGTTTTTTGACTGTGTCAAGTACCTTCACGCTCTGGAGTACACAATTGATTTTCTGATTACCTTAATATGTTTGTGAAATAAAGAGAGATGATAACAGCTGAATGTGTGGACATGCCCAAAATATTGAATTAAATAATTAACAGAGATTTTAAATATAATTATATATTTGTTCTTGAGAAATAAGAAAATATAAAAGCTAGTGTTTGAGGTGTACAAGAATGACACCGTAATAATGCAAATGCATGGAGCCAAAGAGCTCAGAGTTATGTAAACTTAATGTTAGTGCTTTATGGAAGTGAGACTAAGTAAGAATTGTTGGTTTATGTGGAAACCACAGGTTTTGAATTCAATATTTGTTTATTTTATTTTGTGATCCCTTGTTCATTTGGAACAAGCAGTTGATATTTGGGTCAGTAATTAAATTGTTTAATTGTTTGTAGCGCCATTAATTTTATTAATTAAATATGTTTAAAATAGGAGTTGATTTTGTTGTTATTTTTGCAAGTGTATCCTCTAATTAATCCAAAATATGTGAGTCACAGAGTGGGGGAACTTACCGCTGCCCCGAAATTCCGAATTGAGCTACGCTGGTATACTGTGATTGGCATATTTCTTGCTAAATGGGCACAATATATAGACTTTAGAATTATATGCCAGCAAATAAAATATATTATAATGTCTGTCTGTTAGGTAGTCTTCCCGAAGGCTGGTTGGATCCTCAAAAAGTACCGCCGTTAGGTTATGTGGGTAGATACCCATAAACACCCAATAGTTCATTATACCAAGCTACATTTCTATTGCTTGATTAGGGCAAGACAAATAATAATAATAATTTTATTAATGCAGCTGTCGCCTCCATGGTGTAGTGGTCACCCCGGAGGTCCAAGGTTCGATTCCCGGCTCTGCCACGAAATTTGAAAAGTGGTATGAGGACTGGAACGAGGTCTACTCAGCCTCGGGTGGTCCAAATGAGTAGAGGGGATTCGATTCCCACCTCGGCCATCCTCGAAGTGGTTTTCCGTGGTTTCCTCACTTCGTCTTCGGGCAAACGCCGGGATGGTACTGTACCCGTATGAATCATGAAGATGCATTTGTCGAATCCGAAGATCGGCTGGATCGTAGAATCTTCAAGGTCCCCGGCTAGAAAAACCTGTAAATCCTACCGACAAGTACTATATGAGGATACACTAGTCATTCGATTGTGTTATGGACTATTCTACTGGGCGAACAATTCAATTTACTGTGGAGAGTGAGAAACTTACGATTCTCGGGGCAAATGGATGGAAAAGGGGTTCCTTGTACCTGAATCCATGTCCACAACGCAATCTCTCTACATAAATTATATAAATCACGAAAGTCTGTTTATAAAAACGAACGATTAAATTTATTAAATAAAACAAATACAATTAAAAATCAAATCAATTAAAATCCAAATCCCTACATTAAATTAAATAATCATGACAAATGACAACAAAACAATTCGTATGTCCATCTGTCATCCTAATCCACAGCTCCTATCAAAATAAAAACGCATCCGCTGTTTCAGAGTTTAAAATTAAAAATAGAAAAATTAATATTATCAAAATATTATTCCGATTAACATAAACTTCTTTTACTCTATACATAAAACTCCGATTATATAACCTGAATACAAAAGCTACAGCTCAAGTTAACACTATCGTCAACCGATCAGCTGTTCACTGTCGTCCTGACAAACTTCACATAATCCACTTATTTACGTAATTATTACATCACTGTATTACAAAAACACTACATTTACGTTCTCTCCTCTTTCTCAATGTTATATACATTCGTAGAATTATTTACAAGTATCATCATCATTTTCTTCGGCTTATCCCAATTAATTGGGGTCGCTGGAGCCAACCTGGCTCATTTTGGTTTCGGCCGGGGATTTAAGACCGGATGCCCTTCCTGACGCCACGTGATTTTTCAGGTGAAAATATCGCCCAGCAGTCACCGGGATTCGATCCCCGGCCGTCCGGGCGAAAGACGAGCAGCTAAGCCACTGCGCCATCACGCTCCCCCATTATTTACAAGTATACTTTCAATAAAGTATTCCGCTGTCAAACGACTTCTTACGCCTACATTATAAAACATCGATAATACAATACACTTACAATCACTCTCTACTCTATAAACAACACTTCTCGTAAATATCAACCTTCAGTTAATTATTCCTGCATCACAATATTTATTTATGTTATAAATATATGTAATATTTCATTTCTTATTATTAATTATTATACCATAATTATTAATGGTCCATTTATTTATTATTCATTAATGTTTATTAATGCTTCTTGCATTATTTTACCGTTTATTACTGTACTAGCAACCCACCCCGGCTTCGCCCGGGAACAGTTATGAATGCAAGGTGATAGGCTACTTTTAACTGAGGTCTTATAAGATTTCCTTGTAGGCCATACGACATTAGTCGTTTTCCCTCCAGCAGTGAACACGAAAAGATTTCGGTTTGATGTAACACGCGATGGAGCCACGTTCAACTGTCCATGAGAAAATCATTCTCCACTGAGATCAACTCCAGTCACGCTAAGTGTCTGATCCTGTGCTTTGTTTATAGTCATACCAAAGCAGACTCTTACTCGGAATTGTACTCGTTTGAATTGATAAGGCAAATATGAAGGAATCATAGGGATTCTGGGTACTAAGACCGTTTCCCTTGTGCCACAGCTAGTTAAGATAGTTGCTTCAATGGAACAGTTTTTCAAAGTGTTCACTACCAATCGCGCCCCAGTGCATAACTTTGGTGGGTGTAAATTCCGCAGCAATATGATAGGCACTCCCACTTTTAAAATAAGCTTGTTTGGTGGCAAGCCAGAAGGAAGTAAAGAATTTAGGAATTCTGTAGGGTAATGAACAGCTTCTTCACTATCGACTACTGCGTCTACTGAGTAATATACTTGAGCCTGGGCAGTGAATTTAGAGAACACCAAGTCATTAATTTTCAAAACTCGTTCGTTTGTCGGCGATAATATTGCCCTTTCTTTAAACTATGAATGAGACTTGTTAGATAAACGCTATCAATCAATTCTTGAATGCTGCTTACTAAAACACAGAAATCGTGACTGAGGGTAATTTTCCCGTCAATGACCGGTACATCTCCATTTCCGACTCTAAGTAACAAATTAGCAAACAGGCTATTATCTTCTGAAGATAAGAGTACTCTCATGTTAGTTTTGAGGGCCAATTTTGTTATATCCGGCCAGATATAAGATCTTTTTAATGAAGCGTTCACTTCGCCGGCTCTCGTTCCTCTGGTAACAACTGGTAAGATTTGACGAAAATCTCCGACGAACAAAACTGTGCAGCCACCCATAGGTGTGTTCCGATTCCTTAGATCACGCAAGGTCCTATCTACAGCTTCAACGGAAGTTTTGGGCGACATTGTAGCCTCATCCCATACAACTAAAGAACACTTTTGGATTAAACTGGCAGTGTTACTTTGTTTTGAAATATTACATACGCTTCCATCATTACTGATGACTTCCAAAGGAAGTGTAAATGTTGCAAGAAGCTGCTCTTCCCCCTACCAAAAGAGTGGCTGCAATTCCAGATGATGCGATGGCAAGAGCAATACTACCAACAGGCCTCACTTTGGCGAGCAACAAATTAATCAAGAACGATTTGCCTGTGCCTCCAGGGGCATCGAGAAAAAATATCTTACCTTCCTTCTTAGTGATGCTAGATATGATGGTGCCATAAGCTTGTTTCTGATCGTGGTTCAGACGGTGTTCTTCTTCAGCAACGGTTTGAAGGAGCCGAGGACGAAGTCTTTCTTTCTCTTGTGACAATCAAGAAATTATTTGTTGCTTTGTTTCATTGGTGATAAGCGCTTTTTATTTTTCGATGTCAATGAACTATGACCTATATTCGTTTTACATTTCGGCATGATGGCTTAAAATCACTGACTGGACTATTAATTATAACGAATTCTTGAATGGCGAGGTGCATGAAACACAAATCCCCCCTCCGTCCAATCTTAAATTGACTGTGTATTTTGCGGAACGAAAAGTTCACAGGCGAAATGACGAAAAGCCTATGGTTTGCTGCTGGCTGTAACAGGGATGATAGACTCGCCCTTATCTAGCTCGTAAACTGTCGCCTCAGTAATTGAATGGACATGGTTGGAAGAAATGAAAACGTAAAACCACTTATAGTGGGCGGTGTATTGAAGATAGAGATATTCTCTCAGGGACTTTTTTGTAGAACTTTTCATGCTGAACAATTCTTACACTAATAGTACTTAGATCTTTTTAACGGTTTGCGCTCGGACGCCAGGTTTCTTTTCGACTTTTTTACTGAATTCGTTACTGCTCGGCTTCCTTTGATCACAAATAAATAATTTCCTGCATAAATCATCCTCGAGATATCCTTTACAGAATGGTGAAAACTGCATCAAAATCCATCCATAGGTTCTCGAGATTACCCGTGACATCCAAGAATCGGGGACTTAGTTTTGTACTAAGTAGAGATATTACCGTCGATACAATTTAATGGTAGTTTATTCCAATTCCGAGCTGATATGGCCAAGCAATTAAGCTAAGCTCATACGTAAACATTGTCAAAATCGTGCTAATATGTTAATAGAATTAACAAACCAATAGTTTAAAAATCACCTCACTACTTCTTTCCGCCAACTCTCACCTGTCATATCGATTGTAGGTCAATTGAATAGTAATACTTTGATCTTTCACTCTTCTACTTGCAACAGTACTGCTCTATAATGCATCACAATTCTCCATAATACGTCTGTACTACGTATTAGAGTTTCCATAAAACAACTATGTTCTAAAAAACCTTACCACTTCTTTCAATAAAAATTCAATTCTCCTAAATACGTCTACACTACGTATTATCATCGCTGCTACCCTCTCATTACAACAGTAAATGCATACACGGCATAACAAAACTTACATGTCATTGTAAACTTGACATCAGAAATCTCACACTAGTTCTTTACTTCAATATTAATTCAATACGATCTTCAAAATATACTTTAGTTACTTCATTGCCTTAATACTTTTATTTATCTTGACCTTATATTACAGTACATGAACTGTCTTTGGTTTACTTTCATAGTTACTATGTTTAAAACAACAGTTGTTAATATTTAATAAGAATACAATTAATTAACACCTCACTGGTCATATCGTATTGCTTCAACGTAATATTTAAAAGTCAACAACAATAACATTAATATTGCAAAAGGTTTACTACAATTCTCGTTGTTCAACATATCACGATTTATAGGGATGCAAATTCACCTAAATCTGATATATTCAAAGTGTCTACTCATAAAAATTGAACTATCGTAAAGACTTGACTAGTCTTACTAAAAAAAAAAACTTTAAATGACATCCATAGATCCAAATTATTATACATTCAAGTGTATTTCCAGTCCTAACAATTGTTGTATCAAATATAACATCAAGTTCTATCATTGCAAATATTCTTGCCTAGATCGTCGAAATAAAATAAAATTAAACATGAAGCCAATGTTTTATCTTCGAAGTATCTTCATCCAAACTAATGTTCTTCTTACGACGTTATTATCTCAAACGAAAATATTAACGAATTTAAGAAAGTATTCTTAAATTAAAAATCCCACATATCTAAATTCAACTTCAAAAATACAATCCAAATCGTAGATAAAATTATCGAATATTTAAATCTGTTAAATTAATTAGGGATCATAAAATATCCCAAAATTCTCCTTTAAATTCAATGAAATATTAAATTACTAAAACAATGGTGAACTGTTGCTCCAAAATCAATTCAAAGTACCAAACAAACTACATAATAAATCTTCTTCTACCTTGGCGGAATCTAGACGATCTTTGGAAATAAATGCCGTACTGGACAGTATTCCCCATTCTGCTATTCTCCTGCCTGCACTCGCCTTCTTCCAAATGAACTGCATTTTCGAGACTCGAACTCCGTCTGGAATCGAACTGCACCATCCTGGACTCTGGATTCAACTCGAACCAGTTTTCAAGCATTGGACCGTGTAATGGCCCTGATCCAATCTTATTCGTTCTTCTTAGCGCTGATCTTAGATGATTCTTCTTCTTCTTCTTCCTCTTCTTCACTTTAAAGTTGATATATGTAGCTTTGTTCTTAAGTTTCTCCATATTTTAGAATTTTGTAGATAGTAAGTTGCTCAAAATATTCCAATTCTGCAATGCACATCATATTCCTTACGCATTTTGTTTAAGTTGCCATAACGAACTCGCTATCGTTGATGTATAACATTCCTCTCAACTTCAGAATGTCTGACATAGTGGAAATTATAATAATGAAAAATAATTTCACTAGGCTATAGATGCTTGCAGTCAATGTTTGCAGGATCACTTCAATATTAGATGCGTGATATCGCTGCTATACCGTAACTTATTGGTTTTTATGCTGTACACAATGTTCATTAATCACCGCTGAGGTATTCTCTTGTTGAATACAGTCTTATAATTATTAAATACTGCTTCACTGTTCGTAGAATTCGTTGTTTTAATGTTGAAGTATATTTGCTGCTGTATATTGAAACGTCGAAGACAATTCTTAACATTCACTGGCTTTGAATACTGTTCTTTACACTTTTAATAGCTTCCAACTCACTTTATCTGATGCCCGGCTTTCTATAAAATGACCCGCACAACTGCCGTGATTCCCGCTAAATGTCCAAGTCGCGCACTCCGCATTAGCCTCGCACTGGGCTCGAACAACTTCCACGTCTATACCCCTCGCCGTTTTGCAATCAAAGGACCACGATTCTCGCTCACAACTCTTCTTCTTAGTGCCTTGAATCCCGCGCTATCACAATTGAGCGCTAAACATTGGTGGTACATTGTAAAATGACCTCAATCTTTGTAACACGAATTCAACTTTCATTTTAAAAACGATGGAAATTCTGCGTATTTCCATGTTTAATAATGTCGGATAACCACATTAATAATAATTATTTCTCTAAATCACATTCTAATGAGAAGCTATTGTGTTTGTAACTTTAATCCCTTCTTTATCTCTCCTCCAGAGCATCAGCCATTCACATTTATTTTCCCTGTTGCTATGACGTTCTCTGCTGAACAATGGTGACTCAAGCCAAGGTGATGATGAAGATCGTGTGGCCTCCGGAGAGGCCGAGTGCAGGTCTTTCTAATTGACGCCCGTGGGCGACCTGCGTGTCGTAATGAGGATGAAATGATGATGAAGACGTCACATATACCCAGTCCCCGAGCCAGGGGATTTAACCCCAGGAGATTAAAATCCCTGATGGCTCGGCCAGGAATCAAACCCGGGGCACGTCGGGCCAAAGACTAGCGCGCTAACCATTTATCCACGATCCGGACTCAAGCCAAGGTTAAATTTAGCTAAGACATCGCTTCTCTGCCTTTTTTCCCCCCACGGGAATCAACCTTTCTCTTTTATGATGGAATGGTGAGACATTTACCCTTTCTCGAAATACATGCTAGTTAGCACGATTCTAGCGTTCAGCCTTCCCGTGTTAAAACGTATCATGGGATTTAAAATAATGACATTTTATTCAATGCGCTTTTAAAATTCGGGGTCAGTACTTACCGTCAGGCCACGGCCGCCTCCATCCCTCTTCCTTGTCTATCCCTCCCATTCTTCCCATCCCGTCCCATCCCTCATGAGGTTCGCTTTGCAGGTGAGGCCGACTGAGCGAGGCGCTAGTCCCGCCTCGCCAGTTGGATCACCCGTCCCGATGTCAAGATCCAGGCCACTGCCCGTAGAGGCGGTAAAGGTGGGATCCCTCACTGAGTCCGTGGGAAAGGCCTACCTGGAGGGTAAACTGACTACGAAAAAAAATTAATTAACGCAGGTATTGGCCATGTAGGCCTATTTTATTTTCAGGACGGGTGGGAAGGGATTTTGGAAGGAAATCGGCCGTGGACCTATTGAAAGGAACCGTCGCGGCATTTGCCTGGTGGTGAAAATGGGAAACCACGAAAACAATTTTCAGGACGGCCGAGGTGGGATTCGAACCCACACTCTCCCAATGCCAGGGAGGCACAATGTAGCGCGTTAGCGCTCTCGGCTACTGCAGCTGGTAGGTTACGAGAAATTAAAAAAGGATACGAGAAATAAAAACGAGATTTTAATGAATTTGCACCGCCGCCATACTTAAGTTCTCATAAATTCCAGTAAATTAGACGCCAATATATTAAGGCTTGTGTGAAGATATACCGTGCCAAGTTTCACAGCACTCGTATGAAAAGTTGCGAGAAAATCCATTTAAATATTTAAATTTCTCGTCACCGCCATGTTGTATTTGTGCTCACCAGGGCATTGAAAGTCCCATAGGTAAAGTTATGTTAATACCCTTTATCAACATACGAAATTTCAGTTTCATTACTGTAAACGATTCGTAGATATTGAGAACCGTCTAAATATATCGGATGGTCGCTATGTTAGATTGTTATATATGTAGGCCATAGAATTATGTACCATTAGATGAAGATTATTGCGTAGGCTCATTATTCAAACGTTCACATCGATCGCATAATTAGGACACAAGAAATAAAAACTTAACTTTAAAATTTCGCACAACTTTCATCTTGAGTATATGAAAATAATTGAATTAAATTAGATGCCAATGGATTAAAATTTGTATAAACATTTACCGTACCAAGTTTCACTGCGCTCGGATGTTTATATCGCGAGGAAAGTCCATTTAAATGTTTTAACTTCGCTTGGCCGCCATGTTTATTTTGTACACAACAGGTTTTTGAAAGTTACATTGGTGAACTTATAGTAGTATCCGTTATCACCGTGGAAAATATCAGGGTGATATCGGTAACTGTTGCGGAGATGTAGTATGCCAGTGAAATATTTCGCGTGGCTGCCATGTCAGATTGGTGAAACATATTAAAATTTGAAAGGTACGGTCTAGGTTGGACGAAGGAGTGGCATGTACTTGCCGAGTTTCATTGAAATCGCGTTGGCCGTTTAGATTTTATTAGGGACGCACCGACAAAAGGTGATTTCATAAGCCTATTTTTTTTTTCACAAATGGAAATAGGCTAAAAATATAGCTTTCTTCTTACAAAAAATTGATTGGCCAGGGAAAGGGAGTTTCTTCTATCAACAATAGGCAATCCAAAAATAAATTCATAATCTGTTTTGATTATTTATTTATTTTTTATTTTTTTTCAGTTCGCGTGATTTGTTTCTTATCTGCAACAAGTAGTTCCGTGAAGAACTAAATATCCCACTGGTCATTTCCATTAAAATTATCCTGCCCATTACAAGGAATTTCGGAGAAATATCTATATAAATATTTAAATTTCGCATCACCGCCATGTTGGATTTGTGTTCATCAGGTTATTGAAAAGCCCATAGGTGAAATTATGTTAATAGTCTCTATCAACTTACAAAATTTCAGTTTGATTGCTGTAATAGATTCGTAAATATTGAGAACCGTCGAAATATTTCGGATGATCGCCATGTTGGATTGTTCTCTATGTAGGCCATAGAGTAATATACCATTAGATGAAGAATGTTACAAAGATTTATTTTTCAAACATTCACTTCAATCGCATGATTAGGAAACAGAAAAATATAAAAATAATTTCAAAATTTCGCACAGCCGCCATCTTGTTGTTATGAGAAAAATGAATTAAATCAGATGCCAGTAGATTAATTCTTATATAAACATTTATTCTACGAAGTTTCACTGCACTCAGGTGATTTAATCTCGAGAAAATGCCATTTAAATATTTTAAATTCGCTTGGCCGCCATGTTGGTTTTGTAATTACCATGTATTTTAGCATTACATAGCTGAACTTAACTGAGTATTCTCTATCACTGTACATAATTTCAGGGTGATAGTTTCAGAGATATAGAATGCCGGTGAAATATTTCGTACAGCCGCCATGTTGAATTGATGAGACGTATTAAAATTTGAAGGCCACAGTCGGGTTCGTTGAAATCGCTCCAGTCGTTTAGATATTATTAGGGGGAATCACACACATACGCACACACACACACACATGGAAAATGGGTGATCTCATAAGCCTATTTTTTTCATGAATGAAAATATGCTAAATTGTTCGACGCAATAAGTATCCGGGGCTTGGTAAAAGGTAGCATCCTGGAATTTGCCTGATGTGAGTGTGGAAAAATCCTCATACAATAGGCCTACTGCGGATTTTCTTATTAAAACACTTTTTAGATTTCGGTCTTGATTGGCCTAGCTGACAACTGCAATTTTTGACTAGGTGTAACGAAGTTGATGTGAACTCATTTATACAATTAATTTCCAATTAATAGCAAAGTAGCGGGATGATTCTATACAGTGTAAAGGGTCAACATAACGAATTATCAGCACCCATGCCCTGCCATGCCCTGAGCTACGCCCAGTGCTGGATTAACCATAAGGCACAATATGCAATTGCCTGGGGTCCTCGGTTCAAATGGGCCCCCAAAAAATGAAAAAAAAAATGGAAAAAATAGATTTTTTTTGTGGAAAAAATGTCAAATAAATTAGGTACCAAAAAATGAAACTTAGAATTACAGTCCTAATTTTACAGTTTAATATCTTGGTTTATACTTCGTAAAGTGCTGTTCGTAAATTCTCTCTGCCCGGAGTTTTCCCATAAACTTAATCTTCTTCTTATACTTCCAATTCATAAATAACTTAACTATTGTTTGACACATTCCAAGTCAATCGAAATTTCAACTTTCTGTTCGCTCTATTGTTTAAGGATTGGAAGCAATTACTGATACTCCCACGGTCGGATCCCAAAATTCCCAAAATGCCATGACTATTTGAATTAACTGATAAATCCCCACCACCATCCCCTCCTCTTTATTAGCCATAGATAAGTTCGGAAAGAGTTTTTCCAAATTCTGGAATTCTGGTCTGTAGAGTAATTTCGGAAACAAGTAACGTGCTCCCGCTTGAGTTCAGACTTCAAATCGGCGCTTTTGTGATCGATAATTTTAATTCGTTAGTGTTCGATGAACAGTTTTATCTGTGTATCGGGTTGAATTAAAACCCCAACTCAAAACTGTCTTCACGTACATATTTGAGTGGTGCACAAAAAAGAAAACTTGCCAAAGACAAACATTACCGAGAAAGTGTGGTGTTAGAGAAAGTGCCAAAACTGACTAAATATTTCCTTCGGAATGAAACCTCTTCAAATTCATCGGAAAATCAAGGATCTGCCTCTAGCAATGGACCAAGGAGGCAAAACAAAATGAACACTGGTCACGCAGAAGACCCAGTCATTTCAAGGTCTCAAACATCCAGTTCTTCTTCCGAGGATGAAAATGAAGCTGGACAACCAGGCGCCGAAAATTTGAACCGTTTCACTGATCCAGGACATTGGGGAAAATTAACCAGTGAAGACATACAGTTTTGGGTTACACATGGTCCGTCAAATTGTAAAAATTTGACTGGACCGTTTGAATCGTCCAACCGTCGATATGATAAGGAATCAACGTCAAATTATTGCTCCCAAAATGTATTCTTTGGAAAGAAACCGAATGGAGAGAATACAAAACGAGATTTTCTCATTTTATACACCTGCGAAAGGTAAGCTTTGATTAACAATTGAGCAATTCGTGTATTTATGATACATTGACAGTTTTTGAAATGTTATGCTATTTTTATAACAAAAAAAACCGATTGAAATTAAGTTTTATTTTTCTGTTTTTGGAATTCGAATTCAATTTTATTCGTTTCCAGACTTCAATAAGTAGTCCCTTATATGTAACAACGTGGTATTTTTGAGCACCATATGCACTTCTGGTAGTTTGGTCCAAATTATCAGCAGCGAGCGTATCACGCAAAGTTTATTAAAACGCCACCAAAACTTTAGATATTTTTACAAGAATAAGATCAATTTTTTAGATAATTTATGTTGATCAGTTTGCTTTCTTCGGACTGTTAGTCAATCGTATTCGTTTCAACTTTTTAAAATTATTAATTATAATTATAAACTCTTTTATTTAACTTCACTTGTGGCAAATCAAATCTTGCAACAACAATTTTGAATATTTCTATCTTACCAAAACGAATCAAATTTTGCATAGTTGTGTAACTTTAAATTACAAATAAATTGTTAAAAAAACACTCTTTTAGTAAAATAATAATACGATCATACAAAAAAATCAAAAAAATACACAACAGAAGCGCAAAAGCAATACAAAAAAGTCAAAAGTGATTAAACATTTTAAGAAACGTTTTCATTTAACATAAAAGGCGACACTAAAAAAACAAAAAAACAATTCAGGTAAATTTATTAAATTCATTGATATTCAATAAATGATCGAAATTTTTATGATCAATAAATTATCGAAAATACATCGTTTTTTGGAGAGGTACGATGCTACTTTTTAATCTCCAGACTAAAAGGGTTAACATTTTAGTTACGGATTTTATGTCTTGAATACCGTTTAATTCATTTTTGTTCTCAAATTATAATATATTTTTTTGTTTTATTTTCAGGCCGAGTCTATTGCATTCTTTGCAAGTTATTTTTGCCGCCAAAAAAATCGAACAGACCTGCGCGTGAAGGGTATGATGATTGGAAAAACATCGGGATTCATTTACAGCAGCATGAGAAAAATTTGAATCATCGGGAGAGTGTGCTAATTAACCTGTAAAAACGGAAACATGTACATTTGCCAGATCTATTCAGAAATGGACTACTTGAAGAAAAAAACTATTGGCGCGATGTTATAAAACGAGTGGTTGCTGTTATAATCACTCTGGCAGAACGAGGATTGTCATTCCGAGGTACGAACGAGCACTTTGGAAAGCTGGATAATGGGGAATTATGTAGGTATACTTGAACTTCTTGGGCAGTTTGATCCATTTTTGCGGGATCATATTGTACGATGCGGGAATGCTGGAAATGGTGTTCCTTCGTATTTATCCATAACGATCTGCGAAGAGATAATATACATCATGGGCAAAAAAGTTAGATCATATATTTTAGAAGAGGAGTCTCTAGGTCTATATTACAGCCTCTCCGTTGATTCAACTCCCGATGTATCGCATATAGATCAATTGTCATTTGTGCTCCGGTATGTTTCACCAAAAGATCACAAACCAGTTGAAAGGTTTATATCTCTTCTTGAAACAGATGGTCATACTGGTGAAAGTTTGAAAACTCAAATTGTGAACTTCGTCACTGAAGATTGCGGTTTGGAAATTCAAGATGGTAGAGGACAGTGCTTTGACAACGCACCAAACATGTCTGGAAAGTATCAGGGTCTGTAAGCCAGAATATTAGAACTGAATAAAAAATATGCGATTTATGTTCCTTGCGGTACACATTCCCTCGATTTAGTTGGACAATCTGCCGTTAAATGCTGTTTTTACGCAGTTGATTATTTTTCGATAATGCAATCATTGTATAACTTCTTTTCTGCAAACCCTCACCGTTGGGGCGTGTTGAAAAATTATATCAAAAACGCAAAAACTTTGAAATTATTGTCGGATACGCGCTGGGAAACACATGCTAATGCAACGAAAGCGGTTTAAGATTCGTTTCATAAAATTGTCGAGGCTTTAGAAAGCCTTGAAGATGACAAGTCGGAAAATAATGACACTCGGCATGAAGCGGGGTGCATCGCAAACAGAATGCAAATATTCGAACTCGGGTTCATGTTAATTTTGTGGGATTCAATTTTGACTTCTATGCGTGCAACAAGCTGAACAGATCGACTTACAAACGTGTGCTGCCTTGTATAAATCTTTAGACGAAAAGTTAGGCATGTTCCGTGGTAAGTTCGATATTTTAGAGGAAAAAGCTAAGACATTGTTACCTGATGTATCGTATTCTAAAAATCGTCGCTTAAAAAAAAACGAACGACGGAGGCGCTCCTGAAGTCGAATTTTTGCCTCGTGAGAGTTTCAGAATAATAGGTCTTCTCGAAATCATCGATAAACTCAATGTCGAAATTAAAAAAGGGCAAAAGTTTATATGGACGTTTCCAAGAAATTTGCATTTTTGAATAATTTTTCAATGAGCGATGAATAACTCTGTGAAGCGGTAAACAATTTGGTTGGCTTTTATGATAAGGATTTGGAAGAATTTTCAGCTGAACTGAAACATTTTCATTCTTATATAAACAACAGATACACCGCTGCCGAATAATTTCATAGTCAGTTGTATGAGATTTTAATGAAAGCTCTCCGATTTTTTAAAACTTTAATGATAACGAACTGTACTGTGGAACGTTCTTTTTCACAGTTGAAACGAATTAAAGCGCCTCGAAGAGCTACTATGCGTCAAGAACGACTGGACATATTAAGTCTTCTCTGCATAGAATCAGGTATTTTAAGGAAAAACAACTTCGATGATGTTATTTAAACTTTCTGCGAAACAAAATGCAGAAAAAAGTTTTTCTGAAAATGTACGTATGATCTAAAATGTAGTCTACTCATTATTCATTGATCATTTGTAAATAAAATCTCTTTCAAAGTTATGACTGACTTTTTTATGAAAAAGGAAAAAGGCCCGTCAAATTAACAATTGCCTAGGGCCACTGTGAGTCTTAATCCGGCACTGGCTACGCCTATCGGCAAACAACTGAATGTAAACATTTGATCTCTAGCCTCCAGCTCCCCCTTTAGGCGTGGTGAGCGACAACGTGCTTAGCTTTGTTGTGGGAGTTCTTAGCCTATTTTGAGAACATAAGCTTATGAGAAAACTTTCTGTCTGTGACCGTGTGAGTATGTGGGTATGTGTGCACCCCATTCCCCCAAAAGAGTTGTGATTGCCTGGAGCAATTTGAATGAAACTTCGCAAGGACGTACTACTGCGCCATCCAACTCAGACCTTGCCTTTCAAATTTCGATAATTGTCACCAATTCAACATCGCGGCCAGGCAAAACATTCCACCAGTGCTTAATATCAACTATTGCAGTAATGAATCTGACATTTTGATTGATCATAAAAGACTATAAAGTAAGTTCTAGTATGTGACTTTCAACAACCTGGTAAGCACAAAACTTACATGGTGGCCATGCAAATTGCAAATATTGAAATGGGTTTTTCTGGCGACTTAATAGTCTAAATGGAGTGAAACTTAGCATAGTAAATCTTTACTTAGCACTTAATATATTGAAGTCGAATTTAATTCAATTGTTATGAAAAATTCATGATGATGCGAAATTTTAAAAGACATGTATTTTTTTCTTGTGCCCTAATCAAGAGATCAAAGTAAAACGCTGTTAAATGAATCACTTCAACAATATTTATCTGCCGGTACATAAATCTATAGGTCGCTCCCGTAGCGTAGCGGTTAGCATGGTTAGCTGCCGCTCCGGAGGTCCTGGGTTCGATTCCCGGCTCTGCCACGAACTTTGAAAAGTGGTATGAGGACTGGAACGGGGTCTACTCAGCCTCGGGTGGTCCAAATGAGTAGAGGGGGTTCGATTCCCACCTCAGCCATCCCCGAAGTGGTTTTCCGTGGTTTCCCACTTCGTCTTCGGGCAAATGCCAGGATGGTACTGCCCCCGAAAAATGAATTATTTGCGATGAAAATGGGATTATTTTTGAAGCCCAATAATAAAATTTAACCAATTGATGCTGGAACTTTGCACAAACCAGTCGTGTTGCTACGTTGAGCCAGGAGGGAGACTCCGTCACGTGATATTATTGCGCAACCGAAGGTTCGAGAAGCTTAGAATTGACCTAGCAACAGCGAACAATCCAAGAAATTGTTAAAATATTGTTATAAATTACACCATTGGATATAGGCCCACAGCCAATAAGGAGAAGTCTTAGAGAAGACGGGAGTTCCTTCAACTAAATTTTATGGAGAATTATCACATTTAGGCCCCAAGAGAGTCATTTTATGAATTGATAATGTGAAGAATATTATAAGAAAACATTATAAATATTTTAGAAGTCGACAGGAGGTCGAAATACGTCAGAATAAGCATTTTTCTAGTGCCCGCTAAATTTTTCGAGGGAACGAAAAATGGTGGCTAGATCTGGTGTCTTGGAGGGGAGACGCAAGGCATCAGGGCTCTTGTCCCTGCGAAGTTGGAACTCTCCGGAATGGGAGAGTTGCAGTCCCGAAGGTCTTAGCCGAGTCCGAGAGAGGTTGACTCGTGGAGACACCGCAGATTGAGGGTAGATAGTGGAGATCGCCGTGCTTGCGATATAGGTGAAGTTGCGAGGAGTGTTAATGCCGCAATAACTTTTGACTATTCGATATTAGAACAATCATTTTAACTACAGTCGCTAGTGCAGAACATATAGAAGCGTGTTACAAACTTTCAGCGCGATTAAAGGAAGATTTTGAGAACTACAGACGTTTTAGAAACGAAATAGAAAATTAACGGAAACCAGCGCAGTAAAGCATTTTAGTTCAGGCCAGACTGCAGCGAATACAGATCCGTGTGCACAGATTCACGTGAGTAACAGTGATCGACATATTATTATTGAGGAACTATATTGTTACACCAGTATGATGACTGTGTATATTGAACGAATGAAGACTTTTAAGAACTGTAATATGATTGAAATTATGGACTAAGAAAGTATGTGCGCCAGGAATACATTCATGACAGAGTAGTATATTCAACAATGGAGCTTCAATAAGGAGATCGTTCATGATTGTCTACTTTTCGAGCAAGCATGAGACGTTATGTACAACCACATTCTAGTACATTATCGTCATACATGAGCTCGGACTTAACACCAGTGACTACATAATAATATTCATAGTCCATCTCAATGAATAGTTTATATACGAGTGAGGTCCATGACTTCCATTTCGAATTTACTTCGGAATATGAAGCTGAACTTTCAACACTACTCGATAATATAAGGAAGCTGTATCATGACGGAGAAACGAAGCGACAAGAATATTTTCAAGATGTCCAGGGATTTCCCGGCAACAAAGAAGATGAAGGATGGGAGTCCGCAGTTCGATCCCAGATGGAGCTTGATGTTTTCCGGAAGAGGGAGTCCTCCCTTGTCCGAGGTTGTCAGTTCGAGGGGACGAACTAGGGTCCAACCTAGTTCCTTGAGGGATGAAACAACTGAGTATTATCTAATACTTAACTAGAACTTCGAGATCTCCAGTCAAGGTAGCAGTGTTTATTAATTTGTAGTTAGAGCATTACAGTGGCATTCTAGAGTAATTCCTTTATCCATATTTCGACACAACTATTATGTATTCCATGTAACAACATTTTATTCTACGAGATCATTTGTGGTGATCGCCTTTCGACATTTTCATATTGTTTGTCTACGATCCAGTTTCTGAACTGAGATATTTAACTTGTTTAGGGAATCAGTATTCCTGTAATTTTCATTAAGGAACAGTAAATTTATTTTTGACATTTATGAATTCATTTGGAATTCAGGTGATGGACATTTTCGTCTATGTTACCAATTAAATTATTTTATTAATTAATTTGGCCTTCTTATTCGTCGAGAAGAAACTTGAAGACAGAAGAAAGAAACAATGGTATATTGTGAAATATCACAGCATCGTTATGAACTTAGCATCGAGTTGGAAAGAAACATTTAACTTGCAATCGATGAAAGTCATAAGAACTCATAGACATTCGTTCAGAATGGAGACACATTCCGAATTTGACGAACTGTATATTTTATTGGAGAAATCTAAGATCTTTCAGTCAAATAAAATTATTAGAGAGTTGAATCTTCTTGGAAGATTACTATCATTCGACGGTAGGGAATTCCTAGCTAGATTACCCCGTCGAGATTGATATTTATCGGACTTACAGAAATAACACTTGTAGTTATTTATTCACGATGAGTAATATAACATCATGTTGTAGTCGTGATATTCCTCCATCTGTGAAGGTGAAACCAGAGAAGGAATGGAGAGACAGTACAGTATTTTTTAAATGTATACGCAACAGTTTGGAGATATCCCAGTATCGTTTTAAAGTAAATGCAAGGGGGTCTCTCACGCTTTGTCCAAAAGTCGTTCGCATGTATAAAGATAATGGATTAATAACTGATGTAATTCCTTGAAATACCAGCGATTGGTTTGACAACGCTGAGAAGTGTGCCCAATTCAATGAATGCTAGTTTTGTGGAGGAGAAGATGATAACCTTTATGTGTGTATTACAGTGTTTGTAATTCCGTATCCAGATGGTATACGAGGAGTCGTTTGCGAGGTAGTTACCGCATTGTATTAAAGTCGTTGCTTAGGCAAGACTATTTGGCACTATGCCATAGGATGTGAGTTTGTAGAACTCCTTTTGATTTTATACACGACTTTGGGTATGTGGAGACGGTAGGGTTGTACCAAAATTTAGACGAGAAGACGGATATTGACGTCTGTTATGTATTACTTTTGATGATGATCACGTCCCATGAAGTCGGCGTCGACTCCTAGCGACTGTATGGATGAACTGTCTCCATATGATTCGGTCTTCAGCCATATACTTCAGATCCTTCAGTGACATATTCATGTTTGATTTGATGGAGTCGATCCATCTCAATGCTGGCCGCCCTCGTCTCTGAGACCCTTCCACCTTTCCAAGCATAATTGTCTTTTCCAACGAATCAGAACGCCTCATAATGTGTCCAAAATATGCCAGCTACAATCGTGTTATTAATGCTTCAAGAGACAGATCTGGTTTGATTCTTTGAATCACCCATACATTCGTCTTCTTGGCTCTCCAAGGAATACGCAGTATCCTTCTCCAACACCAGAGCTCAAAAGCATCAATATACTTCCTATCTCGCTTCCTTATGGTCCAGCTTTCGCAACCATATGTAGCTATGGGAAAGACTAGTGCCTTAACCATTCTAATTTTAGTAGGCAAAGAAACATCGGAACACTTGAAGATTTTATCCAGGCCTTTAAAAGCTGCACTTCCTAGGGCAAGTCTTCGGCGAATCTCTTGACTGCTTGAGCCACTGCTACTAATGGTTGATCCCAACAAACCGAAACAATTCGCCTCTGTGATTATCTTATTATCTATCATAATGTTTGATGGTAAACCTGTTGTCATTAGTTTTGTCTTGTTGACATTCAAGTACAAGCCCATGATTTCACTCTGTTCTTTAACTTGCATAATGATATCCTCGAGCTCTTCCTTGCTTTCAGCAACCAAAGTGGTGTCATCTGCATACCTCAAGTTGTTTATATTCAATCCACCAATCTTAAAACCTTGAGGTGACTCATCCAATCCAGATTTCCTCTTGATGTACTCAGCATACAGATTGAATAAGTAAGGCGAAAGTATACAGCCTTGTCGCACACCTTTACTAATAGGAAACCACTCTGTTTCACCATGCTCAGTTTTAACATTAGCTTCTTGTCCCAAATATAGGTTACGCATCAGGACAATGAGATGTTCAGGTATGCCCATCTGTCTAAGTACATTCCACATCTTCGCATGATTCACACTATCAAAGGCCTTCCTGTAATCTATAAAGCACATGTACAGCGCCTTCTGGTATTCCTTTGCTGTTTCCATCATCCAACGTACATCACTAATAATGTCCCTGGTTCCTCTACTTTTCCTAAAACCAGCTTGATTAGCGGACATTTCACGTTCCATGTAAGGTTCTAATCTTCGTTGTATGATTTTCAACATCACCTTGCTGGCATGTGATATCAGAGCAATTGTGTGAAAGTTGGAGCAGTCAAACAGGTCTCCCTTTTTGGGTATAGGAATAAAGATGGATCGTTTCCAATCTCTGGGCCAAGTGAATGTTTTCCAAATCTGTTGACATATTGCAGTTAAAACTGTAACAGACGTTTCTTCTGTTGCTTGCCATATTTCAGCTGGAATTCCATCAGTTCCTGAGGCCTTGTTTTGTGCCAATGACTTTAATGCTATTCTGACTTCATATTCTAACACTTGTGGTTCTAGATCAAATTCTGCCTCTTGGAATGAGTCGTCACTTCTTATCTCTAGACCATACAAGTCCTCTGTATAATCTTTCCATCTCTGTTTAATCCCTTCACCATCATTAATCGCATTACCATTAGCATCCTTGACCATTCCAATTCTTGGCTGAAACTTCTTTCTTACGGTGGAAATATGTTGAAAGGCCCTTCTCATGTTACCTTTTTTATTTTCTTCTTCCAAATCAGTACAGATCTTGTCATAGTACTGCTGCTTATCTTTGCGGACATTTCTCTGAAAATCTCTATTCAAAAGAGTCATGAGTTCCCTATTCTTCTGAATTTTGGCTTCCTGCCTTCTCTTCGCTATTTTAATAGTTTCTGATGTCATCCAATGTGACGTTCTCTTTTTCTCAACCTTTATTAAGCACGATTATGTAAATGCGTATGTCTTGCCTTAGTTGGTCGAACATATCCGACTAAATATGACTACGAACCAGTAATGACAATTGTGCAGTAGTATTTCAAAAGATGAGGAAGATTGTTTGGATCCCATTAAGTTGCGGTAGGCTTTAATGCGAGATCAGAGCTGATGCTCTTTTGTATATACAGATAACATTTTTATTATTATAATAGCTCTCGCTATTAATTGTAACCCAGGTTCATGATGTAAATAACCTTTATATAATTATTCAATCAAGGGAATACCGTGTTAATATTAATAAGTTGTCTGATGTTTTTGAAAAGTACATAGGGTGAAAGTCGATATGTTTTGAATGAGTATTGCTTATTGTTCACTATGGATGGGAACAACTCCGTCGGGATATCACGACGCGAGAGGATAAATGCAATGTTGTGTGAAAGTTTTATGTATTTCGAACGAGGGATGGCTGGAATATTTGCTATTTTGTTACAAGTGAATGGGATTTCATTGCTATAATTTTGCGACAGAGAGGTGTATTCTTGTCAGACTGCATACGAACGAGGGTTCGCTTGTAGAACTCGTTCTAGCCCAAGGCCAATGCTTGGCCCACAAATGAAAAGGGTTATTGTCAATGCGTCAATTCATGAATGAAATCAGCCGGCAGCCCGGTGAAACAACGGTTTTATTATATAACGCAGTTTCATGACTCAGGCACGCACCGAGTGTGCGCAGGTGTCCTTTAAAAGCGCGGCAGAAGAATGTGAAGCACGCCAGTCTCTGTTAATTGTTTTAACTTGTAGAAAAGGCTTAGGCCGACAAAAATTAATGTCCCGGTGTTCTAGAAACACGGCTTTTCAGTGGCGTAGATGAGGAGAGGAGTGAATGAGTGTGTGTGATTTTATTAATTAATTGTATGTGTGTTTAGATTTAGTTTACTTATGTTATTAAATTGTTTAGTTCGTTGTTAGACGTCGTGTTAGTTTGATTTATTTTAGATATAGAGAGATGACACTGTGAAACCCCCATTTCAGGTCTGGAGCTGACTACGTGAACCCCGAGAGAAAACCAAGGTAGGTGCTCGCCTTGAGCTAAGTGCATATATGTAATTCACAGTTTAATCGTATTTACTTCTGCGTATGTTCTCGAGGATCATGTCGGAGTGGATTTTTGATTAGTAATTTAGCCGGTGCAGTCATTATCTACAATCCAGCTTTGCTACGGATATCCGACAGAGCTCCTCTCGAATATACGGGCACAGTACTTTATCGGTATTTTATGGTCCAAAATACGGTACATTTTCAGTGCGGGAGGTCAACACGCCAGGAAGCCAGTAACCCAGTTTATATTATGTAACTAGCAGCTGATTCGGTGCCGCGCGGCAGTTCCGAGGAGCTCCGAATGCCCATGGCTTCTTCCCCGAGCGCACACGAAGTAAGATTCGCTTGAAAGGTGCAGACAGCGATCGATAAAATTTACATCTCTATCGAAACGACCACTTGAAAAGTGTTGATTCTTATTACTTGAAATTGAGAACTATTTATGTTGTCTAATATGCATATAAGATTACCTTTAAATAGCACGGATGTAATGCAAGTATATTTCAGTGGAGATAAATATTGTAGAAGAAATAAACTGTATTAACATTGCGCCAGCATGCATAACATCCATACGTCCCATGCAGGAGTGGGGGAAACATAGGTTTCCTGTGATTTGCTGCAAAGGCAGGGAAGACAGATCTATTTGTATCTCGGTCGAGACAACTTTGAATACCGGGAGTGACCAGTGCGTCCGTAATTTTGTGCTTACGATGATAATCGTTATACTAGTCTCATGTGGCGAAAGAGACTTAGAATTATTGAGTGAAAATTCTAATAGCACAGCGTCTCAGTACTTTGTTATATTTTAAGTCAATCGTATCATGATTGCACGCAGAGACATTAACATTATGATTTTGTTCACGCGGAGTGATACAAGAAACAATGAATATAAATGCTACATCTTAAAGAATTGGTGAATACATTCTTCACGTTCACCATTCTTACTGTGATTGCAATATTTGCCACAGTGTTGCTGAATGAACTTGTATATTTGAAATTCCTCATCTTACACGTCTTATTAAATGCCAGGGCGTCGGAAGGAATGTATAATATGACCTTAGAACTGATAACCATGGCGGGTTAAAGAAATAACAATAATACTACTTCCTAGGCATTGCAACGAACATTATAAGGAATCATCATGCCGTCTGCATATTAAACAGCGCTCGCGGAGCTGCTTATAAGCATGTGGGACATGAAAACATCGCTTTCATGCTACCACGGTATTGATGGATATATTCCTTCGGGTGTCGCGACGCTATTGCTGTGTGCGTAACTACTTTCGGGTGAATTGGAGCTTACCTATGGAGGAAGGAAACCATTTCTACTGCTATGGAGGGATCCAGTTACCGGTCCAGTGCTGAGGGAACGAGAGTTGGTGGTCCCTAGTTCGAGTACTGGAGACGTAGAGAAAGTATATTGTGATAAAGTATTGTGCCCGCTGGCCGAAGGTTTCGGGGAGCCACCGGTTTCAAATGACACTTCCGAGACCCTCTTCCAGTTAACACACAAGTATGGGGGACGATACATTCATAGGCTGGTGTAGCACAAAAGTCTGCACTCGGGGGTGTCAGGAATTAGTGAGGTTCGAACTTTAACCAGCTCAGAGGAATGTATCGATAACAAAACTAAACATGAAAAGAGATGTCAGTCTTAGGTTAAAATCACAAATAAATTTTATTCAGAATAGATCCCTAGCCTAGCATGAGAGTTGCAAACGGCTAGTCCGATACTATTCTGCCCTGAAAGAAATATATAAAAAAGTCCTAAACAAGATCTAAATTACTCTCATGGTCCTAATACAAAATTCGACAAAATGAACAAGCTAAGAGAATGGCACGTAAGATCGGCCCTAAGCAATTACATCGAAATAACTTACGGGTGGATCAAACATCAAAAGAATCTACAGCAAAGCAAGACATTTAAGTGTTTACAAATACTAGAACATTTACATTTAGTAGCAAGAGGAAAATTTGTCCTATGCTATGATGGTGCCATCTCTAACATTTATCTTTAGAGTTAAGTGTTAGCTAGTCCTAAATATCATTAATTAATAAACGAGATGCGTTTATTACTAAGAAAATCAAGCTATGTGCACAATGTTGCTGAATTTAAAAAAACTATGCTAATACAACACAAATACATACAATAATTCAGCACTCCTATGGTTGTGCATTTGGCACTGCCTGCGTACTCGATTTGTTACTGTTTGTAACATACGGTCATAGTGTCAAAGTGTTAAGAAAATAGAAAATATATGTAAGCCTGCAAATGCGATAGTAATTAAACAATTACATCGACTCATATTGCTACTAATCTGATGTGTGTGCTTCAGTTATCACATCACCAATTAGTGGTCGACTAATCATGTGAAAATGTATCAAAATGTATCTACAATAGCTTAACAATATCTAAGTGTTAACATTTGGTCCAGAAAAATAGTTTATTTTTAATGTTTATAAATGTTATTTAGGTTCAGGGGGAATTATAAGATTTGTTAGTTTTCAAAACCCTATTTTTTATTATTAAAGTTTCACACAATTATTTATTCCTGCCAGTATTGTTGTTCAGTTTATGGACCTTTAAAAGCGTTCAGTGTATTCAGGTAACGTTTGTATCCAACTTAAGCAAATAACTCAATAGTTCAATAGTTTACGAGACACCCTGTGTCTTCACCAATATTTCATCACACGTATTAGACATCCTATGTCTTCACCAATTACTTTACTCTTATTTCGGTTCCATTGGTCCAGGCGCCTTCGGTTTTGGTACGACTTTAGTTAGTTCATTACCACCGATATAATCACAATAACAATGTCGGAGGTATTCATCCACCGTCACGACTCATATAATACTCTTATTTTACAAAAGTGTGGAATCCTAATTGATACACGTTTGAATTGCTGGTAAGAAAGATTATGTGTACAAAAACACATCCTGACAACGCTTTAAATAAACATGAAGGTTTCTGATACAAGCTAACTGTGTGTGTGCGTTTATAAAATTGCCTCTTCCCTGAATAAATCGAACCTGCGTTCATTTGGTTACAAAATACAATTGCATTCATTGCCTGCGTGGCTTCTCATAAAAGAAAATAAACCTGTTTTCAAGTATTGATCTGGCCAATAAATGTGAATAACGGAACTCTGCATTCCTCTTGTAATAATGTCAAGAATCTCACAGCCTTCTAAAACAAAATATTAATCCACTGCCTAGAATCGAGTATGCTGTGTAGTGAACTTGGCTCGTAACCTTGGCCTTGATTTAACATTGTCAAACTAGTTTATTTGTCATCAGCCTGACAAAAATAAAAGTTGATAATAACTGTTTTAAATGATACGAATGAGGATTGAAAATCCAGGCTTCCTGGAGTCTATAAATGTTTAATAAACTATTAATTTCCACACGCGTCTTATAATTAGCTACCTGCATTGTGCACTAAATAAATGAAACCAAAATAAACTAAGTCTACTGTTTTCCACTCTTACAATACGCTATAAATATTTGGTCTGACTTACAGATTCAGCGTCACTTGGTTCGAGTCCCGCCATGAGATGTTGTGTGCGGTCTCGTGTATGGCTTTAGGTTACCATTTCATTGTGTCTGGACATCCTCCGTCGCCAATTCCCCACGCATGATTTAGCAATCACATGCCATCGCGTGGTTGGAGTTCTATCTGAAGATCTGCTGGTTTATCATTATTATAAATTTAGCGTTGGTAAAAATGTAGCACATAATTAAATAAGACTTTCGCGCACTGCAGCTAATATGCGGTAAAAACTTGCCCATTTTCACTCCGCCACTGGCTCTAGTCTCTGTCGCTTGTGCGACACTCACTCGTGACTTGCACTGATATTTACACAAGAAAATATTAACACAAATTAAATCAAAATCACTGCCCATCCGACAAATAAAGATTGTACTTGTAGATTTTGTACAGTTACACAGTTAATTAAATACACAGTTTGTAGAACACTGAAATATGTGTGTGTGCGTAAGAATGTGACCATGCGGTCGCAAAGTTTTCTTCACACAAGTCCTTCATTTCACCTCGGATAATAATAAAAATATTTTACAGTTCACGTAGTGGTGAATGTTTTCAATCCTTCAATTATTACACAATGCCATGATGGCTATCCATATGAAAGTTATTCGTAGATTTTTTCTTGCCACATAGTTTCCTTTCACTTGTGCTCCAACATGCACATGTTGTCTCTTCCACAGACAAATAGGAACTGGTGTTACCAAATATGGCGTGCTCTCAGTACATGAGCTGGCCGCGTAAATTGATAGTTTCTTCGATTTACGAAGTATGCTGTACTTCAAATATGCAGAATTACTTGGTTATAATTATAGTTGATTTTTGGAATGTGAAAAATAAGTAAAAATATAATCATAAGCGATATTGCTTCAGCTTCTTCCCGCCGCTCGCAGGGTATGTTCAGTTACATTTCAGCATAAGTTTTAGTCTCTGTTGTTTGAGCACGCATGCGTCAACGGGCGCATACATCTCCACGTCAAGTAAATAAAAACTGTGGAAGTCAATTTTTTTTTCAGCCAATTACCAATCCTTGGTTTGACTTCGTGCACGATCCATTCTGTCAGTGATCCTGTGATATTCTTCATCACTCATGCGATTGTCTTCATCTGCTGGTTCAATCTCAATGTTGTGAACATCAGCTGTCGTAACGTTTCTGTTATTCTCACGACATTTGTCATTTCCATCTCCTCTTCTGTCTGTTTCTTCGTCTTCTGTATTTCTTCTTCTTCGTTCCTGAATGTATCGTCGACTTTCATTAGCCTTACCTCGCCAATCATTATCGTATTGGAAATAAGAATCATCTTCTCTTCGGTCACCTCCACTGTGTCTGTAATCTCTTCTGGGATTATCAGTGTATCGGTTGTTTCGACCCTCACGGTCACGTGGCTGTCCTCTATTACCACGGTTGAAATTAGCGTTGTTATTGTTATTGTTGTTATTACGACGATTGTTGTTGTAATTGTTGGCTCTATTTTGATATCTGTTCTGGTAATTCTTGTTAATTGTGTCAAATCGACGATTCCTTGCATAAGGTGTATTGTCTTTACGATAATCACGGAAATCTCTCCTTCTATCTGGTCCCTCGTGATTTTGACGATTGTTTGTTCGACGATTTTCTGTAGTTTGTACAGTCTGACTGGTTCTGTCCACTGAAGCTACATTTACATCATGTGTGCTCCTGTGTTTAGGTGTAGGTGCAAATTGTTCGTGACTGCTATCCAGTTTTCTAAGAACTTCGTCACATTTCATAAATATATTTGCATCTGACGCTATGAGTAACCTTTGTACTTCCATAGGGTATTGTCTTCTAATGGTTTGGACAAGTTCTAATTCGGACAAAAGGGGTTCCAAACATTGCAATTTCGAAAGCTGACTTGCGAAGTAGGTAGCGTACTTAGTTGTTTGAGTACTGGCGTACCTCTTATTGTACATTTCCGCCCTTATATTTTGCTGACGTTCCAAAGACCAATAAGTCTTAAGGAATGCTACTTTAAATTCCTGATAATTGTGGAATGAGTATCTGAATGCCTTGAACCAGGTTAACGGGCTGTTCTCTAGGTATTTTTCGACAGTCCGTAACTCCCTGTCTGGTGTTACCATAGTTTCTCTCATGTATGACTCCAAGTTTCTCAGAAAATCTACCGGTGTAACGGAATTGGAATTATTGAATTTTGCCCGTCGATCTTCATGGCTTCTCAAATACACAATATTCGAGTACTGGGTTTGACCATAGTTCGGCGTGACATTAAAGTTAGGTGTCAGCCCATAATTCGGCGTTATGTTAGCATTCGGTGTCACAAATTGTGATGTTGTCCTAAATGGATTATAACCTTGGTTTTCCATCGGAATATTCGGTTTTGCCATGTTAGTCGCAGTGTTTGTAGACCCTCTCTATTAGGTTTTAATAGGCGATTGATGCGTTCATCCATTCCGGCGTATTCTAACACTTTCTCAGGTTGCTTATTAATTATAGCATTCATCTGTGATTCTATCTGCTCAAATCTTCCTTCAATGCGATTATCGAATTCTTTCTGTTTCCCATCCTGTTCCTCAAGGTAAGCGTCTAATGTTTTTGCTACGTATTGGTTGGATCTGTGATTGTTCTCACGAGTTTCCTCTCGAATCGCTTCAATGTCTGTAGCTAAATCCTGTTTTATTTTGCTGACTTCTGCCTCCACCTTCTCTACTTTGCTTGCTACACGTTTAGTATTCATGTGTACGGAAAATGCTATGCCTCTAGTTAGTTTTAATCCAGAGTTAACCATAGCCACATCAGCTTTTAACACACCAACGTACGTGTTAACTTCTTCCATACGCTGTTCCACGGAGTTAATCCTAGTACTAACAATTTCTTTTGCATTAGCGACTTCACTCCTGACTGATTCGATGTTATCATTCATCTCCGTCTGAACGTCTTTGAGTTTTTGATTTATCTCAGATCGATTTGTGCGTATCTCTTGTTTTATTCCCTCTAAGAGTGCGTGATATTCCGTGCGATAATTTTCCATCTCTGCACGCAAATCATCACTAACCTTATTGATTGTGACAGTAATTTCGGCTTTAACATTGGCAATGTCCTCTCGCACTTCAACTACATTCTGTGCCATATCTGCCCTAATGCTATTGTTCAACAGTGCCATGTCAGCCCTAATATTGGTATTCAACAGTGTCATATCAGCTCTAATATTTGTAGTAATGTTGTTACTAGTTTGTAACAGAGTAGCTGTAGCATTGTTACTGTTCTCATTCATGTCTGCCCTAACAGTGTTTACATTTTCCGTAACAGTGTTTATGTTTTCAGTAAAATTATTAATATCTGCCCTTAAATTGTCACTGTTTTGTGTCACATCGGTCCTGACATTGTTTATATCAGCCCTCAAATTTTCGTTATTTTGAGCCATATCTGTCCTAACATTGTTTATATCAGCTCTGAGATCATTATTATTTCGTGTCAAATTCTCCATTGACACCTGCAGATTATGCAGTAGGGCAGGCAAGTTTGCCAACAACTCGGCTGTCTCTTGCGCAGACATAATATCTTCAATTGGAGAAATACGGGGAACTAACAACTTCATATGCCTTAACAATGATTTGAGTTGGAAAACAGTAGAAAATCCATTCCTTCATAAATTTATTCGATGATAACAGCTGAACCTCTGGTAAAAATTAAATGACATCAAGACAACAACCAAACTTACATTTACTCGAGACTAGGATAACTGCAAATCAAATCCTCAATGTATTATCATTAATAAATGTTACCTAGCCTCATGGTCTTAATTCTGAAATAAGAATGCCATGTAGCCTTCCAAAACACTAGTACGAAATCTCGATTCGTTACTAATCTGTTGGATTTGCTAACAAAATAAAATCCTCACAAACAAACGAATTATGGAGATCGAACACAAGTTTCGATGCAACCACGTTCGGCGCCAACGTACTATATGTGCCCGCTGGCCGAAGGTTTCGGGGAGCCACCGGTTTCAAATGACCCTTCCGAGACCCTCTTCCTGTTAACACACAAGTATGGGGGACGATGCATTCATAGGCTGGTGTAGCACAAACGTCTGCACTCGGGGGTGTCGGGAATAAGTGAGGTTCGATCTTTCACCAGCTCAGAGGAATGCATCGATAACAAAACTAAACAAGAAAAGAGAGGTCAGTCTTAGGTTAAAATCACAAATAAATTTTATTCAGAATAGATCCCTAGCCTAGCATGAGAGTTGCAAACGGCTAGTCCGATACTATTCTGCCTTGAAAGAAATATAAAAAAAGTCCTAAACAAGATCTAAATTACTCTCATGGTCCTAATACAAAATTCGACAAAATGAACAAGCTAAGAGAATGGCACGTAAGATCGGCCCTAAGCAATTACATTGAAATAACTTACGGGTGGATCAAACATCAAAAGAATCTACAGCAAATCAAGACATTTACTTGTTTACAAATACTAGAACATTTACATTTAGTAGCATGCTATGATGGTGCCATCTCTAACATTTATCTTTAGAGTTAAGTGTTAGCTAGTCCTAAATATCATTAATTAATAAACGAGATGCGTTTGTTACTAAGAAAATCATGCTATGTGCACAGTGTTGCTGAATTTAAAAAAAATGCTAATACAACACAAATGCATACAATAATTCAGCACTCCTATGGTTGTGCAATTGGCACTGCTTGCGTACTCGATTTGTTACTGTTTGTAACAAACGGTCATAGTGTCAAAGTGTTAACAAAATAGAGAATATAGGAGAGCCTGCAAATGCGATAGTAATTAAACAATTACATCGACTCATATTGCTACTAATCTGATGTGTGTGCTTCAGTTATCACATCACCAATTAGTGGTCGACTAATCATGTGAAAATGTATCAAAATGTATCTACAATAGCTTAACAATATCTAAGTGTTAACATTTGGTCCAGAAAAATAGTTTATTTTTAATGTTTATAAATTTTATTTAGGTTCAAGGGGGAATTATAAGATTTGTTAGTTTTCAAAACCCTATTTTAGATTATTAATGTTTCACACAATTGTTTATTCCTGCCAGTATTGTTGTTCAGATTATGGACCTTTAAAAGCGTTCAGTGCATTCAGGTAACGTTTGTATCCAACTTAAGCAAATAACTCAATAGTTCAGTAGTTTACGAGGCACCCTGTGTCTTCACCAATATTTCATCACACTTATTAGACATCCTATGTCTTCACCAATTACTTTACTCTTATTTTGGATCCATTGATCCAGGCGCCTTCGGTTTTGGTACGACTTTAGTTTGTTCATTACCACCGATATAATCACAATAACAATGTCGGAGGTATTCATCCACCGTCACGACTCATATAATACTCTTATTTTACAAAAGTGTGGAATCCTAATAGATACACGTTTGAATTGCTGGTAAGAAAGATTATGTGTACAAAAACACATCCTGACAACGCTTTAAATAAACATGAAGGTTTCTGATACAAGCTAACTGTGTGTGTGCGTTTATAAAATTGCCTCTTCCCTGAATAAATCGAACCTGCGTTCATTTGGTTACAAAATACAATTGCATTCATTGCCTGCGTGGCTTCTCATAAAAGAAAATAAACCTGTTTTCAAGTATTGATCTGGCCAATAAATGTGAATAACGGAATTCTGCATTCCACTTGTAATAATGTCAAGAATCTCACAGCCTTCTAAAACAAAATATTAATCCACTGCCTAGAATCGAGTGTGCTGTGTAGTGAACTTGGCTCGTAACCTTGGCCTTGATTTAACATTGTCAAACTAGTTTATTTGTCATCAGCCTGACAAAAATAAATGTTGATAATAACTGTTTTTAAATTATACGAATGAGCATTGAAAATCCAGCCTTCCTGGCGTCTATAAATGTTTAATAAACTATAAATTTCCACACGCGTCTTATAATTAGCTACCTGCATTGTGCACTAAATAAATGAAACCAAAATAAACTAAGTCTACTGTTTTCCACTCTTACAATACGCTATAAATATTTGGTCTGACTTACAGATTCAGCGTCACTTGGTTCGAGTCCCGCCATGAGATGTTGTATGCGGTCTCGTGTATGGCTTTAGGTTACCATTTCATTGTGTCTGGACATCCTCCGTCGCCAATTCCCCACGCATGATTTAGCAATCACATGCCATCGCGTGGTTGGAGTTCTATCTGAAGATCTGCTGGTTTATCATTATTATAAATTTAGCGTTGGTAAAAATGTAGCACATAATTAAATACGACTTTCGCGCACTGCAGCTAATATGCGGTAAAAACTTGCCCATTTTCACTCCGCCACTGGCTCTAGTCTCTGTCGCTTGTGCGACACTCACTCGTGACTTGCACTGATATTTACACAAGAAAATATTAACACAAATTAAATCAAAATCACTGCCCATCCGGCAAATAAAGATTGTACTTGTAGATTTTGTACAGTTACACAGCTAATTAAATACTCAGTTTGTAGAACACTGAAATATGTGTGTGTGCGTAAGAATGAGACCATGCGGTCGCAAAATTTTCTTCACACAAGTCCTTCATTTCACCTCGGATAATAATAAAAATATTTTACAGTTTACCTAGTGGTGCTTGTCTTCAATCCATCAATTATTACACAATGCCATGATGGCTATCCATATGAAAGTTATTCGTAGATTTTTCCTGCCACATGGTTTCCTTTCACTTGTGCTCCAACATGCACATGTTGTCTCTTCCACAGACAAATAGGAACTGGTGTTACCAAACATGGCGTGCTCTCAGTACATGAGCTGGCCGCGTAAATTGATAGTTTCTTCGATTTACGAAGTATGCTGTACTTCAAATATGCAGAATTACTTGGTTATAATTATAGTTGATTTTTGGAATGTGAAAAATAAGTATAAATATAATCATAAGCGATATTGCTTCAGCTTCTTCCCGCCGCTCGCAGGGTATGTTCAGTTACATTTCAGCATAAGTTTTAGTCTCTGTTGTCTGAGCAAACATGCGTCAACGGGCGCAGTATATAATGGAACCAGATGGCCGGGCATGTGTTTGCTCTAATTTTTGACTCCGAGATTCGTCAAAAGGTAGAGAGAAGTCAACCTATTTAGCGTAGTAAAGTTGTGACATTCTGACGTGGCCACAATTGCCATTATTTTTTGTGTAGAATGATTGAAATGAGGCTTAGGTATGATGTCTTTTTCATGACTGACCTCATCCTCAATCGTATTTTGGCTCGAATAACGGGTGCATCCATGTTTATAATTTTGATTGTTGATATTTAGATTTCAGGTTAATATTTAAATTCAGTAAATTCAGTAACTTTTATGAAGCTTCTTAGTTGTAGAGAAGGGGATCTTGTAGGAGAAGACTTGCGTTTATCATCGTGAAGTTTAGTGGGAAACTTATGTGTTTTTTTTTAACATTATAGAGACTTTTGATACAGTATATTATTCGAGCTCAGACTCGACATTGAGATTCGCACCATAGTTTGTGTTTGAGAGTTACGTTTTCTGAAGATTGCCAATGCACTTTATTGATTTGAAATTAATTATTTGGAGTATATTTAGGATGAGAAATTTGATCGTTCTCATATATTAGGGTATTCTTTTTCTTGTGTTAGTTCTGGTTTCTAATGGATCAACCGTCGCTAACCTCAGTGGTTACCTGGATCCATGGTGTAGGGCCTGTTCTGACATTTTGAAATCATTTAAGGGGGATGGTCCTATTTTAATTTAATTTAATTTTAGTTCTACTTCGCTACCACGTGTAGGCTACTTGATGCATGTAGGTTTGATTTAATTGAGTTAGGATTTATATCCATGATTGGAGCTCATTCAAATGAGTATTTTACGCATTCTTTTGGCATGAGAATTTTTCGAAAGAACATTTATTCTTTTAGACACTACTCCCAGGGTTAATTTAAGAGTCATCATCATCATCTTGTACAGTTTCCAGCCCCAGGCTGGGTCTGTTTGGAACATAAGCCTCGCCACTTAGTTCTTTCTTCCCACCACCTCTCCGCGGTCACTCTGGTCCAGTCTTCGCCTCTCTTCTTGACACATTCCTCCACTCCTTTCAGCCATCTATCTCTTGGTCTTCCCCTTGGTCGTTTCTTCTGCATCTGCATCACATGTATCCTCTTGGGAATCTTCTTCTCATACATTCTCTCTAAGTGTCCATACCACCTCAGTCTTGATGTCTCAATCCTACCTTGCAAGGGCTCCTCTTTCACCATTTCCCTGACCTTTTCATTCCTCACCCTGTCTCTTCTTGTTACTCCGATCCTACTTCGCAGGAACTTCATTTCACCTGCCTGTATTCTGCTAATGTCTCTTTTCTTCATTGTCCACGTTTCTGAAGCATAGGTCAGTATCGGGATATAGTAGCTTCTGTATAACACTTCCTTGCTTTTTTGTGGGACATCTTTATTCCACACTAAGCTCCTAATCCTTCTCAGAAATGCTCCTGCCTGTCTGCCACGTTCCTAATCTCTTTGTCATTTCTCCCATTTTCCTCCACTATACTTCCCAAGTACATGAGACTTTCCACCTTCTTCAGCTGTCCACCTCCAAGTGTTATCCCACTCATTGGTCTGTCCTTTTTCCTAGTCGTTAACAGGATCTCACATTTACTGATGTTGAACTTCCATCTGTACTCTCCCACTGTTTCTTCCCAAGCCTTCAGTTGCTCCTGAATTTCCTCCTCCTTGTTTCCCCAGACCATGAGATCATCTGCAAAGACCATTGCTTTCATCTTATCTTCTCCTATATTTCCTGCTATCCGTGTCATTACCTCGTCCATAACCACAATAAAGAGAAGGGGTGACAGCGCACTACCCTGTTTCAGGCCACTCATTTGTCTGAACCAGTCTGTTCTTTCCCCTCCAACTTTCACACAACTCACACTTCCACAATACATCTCCTTCACTCTGCCTACAGTCTCTTTTTCCACTCCCATGTTTTCCATTGCTTTCCAAACCTTCTCCCTACACACACTATCATAGGCCTTTTCGATGTCCAGGAAGGCCATCAAAAGATCCTCTCCAAATTCGTAGTGGTGTTCCTGGAGCTGTCTCAGTGAAAATATGAGATCCACTGTTGATCTCCCAGGTCTGAATCCATACTGCTCCTCTCTCAATTTTCTCTCCACTTTGGCTCGTATTCTACTTTCTAATATCTTTTCATATATCTTGGCACAGTGAGGTAAGAGTGTGACTCCCCTGTAATTTCTGCACTCCTTTCTGCTTCCTTTCTTAAATATTGGGACAATTAATCCTTTCTTCCAATCTTCTGGGGTCTTTTTCTCCTTCCATATCACCCTAATCACACGGTACAGCCACTGTTTCCCAACCTCCCCTGCTGCCTTCACCATTTCAACACTCACTTCATCCACACCTGGTGCCCTTCCTCCTTTCATCTTGTCTATAGCCATTTCCAGTTCTCTCCAAGTCAGGTCCTTTTCCATTCCTGTGTTGTCTTCTCCATCTTCCAATACATTGTCTTCCTCCCTATGACCATTTGGATTCAGCAAATCCTCAAAGTACTCTTTCCACACTGTTTTGAGTGCCTCTTTGTTGTGTACCTCATTTCCGTTTTTGTCCATCATTGCCACATCGTCTCGCAGACCTCTTCTCTTACTTTTGACCATTCCATAAAGTACTTTCTTATTTCCTCTGCTGTCTTCCTCCATCATCTCTGTCCACTTTACCATCCACTTCTTCCTCTCCTCTGTGACAATCTTGTTTGCTTCTTTCTTCTTTATCTTATAATCTTCCCTTGTCAGATCAGTTCTTTCCTGGAACCACACTCTGAAAGCCTTGTTCTTCCTTCCCACAGCTTCTTTTACTCTCTCATTCCACCATGGTGTCTCTTTACACCGCTTTCTGTTGCTTGTTCTTCCACATACTGCCACTGCAGCTTCCACCATTGTGTTTTTGAATTGCTTCCATTCCTCTTCCCCTGTTTTAGGATTGTCTGTTGGCATCCTTTCCCTTATTATCTTCTGGAATTCTTCCTTGACTTCCTTTTCCTTGAGTTTCCATACTTTGATTCTCTTTTCCTGGTACTCTGTCCTCTTGCTATCCTTAACAACTCCCAGGTTCATTACAAGTATTCTGTGGTCGCTATCTAAGTCCTCTGATGGTATTACCTTTATATCTCTGACACTTTTCTTCATTTCCCAGTCGTACAGCATGTAATCAACCAAAGATTTCTTTGTTAAATCACTGCTGTACCACGTTACCTTGTGGCTTTCTTTCTTCTGGAACCAGGAGTTGCCTACCACTAAACCGTTTCTCTTGCAAAAATCCAGCAACTTTCTCCCTTCTTCATTCCTGCTACCCCATCCTTCTGCTTCCAATACATTTTCATATCCTTGCCTTTCACTTCCAACATGTGCATTCAAATCTCCCATGACAATGATGCTCTGCCCATTCAACTGATGTTGTAGCTCCTGTGAATTTAAGAGTATACCTATATAATATACGTGACAATGAGTATAAGTTCTGTGAGGCAAGACTTTTCTGTAATCCAGTGGAATGCATCTATGATCCACAAGTAATGATAGGAATTCAGTGCAACGATGTTGTATAATTTAAATAACGCAATTTTATGAGCGATGGCATACACATAACTAGATACTTGTAATTGAATTTAATGATCACCATGAGGGTGACACATGGGTATTAAACATCAATGGATGTTAATGGTAATATATAATTGAGTACTTATTGAAGTACAGGTGAATTTGTTGTGCTAATGAGAGCAAACTGTATTAAAATATATTCAAAGGAATATTCTTCGTAAAGTTGTCGGTATAATCCACATGTGGGGGGCGTGGTGGCTCAGCGGTCTAGCTGTATGCCTCTCACCAAGGCGGTCCGGGTTCGATTCCCGGTCAATGCATGTGAGATTTTCGATGTGAAATGCCATGTCCTGTGGTTCGGATTCCACGTAAAAAGGAGGTCCCGTGGCTCATAATCATAAGATTCACGGTCACGTAAAACTACAATCTTCCTTCCTTCCTTCCTTCCTTCCTTTATAATCCACATGTATAAGAAATCGTCGATGTCATGTATGACTGTAAAAGTGTATACAGTATCTGAGTTGAATTACGCCGTATTGATATGTTTATGTATGATTATAACTCTCAAAGCCCTTCATAAATTATTGTTGGTTGGAGAGTTTACTGATTCCAGTTTTGGAGATCTGATAGTGAGGCCTCCTAATTTTCTCTTGTCATCCCTAGTTAGTTGTTCCTGTGATGACGTCTAATTAATAATAATAATAATAATAATAATAATAATTCTCAGCTTAATTGCTCGGTTCATGCACCAAATTATGACAAGAATATACTAAAGCAATAAAATATATGATGAAAGCACACATGGAGGGTGTATGAATAACAAGTCTAATGCGAATACACTTAAGGGTGTTTAAAAATGTTTTAAATATGTACATAAGGGTAATAATTTCTTTGCGTAACTAACTTTAACATTGGAATGACCGTGTTGATGATCCGTTAGGGATTTTTGTTTGATTGTTGGATCATCTTGTATATAATTATATTAAAATCATGTTGTGTGAATAAGGTAGTTATACAGTCCAGTCCATGGGGACAGTTTGCTACTTTTGCTGCATTGTTTCTAATGCGATTTCTGTGAGGATATTTTTCCATTTTTGAGTCCATTCTCGGACATCTTCGTCTGCCGTCATGTCAGTTCTTTTTGAATAAATTTGCTATTTCATTTAAATCATGCGGTGTGATGCTTTATATAGGTAATGGGAGGTCGCATTAAGAAGGCCATCGCTGGGTATTTCTGGAGTTGCCCACACTCCTGAGATGATTTTTTCTTTCATTCTCGTGTTCTTTGAGCAGTTTTCTTTTACGCCTTGGTTTTTCTTAATGCCACCTCTGTTAGCAATAACTTGCACCCTATTATCCCCTTCACCTGTTGGTAGGATCTGGTTTTTTTTCTAGCCGGGGATTTTCAGGTCTTGTGATCCAGCTAACATCGAGGGATTTCAACAGGTAAAGGTAGGTAATTCGGGTACAGTACCTACTGTAAGGCCACGGTCGTCTCCTTCCCTCTTCCTTGCCTATCCATCCTAATCTTCCCCTCCCTTCCCTCATGAGGCCCCTGTTCCCTTTGCAGGTGAGGCCGCCTATGCGAGGTGCTGATCACACCTCCCCAGTTGTATCCACTCTGACCAGATGTCCCAGCTCTAGGACACTGTCCGTAGAGGCGGTAGTGTGAGTTCCCTCGCTGAGTCCGTGAGAGCCACCAACCTGGAGGGTAAAATCGATTTAAAAAACAACATAAATCTATGACTTACATGTAATAAATTATAGATGGTGTGCATGTCAATTCCTGAGATATGAATTTCCCCAACTCGTCAAGGAATGATCCGATGTCTGTGAAACTTGGTACAGTGGACCACTAGTCTAAACCTACTGGTATATACATCTATACTCTTTTTTAATAAATTGTAGATGGCGCGCAATTCAATTCTTACTACTGTGCGTGATTACACCTAACTCGTCTCTGAATGATCCACTCACCGTGAAATCTGGCATAGTGAACCATTAATATAACCGAAAACTACAGGTGTATAAATCCATTGCTTCCTGTATACAAATTATAGATGGAGCGTATGTCAATTCTTCAGGATGGATACCTCTAACTCGTCACAGAAGCTCCGATCCCTATAAAGGTAGGGGGCATGATGGCGCTGCGGTGAAGTTGTTATCATCTCATCAAGGCGGCCCGGGTTCGACTCCCGGTCAATGCAAGTGAGATTTTTGAAGTGAATTGCCATGTCCTGTGGTTCGGATTCTACGTAAAAAAAAGGGGCCACGTGGCTTATGATCGCATGATTAGTGGTCATGTAAAACTAAAAGCTTCCTTCCCATTTTTGCCTTTCTATGAAGCTTGACATAGTGGACCACTACTTTAGTCTAAATCTACTGGGGGAATAAACCAATATCTTAATGAATTGAATAACGCCACCGAACAACGCTGTATAGCACTTTTTTTTGGCAATTTGAGTTTATGGCCAAACAATGATGTATGAGGCATTCTCCGCGTGCTGACGTGGAAAACACGGCCAAATTAAATTTTGAAGTACCTCGTTGCTAGGCTATAAGTTTGGCGCCAGGCTGAAAAACGCTGTACAGCACAATGGTGCGTACAACAAGGCGAGCGCGGGAGTCCTAGTAGTGTAAATCGACTGAAAAGATCAAGAAAACGTAAAGTAAACGTGAGCGAGTAGAAGGATATTAAACGCAAGAAGTTGAGGGATCAGGGCAAGGCGTATGTAAGTCAATGTGGGAAGAATATCCCTGCTAAACAGCCTCCAAACCAGATACAGTAAGTGGAACAACGCTGTATGGTACTGTCATAGTTATGTGGTTGATGCAAAGCCGGGTTGGTGAGTGTATTCTTGTTATTGTTGTTGATTTATTTAGGGGCCCTGTGATATCGCGGTCACGTAGCCCCGTGAACTTGGTGTGTGTGTGTGAAATAGTCTGATAACCTGTGTTATTGTGATGGCTGTATTAGTGTGTGTAGTTGTAATTCAGATGAGGTATGGGAAGGAGGCGGCCGTGGCTGGCATTCACCCGGAGTACAAGTACCGGTGTACCACGGAAAACCACTTCCAGGATGGCTGAACTGGGAATCGAACCCACATCTTTTCAGTTTTGTCTCACGATGTTGAGTGTACCCCGTTCCAGCCCACAGACCAGAATTAAATTTCTTGACTTTTTGTAGGGTGTATATTTGTACTAAGTGACAATAATAAATGGAAATTATAGATAGATATAGCCTATGTTATGTAGATGGAATAAATGTACTCTCTGTGCGATGTCCCGCGGCGTAGCCGAGCTCATTAAATCGTGCACCACGGCAGCGAAGGCAGCTGCAACAAATCCAGAGATCGCAGCTTTGTATCCCAGCGCTGACGGGGGCTATCCTGAGTTTGATTTTTCCCACACTCCCTCCAGGAAAATTCAGGGATAGTACATTACTTCAAGTCCCGGGGTACCTACCATCAGACAAGTACAAAACACACCCAACTACATGAGGCTGATGAATAAGATGACCCAAGCTCCTAAATTGTATTAACAACAACAAATCTCTGTGTAATGGAATAGATTAGAAAATTATTTCTGGCATCATTGTTCACGTATGTTATGTCGCATACAGCGTTATTCCACCGTATTGAGATATTGTTACGTGCCACCCCCTAGTGGCACTTTTGTTAACTGGATTACGGTGGGGGTACAAAGCACAACACCAATTACTGCTTAAAGAAATAATTAACTTTATTGTGGCCAGAAAATTACACTAATCAGCAAATACAAGCAATTAGGAGCCTTACTCCAGTTTCCTCAAGTCCCTTCCTTGAGCGCTCTTGGCCCTTCCACTTGTCAACAGATCACAGAAGTTAATCCGTCCTAATGCGTACGGTGGCCTTGACAGAAACTACCTGCTCCTCTCCTTATGTTCACCGACCACAATTACTTACGATCACTTGCTGCAGGCTATTTCGCTGTCCACAAGCTGGAGAAACAATGTCACTGGATTTCGTAACTCGCACAGCACTTCGTCACCACACTTCTGTCGCACAAGATAATCGCTCGCACTAGCTCGTAAAACACAACAACAACAACAACTGCTAGACAGGTCGCACTTATATAGCAGGCCGGTGACTCAATAAATGCTTCTAGATCCATCCAGGGTTCACGGCTTCTCGAGGTTTCCATCGCTGGTCCAGTCACGAATATTCTGGACTATCCCTTTGTCTTAGTAGCCCTGTTGCATAAGGCGCGCGCAATACAGGAGGCAGGACACAGCCCAGCATTGGGGCAGTTGTGACTCATGCGGCGAGTGATGACACAAACTCACAGCCGTAACACCACCCCCTTCCTAAAAAGGCTGATCGTCCCGATCAATCATTGGTCCATCTGTGCCCCTCCATAGGCTGCCAGGCGATCTCGATGCACGATCTTCATCTTCGCCCTCGGGCTCCGCTGGATCCTGTAGACGACATCGTTGATCCGTTTCACGACTCGGTACGGGCCCTCCCAGGACTTCTGCAGTTTGGGTGATAGGCCTTTCTTCCGTAATGGGTTGAAGAGCCAGACCAGGTCGTCCTCGTGGAATCCGCCGGCATCCGTCTGCTGGTCGTATCGGGTCTTCATTCGGTCGGTCTCGATCCGTAGTTTCCTCCTCGTGAATGCGTGTACGTCCTCCAGTTGGTCGACCAGTTCTTGACAATACTGGCTTACCGGGATCGGATCATTCCCAGGTCGGCCGAAGGCAAGATCGACAGGTAGACGGAGCTCCCTCCCAAACATGGCCCGGGCTGGTGTGCACCCGGTGGCTTCATGCACGGCGGCGCGGTAGGCCAGGAGAAATAGTGGAAGATGTTTGTCCCAATCCCTCTGGTGCTCGCTGACGACTATTCGGAGATGGTTCTCGATGGTGCGATTGAATCGCTCTACCATCCCGTCGGACTGAGGGTGTAGCGGCGTTGTCCTTGTCTTCCGGATTCCCAGCAGCTGGCATAGGTTCTGGAACACCTGCGACTCGAAGTTCCTCCCTTGGTCGGAGTGCAGCTCCAGGGGTACTCCGTACCGGCTGATGAATTCCTTCACCAGGGTCTCTGCAATCGTCGCGGCTTCTTGGTTAGGGAGCGCATACGCCTCCGGCCATTTGGTAAAGTAGTCGCTGACGACTAATATGTAGCAGTTCCCTGCCTCGCTTAACGGTAATGGCCCAGCAACATCGATGGCCACTCTCTCCATGGGGCCGCCCACGTTGTAGGTCTTCAGTGGACCCCGTCGTCTTCGTCCTGGGCCCTTGCTGGCTGCGCAATCGTGGCACCTCGCGCAGTGGTTCTCCACGTCTGTTCGGCATCCGATCCAGTAGAACCGCTCTCTCAGCTTCTCCAGGGTCTTCTTTATCTCTAGGTGTCAACCAGATGATCCTCCATGAACTGCCTTCAGGACTTCCTCCGTCATAGCCTTTGGAACGACGACTTGTTCCCGAGATGTCTTCCCGTCGGTGCTCTCCCAGGTACGGCAGATGAGGCCATCCCTTACAATCAGCGAGTCCCACTGTGCCCAGTAGGACTTAAACTTTGGGCTGCAGTCACTCACAATGTTCCACCCGGGTCTGGGGACACAGACCCTCATCCATTCGGCTATCAGTCCCAGGTCATCATCTTCTGCTTGTGCCCGCGTGAAAGATTCGCGGCTCCAGTTCCCTTGAAGTTCCACAGTAGTCCGTCGGCACAGTATCCCGGTGTTCTCCTCCCTTCGGGCACAGAAGGTGTAGTCTTCGGGGCACGGTCTTCGTGACAGGGCGTCGGCGTTAGAATGGAGTTGGCCTTTCCTGTGCTGAATCTCAAAGTTGTACTGTTGAAGCCTCTCTAACCACCGCGCGAGTTGACCCTCGGGCTGCTTGAAGTTCAGGAGCCACCGCAGGGATTCATGGTCGGTCCTGATGAGAAATTCTTGCCCGTACAGGTACTTGTGGAAGTGTTCAATGGTCTTCACGATGGCGAACAGCTCCTTCCTGGTGACGCAGTAGTTCCTTTCTGGCTTTGACAAGGCCTTGCTGAAGTAGGCCACTACTCTCTCCTCGCCGTCCACAACCTGCGACAGGATTTCCCCTATGCCAAAGTCGCTGGCATCGGTATCGACGATAAACCTTGTTCCAGGTCTGGGGTAGGCCAGAATAGGCGCAGTGCACAGAGCCTGCTTGAGTTGTTCGAAGGCACTGTGGCATTCTGCTGTCCACGTGAAGAGTTGGTCCTTCTCAGTCAGTCGATGTAAAGGTTTGGCGATGTCGGCGAATCCCCTCACGAAGTGACGGTAATAAGTGCAGAGTCCCAGGAAGCTTCGTAGTTGGGACTTGTCCTTCGGAACTGGCCACTCCCTCACAGCTGCGGTCTTCTCTGGGTCGGTGCGCACCCCTTCCCTGGAGACGATATGCCCAAGGTACTGGACCCGCTTCTGGAAGAGCTGACACTTCTTGGGGCTCAACTTCAGCTGGGCAGCCCGTAGCTTCAACAAGATCTCCTTCAGGTTGCTGTAGTGCTCCTCGAAGCTTCTCCCCAGAACGATGACGTCGTCTAGGTAGACCAGGCAGGTCTTCCAGTGTAGTCCCCTCAGAATGGACTCCATTAGCCTTTCGAAGGTCGCAGGGGCGTTGCAGAGACCGAATGGCATGACGGTGAACTGCCAGAGCCCGCTGCCCACAGAGAACGCCGTTTTCTCGCGGTCCTTAGGGTGGACCTTCACCTGCCAGTAGCCACTCTTCAAATCCAAGGTGGAGAACCACCTTGACCCTGATATGGTATCCAGCGTGTCGTCGATCCGGGGTAGAGGGTAGCTGTCCTTCTTCGTGACGTCGTTCACCCACCTGTAGTCCACGCAGAACCTGGTGGAACCGTCCTTCTTCCTCACAAGCACGACCGGAGAACTCCAAGGACTATGTGATGGCTCGATCACCCCTTGCTCCTTCATCTCTTCTACCATCCGGTCGACTTCGGCTTGCTTGGCGAGCGGGACACGTCGGAATGGGGCCCTAATCGGTGCGCTGTCCCCAACGTCGGTTCTGTGCTGGACCAAGCTTGTCCTGCCGAAGTCTTTGCTCCCCACGGAGAAGACATCCTGGAATTCGCGTAGCAGGTCCTGAAGTTGGCGTGATTGTTCCTCGTCTAAATGGTCCTGGGATCCTTGGTACAGCTTCTGTAGTTCTTCTGGCAGTGTGCGTCTTCTTCGGTTGTCCGTCTGCAGGTGTCTGTCTGTCGTATCTGTGATGCGGGCAATCCAGGTAACGGGCTCGCAGACTCCTAGGTTGGTGTCCCGGTGAACCGTAATGTCGTAGTCGTTCAGGTTGGACAGGCGGACGTATGGCCGAGACGTCGTGTTGATGAGAGTCTTGGCAACTAGCAATCCTTTTGTCTGGATGTCCTCATATTTTGATTCGATGACAGCCGCCACTCCCTCGGCAGTTCCGTCGACAATTACGGCAGCGCTGACCTCCGTCTTGGCGGGAACGATGACGTCTTCTCTCAGCCTTACTCGTCGTGCAGTGATGGACTCGTGCGCAGGTTGCAAAGCAAGTTCCTCACCTCCGAAGTGCAGAGTGTTGGTACTCAGATCCAAGATGATGTTGTTCTGGTCCAGGAAGTCCAGTCCGATGATCACTTCATTTGATACGTCAGCCACAAGCACTGGATGCTTTATCGCCCGTCGACCAATGACGAACTCCAGTGATGCTTCGCCTTGTACCGGTGCGGTCTCTCCGGTCGCGGTTATTAGCTGGAGGTTCCTTTGTGTGGGTTGCACTCTCCACTTCGGGATCACGGTGGGACTGACGATGGTCCTCGACGCTCCCGTGTCGATCAGCATGGGCCAGCTCACTCCGTTGACGACTCCGTCGACCATCAGGCTGCTATTGTCCCTCTGTAACTTCGTCACACGCACTTGGATTGCTGGGGCTTGACGACTGCCACAAGCCAACCTTTGCCCCCCAAGGCTGGCTAATACTCGTTTCCCTGGGTCGCGCGGTTTTCAGACGACTGATTTCCCGTCGGATACCCTCGGCGGCGGCGATCACCGCAGTCCTTGCTCAGGTGGCCTTTCTTACCGCAGGTCCAGCAGGTCGGCAGTCCTCTTCCGGGCCGCCTCTCCGGTTGCCTTCCGGCTGTGTCGTTGCTGGTGGTGCCGCGACTATCGAAGAAACGGCTTAGCGCCTCCATTAATTCGTCGGCCAGGGGCTTGGTCTCGTTGGCTTTTACTGGTTCGTCGACGTCCTCTTGACGCTCCCGCGCGTGCATTCTGGATGCCTGTTTTGCCGTCTCGAACTCAAGTGCGTGGCTCAGCGCATCTGCCAGGGTCTTATTGCGCGCGAGACGCAGCGCCTGTTGAGTGTCCGAGTCCCGTAGCCCGTCGGTGAAAGTCTGCGTCGCTATCTGCTCCAGAAAGTCGGCCGGCGCTGTTGGGTAGGCGAGCCTTACGAGGCGTGCGATGTCCATCTCGAACTCCTGCAGGGTTTCCGCGTTCTTCTGTACCCGGGTCCGGAGCTGCATCTGATAGGCCTGCTGAAGATGGCTATCTCCATATCGGGACTCCATATGGGCGATCAGGGAAGCGTAGTCCTGGGATCCAGTCGGGATGGCCTGAAGGACGTTAAGGGCGTCACCTCTCAGCGCTACAATGAGAGCTGTAGCCTTTTCTGTGTTGTTCCAGTTATTTATGGAACAGGCCGCCTCGAACTGACTTAAGTAGGTGCTCCACGGGACCTTTCCGTCGAAGGTTGGGGGCGTCACTCTGCTCTGTCCCGTTCCTGATGTCCCCGGTGTACCTGTGGGCGGGCGTCGGCGCAGCTCGGCAACTTCCTCTTGAAGAGCGTTGAATTTCTCTTCCACCCCCGTGAGTGGGCGTTGGCGCAGTTCGGCAACTTCCTCTTGTAGGGCTTTAACTCTCTCATCCACCCCGGTCGGCGGGCGTCGGCGCAGCTCGGCGACTTCCTCTTGTAGGGCTTTGAATCTATCTTCCATCCCTGTCGGCGGGTGTCGGCGCAGCTCAGCAAATTCCTTTTGTAGAGCGTTGAATCTCTCTTCCACCCCCGTCAGCGGGCGTCGGCGTAGCTCGGCAACTTCCTTTTGTAAGGCGTCGAACTTCTTTTCCACTGCCGTGACTTCCTCATGCAGACCCAGTTCTAATTTCTTCAGGTCCTGTGTCAACTTATTCTGACCGTCTTCCATCTTCTTCTGGTCGTCCTCTATCCGCTTCAGGTCCTCCGCTAGCTTATTTTGACCGTCTTCCATCTTCTTCTGGCCGTCTTCTAGTTTGGCAGTTAGGTCCTCGGCTAACTTCTTCTGGCCGTCTTCTAGTTTGGCAGTTAGGTACTCGGCTAACTTCCTCTGGCCGTCCTCCATCTTCTTCTGGCCGTCCTCCATCTTCTTCTGGCCGTCTTCCATCTTCTTCAGGTCATCCTTCAGGTCCTTGGCTAATTTCTTCTGGCCGTCTTCCATCTTGGTTTCCATGCCATTTAACTTTTCTAGCAATGCTGCGAATTGCTCTTCCATTTTAGATGTTTGTCTTGTAAGGGGCATGCACTCACAGGAAAATTAGAGAAAATGACCTGCTCGGGTTTTGAAACCAGGACCGTCAGGTGGTGTGCTTGAGTTCGTAATCCGGCTTCTGACACCAGTTGTTACGTGCCACCCCCTAGTGGCACTTTTGTTAACTGGATTACGGTGGGGGTACAAAGCACAACACCAATTACTGCTTAAAGAAATAATTAACTTTATTGTGGCCAGAAAATTACACTAATCAGCAAATACAAGCAATTAGGAGCCTTACTCCAGTTTCCTCAAGTCCCTTCCTTGAGCGCTCTTGGCCCTTCCACTTGTCAACAGATCACAGAAGTTAATCCGTCCTAATGAGTACGGTGGCCTTGACAGAAACTACCTGCTCCTCTCCTTATGTTCACCGACCACAATTACTTATGATCACTTGCTGCAGGCTATTTCGCTGTCCACAATCTGGAGAAACAATGTCACTGGATTTCGTAACTCGCACAGCACTTCGTCACCACACTTCTGTCGCACAAGATAATCGCTCGCACTAGCTCGTAAAACACAACAACAACAACAACTGCTAGACAGGTCGCACTTATATAGCAGGCCGGTGACTCAATAAATGCTTCTAGATCCATCCAGGGTTCACGGCTTCTCGAGGTTTCCATCGCTGGTCCAGTCACGAATATTCTGGACTATCCCTTTGTCTTAGTAGCCCTGTTGCATAAGGCGCGCGCAATACAGGAGGCAGGACACAGCCCAGCCTTGGGGCAGTTGTGACTCATGCGGCGAGTGATGACACAAACTCACAGCCGTAACAATATCAAACAGGTATTGCACAGCCATTGGAGTAGCATTATGGCATTTTCAGGCTGAAAATGGTTTGTTATTCACCAATAATTATGTTGAATTGTTTTCCAGTCGATGAATGTATAGGCGATGAGGAAATGTATTTCTTTGTTCCTGTACATCTCTATCTTATTATATAACTAGTAACCCTACCCGGCTTCGCCCGGGAACAGTTATGAATGCATTACGTAATAAGCGCTTTTTTTTTCAATCTCAATGAACAACGACCAATATCCGTTTTACGTCTCGGCATGATGGGTTAAAATCACTGACTGGACTATTAATTATATTATCATGGAGATGCATGTGCAACACATTCTTGTCAGACGTAATTTAAGAATGGCGAGGTGCATGAAACACAAATCCCCCTTCCGTCCAATCTTAACTTGACTGTGAATTTTGCGGAACGAAAAGTTCACTGGCGAAATGAAGAAAAGCCGAGTTGCACACCCGGGGAAACTCCAAACACAACCACCCTTCTCAGAAGTCTTAACTCAACACGACTCATTGGTTTGGTGCTGGCTGTATCAGGGGCAATAGGTTCACCCGCTAGCTAGGCTGTAACAGGGATGATAGACTCGCCCTTAGCTAGTTCGTAAACTGTCGCCTCTGTAGTTGAATGGGCATGGTTGGAAGAAATTAAAACGTAAGAACACTTATAGAGGGCGATGTATTGAAGATAGACATATGCTCTCACGGACTTTTTTGTAGAACTTTTCATGCTGAACAATTCTTACACTCATAATATTTATATAATTTTAACGGTTTGCCCAGCGTAAGCATACAAAGTGCTCGGACGCCAGGTTTTTTTTTCCCGACTTTTCCACTGAAATCGTTACTGCTCGGCTTCCTTTGATCATAAATAAATTATTTTCTACAGAAATCATCCTCGAGATATCCTTTATAGAATGGTGAAAACCGCATCAAAATCCATCCAGTGGCTCTCGAGTTTACCCGTAACATCCAAGAATCGGGGACTTCGTTTTATACTAAGTAGAGATACGCTAAGGTGTATGTTTCACAAGACTCAAGCTCCTAAATCAGAGGGAGTTAGAAGGTGTGGTTTGTACCAAAATCTTCCAAATAATGCATTTCTTGAAACGTCAAAGGAAATATATTTATTTGTTTATAAAGTGTTATTAAACACATAAACAAGACGATAGCCCCTGGCAGAACTGTCGCGCGTACAGCCCGCATAGCACTAGTGTCGGCCGGGTAGTCTGTACACATGGGGCGCACACAGCCCTTTAGAATATGCGAGAGTTCTCGCACTGGTCCGCTAGTTTTGATAAATGTCCCATGCAGCGTTGTTCGGTGGCGTGCTTCAATTTTAAATTGTGCACATGTTAATTCCTCGTACATGAATTCACCTAACTCGCCAGTGAATGATTGGATCACTGTGAAATCTTGCATAGTGAACGATTACTTTGATCTAAACATACAGATGTATACATTTTTTGCCTCCTTTTTACAAATTATAGATGACGTGCATGTCAAATTCCTGAGATATGAATTCCTCTAACTCGTCAATGAATGGTTCGATCTCGGAGTAGCCTAGTATAATGAACCAATGCCATAATCTAAACCTACTTTTATACAAATATATAAATTGTCCTTTTGTATATTATACCTAGGTAGATGGAGTGCATGTCAATTCCTCAGAGAAGACTTCCTCTATCTCATCATGAAATTATTCGATCTTAGTGAAGCTTCGTATAATGGACCTAGCTATAACTAAAACGTATTCGTACACACTTTTCCAATTAAGTTCTTCTCAATATTGTGCAGATAGTGTTCGTGTTATCATCTGAGATGAACGCTTGTTACGTAGTGTCTATTGATTCTATCATAGAAGATCTTGATGAAATAAACTAGTAGTCTAAGATGAACGAAATACGTTGGCATTTTATTCATTCCTGGATTTTATATATAAGGCGTATGTGCGCATTTTTTAAATTATAATTTATTAGTTGCGTGCGTTAATGGACTGATTACTGGAAAAATATTATAACTACGGTACTTCTATAATGGTGATAATGCTATTTATTAAGGGTTTAGGTTAAAGGCCCCTATCTGTAATAATAATAATAATAATAATAATAATAATAATAATAATAATAATAATAATAATAAGTAGTAGTAGTAGTAGTAGTAGTAGTATAATAATAACACTAACAATCTGGCTCAGAAATCCCATAAACTGTAGAAGTTGTGCACATGGCTTTTCCCAAAATGAACTCCTGTGACTCGTCACAGAAAGATGCGATGTCTGCGGGAATGGTTATAATTAACAGATAATAAGAGTTAAATATACTTGTGCGTAATTTTGCTAGAATAGTGATCATTGCTGTTTTAAGGTGTGGCTGTCTGCGTGGCCTCAGTAATTAAACGGGAGTTAAAACCAATACCATTATTATTATTATTAGTAGTAGTATGTCTTAAAATGTAAAACATCAAAGTCAGATTTTCATATTTTCTATTGTGTTTATCGTACAGTATATTATAAATGATACGAATGTAATTTCAATAAATGAGGCATCTCTTATTAATGTTCTATTGAACAGTCACTGGGAAAGTTGATAAACTGTACTAGTGCCGTATGGTGGTTTGAAAATGTTAAATTTTATCACAGTGTAGGTCATAAACTAAAAGCTATTTAGTCCAGCACTGTCGAGGTTGATGCTATGAGAGATCAGTAGAATATAGTCAGAAGAAAATGTTAACATAATTTCTACTGAATGATGTTTGCGCCCTGTGAGTACCAAGGTTATTAATGTCTGGCACGGTCTGTGGTCTGGCTCTTGCAGCAGTAAAAGCGATAAGTTCGCCCTATAAACATGCTTGCTATCTCTGATAAGGCTCGAGAGCCACACTGTACCTGCCTCAAACTGAGCAACACAAGTCAACCTGTCCCGGATCCAGGGCCGCCGAGAGAATTTAAGGGCCCGTATGCAATGTTTAGCATGGGTCCTCCTTGAAATACTTTTAATTATTACTATCCACTATTTTAGAAAGACTGTCATTCTGAGAAAAGCATCTGATGCTCAGTCATAATTTTAAAAACATACACAAATTTGTTCATAGAAAACACCTTAGCATTTAACCTATTTTATGAAATATATTTTGCCAAGTGCACAAAAACGATTTTGGAATTTTGAGTAATTTTAATACAGTTAACATGCATAGGGAAATATTTAGCAATTATGTAAATCTTCACTTTATTTACCAGTACGTAATGAAAAATGAGAAGCATTTTAAAAGTCCGCATTAGTTTGAGAGCAGATTCAACACTAAATTTATAGTACATTATTCCTAAAGAGTCGTAACTCCTTACAGATTAATGTCAACAAATTAATTTCTTTGACTTCATTGATGTGAAGTGATCGATTAAATACATCATAATTTAAAGATCTAGCAAGATCACTCTCCAGGGAAGGCAGGCCAAGGTTACTCACGTCAGTCTTTCCTGGCACGTTGTTGATCTGAATACTTTCTTTATTTCTTTCCTTTTTCTGAAAGATCTTTCAACATCAGCAACTGTCACAGGAAATTGTGCCGAACATTCGAATCGCTGTACACATAAGGGTAGGTCCCCAATTATGGCCCCTTTTTTGTTTTTCACATTTAACCCGGAGATGTAACGTGATAGAAAACTGAAATTTACACTGCTTCTAGTCTAGAGATCACCCTATCCACAAACAGTAACATTTGTATTTAGAAATGGACATGAAGTGAATGAATTGGAATTTTACAAAAAGATAGATTTTTCTGAATGTCAAATGTTGGTCCCAAATATGGCCCCACTGTCAATTATTTCAGGAAAGTGTGTTTTACTGAGTAACGGATACATAATATTACAGAATTGGTAACACAAATTATTAATTGTACTAAATAAAACAATCCTCATTGTTCTTTTCTCATTGTTTTGCACAAGGAGCGCAAGTAAATGCATTTGTAATTTTGCCGTTGCACTTTTTATGGCTCCAAACGAAGCACTTGGTGCACCGAATCCATTTCTGGCCCTTCTTGTCTTCCGAGTAGAACTTGTGACTGATGGGACATCTGGCATCTTCTTCATCACTTTCATCCTCATCTTCAGCGTTATCCTCCTCGTCTGTTGAGACATATACCACCTCATCTTCATTGTCTTCACTGCTTGATGAGCTCACCTGACGATTTCGTTTGGTATGTGTTTGTTTTCGCCGAGCTGCTGCCAAAAGCGCTCCCTCCTTTTCCTGCTTTCTCTGAATCGCTGCTTCAACACCATTTTTATGTGGTGAACCAGTGACCAGTACTGCTGAACCTCGCCTAGTGGATGTGCTGGGTTCGATGACGGGAACAGGTCGAATATCACTGGGCAGAACGAACACGTTATTGTTGCCATGGGAGGAGTTTGTCTCAGACATCTCTTTTAGGAAGTCTGCATCAGTGAAGATGTTCTCATTTAGGGGGAAAATCCCCGTTGCCCGAAATCCATTGGAGGCTGTTGTCATGGTGGCTGCTCTAACATAAGCACGCCCCATGAGTTCGCCAATTTGATAGTGACTCACAACCCTATTTTCGTGAGAGTCTAGCCGATTTCCGACCTCTTGAGCATAATATGTCTTGATAAAAGCAACATCTAATGGTTGCATGCGATCGGTACAGTGAGGAGGAAGGCAGACTATCGACACACCATGATCACGGCCAAGATTGATTATGTCTACATTCCTAGTGTGGGAATAATGTCCATCCAATAGCTTTTATCATTATATCCCTATCCCAACACTTTCGTTTCGACATCTGTAAAGATAAGAAAATGCCATGAATCAATTTGTTTACGCAGCCTACTTGAGTTCAGTACAATACCTAAATACCGCCCCGGGGCCATATTTAGGTTCGTGGAGGGGGCCATATTAAGAACTCAATAACTTGAAATATGGTTGACACTAGCGCTAACCACGAGGTGCAGGCTAAAAAGCAAACGGCATCATGCGAAAGTACAATTCAGAGAGCACTTAAAGAAATAAATATATATTTAAAATATAATCATTTTGTGCTTAAATAATATTATGAACTTATTTCTGTAAAAAACTCACCTTTACCGAGATATTTTAGCGTTTATTCAGAAGCACTACACGAAAGCTTTGTCTTCGAAACGGTCAAGGCTCATTCATAGCAGTAGTCTCACTTAGTTCTACCGGTCTTCGCCAGAGTTCACCACCTGTCAAGCGAATTATGACAGGGGGCCATATATAGAGGCGGGGCCATAAATGGGGCTCTACCCTTATCAGGAAATAAACTGTCCAATTTTAATTCTCTAGGATTGTTTAATAGTTTCAGAGCTTTCTCAAGAAAACGTCAAGAATCACAGACTAACGGGCCCTCATCGCTTATGGGCCCCTATGCATTTGCCCCCCTTCCCCCCCCCCCCCTACCCTTCTCGGCGGCGGCCCTGCCGGATCTGCAAAGAAATGTAATTCTGGACTGAGGGTTGGAATGGTTTTTTCTTTTTGTTGATTGTTGCTTCCTCTCCAGGAAAATGCTAAGATGGTTCCTAACTCAAGGTCATGGCCGCCTCCCTCTGAACCCTCAATTACAAAATACATACAGTATGTCACAATATGGTAACTCAAGGATTAAATAACCAAGATGTCCACGCTGCCAAATGAAACAATGTAACAAATCAAGAGAGTTGTTGTTCTTTGTTTTGAGGGCCTTGGACAACGTGGTCATTTAGGCCCGTATACTTGGGTGTGGATGGCATTTTATCTGATGACCTGTGTTATTGTGATGGCTGTATTAGTGTGTGTATTTGTTATTTAGGGTGGGATTGGGAAGGAGACGACCGTGGCCTTAAGTTAGGAGTAGAAGTGAAGAAACCACGTAAACCCACTTCTAAGATGGCTCAGGTGGGAATCGAAACCACCTCTTCTCAGTTTTGCCTCACGAAGCTTAGTAAACCCCGTTCCAGGCCTCAGATCAGAATTTTTGTTTTTGGCAGAGCCGGGAATCGAACCCGTACCTCCGGAGCTGCAGCCGAGAATGCTAGCCGCTAGACCACGAGGTGGTCCACAGGAAGGGAGGAACTAAACTCTATTACACGAAGAAAGCAGTAGGAATAATAAAAGCAAATAGGTAGAAAGGCATACAAAATATGGATAATGTGTGTAAAATGTGAATACATTCCTGTCTATTATAATTAACTTGGCGTACCCAGCGTCGACGGGTTCATACGATAAAATAATAATAATAATAATAATAATAATAATGTGTGAACATCTGACATCAACAGGAGGGGAGAACCCGTAGCTAGTTTGTCGCACTTGACAAACCTTGTTTGATGGGCACGAGTGTGTTTTTTTTTCACCTCGTACATACTTATGCCGAGTTGGAATTGTACCCTGATTAAGATGCGACGTTAGGGTGACATCAATAAATAAAATTTATAAACAGTAGGGACGGCGCTCACTGGCCGCCGAATTACAACTTAATACTTGAGGCTGATGACCATGGCATTCCTAGGGGAGTGACGCGTGATCAGCGCATCGGGTCCCCTCGGCCGTTAATCTTGGTTTTCGTGATCGGGACGCTGCCTCACTCTCAGACAGCTACTCAATTGTCCTCACGAGGCTGAGTGCACCCCGTTCCAGTCCTCACGTCAGTTTCTAAAATCCCTGACGGAGCCGAGAATCGAACCCGGGGCCTCCGGGTGAGAGGCAAGCACGCTACCCCCAACATCACGGGGCCGGCCCATAGGTCTATTACAATGGTCAAAATATCCAATAGTTCTATGAGACGGTTAGACCCTAATAATTACAGTTAAAAACACACTACTTCTGTACATTCAGCACAGAAACACAGATTATCCGAAAAATTGAACACACATCTTACACGGGGCTGATGACCAAGATGCCCCAAGTCCCTTAAAACGAATGAAGAGCAACAAAAAAAATGTCCACCCGTGTGGATGATCCGTCCATTCACTGTCCGTGCAACTCATGAGTGAAACTGTTTGTAGTCAAGTACCAGTATACAATCAGTCAAAACACTAATTCTGCAGGAGAGGTCACATGCTGTGCGTTGACTGAAACACGAAAACATGTCAGAAAGAGGTGCTTCTCGCCTGATCGCGGCTAGAGCTAAGAGATTTACAGCTGTCTTCAAGCGCTAATCGCGAAAGCATGTCAGAAATATGTGCTTCTCGCCTTATCGCGGCGAGTGCTAAGAGATTTACAGCTGTCTCCAAGTGTAGCGAAAGCATGCCAGAAAAATGTGCTCTTCGCCTCATCGCGGAGAGAGCTAAGAGATTAACAGCTATCTCCACGGGCTTGTAACGATAGCATGATAGATGTGCTTCTCGCCTGAAACACAAAAACATGTCAGAAAGAGGTGCTTCTCGCCTGATCGCGGCGAGACCTAAGAGATTTACAGCTGTCTCCAAGCGCTAATCACGAAGGCATGTCAGAAAGATGTGCTTCTCGCCTTATCGTGGCGAGAGATAAGAGATTTACAGCTGTCCCAAAGCGGTAATCACGAAGGCATGTCAGAAAGACGTGCTTCTCGCCTCATCGCGGTGAGAGCTGAGAGATTTACAGCTGTCTCCAAGCGCTTGTCACGAAAACAGGTCTGAGCCAACACTTAGTGAAATTGTTTATCTCCTTTGCTTTTCGCGTTATGTTCGAGTTCGGTGAACAAACTATCATTTTGCTTAGAATTTTCATAATTTATCTTGCATTTTCATACCATTTACAAAATTAAACGAACCATTTTGCAGGAAATTGCAAATTATTCTCCTTTTTAGGATGTATCTAATTTCTAGCATATTTTATCCTCGGGATACCTTCTACTTCTATGCTGAGTTATGTTCCATTCTTTATTTTTTACATAATTTTTAGAGTGTGGCTTTTATTAGTGCTGGGAGTTTCCGAGGAGAAGTTTGGCTTGCCAGAGTTTGTAGCTGCTTCTATGCGGACACCCACAGGGTGAGCTACAAGTACCATCGCGTGTAAAGTGTTGTCTGGGGAGGAAAGTGTGAATGTAAGGACGAGGAATTGGAAGGTAGCGGCTGTTGCCTATAGTTAGGGACCAATCTTCAAGGTTGCCGGCGGGGGGATTCGAACCTCCTCGCCTCCCGGATGTGAGCAACTGCCTGTAGTCACGCCGTAACGACCACGACTAACTTACCCGGTTTATGATCCATTAATTACAGCAGTTATAACGTCAATGTAAGGCACAGATGGCCTCGATATTCCACTGCTTAAAACGGCAATCACCACTTCTCACCACCACAAACCACATCGCCACTTCTCACCTCCACTCGTCAGGTCACCACTTCTCACCACCGCTTGTCACGTCGTCACTTCTTACCTTTGGTGTCAAGTTACAGTATTTTCCGCATTGATCGAGTGATGAAATGATCGTGTGGCCTCCGGAGAGGCCGAGTGCAGGTCTTTCTAGTTGACGCCCGTGGGCAACCTGCGCGTCGTAATGAGGATGCGTGATGATGAAGACGGCTCATACACCCAGTCCTCGAGTCACGGGAATTAATACCAGGAGATTAAAATCCCTGATGGCTCGGCCGGGAATCGAACCCGGGGCATTTTGGGCCAAAGCCTAGCGCGCTAACCATTTAGCCACGGAGTGATGATTTATGTAGACTTAACGTAAAGTATGATAGGAGGTATTTCTTTTATACCGGTAGTGTACTGTGTACACCTGTGCCTCGATTAGCCTAAAATGGGTAGTCTATCTGAAAATCTCCAATTATTAGCATTTTCATGTATGTTTTGTTCTACTTCAGGAAATTTCCACATTTCTCAAACCATGCTTCAGTTACAACTTCAGTTTTTTTTTAATTTAAAATGTCAGATATACTTGCATAACTTTTTCCTTTAATATTTGCCACCAAACCAATGATTTGCTAGGCACACTTTGCATTAGTTCACCATTCAATACTGGCAGTCACATGACGTAATAGAGTCATGACGTTCAAGCTGTCCATTGCTAGTGAATACATGTGTGCTCTACCATACCCGCCAAGCGGTGTCCGTATCATGATCCCATTTGGGTGAATGGATACAAAATGAGGCTGAGTATTGATGTAAACAACGCATATAAAGTCAACGTTATAGCCATGCCTCAAGGTTTAATAACAACGGTCTACAATACTTGCTCTTTCACACCCGTTGTTTACAGAAAAGCAACAGAAACACAATTCTTGTTCTTTTAATCATGTCCTTGTAATTGCTCTTAATGACCCTTTAGATGCATTCAGGTTAATTTCCTAAAAATGAAATTATAAATTGAAGAAAATCCTTTAAATCCTTTAAATCATTTGTTTGAAATGTAGCAAGTTCAATTCTACACTACTTTATATCATTATAGGGTTCAAGAAGACTTAAAAAAATAAGAGTTGCTACTATGATAATAAATCCAAATAGATCCTTAAATGGAAAATATGGATGTAAAGGAATTTTATCAACATTCAAACAGCAAAAGGGTTATATATATGACGTACTACGTTCCAATCCTGACGTTTTTCCTCAGAGACCTGGGTTATGAAAGGAAGGGAGCGAAGCAGAATACAGGCTAGTGAGATGGAATTCTTGAGAAACAGTATTAGAGCGACAAAGGTGGACAGGCTAAGAAATGAGAAGATCAGAGAATTAGTCAAGGAGGGAGCATTATAGGATAGAGGAATCAAGGCGTAAATGGTATGGGCATGTTAAACGAATGGATGGGAGGAGGATACCCAGGAAGATACACGAGATGAAAATAGGGGGAAAAAGACCAAGAGGAAGGCCAAGAGATAAGTGGCTGAAAGGTGTCGAGGACAACGTGCGAAAGAAAGGAGAAGACTGGACCAAGATGGTGACCTGGTAGTGACGGAGGACAGAAGACGATGGAGAGGCTTATGTTCCAAACAGACCCGGCCAGTGGCTGGAAACTGTGCAAGATGATGACGATTAGGGCCCGGATGTTGATGCCATAAAAAGTTTAAAAAATGCACTTAAAATTTTCAAAAATGACTGTAATAAGAGACCTAAAAATTCGAAAAATGCACTATACAATGGAGAAAATGATCTTATAATAATAAACTCACCAATATTTCAATAATGACATCTGAAGCTCAAACTGAAAAGTCAATCAAAATAGATTTCTAGCTCTTTACAAAAGTTTTATGTTCACTTTAGTCTGAGTTGCGCTGCACTACGAGCGTCTGTATACCTACGGTACCGTTCTTTTGCATTCAAGATATCTATTTTTCTACTAATAGCAATACTGAAATATTTTATTTGAATATTTTAAATTATAGGCTATTTTATCGGCCAGTAGCTTCTTATTAACGCTGAGAGACGTAACTCTCTCATATAAAGCTGTAGAAAAGAAAATCCACAGCCTGCTTCCAGTCCCCGACCGGCTCAGGAATGGAATGAATGAATGACGGGGGCTTCATATAAAGCTGTTACATAACTAAATTGGAAAAAATGGCCCTAAAAGGCCGATTTCTCTAAAATATGGCCAAAAAATCTACCAAACTTAAAAAAATGCTCATAAACTGGAAAAATAGCAAAAAAAAATGCAAAAAGATGCAGAATAAAAATGACATATTTGAAGACGGGGTGGCCTGTCCGGAGTTTCTATGTACTTCAGTATTGTTTTAGACAGCTCAGCAAAACGATGATATGTCATCAACATCCGGGCCTTAATGATGATCATTAATATTATAACTTTGACTTAATTAATGATTGGTTAACAATCTAGAGGTCTTTCGTAGACTATATAGGCTAATCTGGGCATAAAGTAACATCCCTGTCCATGCAGGGCATCTCAGCGCTAAATGGCCTTGTTGTTACTAGAGAGGGCAAATAAATGAAGAAATGCAGTAACAAAGTTTGAAACCAATGTAACAAAACTATTATGAGTACGGTATCTTAAGGTCAAAAATATAAAGTACGGTATGGAATTTTCACAAATAAGTACCTAATCGCATCCGATTAGGATTGCCAGATTTCAAGATTGGAAAAACGGAACACACATCCCAAAACATGTTTTTTTTTTAATAATGATGTTAAATGTTGTAATAAATATTACACATATGTACCTACAGTAAATAAACATTACATAAACAAATACACAAAATTAAAACTAGATATTGCTGACATATCATATAGGCCTATGACACCAGCAACTTACAAATACTTTTCATTTGAACGACCCTTTGCAAGGATTTTCTATTTGTAAGTACCTTCTGTAAAATTCACTTCAATATTCGTCATAATTGTAATATGTGAACAATTCTTATTTTATCAAACTGTTTCTATCATCTCTCCATTTGATATTCATAACAGAAAAAACTCTCTTCGTAAAAGCATTGGAGGGGAAAATGCTGATTATTAACTTCACAAGGACTAAGTAAGATATTCCTTAATTTTGTTGCCCCTAATAAATCTATAACATGTACCCATCTATCTGACTCAGACATATTGTAACATTTTTTAATGTAAGTCGTTAAACGTGGTGATGACAATTGTAAAGGTTCTATTTAACAAACATAATAATAATAAATAATATACACTGTGGTATGACCTTACCTGTGATAGTGTAATATAATAAGTTGTTGAGCGCCAGATCCCTATTTAAGACAGTGAATCGAAATTTATTGATTTAACCTCGGCTATCAGCAGTAGAGTCGAGACCACTTACCCGGGCCGTAGTGAGACAAAGTCATCTAACCAATCCAGTATTTAATCAAGGAGTATGATTGCCTTAAAGTACTAACTACAATGAAAGAAATAGGCATTACGTTGAAGAGAATGAATTTATTGACTCAAGAACAAAATATTAATAAAACAGAATAGTGATAGTCACACAATTGAATTTAAAATTACTCAATGTGGCAATTAATTTAAAAGGAACTGAACATTTAAAATGAATTGAAAGTTAATTGAAGTTAAATTATAATAGAGACGATAGTTTTATTTAATTGTTTGCTCACCCATTCGAAGATTCGTCATATTTAAGAAATGATCGATGATCTCGATGTTACGTCGCTTATGTTTAAAAAAAATGATGTGATATCTCAATTACTATGAAATATCCTCATTAAATACGTTGCCATCTGTAGAAAGACTCTTGATCAGGGATATAACCCATTATGTATTGATATAGATTTCGGCAAGACATCGTACTTTGCCAACTCTGTTTGCTCAGTTCATTAAGACCCAGAGAGCAAGGTTACCACTTCCTCCCTTCATTGATAGCTATTGATGAATGTATGTCTTGTCCGATGTCGCAGGTACAAATACTTCCTTGTCACGTGGTGTCACAGCCCCCACTCTAGAAGCAAGCTACCCTCTCTTCTGTGTTCATTCCTCCACGAGGGCTAGTTGCAGCTTTGACGCGTATATGGGCTACAGTAGTGACGTATTGGTTACACCATAGTTGAAATATAATGTTCCATTCCTTCTCGAAGGAACTATATGGTGCGCACGTGATGGTTACTCATATTGGGTTTCTTTGCATCCCAGGAAAATGACGCAGTTTGCCGTGGTGAAATTATTACTACGTCGTTCAGTTTGTGACGCATTGGGTTGATCCTATTTGGCAATCTTGTTGCATTATATATTTTACTTCGTCTCTTTACAAATAACTGTTAATAAAAATATTTCTGACTATAATAATAAAAACCGCTTACAATTATCTGATATAAAAATCATCTCATTGATGTACTAATTAATAAGAATAATAAATATGATAATTATAAATGAATAACCCTTTAAATATAACAAGTATGGGATCGAATCGTTACAATCGCCCCTAAGATAAATAATTTAAATGACATTTCACATTATTTCTCTTACCCCATCCAACATAAAAAAAACTATAAATTTAAATATTATAACCCCCAAAAAGACAACATACAATATACTCTTCATCAATACATAAAAATATACAAGAAAGATATTCTTCACAAAAATTCACATTTTAACTTTCATTTATCTCATTCTTCCAAATGTTCATAATGTTCATTCTTCTTTATATTTATGCTGTAAAGAAATATACATAAATGCCCTTCACTTTTAATTTTGACATATATATCAACGCTGCACTCGGTGATCGTAGGTTTGACATACAATTTTGTCTTCATATCTAGTGAACGTAGTTTTCGTCAGTCTGGTGTAGAATTACATTGTTGTATTTCCAGCTGATTAACACATTATAACTATTACCGCATACGATATGCAAACAACGCAATATTCCTTTCGTCTCTATAAAGGGATTACTCAAATGCAGTACAATTTCAATAATTGAAGAAAAAAAAATAACTTAGCAAGATACCTAAGGCAATTCCAATTTCAGTGCGTGTCATACATGTAAAAATTTCCCCAAATACATAATGACATCGAAATACCTCAAAGCAGTTATTAAACAGTTCACATAAATATCCAAGTTACTACTCACCTGCCTTCGTGGCTTAATTCTTTCTTAGGCCACGGCCGCCTCCTTTCAAATTAATACTTCCTAAGTCTCCACGACTTCTTAACTTTTCATAAAACCATAATTCCTCTTTACTACTTCTCGAAAACAATAACTTGAATTTTCAAAATCACAAATGAACATATAATCTGACTTCTCGTTCACTTTATAAAATTTAACTTAGCGTCAAGATATAACTTTACTGTATTGTCATTCCTTACTTACCATAACAAAATGATTAAGACTTGGACAAAATACTACTCAATACCTGAATTACGTATATCACTAAACTATTTCACAAAAACACATGACAAACTCCTCGGAATAAATATTTCGTTCCACAAAATATTAATGCTCTTATACTTTAAACTTAGTCTATTCATGATTTGACTTTTTGCTGAATACCTAAAAACCCCCTTTAGTTTTCTCTCAAAACTCTTAATTAAGTACCGTGTTCTCCAAACACCACTTCCTACTTGTTCTGACCGCCTGGAGTATAGCTTATTCCTACTACACCAGAATCTCTCAGAACTCTCAACAATTCATCGTGACATCACACGTCACATACAAAAAAAACCTCCCCTATTCGTGGTATAATCCCACATCTTCTTACTGTTACAGGTCACCTCTTACTGACCAATAACACACTAAATTTCAGCTAAAAAATCTTACATGCTTCGACTAATTCCTTGGAATAATAACATCACACTTAGCTTTCCTAATTATTGTCTTCCTAAAATAATGACAGTGTTCCTGTTGATAGTCAATAACACCGACACTCTTAATTAGCAAATATTCTCCCATAATCACTTCATAAAGCAAGTCCTGAGTTATAACACAGTTCAGACACTCTCTGCTCTACCAAATTAACTGCGTAAATTACACCTGCCTTTAATTGAAACTTCATTATTACCCCTTAGGTATACACTTATCTTACCAACTTATTCTTGTCTTCAAAATATTAAACTTTTCTTTACTAACTCCGTATGACATAAATAAAACTTTAATTTCTCGTCTACTAAAAAAATGATTTACTTTTAAAATCCTCAAAACTTCGAATTATAATAAATTCCTTTCAATATTAGTAAATATTATGTCAACCTTTTAATTATAATTATTATCTTTACTTTTACCTGTGTAGGACAACAATCTACCTCATCATTATTTCGTTATTAATCATCAGTAACTTTTTACTACAAAGTGGTTTAGCTCGATAACAAGCCTTGTAATATCTTTAAAACGTGCGTAGCCTAACGGTAACTAAAACTTGGACAATCTTACTTTTGTAATCTCTTATTACCTTGTGTACATACATCCATATATACTTAAAAAAAACTCCCTTATTAACTTCACGTAGTCCCGTAGATACCATAAAAAATAATTATTGCTCAACGGAATATACCTCGCTGACCTACTTCATCTTACCAAAAACTTCCTCCAACCTACTTCATTTGGCATCTTACCAAAACTTCCTCCTTAAAAAACTTCATTTGGCATCTTACCAAAACTTTAAAACCACATTGCTCAACGGCATTACCTTCGTTGGCCTACTTCTTCAAACTCACGTCCATTTACGTGAAAATACACACATACACACACACATATCTGTCAACAAGTACCAGATGTCCTATTTAGTTACTACTTCCTCATTTCAACCCGATGTTGGTTAATTCATACAACGCATTACCATTAACAATTCTAAACCACTTATAAATTTCTCAAAATATATCCACTGATGACCTCGCTGTCCTCAAAATGAAACTTCTTTATTAAATCAATACCTAATTCTTCAACTCATTCGTTTTATTACCACTGTATCATCTTATCTTCACTCACTTTTGAATTAAATCTTCATTACCATTATATTCATAATTATGGTTGCCATAATAATTATTACTTTCTTTCGATTACTTACCTATGTAATAATCTTCCTACCTTTTTTAAATTCAATTCTCACTTCATCCAACTTACCTGCAGTTTAAGGACCCACATTCAACTTACCTGAATTGCTCAATAGCACGACAACCTCTGTCTTCCAAATTAAATGATTTTAGTCAATCTAAATCAATAAGCGTAGGCACTACGCGCCCCTTACCATCCTAACTTCACGACTGAATTAAAATTACACACAGCAGGTTTCTCATCTACCTCTGTTAAATCCTATAAAACTTCATTACTTAATATTTAAGTCATACGGAACAGTAACTATCGGTAATATAAATTTACATAACTACGTTCACTGGCATTTCACAGTTCTTACCACATTCATCTTCAATTCTATCTTTAACTAGAATTCCACTTTCCTCCATCCTTATAACATTAATTTCTACTTTCTTTGTACTATATTCATCCATAGTAACACAGTACTTCGAATTTCCCCCTCTCACTTCCCCAAGTCTAGCTACTTCAGTACGCCACTGCACATCATATGCTTTCTTTCTCTCTTTCATCCTTATTTCCTTTTCCTCTAACAATTTAATTCTCTTCTCTCTCATTTTACTTCTAAAATATCTACCTACATGTCTCCTCTTCACTTCTCCACTACTACTCCATAATTTTCTCTTTAGCCGTTGCCTATTGCTTCTGCTCTTACCTATCTCCCTCCTCCTCTTCATCTGTTTACTAATCATGTCCTTCTGACTATGATTTAACGCACGCTTCTCTGCCTCTAATAATTTCACATTAATTTCCGCTACACCATCATTAAATTCTTCCCTAGTCAGCATATCCTCTTCACCTAAGATTTTCTGCATCTTAATTTCTTGAGTGCCTAGTACTTTCTTCATCTTACCTACTTCTATCCCTATCTTTTCTCTCATCTTCTCCACTTCTTTTTCACTACGTTCTATAGTCTCTTCTATAGCTGTCCTGCTTTCATCTATCATCTCCGCTGATTGCTGTTCCTTACCTAAGCTACTTTCATCTAAAATCTCCTCTACCTCCAATCTGCTTTCACCTACAATCTCCCCTAATTCCAATTTGCTTTCACCTAAACTCTCGTCTGACTCTAATCTGATTTCACCTAAAATCTCGTCTGACTCTAATCTGATTTCACCTAAAATCTCCGCTATTTGCCGTTCCTCACCTAAGATCTCCTCCGATTCCAATCTGCTTTCACCTACAATCTCCACTGACTCTAATCTGTTTTCAACTACAATTTCTTCTACCTCCAATCTACCTTCACCTAAAATCTCGTCTGACTCTAATCTGCTCTCACCTACAATCTCCTCCAACTCTATTATGCTTTCTTCTACTATCTCCTCTGACTCTAATCTACTTTCACCTACAATCTCCTCCAACTCTACTATGCTTTCTTCTACTATCTCCTTTGACTCTACTCTACTTTCACCTACAATCTCCTCCAACTCTACTATGTTTTCTTCTACTATCTCCTCTGACTCTAATCTGCTTTCACCTACAATTTCCTCTGATTCAGATTTGTTTTCAACTACAATTTCCTCTGACTCCAATCTGCTTTCAATTACAGTCTCCTTTCTCATCCATTTCTGATGTTCTCTATCTGAGTTCTCCAACCACTCCTGATGTTCTTTTCTTTCTTTCTCTCTCCTTTCCTGACGTTCTCTACTATCCTTATCTAATTTATCAAACATCCTCATGAGTAAATTGAATTTATCGTCAGGAATATCTATAGACTTTTCTTTTTCCTGACCACCACTAGTCTCAGGATGTACCTCTGTATTCTTATCTGCCATCTCTAAGTACACCGTATAAAAATTGCCCTTCCAAAATTCACTCACTTCACTGTCCCCCAAAAGCACTGACAATTTGCACTGAAATTATACACTCCTCTGACTAAATACCGAATGGTTTTCGTGTCCTACTTTGTGGCGCCAAATGTAACATTTTTTAATGAGTTAACTATACGTGGTGATGACTATTGTGGTTCAATAATACAAACATGATAATAATAAATAATATACACTGTGGTGTGACCTTACCTGCGATAGTATAATATAATAAGTTGTTGAGCGCCAGATCCCTATTTAAGACAGTGAATCGAAATTTATTGATTTAACCTCGGCTATCAGCAGTAGAGTCGAGACCACTTACCCGGGCCGTAGTGAGACAAAGTCATCTAACCAATCCAGTATTTAATCAAGGAGTATGATTGCCTTAAAGTACTAACTACAATGAAAGAAATAGGCATTACGTTGAAGAGAATGAATTTATTGACTCAAGAACAAAATATTAATAAAACAGAATAGTGATAGTCACACAATTGAATTTAAAATTACTCAATGCGGCAATTAATTTAAAAGGAACTGAACATTTAAAATGAATTGAAAGTTAATTGAAGTTAAATTATAATAGAGACGATAGTTTTATTTAATTGTTTGCTCACCCATTCGAAGATTCGTCATATTTAAGAAATGATCGATGATCTCGATGTTACGTCGCTTATGTTTAAAAAAAATGATGTGATATCTCAATTACTATGAAATATCCTCATTAAATACGTTGCCATCTGTAGAAAGACTCTTGATCAGGGATATAACCCATTATGTATTGATATAGATTTCGGCAAGACATCGTACTTTGCCAACTCTGTTTGCTCAGTTCATTAAGACCCAGAGAGCAAGGTTACCACTTCCTCCCTTCATTGATAGCTATTGATGAATGAATGAATTGTCCGATGTCGCAGGTACAAATACTTCCTTGTCACGTGGTGTCACAGCCCCCACTCTAGAAGCAAGCTACCCTCTCTTCTGTGTTCATTCCTCCACGAGGGCTAGTTGCAGCTTTGACGCGTATATGGGCTACAGTAGTGACGTATTGGTTACACCATAGTTGAAATATAATGTTCCATTCCTTCTCGAAGGAACTATATGGTGCGCACGTGATGGTTACTCATATTGGGTTTCTTTGCATCCCAGGAAAATGACGCAGTTTGCCGTGGTGAAATTATTACTACGTCGTTCAGTTTGTGACGCATTGGGTTGATCCTATTTGGCAATCTTGTTGCATTATATATTTTACTTCGTCTCTTTACAAATAACTGTTAATAAAAATATTTCTGACTATAATAATAAAAACCGCTTACAATTATCTGATATAAAAATCATCTCATTGATGTACTAATTAATAAGAATAATAAATATGATAATTATAAATGAATAACCCTTTAAATATAACAAGTATGGGATCGAATCGTTACAATATAAATAATTTTCTCTTTCAAACTTGCCCCTGTATCACCAGAAAACAAGCTAGATAGTCTATTACAATCAATTCTGAAGCGGGACATTTGAAAATTGGTGCGAAATTGAATATATTATCAAATTAACCAAAAAACGGAATATTTGGCGTTCCATTAAAGATTAAAACGGAACGCGGAACGAAACAAGAAAAAACGGAACGTCTGGCAACCCTACATCCGATTAGGCCATGGATGTTATCCCAGCCACATTACCAGAATAGGGCTCTCACCGAACCGCATTGTGATGCAGAACAAGACAAAATCGCTGACCTTAACCATATTATGTTCGCCTGTTCGCAAGCAATAGTCACTCTGTACAAGACTTACGTATACCCTTTCCCACCTATTATATAGCCTACTACAGCACCCGAACAGTAGGCCTACTTGAAGACGTCCGTCATCAACATTTTAGTGCGTACCAGTGTGCGTGTGATTTTTATTTATTAGTGTTCTCAGCCACGAGTGATTCTGAACAATGACAAACCATGAAACTTTCCGACGTTATTTCCCTTTATGTATTCCTTGCAGCTCTCCCTGATTTTTGCCAAAGTTTGTTTGTTGTCGCTGTTTATTTTAGGTATTTAAATCCTACACTATACTTGTATTTTGCTGGCGGCATGGCCAATATGTCCTAACGCCATAATTGAATAAAATAAAAGTACGGTAACACTACTCTCGCTAACGCGCAGCACAAGGTCAAGGGGCCAAGCTATCTGTAGACTCAGTAGACGTGGGTTCGAACCCTACCGTTGAAGACTGAATTAATAATGGGTGGTCATACAAAAGTGGGAAACCACCGAGCACCTCTTCTATGACGACTGACGTAGGAATCGAACTCGCCTCTTCTCAGTTGTACCCCGTTCCAACCCTCAGATGAGAATTAAATTTCTTGGCAGAGCCGGGTATCAAACCCGGTCCTCCGTGGCGACAGTCAAGAATGCTAATCAATACACCACGTGGTGGACTATGTTTGGAGAGGAGGCGCGCGCTATGCAGTATTATTGTGTCTGGGGGCGCAAAAATATAAAATCTGCCACTGGTTGAAGATAAGGAAACTGTATATGTTTAAATTCAAAGAATATTAATTACTAGACCTTGGAAGTTCATTCAAATGCATATTTATCAGTGGCCTACAGTGCCATATCCGGTGAGGCTCAGATCAGGAATCATAAAATCTAACCCCTATGAATTAATGACATGAAAAGTAAAACACTGAAAATACAACTAAACATTATTATCATCATCGTCAATTAGGGGCTTGGGACACCATGGACATTTGCCCTGTACACTACTTGGGTGTGTGCATGGGGGCGAATGTATCTGCAAACCTGTGTAATTGTGGTGCCTGTACTTTTAAATGGGGCTAGGATTGGGAAGGAGGTATGTACCATCCCGGTGCGCCTGTAGAATCTCATCTCGCCTCCTTCCGACATCTTAGAAACGGTAATGATAAGGGATGGAAGCATAGAAATATATTTTTTTAAAGAAAAAAAAAGTATTCAACAGAATTGATGAAATAGTAAACTTAATATATTTACAGACAGTATATCCGGGCTTAGCACCTACATAAATAAATTAATACATAAATAAATTAATACATAAATAAACATAGAAAGACAGATAAGTAAATAAATAAATAAATGAATAAATAAGTAAATAAACAAATAAATAAATAGGTTAAAATTTAAAAAAATACATTAAAAATAAAAATAATAATAACAAATAACTAGCTGACTAACTAAACAAGTACATTTAAAATATTTGAGGGTTGTAACGGGGCACACTAAACCTCTTGGGGTTAAAATAAAGGACAGTGAGTTCGATTCCCACCTCAGCCATCCTAGAAGTGGTTCTCTATGCCAGGATGGTTCCAAACTTAAGGCCATTACAGACCGGGTGATGACTGTTGTTTCAAGGTGCGTAACACTAAGAAAAACTCTGTGAGCTGCCAGAATGGTATTGACATTTGGCCGGAAAGTCCATGTCAGTCATCACCCCTCTGCCTCTTGACCAATCCATGTTCGCATAGTTGATGTCATAATACTCTGCGTTGCAATACTACAGCCCACGTGCTTCAGTGCCTGGTCAGCTGTATCTCTGGCTTGTACAGTTTGGCAACCTCGATCTCAGACCACATGGCGAGGCGAGAGAACTGTCAATCCCATTCTGGCAGCTAACAGAGTTATATAGTTATCTGACCCTGTACGAAAGACCAGAATTGGTTGATCTACAAGGTGGAGTGACTAGGTATTATTAAATGGCTGTTAAGTGTTTAATATTGATGGATTAATATTGAAAATAGCGGAAACATACAGAACATTAAATAGGATTGCGTAGTACCGACGGTGGCCAACAATGACAAAGATGGCCGATCGTCTGACAGTAAGAGAACAAGCTTCGCGCTATGAGGTGTGAAATTCGATCGTTCTTTGTCAATCGGCACAATTGCCATTACTGGGTGGTACAGGATCCTGGAGTTACGGTGGAGAAGACGCAGTCTCGTCCAAAAGTGACCGTGTGGTTTGGAATAAAACGGCTACAAATGTCATCGGCCCATATCTCCTGCGTGACACAATTAACGGGGAACGTTACCTTCAAATGCTTCGGGATAACGTTTGGCCTACGATATTTGGATGGGAAAATATCACCGACATTATCTTCATGCGCACCGCCTCACTTTACAAATGTCATGCGGAACTGGTAGGATGAGAAGTTTCCTGGACGTTGGCTGGGGAGACGTGCATTTCATGAATGGCCTGCAAGCAGTTCTGACCTGACACCCTGTGAGTTTTTTTTATGGGGCTGGGCAAAAGAGGAGATGTACCGGACGAAACCTCGCACATTGGACGAATTGGAAGCACGGATTCGGGATGTTCTTACCAACGTCGCACACGACTTCCTCCAGAAAGCTGTGTATTCCATTCCAGGTCGTTTGAGGAGATTGGTCGACGGCACAGGTGCCTACATCAAAATGTAATGGAATTGTAAGGTATGCAATCATATTCCCATATAAGAGTGTTGTTGTTATTTGAGTCTTCAGTCTTTTGACTGGTTTGATGCAGCTCTCTATGCCTCCCTGTCCTGAGCTAATCGTTTCATCTCTACATAGCTACCACACCCTACGTCCGAGGCAATCTGTACAACATATTCTAACCTTGGCCTACCCCTACAGTTTTTGTCCTCGACCCTTCCTTCCATAACTAAGCTTGCTATCCCTGGGTGTCTTAGTATGTGTCCTACCAACCTATTTCTTCTCTTCATTAGCAGTTGCCAGAAACATCTCTCTTCGCCCCCTAGTCTTAATACCTCTTCGTTTGTAACCCTATCTACCCATCTGATCTTCATCATTCTCCTGTAACACCACATTTCAAACGCTTCAATTCTCCTCTTTTCCGCTGCACCAATATTCCAAGTTTCACTTCCATAGAGTGCCACGCTCCAGACAAAGGCCTTCAAAAATGACTTCCTAACACCTAAATCTATATTCGATGTCAACAGATTCCTTTTCTGTAGAAATGCTTTCCTTGCCTGAGCTAACCTACTGTTTATATCCTCTTTGCTTCGTCCATCACTGGTTATTTTGCTTCCTAAGTAACATACGTATCCTACTTCCTTTAGTTTTTCACCTGCCAATTTGATGTCCATAGAGGATTCTGATTTACTTCGGCTGCATTCCAATATTTTTGTTTTACATTTATTAATTTTCGTCATGAATTCTTTCCTTAGACGGAGTCCATACCATTCAAAAACTCCTTCCAATCCTCAGGCGTGTCGGCCAAGTGTACATACTGTATTAATGTCAAATACCTCTGCAAACATAATAGTTATAAGTCAATTTCAATACCTAGTTACTTTCCGCCCACCCTGTACACTGTCACATTAAAGAACCATTTCAGGACAATATTCCATCACCCTAACACGTCTAATACCACTGCAATTAAAATGGAAGTTAATTACATTAATATGGAATTAATTCCCGGAGAAGTTTCTCATTTCTAGACATCGCCAGTTCGTTGGAAATATTAATTTGGTCAAAGGAAGCTGAAAATTGTCATTTCAAGTGTTAAGTCATTATCAATAGGATTTACTGGCTGCGCGGCGCAGCGGTAACGTTCTCGAATGCTGTTCCCAAGGTTGCAGGATCAAATCCTGGTGCAATCAGTTGTCATTTGAGGGTGCGCAAATACGAGGGAGTCGTGTTAGTAGATTTACTGATACGTGAAAGATGCGCTTCGGTGCAAAATTCCGCAACCCGACGTGGCATCTCTAGAAGCCGCAGTAGCTAAAAGGGACGTAAAATCAGTAACATTATTATTATATTAATACGGTTGAGATAGGCGTAACACTTTGGCTGAAAACAATAAAGGTAAGACAAAATGTGATGGTTAGTTAGTTAGTTAGTTAGTTAGTTAGTTAGTTATTGTTGTTTTAAGGGGCGGAACTACGAGGTCATCTGCCCCTAAAGTGATTGTTCCTCTGCATTTTAATTAATTCCTTTGCATGTTAATTAATTATTAGCGTGGTAATTTGCTGTAATTGAAAGCATCCATAGTTTTCTAATACCATTAATTAATTATACAATATTACTAATATCTTACTTTGTTGTACAATCCTTCCCATCTCCTCTCTCCCCAATATTTTAAAGAGGTTGGTGCCTCTGATCAGAAACATTTTATTGTTTTCCCACGCGGTATTTATGAATGACGATGACGTAACTTGGTCCGAACCAGGTCCGAACTATGGATGTGTTTATGTTGGCGGCTCTGCAGGTGGAGTACGCCTGGTGGGCACAAGGTAAGTTACCCAGTGTTGTTTTGAGCATCATGGCTTCGACAGTAACACAGTTTCCTCCTGCTTCATATTCTTCTTCGTATGTCCTTCGCAATATAATTAAGGAGGTGAGTACATTAATTTTTATGACTTAAACTCATCTTGTTCGAGTGTAGCGAGCGTGCCTTATGCACTGTATGTGTTGTTCTAGAAAGGGGAAGGTTTAACTGGCAATAGAAAGCGTGGCAGACAGTTGTCAAAACAACGCGGTAGCACTGACACCTGCTATGGATTTTGTAATGTTATTGTACGTCTAAGTCAGTCGTCTACTTTCATAGCGAATAATGCTATATAACACGTGGAGCACGAAAAGCAGTGTATTGCTTACCGTATTTTCTTTTTAATATAAAAATTCTCGAATCTCTTGTACATACACTTTTAATTAAAGTATGAAGCTCATTCAAAAGCATTTGCATGGATACGGTATCGCATTGTAGGAACACTTTTAATAAAAGAACGTAGTATTGAGCTTGTATTTATTTTAACATTCTAGTTTTTGAGGTTATTAAAGCCAGGGTCGGTTCTGTTGCTGTTTTAGAATATATTTCTGTGTGACATTGACTTAAATTCGGGTATTTTAGGTCTTGTATACATATAACTTTTTTGTAATTACCAAAATTTGTGTATTTTAGGCCTTCGGTATATTGGCAATTGAATTTGAATGTGATAGGCCTATGTCTAGAGACAAATTGGCCCATGTCTTCCGTTTAGATCCCTTTACCTTCATTTGATTATCATACAGGCGGGTTTTCAACCCTTACTCTTCCTCTCTTCAGATACCTACGATACGACAAGGTGTGTAAACAATTAGGGGTGGTAATAGTAAAGTTATATTCTCGTACCCCCTTCGTAAATAAGCAGATATCTATAACTGTAAAAAGAGGAACAATCACGTAGGAAAAATAAAGCTGGATTTCCATTGTGGAGTAAATATATACCATATTGTATGTCACAGCTATTATGCAAAATAAATTATTTTAGTAATTGAAAGGGTGCAGTCAGGTGTGTGTCTATATATAATACAATCAATTCTTTGTGCAATTTACTGTTAAGAACAATGCCAATTAGTAAGATTGTTTGCTGTGCCTATTAGTTTTGAAACAGACTGTCCTGATAGTGTGTTGTTAATAAATTGTGAGAGTTACAGGACTTGGCTGTTAAGCATATTTTGTCATGCAGTCTTATTAGGTCATTCACCCTGACAAATGATTAGGCTATAGGCTAGTAGTATGTGTGGAAACAATTACATTTTGATTTTACATTTGAATTGTCCTTGACAAGTGTTGCTACGGTGAAGTAATTATTTTTCTCTGGTAATAGGTAGTTGTATTGTAACTACAGGATTTGCAGGATGCTTGATTGCAAGAATTAATTCAGTCTGGAGTTGGCAGGAAATTTTAGGGAAAGTGTGTAGATGAATCTGTTTTTAGGGACATTAAAATACAATTCTATTTAAATTTTAGACACTTGTTTAAACTCAGTTCCTCTTCCCCTTCTTGTCTGGCTGCTTGGCTCAGCGGTAACATTCTCGCTTGCTTGGCCCAAGGTTGCAGGTTTGTATCCTGGCGCAGTCAGCTGGCATTTGAGGGTGTGCAAATGCGAGGGAGCCTTGTCAGTAGATGTACTGGAACTTTAAGGATCCCCTTTGGAGAAAATTTTCGGCACCCCGGCATCGCAGAAAGCCACAGTAGTTGAAAGGGATGTAAAACCAATAACATTATTATTCTTCCCCTTCTTAAATTGATATTTTAATTCTCATTATAGGCTACGACTTGCTGGAGCAGTTACATGACAGTGCATAGTTTTTTTAAATAGTGATGGCACATACACTTATTATGAATTACAGATATAGGCTATTTGGCCATTTGAAATGTTATATGGAGTATGCCGGTGTTCCAGGATAAGAGGAAGGTGTCAGGGCCGGATTCTAGGGCAGGTGTACCACTACTTGGCTGTTTCATAGCCACGGTAAGAAGCTGCATGCCAATTAGGATCCGTCTCATAACTAGCCTACATTGGTGACAGAAACCTAACAGTTAGACTAACATCTCGATGCTGTGATGGAAGACTGATTAAGTGTAGCCCACTAATTTTACTGAAAGCTTTCTGTGTTAGAGTTATAAACTTGGAAGCACATAAAAATTGTTTATTAGCTTATCATTGAATTAAACAGTTAAGTTAATTAGATTTCTGCTTACTAAACAATTAATATTTGATCAGCAATGTTTCAACTCCTAGTATGCTTCTTGTGTGTACTCATGGGTTTAGTTCCAGATATAAGTATTTGTTATTGCAGTTGCAGGCACTGTAGATTATCTAGACTTTCTAGATGCTAATTAATTATCAAGGTTTCTGTTTTTAGATAAGTTAAATAGATCTATAACGTACAAATGTACTAAAATTGCATCTTATCATCATCATTATGAGCAGAATACAATTTCTTTTTAAAAATATTATGATTTCATCACATGCATCATGCAGCTGGCTGGGTTGTTGTATTATGTCTAGCATAAACAGTATAAACTCTGCGAATAACTTTCTCCATTACAAATCTAGGATATTGAACGACGAGAAGAAATTATTCCCTGCCACTACCTCTTATTTTTAGTAAGTCGATGGAGAAAAAGGAAATTGTTGGTTACCAATAATTAGAGTTTAGGAGGCAGGGATGGTACTATGGGTGGTCGTGGGTGAGTGAGTGGTCGCTCGCCAAAGAGTATCGTCACCCATCCATCTGCCTATCCAAAATGTAATACTCATGATTGATTATCATGATGTTCTTAGCCCATGAGCTTATTCTAATATTTAATAATTCAAGACTTTTATGCTCCCACTAAAAATTTGTCATCTACCTGCTGCTCACACAACTTCTACAGCCTGGAATGTTCCTGCTCTTTAAACATGGTGTATACTGGTGTAGCCTATCCTTATTTTGGTTGTTTAGTCTGGTAATGGAATCTGGGGTCTGATAAAGGAAAGATAAATAGGCTTTTAATAGTTTCTGTTGAACCTTTCCCTTTTTAAAATGTAGCATTGGGATGATTCTAGCTTTGTGTTTTACATAGCGGTTCGATGCTATGAAATTCAAAATTTGTCTTGAATACTCTTTATTTTGAAACAAATTTACCATTTGAGGATATTTTTAAGCATCTGATTGAATGGTCGAGATGTACAGGTCTGTACAGGAATATAATGTACCGTATGTAATTTTCTTTGCTGTGCCTTATACTTATCACCTGCTTGCTATATACGGTTCCTCTATATTCCATTCTCCTGGGACATTCCCAGTGTTTTGAAAGCATGATGTTGTTCAGTATCGATGTAACGTGACCCTGTCAGTGTGCAAAGTTTGCCTAGCAAAGAATTGCTTTGAAGGCACATATTAGAGGTAAAGGAAAGGATTATTATGCAGGTGAATTTACATTTTTAATAAAAGGAACTGCAATTGTAAATTGGGCATGGTGTGAGAGATTTGGACTTTTATAGAAGAACAAGTTATATCAGGGTCATTCTCTACAAAAAAGGACTAAATTAATTGAGTATTTTTAAAAAATTATTAGTTGTTACAAAATGCAAATCTAATTACACTGAATACCTTCATTTCTACCCATAAATAGTTGGGTGCATATGGTCTAGTTTTTCATTTTTTTTAAATTATAGCAACTTTGTGTATCAACCTGTCTATGGAATTGACATCATTGTCAATGGAGGAGACATTTTGCAGTTTAGAGTAGAGTAGGCCCTAGGCTAGATTTTATTTTATAAAGTATGCTTTTTATCAAAATTATCAAACACTATTTTTAATTTATTAAGAAAGCAAGGATAATAAGGATACAATCAATCAGATGAATGGATCCCAAGTAGTAGTGTTTGCACTGATCTTCACATGCAGTGCACGTCCAACTTATAACTTGAAGATTTGATGTGGTTTGTTTGTAAATTACCTCAAGAACTATCATAGCACCTTCAAACGGAGCTATATTTGTAAGAACATGTTTGTCCACCTCATTTATTGATGTTTCAAGTACTTGCTTCACATTAACTTTACAATGCTCTTGCAATACTGAAACTATTTTTTCATAGTTTGAAATATCCAAACCTTGAGCAACTAGGTTATTTGCAGCACGCTTTAGTACTGCTGTCACTCCATCGGGAGCATCCTTACCATGGGAACTATCACTAGTAACAAGTAACGCCCTATCACCTGAAACATAGTTTTATTCTTGTACTGGGTGCTGGGCCCATTACTAAAAAAAAAAAAAAAATTTGATAAATCAGGAACATATACTCTATGGCTTCTTTCAAAGAAATCAAATAGGCAATGACTGCTGGTACATCATGTGTGTTGCACTTATTGTTCTGTATGAAATAGGATTCGCATTAATTTCTGAATTGCAATAGACTACACTTGTGTGTAATGTCACTTGGGGCTTAGATCCACCGAAGTTTGCATACTGTATCTCTCTTTTATATTTACACATTTAATTTTCAGAGGAATCAACATGCATTAAAATCTCATCCTTCCTAAAGTTATACTTAACTTTGGCTAGTTCCTTGTATTGATGGATTTTATTGTACACATGATTCAAAAACTGTCCAATGTTATCAAAATATGATTCAACTAATTGATTTTTGTACTTTGAATGTCAACTTTCTTTGTTTTTGAGTACATTTTCAGATCAAAACGGGAACGCTTTTCGTAATCAATTTTTTTGGTAAACTATAGGCTCATCTTAAAATTATTGGATTTTAACTGGTTTTGATGCACATCCCTTGTACTTCTGATCTACACAAATTTCTTTTTTGGTATCGCAGCACAAATATTAAGGAAATCAGAATATGTTGAATTTTCATTAAGAATATTACCGCAAGTATGTAGATTTTCACGGCCCGGATTACCATTAATATTATCTATATTTTTGGGATTATGCTGTGGGAAATAATAAGATTTAAAATATGTGTTTTAATTTTTATTATTATTTCACACAGCATAATCCCAAAAATAAATATGGATAATATTATGTTTAACTTTCTTACAAAAAGTCTAAAATGTTAATGTATTTTACACACGTCTCCCTGTCACTGGCCTTTGGGAACAAAATCCAAAAAAGGTTGCAGACAATGAAAGGTTGGATAGTTTTTTTTTTTAATGTTCAGGTAACTCATTAATAAACATTTGATGGAGATTAAACAAACTATCATTTAAATATTGCTTCTGCTTTCTCTGTTTGCATCTTGTTGTCTTTTTTTTTAGCCTAGTCTACTGGCACGTGTCAGTTTGCAAAAAAATGTATTACTACCTCTCTTTGCTTTTGAGATATTAAAAGCTAGTTCTTGGAAATGATTCTTGCATTGTCATTTATTAACTTTTTTGTTGTCATTTTCTTTAATGTATTTAAGAATCAGTATTTTTAAAATAATTTTGCTAAGTTACTTAATAGCTTTACACCTACTAGGTCTCTTTTGCTTTTGTTTGACTGTGATAAAAAGGAAATATTTGTTGGTTTACAACTTCAGCAAGTAGCTATTTTTGAAAAGTACTTTGCTTCTCTCCTGCTTCTATTTGCGCCTTACTATTTATCTGGGGGTATCTCTATGACTCTTTTCTTTCCCTCTCCATTAGCCTGCTAAATCATGTTCTATATTTTTGAAGCTTTAGTATTAAAAAAGTAAAAAAAAAATATTTTCTCCTCTTACTCTTTTATGTTTTCAGTTTGTATTGATTTCGCCTAACCAATATATTTCCCTCTTATATTCCCGCTACGATGATTTTCTTCAGATCCCTTGAAGAGGTGACGACTCTGGTAGAATATCTTCTATCAATCACTGTTCTTGAATCTTTTTTTCCTGCTTTTCTTTCTCTTCAAGTTTTCCTTGCCTGTCTTTTCTCTCTTTCACTCACCTGTTCCTCTACCTTTGTTTTTCCATTTTTCTTCCTTTCATAGTAATGCTGCCTCTCTTTTATCTTACCCCCCTGTGGGTGGGGGGTTTAGAATACACCCACGGTATCCCCTGCCTGTCGTAAGAGGCGACTAAAAGGGGCGACCTTGGCTATACTTTCAGGACTCCGCGTTGTTTTGTGAATTGGACCCCCAGTGGGTGGGAGGAAGCGAATACATCCACGGTACTCCCTGCCAGTCGTAAAAGGCGACTAAAAGGGCTTCTCGGAACGGTCCCCTTTCGAGGGTTTGACAGTCAGCTCTAAAAGACATACACCCGTGCGGTATAACTCTCATTAGGTTATATCGCACTTCTTTCCGTCACTGCTTTCAGGGTCTGGCAACCAAAATTTCTATATGTGCGTGCTGTTAGGGGATGGGCCACTTACGCTAGCGACTACGCTCGAAAGCCTGTTCCGGTCTTGGCCGCGCCGACAGGTGGGTGTGCCATGTACCCGTTCAGTAGTATCCGCCTGACTACGCAGGTCCCCGCACAGCCGAATGTCTGAGCTGTAAGATCCAGTATATGCCAAGGGGTACATGCCGATACGGCATTGTAAAACATCGGACCCCCGGGCAATGCCTTCCAAGCTAGGCGGGCCTTGCCCTGGCTGGGTAGCGCCTACTGTGACGGCCCGTGATCGGATGTCGGTGGCATTCGGGGAGGATGATCTGGCCATGGGTTTCAAAAGAAAAATCCCCAACCAGGGTGGACCTACACCCAAACAGGGTGGTCCTACACCCAAGTCTTTAACATTTGATTCCCTACGGGGATCAACCCCCTGGGAACAATCTGTGCGTGAAAATCTGGGTGCTAACACCCCCAAGTTTCTGGTAGCTACCAGAACAGATGGGGGTGATTTCAAGCTGGTAAAAAGTATTTTGTTTTCTCGCCACATAGAAGGTGTCTATGGTGAGCTTGAGAAAGTACAAAAGATGAGGAACGGTAGCTTGTTGCTCAAGACTAGGACTGGTGAGCAAGTTGAACGACTTTTGAAATGTGACCACTTTGGCGATATTCCCGTCAAAGTGGAAAAGCACACGTCTCTGAATCTGGTCCGAGGAGTTATTTTCCACCGGGACCTGATTCTGAACACTGACGAGGAGCTCAAGGAGGATATGCAGCACCGTCACGTGACTGATGTCCGGCGCATTACGCGCAAGGTCAATGGTCAAATCGTGGATACTGGTGCTTTCATTATTTCCTTTGAGCTTTCGGTGCTCCCAGAGAAAGTCAAGGTTACAAGTTACCGTTGTGACGTACGGCCTTATATCCCTCCACCAATGAGGTGTTATAAGTGCCAGAAGTTCGGGCACATGTTATCCCGATGCTCGAGCCCTGACGTCTGCGGAACATGCGGTAAGGTACCACACGAAGCGGAAGAGTGCACAACACCTTATCAGTGCACTAATTGCCCTGGATTTCATTCTCCTCGGGACAGGAACTGCCCTGTCTTCCTGAGTGAGAAGAAAATCCAGGAGATCAAAACCCTGGATGGTCTCACCTACCAGGAGGCCCGCAAGAAGTACCATACCACGATTTCGCCTCCTCCAACGATCGATTATAGAGCCATAATACCAAATTTGGTCCCGGCGTCCTCATCTTTTGTACCAGCTGTGAAATCTGCAACTGAGTTACCTGTTCCGAAGCCAGCACCTATGATTATAATGGAAAGCCCGAAGGTGACTTCAACTCCACCTTCGGCCAGCACGAAGGCTGTGCGAGCGAAGGCTGCTCCGCCCGCACAGCAGGGGAGGAAGTTGAAGACTTACTCCCCACTCGGGAGGAAGTCGAAGTCTTCCTCCCCACCCAAACGGTCGGCGAAAACCGCGCCGAAGCCGGCGGAGGCGGCATCGTCGACCAGGGTCAGGACTTCGGCTCCTGACCCGTCTATATACCTTAAAGAGCCGGGGGCGGGTAAGAAGGGACCCCGCACTACGCATTCCCTTTCTCCAAAAAAGGGGAAGCCATCCGCGCCAACACCTGCGGATGCTTCTGCGCCTGGGGACGTTTCGGTCCCCAGATCTGCGCGCTCCCCACGGAGATCCCCCCGCCGCCGAACTGCGTCCAGGAAATCTTCCACTGAGTCGATTCACTCCATGAACTCGCCTGAGGACATGGAGATTATAGTCGACGTAGTGACTGTAGATCCTCCAGAGTCAAAGTTGGAGTAGCTTGCTGCTCCACGTTATTCCCTAAGTTCATACAATGGCACTGTTACAGTGGAATTGTAACAGTTATGACAGGCATTTGACAGAGATCCGTCAGCTTATTGCCCAATACGCAGCGAGTATAGTCTGCCTACAGGAAACAAACCTCAGACCTGATCACGAGACTGTTCTGAGAGGTTTCCGACTATACTCTAAAGAGCGACAAGACGCCGCCCGGGCTTCCGGGGGCGTTTGTACCTTCGTTCGCTCTGACTGCTATAGTGAGGAGTTTCCACTCGCCACTCCTCTGGAAGCTATTGCAGTTCGCGTGTCCTTGCCTGCTATGACAACTGTTTGTAACGTGTACCTTCCACCGAACCAACCCCTTGATATTAATGACGTCTTAGATCTTGTTGATCAACTTCCAGTCCCTTTCCTACTCGTGGGTGATTTCAACTCTCATCACCCCCAATGGGGATCACCATCTTCCTGCCCCAGAGGAAGGGACGTGGAAGGCTTAATTCAAGGGTTGGATTTATCTCTATTAAATACAGGGGAAGCTACACATTTTAGCTTAGCGCACGGCACGTACTCACACATTGACTTGAGTGTGTGTAGCCGTGCGCTGGTCCCCCTATTTGGTTGGTATGTACACGACGACCTCTGTGACAGTGACCATTTCCCGATCGTTCTTACCCTTCTGAACCAGACGCCCGTGGAGTTCCCCAGTCGTTGGGTTCTTAAGCGGGCAAATTGGCCCTCGTTTCAAGAACGAGCTGTGTTCGTTGATCTTGGTTGCCGGAGCGTCGATGACGAGGTACAGCACATCACTGATGTGCTTCTTGCTGCCGCCGAAGAGTCCATTCCCTCCTTTTCTGGGACTCCTCGTCGCAAACTCGTCCCTTGGTGGACAGAGGATATTGCAGCGGCAATAAGAGACCGTCGTCGAGCTCATAAGCACTACCGTCGGCGTCCAACCATGGCCAATTTGGTGGCGTTTAAGAAATTTCGTGCCAAGGCACGGATTCTTATTCGCCAGAGTAAGAAACAATCCTGGGAACGGTATGTGTCTTCTATTACGGCACATACCCCCTCCTCTCAAGTGTGGACTAAACTACGACGCATTTCGGGAATTCAGACACCTTCTACTGTACCGGGAATTTCCATTGCTAATGAACTGGTTACAGATCCTTATCGCGTTGCAAACCATCTCGCCTCGTATTTTGCGGATATATCCGGTTCCGATAACTATGACCCTGCCTTCGTGGCCCTGAAGCGCGAAGCGGAACGTTTCCATCTTAGTTTTGCTTCCCGCGCTTCGGAGGAGTACAACGTGCCCTTTACGGAGTGGGAACTCCGCGGAGCGCTGGCGCTCTGCAGGGACACGTCTCCTGGCCCGGATAATATTCACAACCAGATGCTTAAACACCTTAACGATGAGAGCATTCGCTATTTGCTCAGGGTGTTTAATCGTATCTGGTTGGAAGGTGTGTTTCCAGCGCAATGGCAGGAAGGTATCATTATACCTATCCTGAAGCCCGATAAGGATCCCAAATTGTCAGGGAGTTACAGACCTATTTGTCTCACAAACGGTTTGTGCAAGCTCTTTGAGAGGATGGTCAATCGGCGCCTGGTGTGGGTCCTGGAGAAACGGGGACTCCTGTCTGAATACCAGTGTGGTTTCAGGGCGTCTCGGTGTACCAACGACCATCTGGTACGCCTGGAGACTGCCATACAGGACGCTTTTCTCCGGAGACAGCACCTAGTCGCTGTTTTCTTTGACCTCGAGAAGGCCTATGACACCACTTGGCGTTACGGCATCCTCTCTACCCTGCATCAATGGAAATTCCGAGGTAAGTTGCCGGTTTTTATTGCGAATTTTCTGTCCCTTCGCCTGTTCCGTGTCCGAATAGGGGGGACGTATTCGCAATATCATATACAGGAAAACGGAGTCCCACAGGGATCGGTGCTTAGCGTAACATTATTTGCGATTGCCATAAACGGTATAGTCGTTGCTGCTGGTCCACCAGTGGTACCGTCGCTATATGTAGACGACTTCGCTCTACATTATAGTGCGCAAAATATGGCGGTCGCTGAACGACAGCTACAACAAGCTATTCGGAGAGTGGAACGCTGGACACTGGAGCATGGCTTTCGATTCTCAACCGCTAAGTCCTCGGTTGTCCATTTCTGCCGAAAGCGCACCCTCCATCCAGATCCTGAGCTTTATCTGGGCAATGTAGCTTTGCCTGTTGTTGCTGCGTACCGGTTCCTTGGGCTCCTTTTCGATCAGAAATTGACGTGGGAACCACACGTGCGGTGTTTGAAAACTGCCTGCGCTAAGAAACTCAACATGTTGCGGTTTCTTAGCGGCACATCGTGGGGGGCAGACCGCGCGGTTCTCCTGCGTTTTTATAGATCACTGATTTTATCTAGGTTAGATTATGGCAGTGTAGCATATGGTTCGGCCCGTAAGTCAGTGCTTGTTAAACTGGACAGTGTCCACCATGGCGGTGTGAGGCTGGCGACGGGTGCCTTTCGGACAAGCCCAGTCGTCAGGTTGCTCGCCGAGGCTGGCGTACCTCCTTTACACCTGAGGCGCCAACAAGTACTGCTGACCTATGCTGCAACTATTCGACAGATGCCACTTCATCCAAGCTATCCATGTTTGTTTTCCAATCCGAATCGCCGGCTGTATGATGTGCTCGCCCGAGCCACTCGGCCGGCGGGGATTCGCTTGGATGACTTATACCGTCAGTTCCGATTTCCTTCTGTCTCTTGTATCGTCCGAGTACCTAGCAAGGCCCCTCCGTGGATGGTCTCTCGCCCTGATATCATCCTGGATCTGCACACCGGCCCCAAGTCGGACACGGACTCCTCCGTCCATCGGAGGCTGTTCCAGTCCGTGGTGACACGGTATCCGGGATCAGGGCTTGTATTCACGGACGGTTCGAGGGTAAACGAGAAAGTAGGCTGTGCATTTGTGGTTGAGGATCGTCGGTTTCTCTTTTCACTTCCCGAGGCCTGTGGCGTGTACACTGCGGAGCTCTATGCCATCTTAGAGGCTCTGCGGTACACGTTATCAGACGATCACCAGCACTTTCTTGTGTGTACTGACTCTCTGAGTGCGCTGCAAGCGATCGATGTGTGTTTCCCGAAGCACCCGTTGGTCCAGCGTGTGCACGACCAGCTCGTCAGTTCGCGTAACGCTGGAACCGGAGTGACCTTTGTGTGGCTTCCTAGCCACATGGGTATTGCGGGAAACGAGCTTGCTGATCAGGCGGCGAGAGAGGCAGTCGCACTGCCCTCGCTACCATATAAGGTGCCTGCTAGTGATGTGCGCTCTCAGTTGCGGCATTCGATCCTGTCGCATTGGGAGGAGGCATGGCGTGCCACGCCTCCACCCAACAAACTGAGAGGCATCAAGGAGACCACGAAGGTGTGGAAATCTTCCTTCCGATCTCTCCGGAAGGAAGCTGTGGTACTCTGTCGACTCCGGATCGGCCATGGGATTGCTACGCACTCCCACTTGCTAAAGAGAGAAGATCCTCCTGTGTGTACTTGCGGCGCCCACCTAACCGTGGCACACCTTCTCTTGGAGTGTGTGGATCTGGCCGATCTGCGAGGGACTCTTAAACTGCCTAATACCCTCTCCCTTATTCTCCGTGATGACGGGCCGTCAGCTGACCTTGTCATCCGGTTCATGAGGGAGAGTGGTTACTTTTTTAAGTTTTAATGTGTAGTTACGACTTTTAATTCTGGTTATATCTGTTTTATGTTTTTTTATTGTGTTCTGTATTATATTGTTCACTATGCCTTATTTGTTTTATCCTTTTTTTACCATCCGCATTTTATTCCTTTTTATTCAAATAAGGCATATTTTTGGGGCTCACTGTCTGTTTTATAAACACCATTTTCGCTTCATCCATGGCAGTGAGTTGTTTTTATCTACATCCTTTCATTTCACGTCATTTCATTTCATTAGGGGCCGATAACCTCGATGTTAGGCCCCTTAAAACAACAATTATCATCATCATCATCATCATCTTTTATCTTACTCTCTTCTAACAATAACAGGTTTTGTTTGATTTTAAGTCTCTCGCTCCTCATATTCTGTCTTTTTTGCTCTCTTCTTTTAAGTATCTAACTCCTCTTCTTTTTAGATCCTACCATCCTACAATATCGAATACATAACTAGCTTTATAAAACATAATGTCCTCTAAACTTATTAACTGTCAAAATGAACTTAACAGCGTAAACAGAATTTACTCACCAATTTTATTGAATGTTTGTCGAAAGTTTTTCATGTAACCCAGAGACATTTACAAGCGCATAGTAATCATATAATGCTAATTAATAAATCTAACTAAATGTAAGTTAAGGTACCGTACAAGTTTTATTCACAAATCTGAACAGTAATCTTATTTTCATACCATTTGTCCCTTCTGTAGATACTGTTGTCCACTCTGTGGACACTGGCAGTCCATGGAGGGGATGTCCACGGAGTGGACAAAAACAAGGCTTTTAAGTTTGTATTACTTCAGGTTTCCATTCGTCAGATCTTAAATCTCTTGTCAAGCTGGTAATCAAACTCGGGGTTTCATAGGTCTCACATTTGTCCAATAAGGTTAAATTTATGGCGTTCAATCGTAGGTAAGAGGCGAGCATGCCTCCCCTACACCATAGGCTAGCAATAAAGACAATACTAGGATTAAATATAATTCCAGTAATGTATCTATATATCTAATATATCTCTTCATGTCAACATACCACATGGAGTGCATAGCAAAGTACTTTTAGTACTTTTTAGTACACTTCATTATTTTTATTCTTACGTCCCATAATTATGTGGTTTGTGAGGGTCAGTAATTCAGCTCCAACAGATGACTTTTCATAACCCATTAGGCCTATTATCGTAAGTAAACTGGGAAAGATTATTATCGCACTATTTTCTTAAATGTCTGTATTTTCCTGTGGGAATGACATGAATATTTTATTTATTTACTAGCAACCCGCCCCAGCTTCGCCCGGTATATTTAAAGGTTTACCCAGCGTAAGCTTGAAAGGCGCACGGGTGACAGGTCCCAGACGTAATTCAGAAAAGCCGAGGTGAACAGCGAAACTCAAAACACATGTACTCTTCTCTGAAGTCTAAACGCGATTCGACAGTTCCATGCTGGCCGAAGCTGGGGAGATAGACTCGTTCGCTAGCTCGTCAACTCGCTCCGAAGCTAGTAATTTCAATTTCCACTGAATGGAGAAATCGTAAAAACACTTATAGTGGGCGATGTATTAAAGATAGAGATATGCTGTCCCGGACTTTTTTGTAGAACGTTTCATGCTGACAATTCTTACAATCATAGTATATATGTATATATATATTTCTAACGGTTTACCCTTCGTAAGTCGCACGGACGGTAGGATTTTCTTCGACTAAATTTAGTGAAATCGTTACTGCTTGGCTTCCTTTGGTCATAAATGAATGTTTTTGTACAGAAACCTTCCTCGATATATCCTTTACAGAATGGTGAAAACCGCATCAAAATCCATCCAGTGGTTCTCGAGATTACCCGTTATGCAGTACTATATAGAGATCTGGAATAAATTAAGGGCGCCGGCGTTCCAAGAATGTTGCTATTTTATTGTTCATTGTCATGTGTGTTTATTTCAGAAATTGAAGTTACTGACAGTTAACTAACAACTGTTACAACAGAGCTGACGTAATATGTTTTTACATTCAAAGATATATGGTTCTAATATAGGCTATGGCACTACGCCATCAATGGAAATGTTCCAGCGTACCATTGCACACATTCAAAATAATAGTGTACGGCATTTCGGATCACGAATAACGATCCCCATAAGGCAAAATTGCGTAAAATTAGGCGAGAGTATAAGACCGTAAATGATCCAATATTGTAAGCATGACCTTACGGAACAGGTGTTTCATCAAGTTTCGTGGTTATTTCTCGACTATATTATGATTTTCGAATTCGATGATTTTTATTGTAATTTTTTCTTGAGCACAGTTACCGGTAGTCTCGTTCTCTTTCTATTACCAAGTCTAGAAATTCCTACTTTATTAGATAGTGAGTTATTATTAATTTTACTATAAATAATAATGTTATTAGTTTTACGTCCCTTTTAACTACTGCACCCAGGGGCTCACATCTAGTGGGACGTGGGTTGGCGACCACGGGGCCCCAGCTGAGTCCGGCATTGCTTCCACTTACTTATGCCGGGCTCATCTCAGTCTTGTTTCCTGTCGACTTCACTTGGTCAACTCTTGTTCTCTTCCGACCCCGACGGTATTAGGGTATCCGAGGCCTATGGAGTCTCTTCCTTTCGCGCCTTAATTGGCCTTTGTCTCATCTTTTCTGATACCCTCCTTCACTGCGAGGGGTCAGCCTTCTTTTTCTTTTCATGTTCTCTCCTGCCTTCTGCTCAGGGCCCTCAAGGAGGCAGGGTGTATGTAGCCCCACCACTTCTGGTGCACCCTGGATATTGCTACACCCTCAGGGGCTCACGGCTGGTGAGTTCGGGAGTTGACGACCCCGAGGGATTCCTGAGCTGGGTCTGGTTTCCCCCGTTTGTCCATTACCTGTGGGGCGAACCCTCTCCTCTTTCACTTTCCTATCTGCCTTTCATGGCTCTCCTTCCTTCCAAGTCCCTCAATCCGCATTCTTCGAGGGTTGAGGGAATTTATTTTCCTCCTGTCCTTTATTTGCCTTATTCTCCTTTTGTTTTCCATTTCTTCTTCTAGTATATAAGTTAGTAGTTAGTTTTAGTTATAGTTTACATTTCATTTCCATCTTCACGATCACCCAAACCATTAGGGGCCGATAACCTAGATGTTAGGCCCCTCAAAACAACACTTAGCATCATCATCATTTTAACTACTGCGGCTTTTAGAGACGCCGGGATGCCGGAATGTTACCCCGAAGGGGTTCTTTAACGTGCAAGTAAATCTACTGACACGGCTCCCTCGCATTTGCGCACACTCAAATGCCGGCTAACTGCGCCAGGATTCGATCCAGCAACCTTGGGCACAGCAAGCGAGAACGTTACCGCTGAGCCACACAGCCTGTCCAGATAGTGAGTTATGGACTTGTAGCTTTTATGTGCTCAAGATGGCAGTTTCGGATATTATTCGATGTGATAGCCTCACAACTTGGTAGCTCTACGACCCTGTGGCGTAGCTTTGCCCGTCAAATCGCTCACCACGACCGCGAGGGGGAAGTGTAGTAAGCCCGATGATCGGAGGTTTGAATCCTGGCGCTGGCAGTGGCTTGTCCCTGGATTCTTTCACACCCTTTCCGAGCAAATGCCGGGATAGTACCTCATTTCATTTTCCCTACCCTAACTACAACAGGGGCCGCTAACCTAGATGTTAGGCCCCATAAAACAAGAATGATCATCATCATCATCACTAACCACAACAGTCACCACAGAATCACTGAAGACTCGGGCAAATTGAACTCACACCCAAGTACACGGGGCTGATGACCAAGCAGTTTCAAGCACCTCAAACGAATCAATTACATCTCGAAACTCCCCTTTCACCACTTTTCGTGGTGATTGCACAATTACATCCCAATTTTTCGATCAGACGCCTTCTATGGTCCCGGGGTACGCATTGAGATTTTGGATACAAAAGTTCTGGGTTCGATTCCTGGCTCTGCTTAGATATTTCATTCTGGTCTGTGGGGTGGAAAGCTTACACTCAGCCTCGTGAGGCAAAGCTGAGAATAGATGGGTTCAATTCCCATTAAACTGCGAAGGGGAGGGTTCGATTCCCACCTGAGCCATCTAGAAGTGGTTTTCCTTGGTTTCCTCCAGGAAAATCTCGGGATGGTACCTACATTATGTCCAAGGTCGTTTCCATCCTCAATCTTAGTCCTAGTTACAAATACTCACACTGCTACAAACATCACAATAACACAGGTTATCAGACAAATTCTAAATCCAGCCAAGTACCAAGATGTCGCAAAGTCCCTAAATGAATCAACAACAACAATTCCCACCTCAGCTGTCCTAGAAGTGATTTCCCAATTCTGCTCCAGGCAAATGGTTCCTAACTAAAGCCCACGTCCGAATCCTTCCAAATTCTAGCATTAAGTTAATTACAAACACATTATTTTCTACAACCATCAGTATGACACAGGTTATCATACAGATTCCTCATTTGGGCCGATAACCTACATGTTAGGCCCCTTAAAACAATAATTATCATCATCACAGATTCCTCACACACTCAAGTACACGGGGATACATGACAACGATGTCGCAAAGACCCTAAATAAATCGGTAACAACAAACAATTTATCGATCTTAATGTTAGTACGAATGTCCACCATCTTGAATGTACGATTTTCTATGCATATTCGCTTTCTACAAAGCAGATCTACTTCACAATACTGACTGTTTCAAAATTCTAGGTTTATTATATGGAGAGTAATCGATTTTACTATTTTATACTGTATATTCAAGATGGAGGACGTACATAATATTCATTGTGATAGTCTAGTAATTCGTACAACTGGGGTCTCGCATACAGGTCTCCTCACCACTTCTCGTGGTAGCGCGATTGCTCAATTACATCCTAATGTATCTATTTTGATATTTTAGTATTACACGTGGCCGCCATCTCTAATATATGCAGTCTGCAGTTCCCTCAGAAGAGTGCACTCTGCCCTTTGGACATTGTAAATTTATTAAATTCATTAGATGACAATATTGTAACTTAAGCGTCCAGCTCCTCTCATAGCATGGTACGTACATCTTAATTATGGAAGGATTCGATGATTGGTTTACCCGGTAGCCGACTTTGAAATTTAAATTCAAGTGGCCGCCATTTCATTTTCGCTAAGATTGTGGCAATATGAAAAGTGCGGTTTATGTGTTTGCGAGGTTTGCTACCACTCCACCAATCTATATATTTAAAATACGTAGGTGATTTTTGTTACCGTGAGATTAAGAGAACGGATGAAGCGATTGACTTCTCTGATGTTAGCTCTTGGCCTGTAGGTTTTCAGAATGTCTTTAAATGAAAACAAATGTTGACGTATATTTTTAAATTACAGTCCTCTAAATTAGTTTTGCATATGGCGATTACACATGGATGATGGGACGATACTGCATACACTGTACGTCATGTTTAGAGCCACACAATGACTGTACACCGTACGTATCATTCAATTATTTGTCCGCTAGGAGGCACACTCATGTCCGCCCGTTTAACACCACCACTTGTATTGTTGGTTTCGAGCGCTCGGGTAAGACGGAGGTACTGTTGCCTACTGTAAACATGGCAAGATTTCGCATTCGTACGTCAGACCGCATTCGAATTATAACATTGCTTCAGGAGGGTTTCTGACAAGTGGATGTTGCTACTCGTGTTGGAGTGAGTCTCGATGGTGTGGAAAAAGTTCATGGAGACCCAAACAGTTGCTGATCGACTAAGAACTGGACGTCCCCGCAAAACCACTCGCAGGGAGGATCGGTATCTGTTGCTTTCAGTACGTCGTAGGTACATTGGTACTGGCACGTCCTTCCACCATGATCTTCGAAGGGCCACTGGAGTGAACGTGTGTGTAATCGGCTGCATGAAGCAGGACTGATGTCAAAGGTGCCTGTGCCAAAATCTCCTCTGAAGTCATAGCATAAGGCAGCTCGTGTAAGGTGGGCAACAACTCTCCAGGCATGGCAGCAAGAAGATGGGATGAGGTCTCCATTGGTTTGCACCCGTACAGTAGGAGCATTCGAGTGTGGCGACGAGTGGGTGAGAGATTCCGCGAGCCCTTTATCCAGGAACGCCACCAACAGCAAGGAGGTTCAGTCATGTTTTGGAATCATGTTTGGTTGACGTACGTCTCTAATTCCTATCCACGGTAACATGACTGGTCTGGTGTACAGAGACAACATCCTTGAACCTGTCGTTACAGGATTCGCTGCCACAATGGGCGAGGGCTTCACACTAGCGGACGATAATGCTCGTGCCCATCGAGATGGGTGGACAATCAGTTCCTTTAGATGCATGTCATACAGAGAATGGAATGGCCTGCCCATTCTGCGGACATGAACTGTATGAACATGCTTGGAAAGAGCTCAAGAGGGCAATTCGCGCCGTCGCAATCCTCCAACAAACGAACAAACAGTAACTGATTGAAGCTGCTGTCCCAGAGTGGGGTGCTCTGCCCCAAACAACGTTGGATTCGTTGGTGCTCAGTAGGCCTCGTCGTCTGCATGCATACCTTAGACTAGAGCTTGTGGTGGCCCAACATGAAAAGGACGTGTGTGTGCTCAGTCCCACATTATCACTTTTGTTATTCGTTGTATGTTTCTGTCTCTTTTGCAAAGCAGATTGTGTGTTGTTTTTATTTGTATGTACCCAAATATTATGTATAATGTGATTATATGCACATAGCAAAATAAACAAGTCACTAAATCGCAATATGCACAACTTATTTTGAGCACTGTCTTAAAGAAAGTGTAATATTTTTGCTACTCGCGCGTGCGCACAATCTCTTTCGGCCATGAGAGACATTGTGGATAGAACATCCACTGCGTTACTGTGATCGTTGTTAATGAGAATTATGAAGGAGGGAAGATCCACCCTCGTTATTTTGATCGTTGTTAATGAGAATTAAGTAGGAGGGAAAATTCACTGCGGAGCAAACTTTACTCAGAAGGGAAGTTTGAAGACACTCATGCTCAGTCATAGAGGTTTAAAGGCTTATTCATGTAGTACTGGGATCGTTGTTAATGAGAATTATGAAAGGGGGGGGGGGGGGTGGGGCTATTTTTATGACGTTCTCATGCGTTGTACTGGAATAGAATTATAACGAAAGGGAAGTATTGTGTGTATAAGTTGCTTACTTAGGCCTACCTAGATAGTATTCGATTCCCGGTCAATGCATGTGAAATTTTCAAAGTGAAATGCCATGTCCTGTGATTCCACGTAAAAAGGAGGTCCCGTAGCTCATAATCGCGAGATTAACTGTCACGTTTAACTACAAGCTTCCTTCCCTAGCTTACCTAAATAGTAGAATACGCATTCCATTCGCTGTCTTGTGTTTGTTTAATTTGGTTTTAAGAATAATTGATAGGTGGTGGGTGTACACATACGTGACACGCAGCCTAAGTACACTGACCCCCCGTGTGATCTCGTAAACCTATTTTTTTATGAAAGTATGCTAAAAGATGATAGATTGGAAGGTGGTAGTTACCGCCCAGAATCAAGTTTCCCAGTACTTTTAAAAGTTAATTAATATGTGATTGTTGAACAGATGTAGGTTTTTTTTAATGTCGTTTGGCTCTTATCTCCGTTTTAGTATGGATATGTACGCGGCAAACAGACAATACTTCAGATGATTTCGTAATGTTTCTAGAAATTTACCTCGAAGGAGGAGAGCTCACTCAAGCTAATCTCTGTGACTTGAACTTGGCTTTAAGTGTGTTTCATGTTTTACTTGCCCAGTGAGGTTAATGGGAGAGAGCTTGACGTCATCAAATCGAACGCAATTTGTGGATATCCAGGGAAGACTTCTCGTGAGTTTTAGGTAAAATATGGTGTTCCTCAAGTGTCTCTTCTACGCCCGTTTCTGCTTTTAATTATGATTAACGATTTTGATGCAATAATAAATTTAAAGATCATTCTTTATTCTGTTGATTAAACTTTTATACTTGTATGATTTCCGGTGAAAACTTGGGGGATTGTCGCATATTGTCTAATAATGCTCTCGAGGAGACCAAATGTTGGTTGGAGCAAATAGTTTCTTTGGAAATGGAAATAAGTCTATGTATAATATTTTGCTTCAAAATATACGTGACGAACTAAAACCTGTCAAGTTGTTGGAAGCAAATCTAGACTCTCAATGGACTTCAAATGACATATATTAAACCTGTGTTCTAGACTGTCTATGGTGTTGTATTTGCTTCGCTATTTGAAAATGGTTGTTACAAAATCTTATGTCCGTGGTGCAGTAATTTCAGTTGGTCTAATTCTTTTTGGTAATGGCTCGCATGCTGTTAGTTGGTTGGTTGGTTGGTTCCTCAGTTTAGGGGCTGCGACAACGCGGTCATGTAGCCCCGTGTACTTTGGGTGTGTGTAGAATCTGTCTGATAACCGGTGTTAATTGTGATGACTGTATTAGTGTGTGTATCTGTTTTTTTTTAAATTCAAGTAAGGACTGCAACTTTGAATTTTTCAAAGAGTTCCTACTTTTGCCGCCAAACGCCACCGTCAACGACTATTAGGCCCAGTTCAGAACTTAGCTACTAGACGCCACCGCAGTCGGCTCTTGGCAACGAACGTAGAAACCTAAGAGCGTTGTTTAAATTCCTAACCTATACATGCCATAAATCTATGACATGGGACCGCCGGCTTTACTTCCCCTCCGAAGGAAGGCATACTGAGGGATTTTTAATGCTCTTAAAAAATCCGACGGCTTCGGCCGGGTTTGAACCCGCTATCTTGGGCATAGCTCAGCATGCTACCGACTACGCCACCGAAGCCGCCTTGCATGCTATTAGTGTTCTAAGAAATATAAAAGGAGGTTATTTGTATAATTGCAGATGTTCCTCCAAACTATCATTGTAAATCTCTTTTTTTTTATTGAAATTTTTCTCTTAACAGTTATAAATTTGTTTGCATTTCAGTTTCTACTTTATATAAAGAGTAAGCCAGCCCACGAACTGCTCCCGAGTCGGAGTAACTTTCACTCACATGACACTAGATGTTCGTACCTTACTGCTGCACCTAGATGTTAGATTAAGCAAAAGTTAAAACTCGCATATTATTTGAAGAATAAGGCTTCATCATAAAAACGACAAGGTTTTACACAGCTACCCTTAAAATCTTTTTAGAAAAGGTCTTAAATGGTGGTTGGTGGTCAACTCATGGTATTCTATTACTGAGTGCTTCGATGCTACTTTATAAATTACCTGTATACAAGGTGTCCGGGTTAAAGGTATAATAATATAAAATTTAATAACTTGAGAAGTAGTGGAGATATTCATTGGCGGGTCTGGCTGCGTGGCTCAGGGGTAACGTTCTCGCTTGCTGAGCCCAAGGTTGCAGGTTCGAAACCTGGCGCAGTCAGCTGGCATTTGAGGGTGCGCAAATGCGAGGGAGCCGTGTCAGTAGATTTACTGGCACGTTAGAGATCCCCTTCGGGGCAAAATTCCGGCACCCCGGCGTCTCTAAAAGCCAGTGTAGTTAAAAGGGACGTAAAACCAATAACATTATTATTATTTATTCATTGGCGGCTTGTTTCTAAGAATAGGGTACCGATAACTCAAAATGTTTCTTTACATATTGTTACGGCTGTGAGTTTGTGTCATCGCTCGCCGCATGAGTCACAACTGCCCCAGGGCTGGGCTGTGGCCTGCCTCCTGTATTGCGTGCGCCTTATGCAACAGGGCTACTAGGACAAAGGGATAGTCCAGAATATTCGTGACTGGACCAGCGATGGAAACCTCGAGAAGCCGTGAACCCTGGATGGATCTAGAAGCATTTATTGAGTCACCGGCCTGCTATATAAGTGCGACCTGTCAAGCAGTGGTTGTTGTTGTGTTTTACGAGCTAGTGTGAGCGATTATCCTGAGCGACAGAAGTGTGGTGACTTGCGAAACCCCTAGTGCAGCTGATTCTCTTGACAGCGAGGAAGTGATTGTGGTGCTTGTGAAACGGTGTATAGTACAGTGACAGACCTAGTGCAGCTATTTCCAGCTAGCGTACGGGACCGGACTCATTAGCGAAGAGGATTAACTGTGGTCTGTTGACAAGTGAAAAGGAAAGTATTCTCGACGTGAGGAAACTGGAGTAAGGTAATAATTGCTGTTGAGTAGTGTATTTTTCTGGCTGCAATAAAATTAATTATTTCTTTAAGCAGTAATTGGTGTTGTGCTTTATACCCACCGTAATCCAGTTAACAAAGGTGCCACTAGGGGGTGGCACGTAACAACTGGTGTCAGAAGCCGGATTACGAACTCAAGCACAACACCTGACGGTCCTGGTTTCAAAACCCGAGCAGGTCATTTTCTCTAATTTTCCTGTGAGTGCATGCCCTTTACAAGACAAACAACTAAAATGGAGGAGAAATTGGCAGCATTGCTAGAAAAGTTAAATGGCATGGAAACCAAGATGGAGGACGGCCAGAAGAATTTAACCAAGGACCTAACTGCCAAACTAGAAGACGGCCAGAAGAAGTTAGCCGAGGACCTAACTGCCAAACTAGAAGACGGCCAGAAGAAGTTAGCCGAGGACCTAACTGCCAAACTAGAAGACGGCCAGAAGAAGATGGAAGACGGTCAAAATAAGCTAGCGGAGGACCTGAAGAGGATAGAGGACGGCCTGAAGAAGATGGAAGACGGTCAGAATAAGTTGACACAGGACCTGAAGAAATTAGAACTGGGTCTGCGCGAGGAAGTCACGGCAGTGGAAAAGAAGTTCGACGCCTTACAAGTGGAAGTTGCCGAGCTGCGCCAACGCCCGCTGATGGGGGTGGAGGAGAAATTCAACGCCTTGCAAGTGGAAGTTGCCGAGCTGTGCCAACGACCGCTGATGGGGGTGGAGGAGAAATTCAACGCCTTACAAGTGGAAGTTGCCGAGCTGTGCCAACGCCCGCTGATGGGGGTGGAGGAGAAATTCAACGCCTTACAAAAGGAAGTTGACGAGCTGCGCCAACGCCCACTGACGGGGGTGGAGGAGAAATTCAACGCTCTACGAGAGGAAGTTGCCGAGCTGCGCCAACGCCCGCCCACCGTTACACCGGGAATATCAGGAACGGGACATAGCAGAGTGACGCCCCCAACCTTCGACGGAAAGGTCCCGTGGAACACCTACTTACGTCAGTTCGAGGCGGCCTGTTCCATAAATAACTGGAACAACACAGAAAAGGCTACAGCTCTCATTGTAGCGCTGAGAGGTGACGCCCTTAACGTCCTTCAGGCCATCCCGACTGGATCCCAGGACTACGCTTCCCTGATCGCCCATATGGAGTCCCGATATGGAGATAGCCATCTTCAGCAGGCCTATCAGATGCAGCTCCGGACCCGGGTACAGAAGAACGCGGAAACCCTGCAGGAGTTCGAGATGGACATCGCACGCCTCGTAAGGCTCGCCTACCCAACAGCGCCGGCGGACTTTCTGGAGCAGATAGCGACGCAGACTTTCACCGACGGGCTACGGGACTCGGACACTCAACAGGCGCTGCGTCTCGCGCGCAATAAGACCCTGCCAGATGCGCTGAGCCACGCACTTGAGTTCGAAACAGGCATCCAGAATGCACGCGCGGGTGCGTCAAGTGGACGTCGACGAACCAGTAAAAACCAACGAGACCAAGCCCCTGGCCGACGAATTAATGGAGGCGCTAAGCCGTTTCTTCGATAGTCGCGGCACCACCAGCAACGACACAGCCGGAAGACAACCGGAGAGGCGGCCCGGAAGAGGACTACCGACCTGCTGGGCCTGCGGTAAGAAAGGCCACCTGAGCAAGGACTGCGGTGATCGCCGCCGCCGAGGGTATCTGACGGGAAATCAGTCGTCTGAAAACCGCGCGGGGCAAAGGTTGGCTTGTGACAGTCGTCAAGCCCCGGCAGTCCATGTTCGTGTGACGAAGTTACGGAGGGACAATAGCAGCCTGATGGTCGACGGAGTCGTCAACGGAGAGAGCTGGCCCATGCTAATCGACACGGGAGCATCGAGGACCATCGTCAGTCCCACCGTGATCCCGAAGTGGAGAGTTCAACCCACACAAAGGAACCTCCAGCTAATAACCGCGACCGGAGAGACCGCACCGGTACATGGCGAAGCATCACTGGAGTTCGTCATTGGTCGACGGGCGATAAAGCATCCAGTGCTTGTGGCTGACGTATCAAATGAAGTGATCATCGGACTGGACTTCCTGGACCAGAACAACATCATCTTGGATCTGAGTACCAACACTCTGCACTTCGGAGGTGAGGAACTTGCTTTGCAACCTGCGCACGAGTCCATCACCGCACGACGAGTAAGGCTGAGAGAAGACGTCATCGTTCCCGCCAGGACGGAGGTCAGCGCTGCCGTAATTGTTGACGGAACTGCTGGGGGAGTGGCGGCTGTCATCGAGCCAAAATATGAGGACATTCAGACAAAAGGATTGCTAGTAGCCAAGACTCTCATCAACACGACGACTCGGCCGTACGTCCGCCTGTCCAACCTGAACGACTACGACATTACGGTTCACCGGGACACCAACCTAGGAGTCTGCGAGCCCGTTACCTGGATTGCCCGCATCACAGATACGACAGACGGACACCTGCAGACGGACAACCGAAGAAGACGCACACTGCCAGAAGAACTACAGAAGCTGTACCAAGGATCCCAGGACCATTTAGACGAGGAACAATCACGCCAACTTCAGGACCCGCTACGCGAACTCCAGGATGTCTTCTCCGTGGGGAGCAAAGACTTCGGCAGGACAAGCTTGGTCCAGCACAGAATCGACGTTGGGGACAGCGCACCGATTAGGGCCCCATTCCGACGTGTCCCGCTCGCCAAGCAAGCCGAAGTCGACCGGATGGTAGAAGAGATGAAGGAGCAAGGGGTGATCGAGCCATCACATAGTCCTTGGAGTTCTCCGGTCGTGCTTGTGAAGAAGAAGGACGGTTCCACCAGGTTCTGCGTGGACTACAGGCGGGTGAACGACGTCACGAAGAAGGACAGCTACCCTCTACCCCGAATCGACGACACGCTGGATACCATATCAGGGTCAAGGTGGTTCTCCACCTTGGATTTGAAGAGTGGCTACTGGCAGGTGGAGGTCCACCCTAAGGACCGCGAGAAAACGGCGTTCTCTGTGGGCAGCGGTCTCTGGCAGTTCACCGTCATGCCATTCGGTCTGTGCAACGCCCCTGCGACCTTCGAAAGGCTAATGGAGTCCATTCTGAGGGGACTACACTGGAAGACCTGCCTGGTCTACCTAGACGACGTCATCGTTCTGGGGAGAAGCTTCGAGGAGCACTACAGCAACCTGAAGGAGATCTTGTTGAAGCTACGTGCTGCCCAGCTGAAGTTGAGCCCCAAGAAGTGTCAGCTCTTCCAGAAGCGGGTCCAGAACCTTGGGCATATCGTCTCCGAGGAAGGGGTGCGCACCGACCCAGAGAAGACCGCAGCTGTGAGGGAGTGGCCAGTTCCGAAGGACAAGTCCCAACTACGAAGCTTCCTGGGACTCTGCACTTATTACCGTCGCTTCGAGAGGGGATTCGCCGACATCGCCAAACCTTTACATCGACTGACTGAGCAGGACCAACTCTTCACGTGGACAGCAGAATACCACAGTGCCTTCGAACAACTCAAGCAGGCTCTGTGCACCGCGCCTATTCTGGCCTACCCCAGACCTGGAACAAGGTTCATCGTCGATACCGATGCCAGTGACTTTGGCATAGGGGAAATCCTGTCGCAGGTAGTGGACGGCGAGGAGAGAGTAGTGGCCTACTTCAGCAAGGCCTTGTCAAAGGCAGAAAGGAACTACTGCGTCACCAGGAAGGAGCTGCTCGCCACCGTGAAGACCATTGAACACTTCCACAAGTACCTGTACGGGCAAGAATTTCTCATCAGGACCGACCATGCATCCCTGCGGTGGCTCCTGAACTTCAAGCAGCCCGAGGGTCAACTCGCGCGGTGGTTAGAGAGGCTTCCAACAGTACAACTTTGAGATTCAGCACAGGAAAGGCCAGCTGCATTCTAACGCCGACGCCCTGTCACGAAGACCGTGCCCCGAAGACTGCACCTTCTGTGCCCGAAGGGAGGAGAACACCGGGATACAGTGCCGAAGGACTACCGTGGTAATTCAAGGGAGCTGGAGCCGCGAATCTTTCACGCGGGCACAAGCAGAAGATGATGACCTGGGACTGATAGCCGAATGGAAGGGGGCCAGTGTCCCCAGACCCGGGTGGAACATTGTGAGTGACTGCAGCCCAAAGTTTAAGTCCTACTGGGCGCAGTGGGACTCGCTGATTGTAAGGGATGGCCTCATCTGCCGCAACTGGGAGAGCACCGACGGGAAGACATATCGGGAACAAGTCGTCGTTCCAGAGGCTATGACGGAGGAAGTCCTGAAGGAAGTTCATGGAGGATCATCTGGTGGACACCTAGGGATAAAGAAGACCCTGGAGAAGCTGAGAGAGCGGTTCTACTGGATCGGATGCCGAACAGACGTGGAGAACCACTGCGCGAGGTGCCACGATTGCGCAGCCAGCAAGGGCCCAGGACGAAGACGACGGGGTCCACTGAAGACCTACAACGTGGGCGGCCCCATGGAGAGAGTGCCATCGATGTTGCTGGGCCATTCCCGTTAAGCGAGGCAGGGAACCGCTACATATTAGTCGTCAGCGACTACTTTACCAAATGGCCGGAGGCGTATGCGCTCCCTAACCAAGAAGCCGCGACGATCGCAGAGACCCTGGTGAAGGAATTCGTCAGCCGGTACGGAGTACCCCTGGAGCTGCACTCCGACCAAGGGAGGAACTTCGAGTCGCAGGTGTTCCAGAACCTATGCCAGCTGCTGGGAATCCGGAAGACAAGGACAACGCCGCTACACCCTCAGTCCGACGGGATGGTAGAGCGATTCAATCGCACCATCGAGAACCATCTCCGAATAGTCGTCAGCGAGCACTAGAGGGATTGGTACAAGCATCTTCCACTATTTCTCCTGGCCTACCGCGCCGCCGTGCATGAAGCCACCGGGTGCACACCAGCCCGGGCCATGTTTGGGAGGGAGCTCCGTCTACCTGTCGATCTTGCCTTTGGCCGACCTGGGAATGATCCGATCCCGGTAAGCCAGTATTGTCAAGAACTGGTCGACCAACTGGAGGACGTACACGTGTTCGTGAGGAGGAAACTGCGGATCGAGACCGACCGAATGAAGACCCGATACGACCAGCAGGCGGATGCCGGCGGATTCCACGAGGACGACCGGGTCTGGCTCTTCAACCCATTGCGGAAGAAAGGCCTGTCACCCAAACTGCAGAAGTCCTGGGAGGGCCCGTACCGAGTCGTGAAACTGATCAACGATGTCGTCTACAGGATCCAGCGGAGCCCGAGGGCGAAGATGAAGATCGTGCACCGAGATCGCCTGGCAGCCTACGGAGGGACACAGACGGACCAATGATTGATCGGGACGATCAGCCTTTTTAGGAAGGGGGTGGTGTTACGGCTGTGAGTTTGTGTCATCGCTCGCCGCATGAGTCACAACTGCCCCAGGGCTGGGCTGTGGCCTGCCTCCTGTATTGCGTGCGCCTTATGCAACAGGGCTACTAGGACAAAGGGCTAGTACAGAATATTCGTGACTGGACCAGCGATGGAAACCTCGAGAAGCCGTGAACCCTGGATGGATCTAGAAGCATTTATTGAGTCACCGGCCTGCTATATAAGTGCGACCTGTCAAGCAGTGGTTGTTGTTGTGTTTTACGAGCTAGTGTGAGCGATTATCCTGAGCGACAGAAGTGTGGTGACTTGCGAAACCCCTAGTGCAGCTGATTCTCTTGACAGCGAGGAAGTGATTGTGGTGCTTGTGAAACAGTGTATAGTACAGTGACAGACCTAGTGCAGCTATTTCCAGCTAGCGTACGGGACCGGACTCATTAGCGAAGTGGATTAACTGTGGTCTGTTGACAAGTGAAAAGGAAAGTATTCTCGACTGAGGAAACTGGAGTAAGGTAATAATTGCTGTTGAGTAGTGTATTTTTCTGGCTGCAATAAAATTAATTATTTCTTTAAGCAGTAATTGGTGTTGTGCTTTATACCCACCGTAATCCAGTTAACAAAGGTGCCACTAGGGGGTGGCACGTAACAATATCTAATACATCTCGATATGCGCATCATTAGTGGCGCTACAGACATCTAATCTGTATTCCACTTCTCTCCACGTGTTCTGCAGCATTGTAGGCGTAACATTTGCAATTGCTGCACGAATGCGATGACGCAGATCTGGTGGATCACGAACTGGTGTCTGGTACACTTGATTCTCGACAAACCCCCACAGGAAAGAATCAAGTGGCGTAATGTCGGGGCTTCTAGGGGGCCAAGCAATTGATGGACTACCTCTGCCAATCCATCGATCTCGGAGCTCACGATTCAAGAAGTGGTACCGCCGCAAGCGAACACAGGAAACTTTGAGTTACCTTAGTTGTAGAAACAAACCGCCAATAAATATCTCAATTATTTCTCAAGTTATTAAATTTTATATTATTACACCTTTAACCCGGACACCTTGTATTTACCAACTAGATTTGTCTTCGTGCCATTTGTTATTTGGTTGTAAGTAATCATTGTCGATGTACACTGAGTGATCAAAAGCCGTGTGAAGTCATGGAATATGATGTTAATAATGAGTGTCTCCTCCGCGAGCCCTCAAAACGGTAGCGAGGCATCGACTCTGCAAGAATTGGGTTCCTGACTCCCAACATTCAACTGGGCAGTGATCTGGCTCCCAGTAGCCCTTCGATCGCCCCGTATGGTTCTGCTGAGGACACGTGATGTCCGTCCGTTCGTTAAACACCTGTGGTCGTCCCGTGTGGTGGTTTACGCGGATGGTAACATTATCTCTGCGATATTGAAGGTCCACCCTCGACACTGTTGACCTCGGAAACCCGAATTCCGGGCAGATGACCTCGTAGTTCTTTAAAACAAGAATAACTAACTAACCAAACCCCGAATTCGCGTGTAATCTCCGAAATGCTACGACCTATGCGCCGTGCGCCGATGATCATCCCTCGTTGAAAGTCTGTTAACTCGTGACGTGTTGCCGGCTTCACTACACTCGTGAGACTGATCTGCTCTGCCGCAGCTAGCCGCAACGCTCAGGAGTCATACACGGCACATTTTCTCATGAGTCTACCCTTCCCGTGACTTTTGCCCAGGGCCGTCGCGAGGGCGGCGCGAGAGGTGCGATCGCGCCAGGCCCCGCGCTCAGAAAGGCCCCGCGCTTCTCGCCATTTTTTTTTTTTCATAAATGAAAATAAAAATAAAGATAGTGTGTTTGATTCAGTCCCTCCCAAACTAAAATTGGTCCTCCGCTATGTTGATATGATGGCAGAAACTCCAAGGATCGTTCATCGAATTTTTGGAGGTACACGACACTACGGGAAAGGGGGTAGCTGATTTTTAGAGGGAGTATTGGAGGATAATAATCTTGATATCATGGACTGTAGGGGACAAGGGTATGATAACGGTGCTGTTATATGAAGGCCAAGTGTAAGGGAGTGCAGACGCGAGTAAAAAATATTAATAAACGAGCAATGTTCACGGCATGTGTTGCACATAATCTCAACTTACTTTTGGGTTAAATGCAATAAAGACGCTATGACATTTTTTTGGTATAGTTCAGCGTCTGTATACTTTGTTTGTGGCTTCCACGGAAAGGTGGGACATTTTGTGCGAACTATGTCCTGGCCTCCTCACACTAAAATCTTTATCTAGCACAGGATGGGAATGTTGAATTGACAGTGTCAAGCCCATCAGGTACCAGTTAGGCAAAGTAAACGAAGCTCTAGAAAAAGTGGCAGAAACTACCAAAGATCCTGTTACCCAGTCAGAGGCCCAATCTTTGTTGCTTCATACAAGTTCGTATCTGGTACGATATATTGTTTTCTGTGAACTCAACAAGTAAAACTCTCCAATCTGAGAAGACTTCGTTAGATACGGCTTTAACCGAACTTCAGGGCCTGAAGTTATTTATTGAAAATTATCGCAACACTGGCTTTAACAGTGCAATGTCCACCGCTAGAGGAATAATGGAAAATTTGGACTATGCAAATAAATTTTCTATTCGCCGTCGAGGTAATCGCAAAAAGTTCCTTGATGAAATAAATCAGCAAAATGATCAACAGGTGGAAAAAAAAACGAAGAGGAACATTAAAAAGATGCTGAAAATAAATTTCGGGTAACTTACTTTTTGTCTGTCGTAGATACTGCACTTAGCTGCGTAGAAAATAGATTTAACGAAGTTTTTTTTTTCGGAATACTTTGGATTTCTTTTCGATCCTTCCAAGCCTTCCAATTTGGAGGAAAAGCAATTGAAAGACCATTGTCAAACACTCTCTAATTTAGTCGACCCCGACCGTGCCCTTAAAATTTTGTTACTTCTCACCAATCCAACATGGCGGCTGTGCGAAATATTTCATCAGCATTCAATATCTACGAAACTATTACACATATCACCCTGGAATTTTGTACGGTGATAAAGGGAACTACTAGATCACCTATGTAACTTTGTAAACCTGGTTACTACAAAACCAACATAGCGGCCAAGCGAAGTTGCGACTTTTAAATAGACGTTTCTCGCGATTTAACCAACCAAACGCAATGAAACTTGATACAGTACCTAATGTTTATACACATTGTAATGCACCGACATCTAAATTCGTTCAATTGTTTACATAACCTCAAGATGGCGGCTGTGCGAAATATTTCACCGGCATTCTATATCTCTGAAACTATTACCGGTATTACCCTGAAATTTTGTACGGAGATAAAGGGCACTACAGGAAGTTCATCTACGAGACTTTCAAAAATAGGTTAACTACAAAACGAACATGGTGAAGTTGGCAGTTTTAAATAGACTTTTCTCGCGATTTAATGATGCAAACGCAATGAAACTTGATCAGGTGCTTCCTGTATCCAATTCCATGCTTATCCTATATGTTGAGGTTCATTTAGAAACTAGAAATGTAACAAAGTGAGTTTTAACTAGCCTAAAGTTGTAATTTCTTTTATAACATCACTCTCAGTATAACACAGCCACTTACAGTCTTAAATTTGCATTTACTACCCCTCCCCCCGGAACTCATGCCTACTAGGCGCCGCGGACATTCTCGCGCCAGGCCCCGCGCACCTTCGCGACGGCCCTGCTTTTGCCAAATCAGTGTATGTGTAATGACAAACAGTGGAGTGTAATTATACTAGTGTAAATATGGTTTCGAATTCTAGTACGGTCATTTCCAATAGGACCTCTGCACCTTACCAACTGCTAGGATTGGAAGGACTGGTTCGAGGAACGTGACGGCGAATTGTGCCTCCCACACACACACACACACACACACACACTAATGGCCTGATAATGAACCCAATTGAGAAGCTTATTTCCAAAAGGTACCAAATCCAAAGAGTAATATTTTACAGGAGAGAGGAAAAACGCTCAGAGTGTAAAATTAAAAAAGACATAAATTTCACTGCAGTCATCAGAATCTTCGAGAAAACTGATTGTATTTAGTTATGCAATAATTAGATTTAAGGTATTTACAGTGAAGGCATAGATTATTTAAATAATATTAAATAAAATTGAACAAAAGAATGAATATTATGCAAAGTAACTTACCAGTGCTGAAATTTTGGAATTATGATTGTAGTTTGTGTCTAAAGAACATGAATATGGTAAATAACTTGTGAACTGGACAATAGATAATATTATCCATTAACTTACTAAAAGAAATGGCCTCTCATTGGCTGCATGGATACGGTACGTATTGGCACATTCAGGCCACAGGATTTGGTACTTATTGGCATCAAATGAGATTTTTAATGCCCTGTTTGTTATGGATTTAGGTCGTTTTGGCAATTTCTTTTTCTTTCATATGATGGAGCTTCCTACCAACGTACGTTTTCCATCATAATCTCAATTTCGATTTTTTTGGATTTGGTATCTTTTGGAAATAAGCTTCTCAATTGCACATTGTAGTTCGACTTGGAGAAGTGTGCTCGTGCTATATTACCACCGCCCTACTGAATACGCCAGCTAGGGGTACTGGCGGTGGTGCGCCTGTGGTATAACATACCCCCGGATACTGTAGAATCGAAGCTTGATCGAGTAGCCATGGTTGTGCGAGCTAAATTAAGTGGATGGTATTTGTAATGTCTCATCCGTGTGAATCATTGATGTCGGTACCCGATCCTTACAATGTTTTTTCGAGCTTTGCCATTGGCAAGCAGGCTCACGTACTACACATAATAATGTGAAATAGGTTTTACTTATTCATTCGCGTTGCTGGTGTTTCCTGACTATGCAAATGAAGTAGCAAGTGGAAAGTACTGCTCGGGTCCCAGCTCTGTGAACTTGCGGGGTGAGAGGAAAGAGCAGGGAAGGGTCTGTCAACAGCCCGCCGTGATATCTGGTGTTCCTTTTTATTCCAATACTGCTAACATAGGGCCGTTGCTCAAACCACTGTGGTGTTACGAATGAGTTAGTGGGCCACCGACTAATGTATTTGGTTCTGTACTATGCACGGACCGAGAAACCTCATCACCCGTCACCATCACTTCTCATAGTCCGCAATGCACATTCCTCTCAGGTTCACGCAGCTTAGACCCGAGCGGTACATTCCAATACTACCTGGGACAGTTGGTGTCACTGGTAATGACCAAATGTTGTACACTCAAGGCTTATCGTGGCCAACGAAAATATTTCGTGTGATCAATACAAAGCATAGAAATAATTATTCGTTTATTAAAGTGACTGTTTATCTTTGACGATAGTAGGCAGGCGCACGTTCTGCACATACTAGGTGAAAGAAGTGAACCTTCTGTTTTTACGTGGAATCCGAACCACCAGATATGACATTTCACAATGAAAATCCCACATGCATAATCGGAAATCGTACTCGATCCACCTTGTTGGGAGGCAAGCAGTTAGACCGCGGCGCCACCACGCCCCAGTATATTAAAACTAGGAGGAGAAAATGTCTATAGTTTTTGTAAATGTACTGTTACTCAAACAAAGAATGAGTAACTGTTTAGGCCAATACCCAACTGCGAGTTTACCCGAGAACCTTGACTCATTACTTTTGAGTTTTGGCTTTGGGATCTAAATCTACGAGAAACTTATAAAACTAGCGGACCCGTGTGAGAACTCGCGCATAATGGGTTGTGTGCACCCCATGTGTACAGACTACCCGCCCGGCTCTGGTGCTATGCGAGCTGTACGCGATGCCAGGGGCTATCGTCTTGTTTATTTGTTTAAAAGCACTTTATAAACAAATAAAGATATTTCCGTTGACTTTTCAAGAAATACAAGATTTTTTATGTACTCGACTATTGAGACGATTTGGTAGATTTTGGTACAAACCACACCTTCTAATTCCCTCTGGTTTAGGAGCTTGAGTTATGTGATACATACACCTTAGCGTAATATATAATACGATTATGCTAGCGGACCCGTACGAGAACTCTCGCATAATAGGTTGTGTGCGCCCAATGTGTACAGACTACCCGCCCGGCTCTAGTGCCATGCGGGCTTTACGTAACACAGTTCTGCCAGGGGCTATCATCTTGTTTATTTGCTTAAAAGCAGTTTATAAGCAAATACATATATTTCCGTTGACTTTTCAAGAAATGCATGATTTTTCCTGTACTATTGAGACGATTTGGAAGATTTTGGTACAAACCACATCTTCTAACTCCCTCTGGTTTAGGAGCTTGAGTTTTGTGAAACATACACCTTAGCGTATTATATAATTGGATTATATAATAAGATGCTGTAATATACTCTCATTCATTTTTGGAGCAACGAGATTTTCATTCATCATCGTCAGCAAAGCATATTGCTTTTATGAATATATATGGTAAATCTGGTACGGACGTCGCATACACTGTAGTCATAGGTTCCCATCGTTGTAGCTAGATGGCAGTGTGTATGCTATTTCGGCATCTAAGCAATAATCACTCACACTGTTAGTGGAAGTGGTGAAAGTTGCTCGCATATTACACAAATTTTAGTCAATAACGTTAGGCGAGAGCATGTTTCCTCCTGATCAAGTTTTTCCTTGTGTTCATTATTTATTGTATATTAAGTTGGTTTTAAATGTTTAAATCAGCCGTTTTTAGTACAGAGGAAGTCTTAACCGTTACTGTAGTAGCTGGTATGCTTAATTTCGAGGTACGACAACAAGAGGGTGCGGCGTCTCTACCTGACATTTGGAAGAGTTGCAGCACGTCAATCCGGTAGAGATGCCTCCTTGATATCATATTTTAAAAGCTATCTGGAAACATTTAAACTGTTCAGAGGGTACCGGTATTCAATTAGAGTGTGTTTTCATCTCATGATTCTTAAAATACATAATTTATTTAGTTGGTTTCATTGTTAACATCATTGTTAATATATACAGTTATATTATTTTCAGAAATAAAAATGTATGGCATGCCTACTCAGTACAAAAGTAAGAGCACAGTCAACAGAGCTCAGTGGACAGAGAAAACTGTAAGAGAATTTGTAAAGAGGCTGAAAAATAGGAAATACTATTCAGAAAGGCGGAAAGGTTCATTGAATTCCGGCACGAACATTTAAACGAAGAATGGATTCCGGAAATCTGGAAAAGGCACAATAGGTCCATATGTGTTTTAAGACCGTTTTTTTTAATGAGACCTGTATTAACACATACAGAAACAAGAGCTGTCTTGTCAAGAACTCAAAACATTCCATCTTTAACGACGGTATAAACAACTAAAACATTCATAATGGCATAGTTTTTGTGCTCGACTGCTAAAGTTAACCAAACATACACTATCAGAACGAAGGTTCATTGAATTAATTGTAATGTGTTATTCTAAAAGAAGTGCTTTTATTCTTTTGTGATTAGCATCAGGGAAACGTGTTTAATTGTATGTGGAAACATTGACTTTTAACGAAAATAATTCCTACTGCCATAGAAGATAATTTTTGATGAAATACGCTTTTAATGTTATATTATAACACTAAAAGAAAATTCTTATGCCGACAGGTGATGGAATATAAAAAAATCTCTAAGCAATGCTGAAGAAGGCTAAAAAATGGCCGAAACATGTACATTTATGAAAATGAATTAAAATAAAAAGTCATTTGTATTGACAAGGTGAAGTATTTTCAATAGATAAATTCTATTTCTTAAAATTTAATTGTCTTGTACAGGGTCATTATGTGTGTGCGCGCCAGTAAACACGGCAAGCTAAGCCGGCTGTGACTAGCGCAGATCGCGGCCGCGCGCACCCGGTACAGCCGGCGGTCGGTGCGCACTATCACACTTTTACCAAACATGTTCAATAATGTGTACTCACAGAGCTCATTGGCGATGCTGAAAATGTCCTCCCTCTCTTGTAACACACACCTGGCATCTTTTGATGAAAGAATGTCTGTCAACTGTTTTATTATTTACGGAGCCTGTTTCCTTGAATCGTTTAGCGAGCCTCCTAATTGTACTGGCATTAGGCACAGGTCTTCCTAAAAACTTGATTCAAAATTTTTGTCTTGTTTCAGAACAAGATTTCCTGCTTTTCATATACGAATTATGGATATACACAGGTTCGCGCAATGTGAATTGGGTCTAGGCATGACCAACAATCACAGTAATCACAATACTCACTAAATTTGCAAACTAACGTCTAAGATTTGCAAATACACGCCCATGTGAATGACAAAACACGTTGTTGTTTTAAGGGGGCGGAACTACGAGGTGATCTGCTCCAATTGTCTTGTAGTATGTTTTAATAATTATATTAGGGCTGAAGAGGTTAGCATAAATTGGATTTTGTTACTAATTATTTTACTTGCGGCATCTCTCCCGAGCTAAGTCGGCATATATACCGGATTCCAAGGAAAGACGCCGCTGATGCAACATTTCCTTTGTTCGTTCTTTTCGCCGATTTACTTTCAATTTTAATGCTTTACTCATTTGTGAAATATTGCAAACATTTTCAAATTTTGCTCTATCAATTGGCAACAATTTTAAACGAATTCTACTGAGATATAACAAAAGATATAAAATGCGCGGTAACACTACCGGATTTACCTTTACGTCTTCAACTTTTTATTAACAGTATACATTTGATATAAAATACACATTTAAGAAGGCAAGGAATAGAATGGCTACTCTTACGTTAATGGCATGCAGTTCCTATTTATGGATAACCTTTTCCAACCTAATGGATACTGCACGCCTGAACTACACGTGATAATGACTGTGTGTGTTGGCAGGTGGGCAGTACGAGTAGGGAGGATTGTGTACATATGCAGAATTAAGTATACTTGTTTCACTTACAGAATTCCGGGACTAGGATAGCTAAATAATCTTTGGTAGAATAAAATAATAGAGAAATAATATTGTATTTACATTTTAAGATATATCAAATTTCAGATTTAATTCCTTCGTGTTGCGATTCACCAGCTGCATTTTAAATCTAAAAGTAACAGCTGAAAAAAAAAGAAATGTTCTTACATGACATCCACTCACACACGCTCTTAATAATGTTTGTTATTGGGAATAGCATCTCGCAAAACTATGAAACTTTTTCAGAAGTTTGGCTAGGTACTGTCCTTCCTTATCTTGCTCTCAGCGATTTCCACCTTTTCTTGAAACTCAAGAAATTTATTTTTTCCGGTCAGTATTTTTACACTGACGAAGAGCTGGTTACTTCTGTGACACAGGACTACAATAGTTGATACTACGCTATGACGAGTGTCTCAATTCGTTTGGTGCCTGTGTAGAAAATTAGCTGACACATTGCTGTACATGCTGCCAATAACGTTTTGCATATAACTACTGTATGTTCTCTTAAGGGAAAAAAAAGGGCGCCTCGAATTTTTTGATTAACGAGGGAAAAGTGTGATAATTTTTCACAAAACAATGGGGTAGTAAAGACCCCTTCGGCTCAATATGATTGCCTCAATATAATTGCATAAAATATTAGGCTATATAGCTCAAATTATAGACATTCTAGTCCCATCAATAACTAAAATAAAATTTATGTAAACAACGGTTACTATCTTAATTAAAGTACAAATTGTTAATGAACTGAGAAGTTTTATTTAATTCTAATTATATAGGCTCTGGAGGCTACATGCCATTGTTTGACTCATTCCTTCCTTCATTTTAACCTTGACAAAGGGACCAGCTGTTGTCCTGAAACTCGTCGGTTATTTTCAATTTCAACTCTACATAATAGCCTCAAAGCTACATATAATTAAAACTCAGCAATTATTTTAGATTTGTGCCGTGTCTTGTGTGGGGTTTCGCCTAGGATATCAAGTTGGCTCATCAAAGGGCTCTTGGTGTCCCCGCCCGGACCCCCACAGGAGTAGCGAACTGCGCGCTACCTCCCTTTATATGCAGTGCATCTGCACCACTTTACTGCGAGAATTAAAAGCTCAAGCAGCCTTATCCTTATGAGGGGTTCCAAAAAGATGGTATATTGGCTTTCACGGCCAGAGAATTAAAACTCAGCAATTCTTTTAGGTTTGTGCCGTGTCTTGTGTGGGGTTTTGCCTAGGACACCAAGCTGGCTCATCAGCGGGCTCTTGGTGCCCACGCCCGGACCCCTACAGGAGTAGCGAACTGCACTGAGTTTTAATTCACTGGCCGTGAAAGCCAATATACCATCTACATATAATTATTGGTCGAGAAAGTTTACGTAACAATATAAAGTTGCTTGTGATATTATTTACAAAATATTATGACAGAATGTTAATATGAAAATTATGCAAATATACACCGTAATTGTACATATAAACAATTATATTAGTAAACGTTTTTCTTTTGGTAACTGAGCAAACACGGTCTACCCAAAAGGGAGCTAACGAATACATATTTCACGAACTTTTGCCATTTTATGTAAAATTTGCTTATTTTGTAAAACTTTCTAAATATTGCATTTATTTCCCAGATAACTAATAATTTCCCATCTTCAACCATTTTTGTATTTTATCGCTAAAATCCACTCATAGTGGGAACATAAAGATACAGGACGTGATGAACTTAGGGCAGATTTGACATCTGTTGCATATGCTAAAAAGAACACAAAGCTTAGCAATTTACAAAAGAGTTCGAAAATATTTTTTAGCTCATATAATCAATAACATCAAGCCACTGGACTTACTATTATTTTCAGTACTTTTACCATCGCTGGTGATATGACATGTCAGGGTATTTAAGCGATGATGGTTCGTAGAATTCCGATGTAAAAATAAACGTCTGACACGATATTTTATGTGCAGGTTTAAATGGTCACCCTCGATGTAATGTTAATTTAAGTTCTCTCACCAAATTTCCTTACGTTCAGGCGTGAATCCAGAGAGAGAGAGAGGGATGAGGGGGTTATAGGATGTTTTCTGAATAGAATGAACAAGAATCAGTACATTAATCTGTTTTCAGATTTTTGGATCGAATATAAATTGATTTATGCTTGTCAGAATTATAATTGAATGTGTAGACTATCTTTGCCAGCCCAACAAGTTTACTAAAATTGTTTGAATTTTCAAAATGAAAAATATGTTACAAGTCAAGTCATGCTCCTCCATTAGGCTGTTTTTAGGACGCATCTTATTGTATATATTTAGTAAAGTTGCATGACTCAGTTTGCTGAATGCTATTCTTCAAATTCAATGATCGTGGGTTCGATTCCGGGTGTCCAGAGGCATTGGAGAGTAGTTCAGTACGGCAGCCTCGCGTCGGTTTATTTAGTGGTACGCTAAAAAGATCCCATCGGGTATTATTTTTGTTCATAATGATTGACCCCCAAGCGTTCTTCCCCTCCTTGCCCACCCGTTGGGTCCCCGGTTTTGAACGATAGTCTGACGTTATAGGGACGATTATGAACCATGTGAACAGTGGGATGAGATGCAGTGCCTCTGGATTTGTAGTGTTGAGAAGGTCATCCTGCGCTGAGTGCTAATATTATACTGGGAGAGAAATAACAAAGAGTAAGCAAACATGTGTATTAATTGCCAACGTAATCCAATGCTGAGAGTGAACGGTGGATACCGTTCTTGTGTTATCCTACTGTTTAGTCACGGAAGTTTGTGTGTGATATAACATAATAATGACTCAGATCAACAGTAGGGTGAGGTCTAACCCACCAGGATAGCTGATTGGTCTAAGCCACACTCGACGACTGGATTGGGTAGCTGAGTGTTTGGAGTTAGAGAGTCTCGGTACACATTGCGGTCATTCCGAATACAAATTTTTCCCGATCTTTTCATCGTCACTCCAGGTGCCATATTTTCGATACTATGTTATATTTTATATTTCCGTGTCCGGGAGACACGCTAAATTCTTCCTTTCCAGAACTCTGCAGCTCTTATCCCTCGGTCTGTGGCCAACATAAGGACTTCCTGGCAGCAGGTGTCATTCAGATATAGGCACGTGAGAAGGTGTTGTGGAGTCTGGATTTCTCCACAGTCACATCTTGGATCTTCTGTATACTGAGTTCACAAGAATGTTTCCATGTGAGGAGCTCACGAGTTGAGATAAAAAACATTCTTCAGTAAACTGCGAAAATACACGCATAGGGTCTATGAAGATATCATCATATATATTATTTCAGTAGTATAGATCCCTCCTGCGGCGCTCACAAGCGACCAATCGTGAAAAATGAGCATTCAAATGAAAGAGAATATACATTACCAGTGATGCATTGAACTCTAATTTCATAAATATCTATAATTTCTTTAAAAACTGACTTTAAAAAAACTATACGAAGTGTGCGATTTGCAGATACTGTTGCTGCAGAAAGATAAGCTCCCTAATTGCTGTCCACTTCACATTTTGGCCGCTGTGACGTCTGTTTCATGTCATTTTAACATTCTGAGATTTTTCCTTTATCATTTTGCATGGATTTCCGAAACAGTAATTTAAAGGAATGAGTACTCAAATCGTATAATTTCATAAATATAGAATAATCGTGAGTGTTACGGCTAAGCTGTCAATCAATGGGCTCAGCACACACATGGCATTAGCAGCGACGAATTGCATTCTATTAAATTTCATAAATATCAATTTTTGTAAGAAGTGTGCGATTTGCAAATACTGTTCCTGAAGGAAAATACGCGTCATCATTGCTGTTCAGTTCGCATTTTGGTCGTAGGGACGCCTGAATCGTAAATAGTGTTCCATAGTCATTTGGTTGAAATAAAAATATAACAACCTTCCTCCTTAAGTCTGTTATTATAAACCTATTGGGGAAAGTGTGGCTAATGAACATGCGAGATTTCTCTCACGGGTCCGCTAGTAGTACTGTACTGTATATCCATAAGCATGGTTCAGACTTCCCTCGCTGATTCATCGTGTCTGCTCAATCATCTCAGAGCTGATGCGGAGACAGTACTATATGCACTGCCCAAGGTTGCTGGTTTCACCCGAGGTGGTTTGCGTTATCTATGCTAGTAGCATACAGGAGATCATTATACGAGATATGTACTGTGGATATCTGCTAGAACTCTTATCTGTATTGTATTGACTCTCAGCCACAGTTCGTCCGTCAGAGTTCCTGTTTCTTACTCGATGGCAGTGCAAACTGTATATCAGAATTGGTTTGGAATGCTTACCTAGATGGCACCGCTTCAAAATATTTATACCAGATAGATTAGGCCATTCGATTGTTATAATAATAATACTTATCTTTATTACCTGTGTGTTATTTGTACGGATACCGCAGATCTCCTTAGCGTCCTAATTTTTTTCTTTACACATCACAGGTTTTGGTGTTACACAAGTGGAACAATTTATATTTTCCATAATATTGTGTTTCTAGTATCAATTGTACAAGAATAACAGGTAGTTTCATGAAATGTAGCATTGATTTGAACTATTTGTTTGTTGTTTCATTTGAGGCGCTTGAGCATCGTGGTTATTTAGCCCCCTGTACTTGGGTGTATGTATGAAAATCCACACCCTGATTCCAGTTGACCGACCGGGTCAGAGAATGGAATGAATGAAGCTCCCATCTAGCGGCGAGGATATGAACTGTGCCGGCTGCCGAAGCTTTCGCACTCCCCTGGGGCAATGATTGAATGAAAGGCAGATGAAATGGAATGATAGTGGAGAGTGTTGCTGGAATTAAATTTCTGACAGGGAAAACCGGAGTACCCGGAGAAAACCCTGTCTGTCTCCGCTTTGTACAGAACAAATCTCACATGGAGGGACCGGGATTTGAACCACGGATTGGGTGTATATACAGGGTCATTCCAGCAACACTCTCCACTATCATTTCATATCATCTGTCATTCATTTAATCATTGCCCCAGAGGAGTACGTCAGGTCTTGGCAGCCGGCACAGTTCATATCCTCGCCGTTAGATGGGGGCTTCATTCATTCCATTCCTGACCCGGTCGGAGACTGGAAGCAGGCTGTGGATTTTCATTCATTGGGTGTATATACAGGGTGTATCTTAATTATACCGACAAAAAAATCAGGGACGCTCTGCGTGTTATGTAAAAGACGATGCCGCAATCGGATTGGCGGAGAAAATTTTTCCCTCCGAGAATATGAGGTTACTTTGTTACTTCAGGGCGCGCGATTCAAATCTTCGAACTCGCCGTATTTGCTGAGCCAGGCAGCAAGCCGCTGGCCACTGTTGTGCTTCAGGCAAGGGAAGGGGGTGTGATAGAATGAGACAGAGATATGCTGGCGGGCATGCGGCAAGCCGAGGCGATCGAGGAAACTTGGGCATGCCCGCCAGCATATCTCTGACACCTTCTATCACACTCCCTTCCCTTGCTGGAAGCACAGCGGTGGCCAGCGGCTTGCTCTCTAGCTCAGCAAATACGGCGAGTTCGTAGATTTGAATCGCGCGCCCGGAAGTAACAAAGTAACCTTATTTTCTCGGAGGGAAAAATTTTCTCCGCCAATCCGATTGCGGCATCGTCTTTTACATAACACGCAGAACGTCCCTGATTTTTTTTGTCGGTATAATTAAAGATACACCCTGTATATATACAGTACATGGTTTTTTGTTTTGTTTTGTTTTGTTTTGTTTTGTTAAATGTCTGATAACCTGCGTTATTGTGGTGTCTGTTGTTGTAGTGTGTGTATTTGAAATTCTGTTGTAGATTGGGAAGGAGGCGGCCGTGGTCTTATGTTAGGAGCCATTCCGGCATTTGCCTGCAATAGAAGTGGGAAACTACGGAAAACCACTTTCAGGATGGCTGAGGTGGGAATCGAATGCACCCCGTCTCAGTTTTGCCTCACGAGGCTGTGTGAACCCCGTTCCAGCTCTCTGACCAGAATTTAATTTCTTGGCAGAGCCAGGAAGCGAACCCGAACCTCCGGAGTGACTGCCATGAATACTAGCTGATACACTATGAGGTGGGCTTGATTTGAAAGAGGTAGACTAGTTTATCAGCTTGGTGTTGTATGTGTACTTCTGAATTCCGTGAGCTCTTAGCGGCTAAAAATTCCTGCAAAGTCAGTTTTCCAATTTATTGGACCGTTTCGAAAATATTTCAGACTGGAACGTTCGGTGAAGCAACCTGAATAATACAGAGGTGTGAAAATTATTAGAATCAAATAAAGAATTTAAATTAGACTGTTTTATTCAAATAATTTTATTGACGAACTGCTGACATCTTTATATCACCCTATTTATTAAGTTTTCTTTCCTGTACACTTATAACTTTTCCCATTTGGAATTGCTTCTGGAAATGTTAAGAATTGGGTATTCCAAGGGATATCTGATCTTGGTCCGTTTTCTCTTGTTTCATTGACTTTGGAATGTGCCCTCTAAATCAGGTGATTTCAATCCATGGTCCGCGAATCTTTGAATAGTTCAAGAGTGGACGATCAGTAAAAAGACCTTGAGTTCCTCTGTCCTAAATTCACTCGAAAAGTAGAATAAGTTAATCAAAACAAAAAGTGTGGCATTTTCATTAACAAGGCCCCTATTTTAATGGAAATTCTATAATAGTACATTATGCAACTCGCCTATAATGGCAATAATTAAGACACGAGTATGTTTATAAAACGAGCGTATGCGAGTTTTATAATTTCCATACGAGTGTCTTAATTACCATTATAGGCGAGTTGCATACTGTTTATGTTCGACGATAATTATTATAACTATTTTATGTTCGAACATAAATATTCATAAATATCTGTCGAGATTTCGCCAGTTTTATGTACTGAACAGAGCGCATGGGACACACAGAATACCTTGTATTTGACCATGGCCTCTTCGATCGCCCCACTATGACACTAGGCCAGACAGTGAAATTTAAATTAGAAGGCCTTGGAACTCAGCGCAGATGCGTTGCTATCCTCACCTAATTGGTCAGACAACTGTTTCATGAGCTCTGATTGGTGGGAGAAACTGTTTCATAATGGAAAATAGTGTTATAATGACCATCATTATGATACAGTTTTCTGACGTATAATAGTCAGGGTCGAACATAAAATCATTTTACTATATTTTCTTAAATGAAAATTTAATTAGAGAACGCAGACTACTACGGAAGATCTTGGGCAACAGATGGCTTGACGGACAGGTTCGACTTATATCAAATAAAGGAGTATACAGCAAGATGGAACCGATAACAACAGCAATTAGAAAACGAAGATTGCTGTTTTATGGAAACATCTTCCGTATGAATAATGACCGGCTCACAAAGAAAATCTGGAATTTTCTTAAACCGAAGATCTCCAAGTTGAAATAGTTCCAAGAGTGTGAGAAAGATACGAGACAGGTGGGCATTACGGAGGATAAAATCAAAGACAGTAATAGTTTCAGAAGGATGGTGAAAAGCTATCAGGGTTTTATGGTGGAGGCAGAACCCAGAAGACGAAGAGGCCCTTTGACAGAGGAGCGGAAGAACAAGCTGATAGATGGGCTCAAGAGATACTGGCAAGATGTCAAAGCCGGCAAACGAACAAGACGGATACACTGAAATGAGAGTGGTTGTTAACACGCAGTCCATAGAGGCTCAAGTCGACGGTTAAAAATAATTTTAAAAAAATTATGACTATTCGTTAAATATTTTAAATAATTGCAGCGCATTGTTAACATATTTAGTGTATTAAATCATGAAAAGTATAAATGCAATTTTAGAATACTGGCGTTGAGTCTAATAATTTGCACACCTTTGTACATCCACAGCGCCACCAACGCACCCTAGCAGCTCTGCCTGAACCCACTTGTTCTAATTGGCTTTGTTGGTTAGCTTCCCCGTACTTGATGATCAAGTGCAGTATTTCCACTACACGGTCCCGTTTCAGGCCAGACAGCTGAAGAGCACATGCCCTCGTTCTCATTCCACTTCCAGGACATTGTTTCCCGGCTTTAACGTAAGTGTGCCTCGAGGGTATTTGAAACAAACTGCTTCTCAACGTAGGTACTTCAACAGAAATTAATGTTGTTACTTTGGGATATCTTGTTCATCACCCCTGTGTGTTTCTGTAGTGACTGATGTGGTGTGTGTAGTTCTAATTATTAGGACTAGCGGGCCCGTGTGAGAACTCGCGCATGTGTATAAACCACCCGCCTGGCTTTACTGTTATGCGGGCTTCTTATGTTTATTTGTTTAAACTCACTTTTTTAAAAAATGTGGGTTGTATGCGCCCCTTGTGTACAGACTACCCGCCCGGCCCTAGTGCTATGCGGGCTGGGCGCGACACACTTCAGGCAGGGGCTACCATCTTGTTTATTTGTTTAAGAGCACTTTATAAACAAATAAATATATTTCCGTTGACTTTTCAAGAAATGCAAGATTTTTCCTGTACTATTGAGACGATTTTGAAGAATTTGGTGCAAACCGCACCTTCTAACTACCTCTGGTTTAGGAGCTTGAGTTTTGTGAAACATAACCTTAGCATATTATATACACACATCAAAAAAAGTTTTGCATCACCTCGGTTCCAAGAGTTCCGGAACCGTTAAATACAAAGGGAATAGAGATCAACACAAACAACATTTCAGCTCGTTTTATTGCTCATGAGACCCATACATTGCATGTTGTACCATCATACAGCTAGACTTTCAGCATTTGTGGTCCAGATTGCAGTACACACCACTACCTCTAATACCCAGTAGCACGTCCTCTTGCATTGATGCATGCCTGTATTCGCCGTGGCATACTATCCACAAGTTCATCAAGACACTGTTGGTCCAAATTGTCCCACTCCTCAACGACAATTCGGCGTAAATCTCTCAGAGTGGTTGGTGGGTCAAGACGTCCATAAACAGCCCTTTTCAACATATCCCAGGCATGTTCGATAGGGTTCATGTCTGGCGAACATGCTGGCCACTGTAGTCGAGCGATGTCGTTATCTTGAAGGAACGCATTCACAAGATGTGCACGATGAGGTCGAGAATTGTCGTCCATGAAGACAAATGCCTCTCCAATATTCTGCCGATATGGTTGCACTATGGGTCGGAGGATGTCATTCAGGTATCGTAAAGCCGTTTCGGAGCCTTCCATGACCACCAGTGGCGTACGTCGGCCCCACATAATGCCACCCCAAAACATCAGGGAACCACCACCTTGCTGCACTCGCTGGACAGTGTGTCTAAGACGTTCAGCCTGACCAGGGTGCCTCCAAACACGTCTCCGACGATTGTCTGGTTGAAGGCATATGCGACACTCATCGGTGAAGAGAACGTGATGCCAATTCCGTGGGGTCCATTCAGCATGTTGTTGGGCCCATCTGTACCTCGCTGCATGGTGTCGGGGTTGCAAAGCTGGACCTCGCCATGGACGTCGGGAGTGAAGTTGCGCATCATGCAGCCTATTGCGCACAGTTTGAGTTGAAACACGACGTCCTGTGGCTGAACGAAACGCATTATTCAACATGGTGGCATTGCTGTCAGGGTTCCTCCGAGCGGCAATCCGTAAGTAGCGGTCATCCACTACAGTAGTAGCCCTTGGGCGGCCTGAGCGAGGCCTGTCATCGACAGTTCCTGTATCTCTGTACCTCCTCCATGTCCGAACAACATCGCTTTGGTTCACTCTGAGACGCCTGGAAACTTCCCTTGTTGAGAGCCCTTCTTGACACAAAGTAACAATGTGGACGCGATCGAACTGCGGTATTGACCTTCTAGGCATGGTAGAACTACAGACAACATGAGCAGCGTACCTTCGTCCTGGTGGAATGACTGGAACTGATCGGCTGTCGTACCCCCTCCGGCTAATAGGCCCTGCTCATGCATGGTTGTTTACATCTTTGAGCAGTTTTAGTGACATCTATGAACAGTCAAAGGGACTGTATCTTGGATACAATATACACAGTCAACGTCTATATGCCGGAGATCTGGGAACCGAGGTGATGCAAATCTTTTTTTGATGTGTGTAATAAGACTAGTCCGGGAACAGTTATGAATGCATTACGTGATAAGCCCTTTATTTTTCCAATGTCAATGAACAACGACCAATATCCGTTTTACGTCTCGGCATGATGGGTTAAAATCACTGACTGGACTATTAATTATATTATCACGGAGATGCATGTGCAACAAATTCTTGTCCGACGTAATTTAAGAATGGCGAGGTGCATGAAACACAGATCCTCCTTCCGTCCAATCTTAACTTGACTGTGAATTTTGCGGAACGAAAAGTTTACAGGCAAAATGAAGAGAAGCCGAGTTGCACTTCCAGGGAAACTCCAAACACAACCACCCTTCTCAGAAGTCTTAACTCAACACGACTCAACGGTTTGCTGCTGGCTGTATCTGGAGCAATAGGTTCGCCCGCTAACTAGGCTGTAACAGGGATGATAGACTCGCCCTTAGCTAGCTCGTAAACTGTCGCCTCAGTAGTTGAATGGACATGGTTGGAGGAAATTAAAACGTAAAAACACTTATAGTGGGCGATGTATTGAAGATAGACATATGCTCTTGCGGACTTTTTTGTAGAACTTTTCATGCTGAACAATTCTTACACTCATACTATTTAGATTTTTTAATGGTTTGCCCAGCGTAAGCTTACAAAGCGCTCGGACGCCAGGTTGTTTTTTCGACTTTTCAACTGAAATCGTTACTGCTCGGCTTCCTTTGATGATAAATAAATTATTTTCTACAGAAATCATCCTCGAGATATCCTTTACAGAATTGTGAAAACCGCATCGAAATCCATCCAATGGTTCTCGAGTTTACCCGTAACATCCAAGAATCGGGGACTTTGTTTTATACTAAGTAGGGATAGGTGTCCATTGTCATTCCCTGGAGAACCATACTCAAGATGACCGCTGTCAAAGCCGGCATTCATCTCGGATCACTCGGCTGTACTGCTGGGTGAAATCAGTAGAGTACGGTGGAAAGAATACGGTAGTTCAACACATTTTTTGTCGTCCAGAGCGTGGTATTGGTTATGTGTAGGTCCCGGATTCGTATGCACTAAAAACTCGAAAAAATATGCATGCTCATATGCTCTAAAAATGTTGAAAATATGCACTAAAAATAAAACAAAATACACATCACACGCATTATTTAATTTTAACTCAACGTTTCATTGATAAGATGTTCCATTCCTTGCAAAATGTTACATAGACTATCAGCAGTTTTTCAATGTTTTCAGGGGTCAATCAATGACTTTCTTTTATCGGACACAATTAATTTATACGCTGAAAATGATCGTTCTACGTCGACGGACGTAACTGGGCATTTCTTGTACACTGGCACCGACTGCTCGGAACATTCTTCTGGCAAGGACTGCCTGATTCCACTTATGTAGTTGCTTATGGATTGAATCTTCTTCAGTCCTGGGTTTGAGTTCAACACCGCACTGAGTTTCCTTTTCACTTTTTCTCCAGTTCCAGCTGATGGTATTGCGACACTGAAAGCACATTCCTTGACCAGGGAAGACTTATCGTGTTGCCAAGGGATGTACAACATATTATGGAGTTCATTAGATTTTTCATTTCGTTCAGGAATCTTACATTAATCGGTCACATATTTCATTTACAATGAATAAAATTCTATTATTACTAAATATATTGCTATAAAAACAAAACAGAGAAAAATATATCTGTATATGCACTAAAGTTCAAAATATGCCTTCCCAGGGGCTCATATCTGGTGGGACGTGGGTTGGCGACCACGGGATCCCAGCTGAGTCTGGCATTGCTCCACTTACTTGTGCTGGCCTCCTCTGCGTCTTCTTTCCTGTCGACCTCTCTTGGTCAACTCTTGTTCTCTTCCGACCCCGATGGTATTAGGGTGTCCGAGGCCTAGGGAGTCTCTTTGTTTCCCGCCTTAATTGGCCCTTATCTCATCTTTCCTGATACCCTCCATCTGCGAGGGGCAGCCTTCTTTTTCTTTTCATGTCATCTCCTGCCTTCTGCACAAGGCCCTCAAGGAGGCAGGGTGTATGTAGTCCCACCACTCCTGGTGCACCCGGGATAGTGCTACACCCTCAGGGGCTCAAGGCTGGTGAGTTCGGGAATTGGCACTCCTGGAGGATTCCTGAGCTGGGTCCGTTTTGTCCCCTGTTTTCTCTGACTTTGGGACGGGCCCTCTCCTCTTTCCCTTTCTTATCTGCCTTTCGTGGCTCTCCTCCATTCAAAGTCCCTGAATCCTAATTCTTCGAGGGTTGAGGGCATTTTCCTTTCTTCTTGTCCTTTATTTGTCTTATCCTTTTTTACCATTTCTTCTTGTAGTATGTAAGTTTGTAGTTAGTATTAGTTATAGTTTTCATTTTCATCTCATCTTTCACCATCACCCAAACCATTAAGGGCCGATAACCTAGATGTTAGGTCCCTTAAAACATCAATTATCATAATCATCATCATCATCATCAAAATATGCATTTGCATATACGCATATGCATTTTTTTAAATCTGGACCCTAGTTATTAGGAGCAATGCCTTGACCTGGCGTGGCGTAGGCTGTAGTGGGAAGGCAGGAAATACAGCGGCGGCAGGCGTGGAGCATACACTTGGACGTGACTGGAATATATGGTTGATATTAGGCCTATTATTCTATTGTTAGACACATATGGGAGCTCACGAACCATGGTTAAGGATTAACTTAATGCAGTCACCCTTGTAAATCGGAACAGTTCCACCCTCTATTATTATGTAAATCATTTTTATACCACGCGGGTATCATATATAGTCTACCACCTCGGGGTGCAGTGGCTAGCATTCTTGGCTGTCATCGTTAAGAGGTGGGTTCGATTCCTACCTCAACAATCCTAAAAGTTTTTTTGTGGTTTATCCACCACTATTAACCGCACAAAAAACATCAGAAAATCAACTGTAAACGTTCCAAAAGAAGACTTAAAGACAGTTTTTTACTGTGGAAAATATGTTGTCATTAGTGTGACCCATTTGATTTAATAGGGCATATTTATCCAATAATGGTTGCTTTTATTATATTGTTATATTATATTTTTGTAGGTATCTTATGTGATATGATATGCATTGAAATTTATTGTCATTGCTGAGGAACGGCTGTACAAACATGCGCAATTAGGTAATATTAGAATTTAAAAAAATTACGTGTATTGACTAGGCGGAATATTTTCATTAAAATTTGTTTAACTTACTGTAAGTCAACATAGTTCAATTCATGTCAGTGTATCTGAAATCCTATTAAACACTTAAAAACATTGGCACTGAAATCTAGCACGCAGATAATACAGGAAGAGTGCAATTTTATTAGTTTTTCCTCCTTTCTTCTCATGTGACAGTAATGCATGAGCAAGAGTAAGGAGAACATTCAGTGTGATCGCGTAGCACCTAGTTGTACCTGAAAGAGGTGACGTGTATCTTATTTGAACCGTTCACAACAGTGTGGACGGGTTGATTGAGACCACGCGACGGGTTGAACTCGGGGAGGATTTGTGTGTTGTTAATTCATTTGAGGGGCTTGGGACATCTTGGTCATCGGCTCTATGTAGTTGGGTGTGTGTTGAACTTGTCTCATAACCTGTATTCCTGTGATGTCTGTAGTAGTGTGTGTAACTGTGTTAGGGACAGGGATGGGGTAGGTGCCCCGGGACTTGAAAGAAGGAACTATACTGGCATTTGTCTGGAGGGAGTGTGGATAACCACACTCAGGATAGCCGCTGTCAGCGCCGTGATTTGAACTTGTGATCTCCGGACTTGCTGAAGCTGCCCGCACGGCCGTGGTGAACGACTTAACGAGCCGCGGGGTAAGAAGGATCGCTCCACGGCCTTTCTATCTGTATCCACACATAACACCTTGGTTGACATTTACAATAATTCGAACTTAAATAATTTCATGATTTATATTTGCTTCTTCTTCTTCTTTAGTGGGGGCGTGGTGGCGCAGCGGTCAAGCTGTTGACCTCTCACCAAGGTGGACTGGGTTCGATTGCCGGTCAATGCATGTCAGATTTTCAAAGTGAAATGCCATGTCCTGTGGTTCGGATTCGACGTAAAAAGGAGGTCCCGTGGATCATAATCACAAGATTCACGGTCACTTAAAACTACAATCTTTCTTTCTCTTTTTAATTTGGTTATTAGATGTCTTACAATTCGATTTATATCTTTAGCTACGTTATGAAAGGCAAACCATTAGACACTATAATACAGCTACACACACTACTACAGCAATCACACAAATAGAGGTTATCAGACAAATTCAACACACACCCAACTACACGTGGCTGATAACCAAGATGTTCCAATGAATTAACATTAATGACAACCTCTCATGGAACATCAATTACGCGTGTGGCTATGGAGGTCGCTAGGAATTAAAATATTGGTTTTAGGCAACCACACAGATTTTACTTAGGACATTTCAACTGGGTTTAATTTAGCAAAATAAAAAATAAAGATGGTTAATTTTCGAATAAATAATTCCAGATTAAAACTTTCTTCGGCTTTTCCCAATTAATTGGGGTTGCTGGAAGCAACCACGCTCATTTTGGTTTTAGCCTTCCTGACGCCACGTGATTTTTCAGGTGAAAATTCCACCCCGCTGTCACCGTGATTCGAACCCCGGCCGTCCGGGTGACAGACGAGCAGCTAAGTCACAGCGCCATCACGCTCTCCGATAAATAATTCCAGATTGTTCTGTTTTAATCTGGGATAGCGACTGTCATTATTTGACATTTTTAAGCCGTTTATTCCAAACAGCCGCAACGAACGTTGTTCATGATGTGACTATATATATTTTTTCCTCCTGTGGCCTGATGCGTGCGAAGCTAGCTCTACTTCATGTCCTTGTACTGCTAAATGTAAATATAAAACTTGGAAATAAGTCTGGATCGTGACGAAGTCGCGGTTGAGTAAAGCAGGAGATTCGGGTTTCCGACGGCGGTCTCATTTTCAATTGTGTAGTTAAAGTTGAGTAACCGAGACCTGTCACTGACTCTATATTCTTTCTTCGGTGAAGAAATAAGAAGTGAAATACGTTACAAAATAAAAACAACGTCACTTATTAGCAAATGAACACTGTTTTGTTTCTCTTTACGTACGGTACTTAATAACTTATTCTCTCCTCGACGATACGGTCCTCGCTGGACGTTGGTCTCCACAGTCACCACCTTACATTTTGCTCTATCCTAAGCCCGAAGATCTTCCTCAACGCCATTCCGTCACTCTCTTGGTCTTCCTTTCGCCAAGATGTCCCTCCAACACTTCATTTTTGGCTCTCTATCAGCTTCCATCCAATTACCAAATTATAGCCTATCCTTTAACTCTCCTGGACCGTTTATTACCTTCTGACTTTTGTCTTTTCAGTTTCTCTAACATCCTTTTTTTTTCTTGTGGGTAGGGGTGTCAGATCTTCGCCCAAGTCTCAGCCTGAAAACCAGGGAGTAAACGTAACCTTTTTTTAAGGCGCCAGTTACGCGCCCTCGCCATTCTCACTGTGGGATAAGATTTACTGGTTACATTAACAAATGGACTGTCTACTAAAGAGTTTTGGGGGCTTCATATCTACACTTACTTGATGTCAATGTAGACCTATCGCTCGAAACCAAGGAATCATAGGAGCAGATGATTCCGATCTTCCGCCCCCTTACGCCACCACCACCACCACCACCACCACCACCACCACCACCACCACCAATCCTCTCTCCGTGCTTGGGACCGGTACTAACAAGGAAAGTGATAGAGGTGATCGTGATGAATCTTACGACAGGGATAGTTGACTGTTGAAAATAATATTCATTGTTATTTTTACAAGTGACTTGTAAAAATCTGGGGCGAGCCAGTAAGTGTACGACACACGAGGACCAGCAGGAAATTAACACAAGCTGTCGGCTAGGATTTGTCTGCTCTGCCTTTGAATTCTACTCCCTGCAGGACTATAAATTAATTACTGTACAATATGGCGTCATACATGTTCTATGTAAAGAGTAGGCCTATAGTGAGTTACCTGGCACAAGAGTTAACAATTCGTGTGGCGATATAATTACAAGATCTTGTTACAGAAACTGCATCTGATTGCCAAGACGTAGCCTAACAACCATCAACCCATAAAACTTTGCTCTGTGCCTTCAAAACTGTTTAGCTGAGTGAGAGAAAACAACCACTACGCATAATAAGGGTGTCTACTTATATTGAGATATCCAAATTTGTCGAGAAATACTCATCGTACGAAAAATGTTTCATATAAATTTCTCATTCAGCCAGCCTGGGGGCGTGGTGGCACAGCGGTCAAGCTGTTGGCCTCTCACCAAGGTGGACTGGGTTCGATTCCCGGTCAATGCATGTGAGATTTTCGAAGTGAAATGCCATGTCCTGTGGTTCGGATTCGACGTAAAAAGGAGGTCCCGTGGCTCATAATCACAAGATTCACGGTCACGTAAAACTACAATCTTCCTTTTCTTTAATAGTAAGCCCCAGTTTTTTAATGCACATTCGAATTTTTCACCATAAAATATGTAAGAATTGTCCGAAACATTTTTTTATTCGTCCTAGATGACCGTGGAATTACAAAATATCAGATTTTGCTATTTAAGAATACACTTCCGATCAAATGTAAAAAGAAGTGGTAGATATTTTTGAGAGAGTAGGCTAATTTCTGTTTTGATGAATCTTCGCCCCCACTTGTGGGTGAGTCGGGGACAAATTTGAAACTTGAAGCGAGCACTCAGATTGCAGTGAAGATTGGAAAAAATATTTCAAATAGGTTCCGTAATTTTCTTAGCACAATCGAAATCTTCAATAAAGGTAGGGGTTCTGACTTAATGTGTAATAGTTCACCCCGCCCCACCCACAAGGGGGATGAGAGGTGACTAAGTTTTATTCCTCTGAAAATATTTACCATGTCTTTAAAGTTTTCAGCAGAGGTATATTCTTGGGATAGGCCCTAATCACAAAATCAATTTTTTTTGTGCAATTACAGCCATATCTATCTTGAATTGAAAAAAAAAACAACAACAAGCAAACCTACATTTTTTGAGTTAAACAAGGAAGGAAGGGAGGAAGGAAGCAAGACTGTACATTTTCCACGAGTGCGCTCTTTGTTTGTTTGAGTGATTGGACATAGTTTCCCACTCGGTAGTCATAACCATCAGCTTGTTTCAATTTCCTACTGCTCATCTTGTGCCCCAGGCTTCGGATTTTCGCAAGTTTCATGTTGTAAAATGGCACTTGGTGCTATGTTTCGACAGTTAATCTTTTCGCTGTGGTAATATCCCTCTCTTGAAATTCATCACGATCACATCCCTTGTAAAATGCCCGTTGATTCTCCCAGTGGCCGAGATTCATCTCTACATGAATGTAGCTGTTCCATTTTTAGCTAATGCTCACTTGCTGTAAAAGATTCTAGTGAGTAGCTAGTAACATGGTTTAGTTATATGCAGTTAGTAAATAGTTGTATTCTTCTGTGAGTTCTGTTGGTTTAGTGGAAATTTCATTATTTTTTGTTGCAGAATGGCGTTTCGACGTCTTTGGCATCAACTCGGTCGATGTGGCACAGTTGGTTGTGCCCTGGACCGCGCATTCGATCCCGGTTAAGGTCGAAGGTTATTAAACGGATGTTTAATTGTGACAACATCGCGTCTGTAGGGTCATCGGCTCATACAAGCTTCTGAGTTCAAATTCTGACATCTTGGCGTCTCTAACGACTGTTGCTATATCCCTGATATAGTCAAATTTATCGCTGGATGTGCACGAAACTAGCCTATCATTTCTTATGTTCTACCTGTTATAAGTGGCACATCGTAGATTTTAACGTGTTTGTTTCAAGCAATGAATACGAATCCTAATTTACGAATTTCAATATAAAATTGTGTCAAATGACATAAAAATGGCCATGATAGTCTGATTCCTTATTGACATATTAATTATAATATAGTACATTATGCAACGAGCCTATAATGGCAATAATTAAGACACGAATATGTTTATAAAACGAGCGAAGCTAGTTTTATCATTTCCATACGAGTGTCTTAATTACCGTTATAGGCGAGTTGCATACGACTGTTTATGTTCGACGATAAGTATAACTATTTTATGTTCGAACATAAATATTCATAAATATCTGTCGAGATTTCATCAGTTTTATGTACTGAACAGAGCGCATGGGACGCAGAGAATACCATGGCCTCCTCGAATACCCCACTATGACACTACACGTAGCCACGCAGTGAAATGTAGGAGGTCGTGGAGTCAGTGTAGATGCGATGCTATCCTTACCTAATTGGTCACACAACTGTTTCTTGAGCTCTGATTGGTGGGAGAAACTGTATCATAATGAAAACTTGTACTATAATGAGCCTCATTATAGTAGAGTTTTCTGACATGTAATAGTTACATTTCGTCCTGGTCGAACTTAAAACTATTTATTACCTAAGTCAATATTTAGTACATTGAAACCTTGCTCAGCGTGGTATAGGATAAGTAACTGTGCAGTAACATAGAACTTAATAAAACATCTTTTTGTCATAATAGAGGATACTATAAACATTTTTGTTCCAAAAAGCTCACAGAGTAAAATTTCTAAAACCAGATCTGATACAAAAATTTTGTTAATAAAGCATTAAAAAGTCTTGATAAAACACCGTTGAATTGAACAGATGTGTATGTGAAATTATATATGCTGAATAAGTTAGGTTATAAATCAGGCTGTTACAGCCGAACAGCTCGCCAGGGAGCAGCTGAGTACTCGTCGCCCTGTGTGAGTAAACCTGCAATATGCAATACAGCTCTGCTGTAGGGGCTGCCGTTACTACTGTGGACCAAAATATTATGTGCACTCGAGTTTGAAGGTTGTTTGAGAGTAACCAATAGACCTACATAAAATCCAATAACATCATCATTTTCGTCGTTCTATTGTACGTTAGTTCATGTAGATTTGGAATTTTATCATTTTAAATGATCTTGTCGATTTCGTCGTTACGCGGGGTCTGGCGTCACGTTACGGTGACGGGACGAAATGTACCAAGATGCACTGAGGTGTGTGACGTCATAGTACTGCTTAGTGCATGTGTTCCCCGACAATCTCTACTTCGTTAGTATAAGACAAAAATCCCCGATTCTTGGATGTCACGGGTAATCTCGAGAACCACTGGATGGATTTTGATTCGGTTTTCACCATTCTGTAAAGGATATCTCGAGGAAAGATTCTGTAGAAAATAATTTATGTATGATCAAAGGAAGCCAAGCAGTAACGATTTCAGTGAAAAAGTCTGAAACAAACTTGGCGTCCGAGCGCTTCTTAAGCTTACGCGGGGCAAACCGTTAAAAATATCAATATACTATGAGCGTAAGAATTGGTCAGCATGAAAAGTTCTACAAAAAAAGTCCGCGAGAGCATATCTCTATCTTCAATACATCGCCCACTAAAAGTGATTTCAGACTGGATGGAAGGGGCACGTCCCCGCGCGCTCTGGTGAGCGTGACGGCATCCCGCGCGCTTGATCTTGCTTTGCCCTTGGTTTGCACTTGCCGTTCGCGAGTAATTTGAAAAAGATAAGCTAGATAAGTATTATGCAGGTAATTTTCTAACATGTCAAGAGTCTTTGGCTTCGAGCGAAGCGAGAAGCCTCCAGCCATTCTAGCATTTTTCAGCATTTGTAGCATTTAAAATGATACAAAGTCTAGTCTTTCAGACTGACTCCCACTTTTTAAATTTATATTTTAATATTTTTTTTATCGCAGTTGGAACACAAAAAGTGTCCGTTTTAAGCGTGTTTCAAACATGCGTCACATTTAAGATTTATTATCTCAAAAACCCGTCATCACATCGAATCCAAATTTTAACACAATATACAATGGAATGTTTTATTAATTTCAACATTTTGTGTGTCCAAGAAACAATGTTGTCATTTTTGCAAGGTAACATTTTCTTGGCTCTGGGTGGTTAGAAAATGTACCGTAGTAGTTCTTGGTCGCGTTGTAATCCTTGTACATCAAAATGTTATGCTGTATGACTGTGAAATACGTAAATTAATTAACTTATTTTATGTCGGTTTGTATTTGTATGGGGAAATAAGACATGGTCCCGCAGCTAGCCGATACGGAGAAAAGGTGTACAGCGTTGCAAGGATGGAGCCCATCACGCGTCATGGCGTGCCTCACTCGGAAGTGATCGGCTGCATCTCGGCAACGCTGTACAGCTTTGAAATGTATTGATTATGTAGTTTCTTGGCAACTACATAACCAATACATTTCTTGGCAACTACATAACCAATACATTTCTTACTATTTCATTATAACTTCGTCACATCTATTTCCAAAGTTCTCCCTACCTGGCAAATACACATCAACCATAATTTATAACCTAACTTATTCAGCATATACATCTCTTAAATTCAACGCTGTTTTATGAAGACATTTTTATGCTTTATTACCAAACTTTTTGTAACAGATCTGGTTTTAGAAATTTTACTCTGTGAGCTTTTGGAACAAAAATATTTTTAGTATCCTCTATTGTGACAATTTTTTTATCAAGTGTATGTTACTGCACAGTTACTTATCCTATACCGCGCTGAGGAAGGTCGCAATGCGACCGAAACCGGTACAGTTTCAATGTTCTAAATATTGACTTAAGGTAATAAATAGTTTATTATAAACAAAATTGTATATTCGTGTGTCAAATCAGCTTACTTGGTGCACAATGGTTATTGGTCTGCAAACCAATTGGTCTGTATCATCAAATATTAAGTTTATTTTTCCATACACTTTTCTTTTTACCTCATAGCCTACTCATCGTATGCGATATACTGTAGGCTTACGAGGTCAAGTTTCGTCCGTGTGTCCCATAAATTCTGATCGGCTGGAGCGATTTCAGTGAAACTCTAGGACGACTATCTCGTCGAACCTCGACTCTGCCTTTCAAATTTCAATAAGTGACACCAATCCAATATGGCGGCCGAGTGTAATATTTCACTGGTTCTCAGTATTTCCGAAACTATAGCAGCAATCAACCTGAAATGTTGCATGTTGGTAGAAGATTATCAAGTACCGTGAGTTCACACTTATGTAGCCTTGAAACGTAGAGCTCAAAACCAACATGGCGGCCACGCAAATATCAAATACTTAATGGGCTTTCCTTGCGATTTAATCAACCAGGCACAGTGAAAGTTGGCTAGTAAACTTTTATTTGAAGTTCGATATATTGGCGTCTAATATAGGCCTAATTCAAATGTTATGATAAGTTCAAGATGGCGACTATGTGAACTTTTAGAAACATTTCTTTTTGGTATCCTAATTAAACGATCGAAATGAAACTTCTCCAATAATGATCCACTAGTTCATAACTCCATTTAAGGGGATATAGTAGTGTGCAGAAGAAAACTGGGCTATAATAAATTTAAGGGCCAGTTTCACGGAAACTATTAAGTATATCAAACTGACAATTATATGTGGTTCAACAAACAGCTGAAGTTTTTCTTTTGTCGCATGGCCTCCTAGAGGCCGAGTGCAGGTCTTTCTAATCGACGCCCGTGGGCGACCTGGGCGCCGGAGTGAGAGATGCAATGAATGAAGATGAATGAAACTGGGCAAGGATGTGGAAGGCAGCGACCGTGGCCTGTAAGAAGGTACCGTCCCAGCATTTGCCTTGTGTTGGAAATGGGGAAACCACGGAAAACCATTTGTAGGACGGCCGATGGTGGGGCTCGAACCTACGCGTTTACCAGTCAGCAGAGAGCTTGACCCCATGACCTAACGCTGTGCTTTAGCGAGCGTACTGCTGAAGTAATATTCAGCAATTCGTTCCAGTGAAATATACTACAGTTGGATTTATAAAAATATTTTGCAAACATTTTCACTGATACATTTATATAGCCTATGCAAAAAAAAGCTTATTGTATCCGAAACCCTGTTAATTGTTCAGGAATAAAATTTCTCATACATATTTTATATGCTCATATCTACTCCCTGTACCCGATTGATGAAGTTATTTTACTAGGTGTAGTTTAAAAAATATATCATGTTGAAAGAAATTCTAGCCCCAAAAAGTATGACTTTTTGAAGGAAACAATACTTATTACTCTCAAGCTATGCTCTCTATCTTCTGGATCTGCTACCAGTTAGTCACCATCATGCTGTACAGCAGCACATAACTGTTTCAAACGTCTAGTACTAGTGGTTGCTGAGAAAGACGAACATTCGTACAAGGAAATTTTAGTTCTGAGTAAATCACCTTTAAAAATTGACGCAGCTATTTTGACTTACTTCAGTGCATTCCTGGATCATGATCAACTTCCATATAATGAAAGGTCTATTTTCTCTTCTCCGCAGTTCTTCTTTTGGTTCTAGCCTCTTTGGTACTTACCTGGGCAGCCCTGTGAGCGTGGATGACCCTGTATTTGTCAATTTGACGTAGAGCTTTCTGGGTGTCCAATCTACTTTTGAACACCATTTCCTTCAGTACTTTCAATCTCCCTACTGCACCTTCATTGAATGTTAACACAGCAGCATTTATATCAATAGAAATGAATTTAGCACTCATAAACAATGTTTCAATCTCAGAGCACAAACTTAACCTACCTTGAATGTTTCTATGTACAAGATTCCTACATATTTGCAATATTTACACAGATTATTCTCACCAATGAAGCCAGACAATACATGTACACTACTTACTTTACTTAAGAGATTTTATTTACAATGAAACAAAGAAACTGGAGCTGCTTGGCTTCTACCAGGATGCCTCAAGACACAGCATATCCCTCAATCCTTGGTAGGACGTTTCATTAACACAATTTGTGGGACGAATTTGGTATCAAGCGGTACTTTCATATGAGAAATGTCAGGTGTTGGCATTCTTGTAGATATGGTGCTGCAATATGGTCACGAATTTGGTATCAAACGGTATTTTCTTATCAGAAATGTCAGGTGTTGGCTTTCTTGTAGATATGGTGTTGTCAGGTGTTGGCTTTCTTGTAGATATGGTGCTGCAATATGGTCACAGAGTCAGCAATGATGTTTTCAGCAAGAGTTATCGGGAGATTCTTTTCTAAGCCGAGCTTCTGGAAAGTTCTCGATGGTGCCCCTGGCACCAAATAACTTATTGAAGATGTGATTCTTGTATCGATCTTGGTATTAGCACTACTGTTTTCATAATTAATATTGGTACAAGAACTATTTACATCATCTAATTTTTTTCATCCTCAAAGTAAAAAAGGTTCCTCTTTGAAGAGCTACAAACTGTAGGCCTATTTTTTATTTCCCTTATGGTGTTTGCAGGTTATGTTCGCTGTTATCAGTATAGTGTTGACTACCGCGAAATTTGCTTTTCTTGCAATATTTTAAACTTCTAGGCATTGCCACTATACTTAGTCTATATGATCAATACACGTGATGAACACCACTCAAAAATGTTTCTACACACAAGGCACACTTATGTTTACATCAAACAACAACAAAAGGAGCCATACTGTACGCCAATACTTGCTGCAGCATAGCCAAATGCCATTGCAACGATAGAAAAATACACTAGAATATGGTGTTGTCTCGGTGACCTGAGGAAATTTCACATCAATAAGGGGGAGTGGCACTATAGATGTAAAGAGATGCGTACGCCATTTAAATGTACTTTTAGGGACGTAAACAATTAAATATAGCCATTCAAATATCTATTTTCTTGTTCAGAAAGATTCAGAGAATTTATTTCTGATAGAAACAAATGATATTTTTTATGATTTCAGCCTACCATATTCCCTTGAATCTAATATGGCGGTTACGGAAAATATTTCACTGGTTATTAGTATCTCTGAAACTATTAGAGCAATCAAACTGAAATTTTGTATGTTGATGAGAGGACTGCTAAGGAAGTACATGCATTTGTGACTTTCTAAACCGATTAATACAAAAACTACAGAGCGGTCACACGAAATTGGAATATTTAAAATGAATTTTCTGACGATCCAATCATCCTAGTGAAGTGAAACTTTGCACAGCGAATCTTTACTTAAAGTTTAATATATGGGCATTGGAAGGTGTTACATGTTTCTAAAAAAATTAAGATAGCGGCAGTGCGAAATTATAAAAACCTATTATTTCTCGTATTCTATTCAATCAATCTCTTTGAAAGTTTATATAATGAGCCTTCATAATCTTTCTCTACTTCTTTTTTTTTAGCGTATGGCTTTTAGTGCCGGGAGTGTCCGAGGACATGTTCGGCTCGCCAGTTTTGTAGCTGCTTCGAGACGGACACACAATGGGTGAGCTACAAGTACCGTTGGGGAGGAAAGTTGGAAGGGAAGGGCGAGGAGTTGGAAGGTAGCGGCTGTGGCCTATAGTTAGGGACCAACCCCGGCATTTGCCTGGAAGGAAGATGGGAAACCACAGAAGACCATCTTCAAGGTTGCCGGCGGGGGGATTCGAACCTCCTCGCCTCCCGGATTTGAGCGACTGCTATTAGTCATGCCGTAACGACCACGGCTAACTCACCCGGTCTTTCTCTACTGGTACATAACTATGGCTTACATCTGAACCAATTCAACATGGCTCCGGCGCGATCTATTTTGCCAGTACTCAATATCTCCGAAACGATTACTGCAATCAATCTGAATTTTTGCATGGTAATGGAGAAATAATTAGTGAGTACACATTAAAAAAAAACCTGATAACTACAAAAACGACATGCCATCCACGCGAATTTAAATGTTTAAAATGACTTTTCTGGCGATCTGACCATCGATGTTCAGTGTAACTTGGCACAACAAATCTTTAATTAGAGCTAAATTCACTCTCGGGTCCACTGAATCAGGCAGCCTCTCCAAGGCTCAACTATTAACGCCAATCGCGGAAGTGTTGAAGTCAAAGGAGTAAACTGCATGAATCCACTATCGACGGGTAAATATTGCTTATTATTATTATTATTATTATTATTATTGTTATTATTATTATTATTATTATTATTATTATTACCGACAGCAGTAGCTATGCTCACTAACGCGCAGCGCTAGCCCATTGGCCCAAGCTATCTGCAGACTCAATAGACGTAGGTTTGAGCCCCACCGTCGACCGTCCTTGAAATGGATCACTGTGGTTTCCAAATTTTCAACTTCAGAGAAATGCTGGGACGGTACCTTCTGACAGGCTACGGGCGCTTCCTTCCACATCCTTACCCAGTTTCATACATCTGTCATTAACTTCTCTCGTGAGGTTAGCGTTAGAAAGGGCATCCGACCGTAAAAACCATCCACCACATAAACTTTCAACGCATTCCAAACCCCGTTGATAATGGGAATACTGAGGGGGTAGAAGTACATTATTATTATTATTATTATTATTATATAAATTGCTACTACCTAATTAAATTGTAAATTCTGATTTGAAGGAGTTTTGATATCACTTGAAATTCATAAATACCGTTTTGCAAGTAAACAGAAAAAGTAAGGCTGCCGAAGTTGAGTAATAAATTCGGTAGTCTACTAACAGTTCAACCAATCTCTCCCCCAGGGTCTCACATCTAGTGGGACGTGGGTTGGCGACCACGGAGCCCCAGCTGAGTCCGGCATTGCTTCCACTTACTTGTGCCGAGCTTCTCTCTGTCTTCTTTCCTGTCGACCTCACTTGGTCAACTCTTGTTCTCTTCCGACCCCGACGGTATTAGGGTATCCGAGGCCTAGGGAGTCGCTTCCTTTCCCGCCTTAATTGGCCCTTGTCTCATCTTTTCTGATTCCCTCCTTCTGCGAGGGGTCAGCCTTCCTTTTCTTTTCATGTTATCTCCTGCCTTCTGCTCAAGGCCCTCAAGGAGGCCGGGTGTATGTAGTCCCACCATTTTTGGTGCACCCTAGATAATGCTACACCCTCAGGGGCTCACGGCTGGTGAGTTCGGGAGTTGGCGACCCCGAGGGATTCCTGAGCTGGGTCCGTTTTCCCCTTTTGTCCCTTACCTTTGGGGCGGACCCTCTCCTTTTTCACTTTCCTATATGCCTTTCATGGCTCTCCTTCCTTCAAAGTCCCTCAATCCGCATTCTTCGAGGGTTGAGGGCATTTCTTTTCCTCCTGTCCTTTATTTGCCTTATTCTCCTTTAGTTTTCCATTTCTTCTTTTAGTATGTAGGTTAGTAGTTAGTTTTAGTTTTAAGTTTGCATTTCATTTTCATCTTCATGATCACCCACACCATCAGGGGCCGATAACCTAGATGTTAGGCCCCTTAAAACAACAATTATCATCATCATCATCATCATCATCAACCAATCTCAGTTCTTTTTAGTTATTAACGTTCATTGAAAACAATAGAATTCGCGTTGAAGTGAAGGTTTGTTAGTAAAATACAATTAAATTCCAACATATAAGGACTTGAACGGGATTTTTGCACTTCCAAGTGTAAACGACATTTCTTCGCGACACGTAGGTAATTCTCGTAATGATTGTCGCTGGGGCCTGTGCCGGCTAGTGACGTACAGAACAAGATAGCAGATGTTATTGCATTAAGTGACGTATGAGGTACTCCTGAAATGCGCACTTGAAATACAGACCGTCAGCATAAGAAAATATTCAGTGAGGTATGAACTCGAGTAAGTAAACTATTAACGGTTATAATGTACGTTCCAAAGCAGTTAGAGAATTGTAGGCTTGTAGAATTAATTACCCTGTAATGCAGTGCGTAATTTCAAGTAGGCCTTCTGTAGTTTTTCCCCGAATGCTACTGTATCTATGCAGTTCCGCAACATTATTAGTTTTTATTTTTATAAACTTGTGGGTTCATTCCTTTCTTACACATAGAACGTTTAAAGAAAGCTTGTGTTCTGCGGGCCTTGTACGGTGTTGCATTTTCGGAAATGAGAACATTGACTTTGCTTCACTTTCCTCGCCTCTTATTCTTTACGACCTTGCGCAACGAACGACCACAATGTTTGGCGGTAAGATTTGTCTTTAAGTTGTTGTGGACCTTTTCATAGACTCTATGCAAGTCACTCCTCCTCAGTCGAAGAAAACAGTGGCCTTGACCTCCCTACTGATGGTGCAACTTTGAATTATTTTTTCACACCAACGAGGATGTGTGTCTGGATTCCATGGACGCACTCTTTGTTTCAAGTGTGGAATGTTTAACCCATGTCTCATCGCTCGCGATGAGGCGGCTAGGGATTTTTTTTTTCAGAGAGTAACGATGAAGAAGTTTAGAAAAACTATCATATATATTATTTCAGTAGTATGCATCCCTCCTGCGGCGCTCACAAGCGACCGATCATGAAAAATGAGCATTCAAATGAAAGAGAATATACATTACCAGTGATGCATTGAACTCTAATTTCATAAATATCTATAATATCTTTGAAAAATGACTTTAAAAAAATTGTACGAAGTGTGCGATTTGCAAACACCGTTGATGTAGGAAAATACGCTCCATAATTGCTGTTTACGGGCCGCTGTAATCCTGTTTCATGTCATATTAACATTCTGAGGTCTTTCCATTATCTTGAAATGTAAATAGTGTCTCATTATAAACCTGGGCCCCAGCTGAGTCCGGCATTGCTTCCACTTACTTGTGCCGGGCTCCTCTCTTTCTTCTTTCCTGTCGACTTCCCTTGGTCAACTCTTGTTCTTTTCCGACCCCGACGGTATTAGGTTATCCGAGGCCTAGGGAGTCTTTCACTTTCCCGCCTTAATTGGCCCTTGTCTCATCTTTCCTGATACCCTCCTTCTGTGAGGGGTCAGCCTTCTTTTTCTTTTCCTTTTACCTCCTGCCTTGTGCTCAAGGCCCTTAAGGAGGCAGGGTGCATGTAGCCCCACCACTTCTGGTGCACCGTCGATAATGCTACACCCTCAGGGTCTCACGGCTGGTGAGTTCGGGAGTTGGCGCCCCCGAGGGATTCCTGAGCTGGGTCCGTTTTCCCCTTTTGTCCCTTCCCATTGGGGCGGACCTTCTCCTCTCTCCCCTCTCCTCTCCTCTCCTCTTTTCCTTATATTTACTTTTCTCTTTAAGATTCCCGCACTGTTTTTGTTACTTGGTTCACCGTGTGTCTAAATTCCCTTCTAGCGATTTTTAAAGCATTTTTAATCTACGTTGCATTTTGTAAGTTTTTCCGATCTAAATTACATCTCGCGATTGTTTTCAACTTCAATTGCATTTTGTAAAGACTGACAATCTAAATTGCTTTTTGGAAAGTCTTTCAATGCAGGTAGCCTGGCCTTTTAGTGAGAATTTTGAGTTTCAATTGCATTTTGTAAGTATTTTCAACCAAAACCGCATTTCGCAAGAATTTTGAATCTAAATTGCATTTTGTTTGGTGGGCATTTTGCACATATTTTGATTCTTAATTGCATTTTGTGGGTATTTTGAATCTAAATTACATTTTGTCAAGTATTTTCAATCTAAATTGCATTTTGTATTGTCAATGCACATGAGTCGTTTGAATCTACCGTACATTTTGTAAGCATTTTCAACTTCAATTGCATTTTGTAAGTATTTTGAATTTCAATTGCACTTTGTGAATAATTTGGATTGGGACTGGGATATTTCAATCTGAATTGCATCGTGTATTTTCAATTTCAATTGCATTTTGTAAGTATTTTGAACCTCAATTGCATTTTGTACGTAATTTCGATCTCATTTGCATTTTGTAAGTATTTTGAATTTCAATTGCATTTTGTAGGTATTTCGACGCTACATTGCATTTTGTACGTATTTTGAACCTAGCCTTCATTTTGTGGGTATTTTTCAATCTATTCCTTTTGTGAATCTTTTCGTTCTAAATTCCCTTCTGTAAGAACATTTTGTGAGTTGTTTCAATCTGAGTTCCTTTTTGTAAGTATTTTCCGTCTCACTTAATTTTCGTTCTGGTTTCCGTTTCATTATCATTTTCGCTATCACCCAGATCATTAGGGGCCGATAACCTCGATGTTAGGTCCCTTAAAACAACAATTATCATCATCATCATCATCATCATCATCATAAACCTATTGGGGAAAGTATGGTTTATGAACATGCGAGATTTCTCGCACGGGTCCGCTAGTAAATCTTGATGCTTTGTGTTTGATGTCAATGATAGCTGAACCCAGCATGAGCGCAATTTCCGATAATGCAGATGGTCTCGAACGATGGAATGAGAACTGCCTATGGAGATACTCAACTCCTATGGCATTGCTGCAAGGGTCACTCTGAGATGGTGCCCATAGTTTCTTTCGATTTGCAGGACATTGTTGTCTGTGGTGGACGTTAATTTTGTTCACATGTTTTCCAAAAATTCGAGATAGCGCGAGTGCGAAATTTTGGAAAATATATTTTTTCTATCCTATTCAGGTGATCTATTTGAAAGTTTGTATAATGAACCATCATTATAATATTTTTATTTGAGCTTTACTACCGCATGAATCCTTCATCGACGGATAATAATAATAATAATAATAATAATTAGTCCTTCCTGATCAGTAATAGCCAGATCTGTGCGGCCTTGTTGAGATTGTTGGCTGCTCGTGACATTGGACCGCACGGTGAATCTTTCCACAAACATCATGTACCTGAACCTTGGAGTACGGTACGTTTCGTGTTGACGTGCTATTTTACTCTTACAGTCGGAGTCATCTTACTTGAACCACTATAAAGCAAGTCGTTTATTCTTCCCCCCAGGGGCTCACGACTAGTGAGACGTGGGTTGGTGACCACGGGAATCCAGCTGAATCCGGCATTGCTTCCAGTTACTTGTGCCGGGCTCCTCTCTGTTATCTTTCCTGTCGACGTCCCTTGGTCAACTTTTGTTCTCTTCCGCCGCCGACAGTATTAGGGTATCGGAAGCCTCAGGAGGTTTTCAATTACCCGCCTTAATTGGCCCTCGACTCGTCATTCCTGATCCCTCATTCTTCGAGGGGTCAGACCTCTTCCTTTTATTTTCATGGTATCTCCTGTCTTCTGCTCATGGCCCTAAAGGAGGCAGGGTGTGTGTAGCAACACCACTTCTGGTGCACCCTGGATATTGCTACACCCTTAAGGTTTCACGGCTGGTGAGTTCGGGAGTTGGCGTCCCCGAGGGATTCCTGAACTGGGTCCGTATTTCCCCTTTTTCCAATGACTTGGGGAGGGGCACCATCTCCGCTTTCCAATCTGCCTTTCATGGCTCTCCTTCCTTCCAAGGCCCTCAATCCTCATTCTTCGTGGATTGAGGGCATTTCTTTTCCTCCTGTCCATTATTTCTCTTTTTCCTTTCTTTATTTATTAATTTCTTCTTCTAGTAGGTAAACTACTGTACCGGTAGTTGTTAAGTTTTAGTTGTAGGTTTCATGTCACTATCATTCATTTTCACTATCACACAAACCGTTAACCCCTGGCACTACAGCTCATGGAGGGCCTAGGTCTACCAAGCGACCGCTGCCCAGCCATTTGGCCTGCAAATATTGGGGTGACACGTGGTCAACGCATCGGTTCCCCTCGGCCGCTGTTCTTGGTTTGCGTGACCGGGCAGCTGCCTCACTGTCAGCCAGCTACTCAATTGTCCTCACGAGGCTGAGTGCACTCCGTTCCAGCCCTCACGTCAGTTTCTAAAATCTCTGACGAAGCCGGGAATCGATCTCGGGGCCTCCGCACACAAACTATTAGGGACCGATAATCTAGATGTTAACAACAACAACAACAATCATCATCATCATATTTATTCTTTAAAGAATTACTTCTGCGGCTGTCGTAAATTCTAGCTGCAATATTATAGCATGAGTGGATTATAGGTAGCATAATCAGGTGCCAATTAAATACAGCGATACGTGTTAAACAGAATATGCTGCCTACATGAAGTAAACATGTATCGTTAATCTGCAAAAATGTATGGCGAAGATCAGAAGGTGACTGCCATACCCTGGCTGTCCCTTGGATAGCCTTGGGTCAGCTATATTTCCAAATTGGTGGCGTAACTGAGAGCAAGCTTCCGTCTATCGGCTGAAATGATTGTGTAAACACGTAAATATGTTCTTCAGTATGTTATGTTGTGGCTTGTTATTTAGCTCATTGTGTGGACGGAAGGAAGGCTGAAGCATGGCTTGAGTGTTCCTCACGAGGCGTACAGTGCCTCGTATCTTGGGAGGGGGGTATAATAAGATCATAAAATAAATTTCCTTATGTTAGATCGCTTGTCAGTCCGTCATTATTCCACTCTCCCATAATGAAAATGCTGAGATCTGCAGACTTCTCGTCAAATGTCTTAGTATATCTACAAAAGACACACACTCTGTTTGCGTCTGGGATCCCAGCTACTGGCTGGTGGGAAAGACGGACCTCATTTTTCGTCAATTCACGATCTATGTATGGTGAAGACAAGAAGGGGGACGGAATGCCAAAACCTGGCCATCGCTTTGAAAATAGCTTTGGGCCAGCTATATTTCCAATTTCACTTCTACTCTAGGCAAATGCCGGGTTGCTTTCTAAGTTAAGGCCACGGCCGCCTCCTTACAAAATCCTAGCCTCAATTATAATACACATTATAATGACACAGGCTGTCATAGGAATTCCACACACACCTAAGTACACGGGGTTACATAACCATTATGTCGCAAAGCCCCCTAAATGAATCAACATCAACAAGTAAGTTCATTCTCTCTTTCTTTCTTATCTGTGGTGATATGTTGTGAGGGGGAAAGGGGAGGGAGGAGCAACCTCCCGTGTCCATCTTTCATTCGCACCATGCGACATATCTATACATTTCTCAAACTCCCGAGTTTTCAGCTGTAGGCCTATGCCACAAGCGTTATCCCGAACTCCTTCAGTCCGCATAATTCCCATAAGAAACCTAATAGACCTACTTAATATACCTATACATCTATTCTTTTCGTCGAATTGAATGTGCAATAATTGGTTAAGCGTTGGTCTTAAAACTCAAGATTGCTGATTCGACCCAGATATTTAGGGGTGCTTGAATTCAATAATCTCATAGTGATAAATTTACTACCACGCTAAATGACCTTTCCGGATGAAAATACCGGCTCCGGTCGTCGTCTCTAAGTCCTCAGCAGTTAATGGGGATATTAAACCTATAACATTATTGTTGAGATTGAAACATCTGGTATTGTAGTTTTAGACAGGGATTATGAATCGAAGAGCACGGAAATAGCTTCCTAATAATTAGAGAACCACTGGAATTTTTTTGAGTTGTGTTTTTTTTTCTTGTATATTTATTTCTTGTCAAAATAAAAAGAACGCTTTCTTCATATTTATCATCTAAGGCAGGTTTAAAATGATAAATGTTCGCTACGGTAGCTGTGAAGGCTCTATGGGAACTCTGAAAAGTGTCGGCTGACGGGGCTCTGGTGAAGCTACGATAGGCCTAGCAAGCCAGTAGTGGATATCATATTTGCTTTCAAACCAAGAACAGGCCTCGGAAAGGACGGATGCAAACGACGACGACCCGGATATGCTAATGGACTACGAGTTGGGACATTAAACATACAGTCACTGACAGGAAAAGTGGAGGAGATTGTAGATGTGATGGAGAGATGAAAACTGGATGTACTGGGCTTGGCAGAAACAAGATGGAAAGGAGAAGGTAGCAGAGAACTGAGGAAAGGGTACCGGTTGTACTGGAGTGGGAACAGTGAAGGAAGGAGCAGCGGAGTAGGAGTAGTTGTAAGAGATGGAATGAAGGAAGAGGTAAAGGGAATAAGTGACAGGATCATGAAGATCAGAGTAACTGTAAAGGGAAGAAGCCTGGAGATAGCCCAGGTATATGCCCCTCAAGTTAGATGTACAGCTCAAGAGAAGGAAGACTTTGAGGAGGAGCTACAACAGCAGTTGAATGGGCAGAGCATCATTGTCATGGGAGATTTGAATGCACATGTAGGAAGTGAAAGGCAAGGATATGAAAATGTATTGGGAGCAGAAGGATGGGGTAGCAGGAATGAAGAAGGGAGAAAGTTGCTGGATTTTTGCAAGAGAAACGGTTTAGTGGTAGGCAACTCCTGGTTCCGGAAGAAAGAAAGCCACAAAGTAACATGGCACAGCAGTGATTTAACAAAGAAATCTTTGGTAGATTACATGCTGTACGACTGGGAAATGAAGAGAAGTGTCAGAGATATAAAGGTAATACCATCAGAGGCCTTAGATAGCGACCACAGAATACTTGTAATGAACCTGGGAGTTGTTAAGGATAGCAAGAGGACAGAGTACCAGGAAAGGAGAATCCAAGTATGGAAACTCAAGGAAAAGGAAGTATTCCAGAAGATAATAAGGGAAAGGATGCCAACAGACAATCCTAAAACAGGGGAAGAGGAATGGTAGCAATTCAAAAACACAATGGTGGAAGCTGCAGTGGCAGTATGTGGAAGAACAAGCAACAGAAAGCGGTGTAAAGAGACACCATGGTGGAATGAGAGAGTAAAAGAAGCTGTGGGAAGGAAGAACAAGGCTTTCAGAGTGTGGTTCCAGGAAAGAACTGATCTGACAAGGGAAGATTATAAGATAAAGAAGAAAGAAGCAAACAAGATTGTCGCAGAGGAGAGGAAGAAGTGGATGGCAAAGTGGACAGAGATGATGGAGGAAGACAGCAGAGGAAATAAGAAAGTACTTTATGGGATGGTCAAAAGTAAGAGAAGAGGTCAGCGAGAGGATGTGGTAATGATGGACAAAAACGGAAATGAGGTACACAACAAAGAGGCACTCAAGACAGTGTGGAAAGAGTACTTTGAGGATTTGCTGAATCCAAATGGTCATAGGGAGGAAGACAATGTATTGGAAGATGGAGAAGACAACACAGGAATGGAAAAGGACCTGACTTGGAGAGAACTGGAAATGGCTATAGACAAGATGAAAGGAGGAAGGGCACCAGGTGTGGATGAAGTGAGTGTTGAAATGGTGAAGGCAGCAGGGGAGGTTGGGAAACAGTGGCTGTACCGTGTGATGAGGGTGATATGGAAGGAGAAAAAGACCCCAGAAGATTGGAAGAAAGGATTAATTGTCCCAATATTTAAGAAAGGAAGCAGAAAGGAGTGCAGAAATTACAGGGGAGTCACACTCATACCTCACTGTGCCAAGATATATGAAAAGATATTAGAAAGTAGAATACGAGCCAAAGTGGAGATAAAATTGAGAGAGGAGCAGTATGGATTCAGACCTGGGAGATCAACAGTGGATCTCATATTTTCAGTGAGACAGCTCCAGGAACACCACTACGAATTTGGAGAGGATCTGCTGATGGCCTTCCTGGACATCGAAAAGGCCTATGATAGTGTGTGTAGGGAGAAGGTTTGGAAAGCAATGGAAAACATGGGAGTGGAAAATGAGACTGTTGGCAGAGTGAAGGAGATGTATTGTGGAAGTGTGAGTTGTGTGAAAGTTGGAGGGGAAAGAACAAACTGGTTCAGACAAATGAGTGGCCTGAAACAGGGTAGTGCACTGTTACCCCTTCTCTTTATTGTGTTTATGGACGAGGTAATGACACGGATAGCAGGAAAGATAGGAGAAGATAAGATGAAAGCAATGGTGTTTGCAGATGATCTCATGGTCTGGGGAAACAAGGAGGAGGAAATTCAGGAGCAACTGAAGGCTTGGGAAGAAACAGTGGGAGAGTACGGATGGAAGTTCAACATCAGTAAATGTGAGATCCTGTTAACGACCAGGAAAAAGGACAGACCAATGAGTGGGATAACACTTGGAGGTGGACAGCTGAAGAAGGTGGAAAGTCTCAAGTACTTTGGAAGTATAGTGGAAGAAAATGGGAGAAATGACAAAGAGATTACGGAACGTGGCAGACAGGCAGAAGCATTTCTGAGAAGCATTAGGAGCTTAGTGTGGAATAAAGATGTCCCACAAAAAAGCAAGGAAGTGTTATACAGAAGCTACTATATCCCGATACTGACCTATGCTTCAGAAACGTGGACAATGAAGAAAAGAGACATAAGCAGAATACAGGCAGGTGAAATGAAGTTCCTGCGAAGTAGGATCGGAGTAACAAGAAGAGACATGGTGAGGAATGAAAAGGTCAGGGAAATGGTGAAAGAGGAGCCCTTGCAAGGTAGGATTGAGACATCAAGACTGAGGTGGTATGGACACTTAAAGAGGATGGATGAGAAGAAGATTCCCAACAGGATACATGAGATGCAGATGCAGAAGAAACGACCAAGGGGAAGACCAAGAGATAGATGGCTGAAAGGAGTGGAGGAATGTGTCAAGAAGAGAGGCGAGGACTGGACCAGAGTGACAGCGGAGAGGTGGTGAGAAGAAAGAACTAAGTGGCGAGGCTTATGTTCCAAACAGACCCAGCCTGGGGCTGGAAACTGCACAAGATGATGATGATGATGATGATTAGCAAAAATGGGAGGGCGCCAATTTATAGGCGAGGCCTCAGTGAACAAAAGTAACTAGTTTAAATATACCCTAAATTGTTAATAAAGGGAATTTGGAGTATAGGAAATAGGGAATCAGAGTCCTGGCTGATTTTACTGATACGAGCGAATCGCGATGCGGAAGAAGCCACTCATTCACTTATGAAACACTGAAAGTTTGTATAACATGGGAATAAATGTCACTATTGCGAGTTGTGGAGATGCACTAAATTGAACTTGAATAGGATTTAGGCGGTTTAGAGTTTTAGGTTGCAATTAATAGTTCTTTTTAACTTGAAGTTGGCACTAATTTTGACGGTGTTGAGTATAGTTCTTCACGGTTTAGAGTCTATTTCGAATGGACATTTCCAGAGATGTTATGACAGTAGAATAGGGCAGCAGAAATCCCACGGAGGAAAAAAAGGTTATGTTTTAGACAGCTACAAGTTTTAGAAGAATCCCTCGTTGCAGGGAAGGTATTCCCTTATTTAGTACAAGAAATGCTAGATTTCATGACTTTAGTAGCGAGCCTAGTTGGCTAAGTATAAGAGTTCCCACGTGGGGCAGTTATAGAATGATTGCACAATGCAAATACTAACTATAAAATTCATTCAAGCTTTTCTGTTCAGATTTAAACCCTTTTAAAACATGTTTAAAATCACTTGATGGTAGGTACTTAGCTTTTCATGATGTATGTGAAGGTTCCAGCAGCCGTTAAACCAAAATTTCAGACATGGCGTCGATTTGAATCACCTCATGCTTTAAGTCCTGTCAAGGAGGCTCATCTCCTTAACTTATCACTCAAACGTCCAGGCGAGAATTGAGCGAGAAAATTGAACACACAGATAGCCAGGAAGACGTAGGGGAGGGGGAAAGAAACATAAGAAGCTAAGCACGGTAGGAAACATTAGGAAACAAACATTTCGATACAATGAGAATTTGTTACATTAAATAAAATCTTCAAGGAGATGGTAGATGAAGACAGCGACGACATCTGCTTGAGTGGTTTGAAGTCATTCTTGAAATTGCTGAATTCAAAAGCTTCGACAGGTTGCCGCGTGGTGAGCTGGAGTTGAATTGCAGAGGGTAAATAGCTGAAACAAACTTACATAAAATAAATAGACGTTCAAAGAAAAGGGAATACAAAAGGGTCAGTGTTGGTGTCTGCGAGAAGGGAAATAAAGTAACTAATGAAAAAGGAAAAGCAAAGAGCAGCGACTGCTAACTCTTAACTAAACGTGTATTCCAAAGAATACACCAGGACTACATGATCACGATGTCGCTAAATAAACAAATAATTCAACAAAAACAACTCTCTTCCACATAGGCCCTAGATAAAGCAAAAATAAGTTCTTATTAAAATAGCGTTTACTTCGTACGGAGTAGCAGCTTTTGGTTCCTTCGGAGAGAGTTCTTATTGTCTCAAGGTGAAAGTAGATTAAAATTAAGCTCATATGTATTTCGACTTATTTTCATAGATATCGTCATGAAGGTAAAATAAACACTCTTTCCTTTTTGTTCTCAACATGCCACGCGGCTTGTGCCACCTCGAGCACTGTGAACGTTAGCTTTGGTTGTATGTAAAGATAACATACTGGTAATATATCTCAAATCAGGAAGTGCTGAAAGACATGAAAAACGCGCGTGGTTTAACGGGAAGAACACTTTTCAGGTACATTATTTAAGTATGTCTAATCTCACGTCCTATTACTTTGTGTTTGCACTATGTTGTGCAGCATGACAAAGTAAGGAAATTGCGTCCGAAGTGGATGTGCGTACGGCGAGTGGTTCTCCCAAAACTCCATGTTACTGTAATCATTTTGTTAAAGGCTACACTCTGTAATCAGTCTGGTAACAGCGCTTGTGATAGGGGCGAGGACAGAAATGTGGTTGGACGGGTCCTCTCTCCCACCGCGAGACTAGCTTTCTCATGGCCTGCTTGCTGACCCTCTCCTAGTTACCAGCTGGCTATATGTCAGTTTCATGTCATCTTGTTTACGTTCTTTAGATTTGTTGTTTTACACGCAAAACCAGTTTGTCTGGTTCCCGGATATAGGTTACTCAGAGTAGGAGACTTGCAAGTGGTATTGCTGAATCGGACGTACTTTTCCTCCTGTTTTCTTCAAAATCACTGACTTTTACTATACATTTAAGGCTTTCGTTGCAATCTGACCTGGGGAATCGTATGTTCGCGGCTGCCTAGTAAAACCCTACCTATCCTGTATATATCATATCACTTGATTACTAATTTTACCGACCATCTTAACCCTTCGCAAAGAGGCCTTACAATGAAAGACATAATTCAAGAGACAGATGGGTTTGAATCCTACCATCGGCTTTGGTGATTTCCCATTCTCCATTGCCTATCTCATGGGTAACAACCGCTTCCTTCACAATACCACATCAAATGTATTCTTCCCGCCATCCTAATGAGAGCCGGTGAAGGGTCACGTAAAATTAATCACTGATTGTAGTGTACACATTCGATATTTGTTATGCAATTCCCATGCTCTCATCTATTATGAGCCGGCATCGTTTCCAGTTCGATGAAATAACCTGCAAGTGCTGTGAAGGGAACAATGAGACTTGGACGAGAGTGGAGGCCTAGATGGTGGTAAGATGGCCAATTTGATCTACAATTCTAGGGGGAAAAAAGCTAATAAGTCAAAACTGACAACTTTTCAGTAGATACAAAATAACTGTGATGTATACTTTAGTTAACACACAACTTCCTGTTTACAGTAAATGCAATATGTGTATATATCTAGTATTAAAAATCTTCAACAGCCTAATGTAGAATGATAGCACGAAAATGTCACACCGACGTCAGCTAGTCTTACACCACATTTTTACCTATAGCATCCGTATAAATTGAGTTTCAGGTAAGTTCATTTTATGAAGGAGCACCTTAAACCTTCCTTTCCAAATAGTATTTTGGAAATTAGTATTCGAAGTAAATATTTAGATAAATAGCTAAGAACGTGGAGTGCTACTGACTGATATTCTATAGCATTCTTAAGGAAACAATTTACTTTCCTCGTTTGAAAAGTTATGTTTTTGACTTACCACATCAACATCTCCGAGAGCGCTAACACTTAGCATTTCTCAGAGAAACCCGTATGGCTCCAAGATTGTTACACAAATTGTATCCTACTTTATTATACTGTATGTCCGAACATGGATTCATTGTCTTGAGACATCTTGGTAAAAAAAAACAAGCAACTTCACTTATTTATTTAATTCCAAATAAATAATATTGAAATTAAATCGCCCTAGAGTTAATGCTTGTATTTGTCTCACTCTTTCGCCTGCTGTTCCCAAGGTTGCAGGATCGAATTCTGGCGCATTTAAGGGTGTTTAAATGCGAGGGAACCGTGTCAGTACATTAATTGGCACGTTAAAGATCCCATTCAGGGCAAAATTCAGGCAGCCTGGCGCCTTTAAAAACCGCAGCAGTTAGAAGGGACGTAATGCAATAACATTATTATGTTTCACTCTTTATTATTGGTGTAGATAACAGCGGGAAAGAAGAAAAAAATACTTTGGTAATTGTATTCTGCTGTTGTTGTTGATGCATTTAGGCGCTTGCGATATCGTAGTCATTTAGCCCCGTGTACTTGTGTGTGTAGGTATGGTTGTAGGATTTGTCTGATAACCTGAGTTATTGTGATGTCAGTAATAGTGTGTGTTTGTAATTGAGACTAGGATTGGGAAGGAGGAGGCCGTGGCCCGAAATCAGACTAGATCGTAATATCTTGGTAGATCCGGGAATCAAATCCGGACCTCGGAGGTGTCAGCCAAGAATGTTAGTAGTCACTACACCACGAGGTGATCGCAACGGAATGCAAGCAAAAAACAAAATGGTAGGTGGGTATACCTAGTGTGTACAGTGTGCATGGTGGATCTTCTTCTTATGGCCTGTCGCCACGGAGGCCTGGGTTCGATTCCCGGCTCTGCCAAGAAATTTAATTCTGCTCCGAGGGCTGGAACGGGTATACTCAGCCTCGTGAAACAAAACTACCTCAGCCGTCCGGGAAATGGTTTTCCCTGGCTTCCAACTTCTACTCCAGGCAAATGAAGGGTTGGTACTTAACTTAAGGCCATAGCCGCTTCCTACCTAAATTTTACCTCAATTACAAAAACACGCAATAGTAGAGTTACCCAGGTTATCAGACAAATTCTACACACACCCAAGTACACGGGGCTACATGACCACGATGTCGCCAAGTCGCTATAAGAATCAACAACATCTTACGGCCTGGGTGGGGACGTACATTCACGTTGCCTCATTTACATTGATGCAAAGCGGAAAGTTACGTCATTGTAACTTAATGGTCGTACCTTTGCAGTGTGTTGCGAGTTTGTTTTGGTATCGAACGTTGGCGGTGTGTACACAGTGCGCTCAGAATCTAAATGGTGTACTTAAAGTAATGGAATGAGTTGTGTTTTAACCACTCACAAGCTCTACACATCACGTGGCTCAGTAATGTTCATTGGATCACTTCGGGGTATTCTGCACGTGTGTAGATAGCTTTAGCCGTACTCCTTAAATCGTGCACCATGACAGCGCGGGCAGCTACAGCAAGTCCGGAGATCTTAGGTTGGAATCCCGGCGCTAATCCACCCCACCTCCCCCTCTCCCCCACGGAGCTCACATCTAGTGGAACGTGAGTTGGCGACCATGGGACCCTAGCTGAGTCCGGCATTGCTTCCACTTACTTGTGCCGGGCTCCTCTCTGTTATCTTTCCTATCTGCCTCCGTTGGTCAACTCTTGTTCTCTTCCGACTCCGACGGTATTAGGGTATCCGAGGCCTAGGGAGTCTCTTCTTTTCCCGCCTTAATTGGCCCTTGTCTCATCTTTCCTGATACCCTCCTTCTGCGAGGGGTCAGCCTTATTTTTCTTTTCATGTTATCTCCTGCCTTCTGCTCAAGGCCCTCAAGGAGGCAGGGTGTATGTAGCCCCGCCACTTCTGGAGCACCCGGGATATTGCTACACCCTCAGGGGCTCACGGCTGGTGAGTTGGGTGTTGGCGATCCCGAGCGATTCCTGAGCTGGGTCCGTTATTCCCCTTTTTGCACTGACTTTGGGACGGGTCCTCTCCTTTCCCTTTCCTATCTGCCTTTCATGACTCTCCTTCCTTCCAAGTCCCTCAATCCTAAATTCTTCGAGGTTTGAGGGCATTTCTTTTCTTCCTGTCCTTTATTTGCCTTCTCCTTTATTTGTTTACCATTTCTTCCTCTATAAGGTGCGTTCAAAAAGTAACGAGCCGGAGGCTGGAATGCGCAAACCGGCGACGACATCGTCTAATCGTGGCGTGTGGAACGAGGTGCGGTTCCGACCAGAGCGTGGAAGGTCACAGCCCGTCGCTAGAGGGCACGCGTGCATGTCACGTGACGTTACAAAGCGAGCAGCAGCATGCATCAATCGTCCAACGCTGCCAGTCGCATTGCAAACAGTGACATGGAGGCGTCAAACGAAGAGCAAAGAGGTGGTGTTCGGTTTCTGACAGCGATAGGAGTAGGGGGAACGGACATTCATCGTCGAATGTCACAAATGTACGGCGAACACTGCATGTCCCTTGCAAGGGTCAAGGCGTGGCACAAGCGCTTCAGGGATGGACGGGTGTCGTTAGCCGATGATGCCCGGTCTGGGGCACCCCCCCCCCCCTGCATTACCGATGACAACATCCAGCTGGTTGATGCACTCATTACCCAGGACCGCCGAGTGACAGTGAACGCCATAGCCGTCGTGGTCGGATTGAGCGTCGGAAGTGTGCACACCACCATGAAGGAACGACTGCACTTGCGCAAAGTGTCTGCCCAATGGGTGCCCCACAATCTTCAACCACACCAGGAAGCATGTCGAATGGCCCACTGTCTCGGTCATCTGCAGCGCTATGCGAGGGAAGGGAATGGGTTCCTGGCACGAGTGGTGGCTGGAGATGAGTCATGGTGTCATCACTTCGAACCAGAATCCAAACGATAAAGCCTCCAGTGGAAGCATCCAGGGTCACCACCACCCAAAAAAAAGGCAAGGCCATCCACACGAGTGCAGGAAAGGTAATGCTGACGTTCTTCTTTGAACAAGATGGCCCCCTTCTGATACACTTCATGCCGCACGGAACAACAGTGAATGCCCAGTGTTACTCGCAAACCTTGACCACCCTTCGCCAAGCGATCAAAACAAAACGACCAGGCAATCTCACCCGTGGGGTCATTCTGCTCCTGCAGAAATTCAAATGGGAGGTTCTCGGTGACCCTCCATACAGTCCAGACCTCTCTCCCTGTGAGTACGCCATGTATGGTCCTCTGGAAAGGGCTCTGCGGGGCCATCGATTCACCTCGGACGTCGGCATCCAGCTGTACGTGCGGAACTGGTTCACATCGCAGCCCAGGGAATTTTATGAGACAGCCATTCACCGCCTCGTGTAACAGTGGGACAAGTGCCTCAACAGTACATACAGGTACTGGTTTCTGTAATTATGCCTCCGGCTCGTTACTTTTTGAACGCACCTTATAGTATGTAAGTCTGTAGTTAGTATTAGTTATCATTCTCATCTCATCTTTCACCTAGATGTTAGGCCCCTTAAAACAACAATTATCATCATCATCATCATCATCATCATCATCATCATCATCATTTTTTCCACACCCCCTCCAGGCAAATGCCGGAATAGTAGGCTACCTTATTTCAAGTCCCGGGGCACCTACCCCATCCCTGTCCCTAATTCAGGTACACACACTACTACAGTCATCACATAAATGCAGGTTATCAGACACATTCAAAACATACCCAGTTACACGGAACTGATGACCAAGATGTCCCAAGCCCGTCAATTGAATTCGCCTGCTGTTCCCAAGGTTGCAGGATCGAATCTTGGCACAGTCAGTTGGCATTTGAGGTTGCGCGAAAGCGAGGGAGCCGTGTCAGTAAATTTACTGGCACGTTGAAGATCACCTTGGGCAAAAATTCCGACACCCCGGTGTCTCTAAAAGTCGCAGTAGTTAAAAGGAACGTAAAACATATAACATTATTATTATGATTCGAATATTATTGTTGTTGGTGTTTCTTTTGAGGGGCTTGGACATCGTGGGTATTTATCTCTCCGTTTATTTGGGTGTGTGTAGAATTTGTCTGATAATCTGCATTATTATGGTGTCTGTAGAAGTGGGAGTATTTGTGATTAAGGTAAGGATTGGGAAGTAGATGGCCGCGGCCGTAAATATGTTAGGAGTTTGCCTGGAGTAGAAGTGGGAAACCACAGAAAACCACTTCCAGGATGCCTGAGGTGTGAATCAAACCCGCTTCTTCTCAGTTTTGCTTCACGAGGCGCAGTGTACCTCTATTCCAGCCCTGAGACCAGAATTTAATTTCCTAGCAGAGCCGGGAATTGAACCCGCCAAGAATGCAAGTCGCTACACCAGGAGGTGGACAATTGAATTATTAACAATAGTCATTTCCCCCATTTATTTTACGTTAACCTGTGCAGAAATAATGTAAAGGCACTGGCGTAGTGCACCTCTGTAGTTCCTTGTAACATTCCGGGTTTTATCTGCAGTGACTTGCGTGTCCGCTCTCAAGCATTCATTCGTGGGAGAATCATTCTACTTACGTTTTCCTCAATGCTCATGCAATGCTGCGGCCCGAAACAGTCAAGTACTGCTAGTCACAGCCAATGTGCTACAGACACCACAATAACATAAGCTGGTAACAACAATATCCAAAACCCTAAATTAAACAGCTGTAGAGTTTGGCAATATCTGCCCATGACATCCATCCCACACGTGGTTCGTTCGATCAATGCATATATTGTGGAAGGTCAAGTTCGTGTGGTTCCGATTCCATATGCACACATTAAAATGTTTTGCATATTCTTACTACATCAAGCGGCGGTGGTACGAAACTTCCTCCAGGAGTCCGACATTGCAGGAATGGAATGGTCTGCGATATCGCCGGACATGAACTGTATCGAACATGTCTAGGATATGCTGAAGCGTGCTATTGCTCAGCGTCCACGCCCTCCCAATATCGCCAAGAGATCATGGAAGCCGCCGTCAAAGAGTGGGATCGTCTGCCTCAAGAGGACCTGGACATCTTGATCTAAGGTATGCAACGGCGGATAAGAGCCCTGCTGGACGCCCGTGGTGGCCATGTTCCTTATTGAAACGTCACATAATGGCAAGATTACAACACATATTAGTCCCTGTTTAACAGCCCAAATGTCTTCCTGTACGTATTAGTTTGTAATTTTCTTTTAACCCTTTATAGGTCCTTGGGATACTATCTTCCCGCCATGTATTTATAGAACGGTGTTAGGGAGACAATGTTCCCACCCCTTTCATTTCAAGCAGTTCCACATGCATCCACAAGCTAGCTCCACAGAAATATTGAAAACCCATTAATTTGATGTATACTGTCATCAGAAACCAAAGGTGGGAAGCATATATCCCAGTGGTCTCCACAGTGCACGTGCTCGCCAGTTCGGTTGTGTTGAATGAATACAATGCATTGTTTTACAGAACAAGGTTTCTTTATTGAAGATAATAGATTGGTAAACGTTGGTATATAACTGGAATACAATGTTAATAATGGTTTTGGTCACTTGAGTAAATATATTTCAGCTAGAATGGAGATAATTATCCTGCTCAGGGTGTTTGCCATAGAATAGATGATTTTTAAAATTAATTTTCTGGGTTTTTAGTAAATACTATTTTGAAATTATTGAATTATATTCGAATAGACTTACTTTTAACGTTCCAAAATCACTTTTATATTTTTTGTGCTGTTTTCGGCATAGATGATTTAGGTCACTGACCTTGTATTGCGTGGGAGTTGCGTTTTTTAAAATTATAGAGCGTGATGGGTGTTTTTATTTATTATATCCTGTTAAATAAGCCTCATTATTGAGTGATAAACACAGTATCATCATAATTTGGAGGTGGGAGATAATTGCCCCTATTGCTCATTTAAGAAAACATACTGTCGGGTGTGAAGCCTCCGTGGCTTAGGCGGCAGCATGCCGGCCTCTCACCGCTGGGTCCGTGGTTCAAATCCCGGTCACTCCATGTGAGATCTGTGCTAGACAAAACGGAGGCAGGCAGGTTTTTCTCCGGGTACTCCGGTTTTCCCTGTCAATATTTCATTCCAGCAACACTCTCCACTATCATTTCATTTCATCTGTCATGCATTTAATCATTGCCCCAGAGGAGTGCGTCAGACCTCGGCAGCCGGCACAGTTCATATCCTCGCCGCTAGATGGGGGCTTCATTCATTCCATTCCTGACCCGGTCGGAGACTGGAAGCAGGCTGTGGATTTTCATTTTACTGTCGGGTGTGGGCAGTGCGATAATAATTTCCCATCCCATATTTCATAAAATAGAATCCACACCCATAAAATTATTGCATATTCCAACTCATCTATCATCCCCAATTACAAACGTGCAAAAAAAAATTACCCCCAGTCTTTTGCCCTATAAAGGGTTAACACATGAATCAAGTCTGCAGGATATTTGTCAGAATGCCGTCACCTTTGGAATAACCTCGCCCACATCCCACATTCGCTCTGCATCATGGCGAACAAGTGTTACGCATAGAGCTATCGATCGATAAAAAAATTGATCGGTTAACCAAATGCCTTTGATCGGTCAATCGGTCGATTAATCGAATTATAGCCGGTTTCACACAGTATCAGTTCGAGAAGGAAACACCTTTGAATAATATACTTTAAAATGTCTAAAATTCCATTTGCTATGGCGAAGATATAATTTTAAATTTTAATTGTATTAGTGGCGTGCAAGGAAAATAAATAAATTCAAAAACTAATTAAGTACAAGTTTTTCGAGCTTGTAGGCCGTGGTCCAGACAGGATATCTCCCGACGTTTCATCGGAAACTGCGTCCGGCATTATCAAGGGTTCCGCTCCTTTCCTTGGTCAGCAGTGGAATGAGGAAGAGGCTTGAAGTAATGGGTAACGGTTTGTAGTGGGGTATTGTTGCTTGAATATGGCTGTTGGCTGGGTGGATCATGGCGCTGAATTAACGGCTGGAAGGCAGTTTGTATCATCAAATTAGCATGGTGAGCCGAGCGTTCTCTTCGCATTCTGGCTGGATCGTCTGGTCTCGCGTACATATTGCGGGGTGCGGTGCGTGCTCCGGCTTCGGCGACCGAGCTTGTGAGGGTCAGGTGTTCCCTGGGCGACTGCAGGGCTCTTACTCGCCGTGGCATACCACAGATCAAGATGTCCAGGTCCTCTTGAGACACGCGATCCCACTCTTTGACGGCGGCTTCCATGATCTCTTGGCGATATTGGGAGGGTGTGGACGCTGAGCAATAGTACGCTTCAGCATATCCTAGACCTGTTTGATACAGTTCATGTCCGGCGACATCGCAGGCCATTCCATTCGTGCAATGTCGGACTCCTGGAGGAAGTTATGTACCTCCGCCGCTTGATGTAGTAAGTATATGCAAAACATTTTAATAGTAGTGTGGTGTAGGAAAAGTAATTGTTTTGCGTAGCACTGCACCTGTGTATTGTATTACTATTTGCTCCCCCAGGGGCTCACATCTTTTGGGACGTGGGTTGGCGACCACGGGACCCCAGCTGAGTCCGGCATTGCTTCCACTTACTTGTGCCCGGCTCCTCTCTGTCTTCTTTCCTGTCGACCTCCCTTGGTCAACTCTTGTTCTTTTCCGACCCCGACGGTATTAGGGTATCCGAGGCCTAGGGAGTCTTTCACTTTCCCGCCTTAATTGGCCCTTGTCTCATCTTTCCTGATCCGTCCTTCTTCGAGGGGTCAGACCTCTTGTTTTCTTTTCATTATATTTCCTTTTCTCTTTAAGATTCCCGCACTGTTTTTGTTACTTGGTTCCCCGTGTCTCTAAATTCCCTTTAGAGATTTTTTTGTAGGTATTTTTAATCTACGTTGCATTTTGTAAGTTTTTTTTTCGATCTAAATTACATCTCGCGATTGTTTTCAACTTCAATTGCATTTTGTAAAGATTGACGATCTAAATTGCTTTTTAGTAAGTCTTTCAATGTAGGTTTCAGGGCATTTTAGTGAGTATTATGAATTTCAATTGCATTTTGTAAGTATTTTCAACCAAAACCGCAAGAATTTTAAATCTAAATTGCATTTTGTTGGTGGGCATTTTGCAAATATTTTGATTCTCAATTGCATTTTGTGGGTATTTTGAATCTAAATTACATTTTGTCAAGTATTTTCAATCTAATTGCATTTTGTTAAGTATTGTCAATCCACATGAGTCGTTTGAATCTACCGTACATTTTGTAAGCATTCTCAACTTCAATTGCATTTTGTAAGTATTTTGAATTTCAATTGCACTTTGTGAATAATTTGGATTGGAACTGGGATATTTCAATCTGAATTGCATTGTGTATTTTCAATTTCAATTGCATTTTGTAAGTATTTTGAACCTCAATTGCATTTTGTACGTATTTTCGATCTCATTTGCATTTTGTAAGTATTTTGAATTTCAATTGCATTTTGTAAGTATTTCGACTCTACATTGCATTTTGTACGTATTTTGAACCTAGCCTGCATTTTGTTGGTATTTTTCAATCTATTCTTTTTGTGACTCTTTTCGTTCTAAATTCCCTTTTGTAAGAACATTTTGTGAGTTGTTTCAATCTGAGTTCCTTTTTGTAAGTATTTTCCGTCTCACTTAATTTTCGTTCTGGTTTCCATTCCATTATCATTTTCGCTATCACCCAGATCATTAGGGGCCGATACCCTAGATGTTAGGCCCCTTAAAACAACAATTATCATCATCATCATCATTACTATTTGCCATTTGGCGTGCTAACATCAGCTATTTTAAGATTGGCAGGTCATTCAAGTTAGCTGATGCTCATGCCTTTGCTTCACCAAGATAAAAGCGATAATATCTAGAAGATGACTTCCACAATGGTGGAAAATACATTCAGTCCAACTTCCACATCTCGCACGCATAGTTAAAATATTGCTTTGCATTCCAGCTACTTCAGTTCCGTTTGAGTGTGTGTTCAGTGAAGCTGGAAATATTGTTACTAAGAGAAGGGCAGCCCTTAGTTTTGAGCATGTTTGAAGGCTTGGAGCAAAGAAGTGTGACTGTAAGTAACTGTGAATTTCAACTTCAAACTCTTGTGTCATTAAATAATCAATATTGAAATATATTTTAAATAATAGGCCTATTACACTGAAGAAAATGGAAATTGCAACACCATGAAGGCATTGGTCGTTTGTGTTGATTTTCAAGATAAGGAACGTTGCCATGTAGGTATGTAAACGATCAAAGTTCCAGACCCATTGGATTGTTGCTACAGGTCTCCCCACGTGATTGGTCGCGGAGGAATCAACTCCAGTATACGGTCTCTAATGTAGCGTAGTTGACTTGCAGTCTGTGCAGTGAAGTGTACCCCGTCAAACATGCCTCGACGACAGAGAAGAGCATGCTATCAACAACTGTCGCCGTTTGAGAGGGCTCGGATAATTGGGCTTTGTGAGGCTGGATTATTGCTAAGGACTGTCGCTGCACGTGTTGGCCGACAGGCATCTACGGTACAACGTGTATGGCAGCAGTGGTCAAATGAAGGTAGGCTACCCACACTCGTAGATCTGGCACAGGCCCAGCGCGACAGACAACTGTGAGAGAGGATCGCCGCATTATTCGGATGGCCCGGATGGAACCCCATGCAACAGCAGCGCAAATTCGAGCAGCTGTGGCACCCCACGTTACACAACAAACAGTTGGTAATCGCCTGTGTGCAGCTGGCTTACGATCCCGTGTCCCTGCACAAGGTGTTCCATTGACTCCACAACAGCGACGTGTAAGGCTGGCCTGGTGTCGAGAACGATCGACGTGGGTCAACGAATGGCATAGGGTCGTCTTTAGTGATGAATCGCGCTTCTGTCTTTCCCGCAGTGATCGCCGGAATCGTGTGCGCCGATGTACCGGGGAAAGGGGCCGCCCAGACCTTATTGTCGAGAGGCACACAGGGCCAACACCAAGCATTATGGTCTGGGGAGCTATTGGCTTTAATGTGAAATCACAATTAGTGCTTGTTGAGGGCACTATGACTGCTCGACCATGGAGGAAAGAATAAGAGGAGATGCCCTGAGCTCGTTTGAGTGAAGCCAAGCGCTGCAACAAAAGTGGGCGTAACCTTAACTCTTATTCGGTGTTCTGTGACTTGTATGAGGCATTGTACATGGCTAAACCTTATTTCGGCCCTGGTTTTTATCGCGCTCCGGTTATGCAACTTTGGAAACGTAATAACAGTAGTGATAACTTATTTAAAAAAAACCTCTTCAATTCTAATCTCAGTATGTGTAGGCCTACCCTATATACCAAAAAAATAAAAATTATTCCTCTGCAAATCCCAAATTATCAAACCGCTGTCGGTCAATACTTACGGTAGGTCTGCGTAATTAATCAATTCGAGGCTAATCGTCAAGTTTCTACCCCCCCCACAAAGAAAATACCGTACGGAACCGAAACGTATAGGCTATACCGAATTTTTGTGCAAATATGCGTCCTTTTTTAATTGTTCTGTTTAGTAATTTTGAGGTTCGTATTCTTGAATATCAAAATGTGTACGACCAATGAGTGAAAGAGGCTGTGCTCGAAATTAGGCCTAAAAACTGATGAATGCCTCACCACCAATATGAACATAAAACCCAATTTGGTGTAAATACCGTAATTAGTTCGGCATCATTAATTCCCAAGATGTTCCTTCTTTGGTATAACTCGCGTCTTCAGATACCTGTATTCAATTTAATCAGTGTTTCAGGGTATTATTACGTTTTGCCGCGTCTTCCTTACAAAACTAGATTCGCAAAGGTGCTCTCATATTTATATTTAAATTGGCTTTTAAAACGATAACGCAGCTTATTTGTGCCAAGTACCGTGATGTACAGAGTGTATTCTGCCTATCCAAGAAAAAATCTTGACTTGTCATTGTAGTTTTATGTCACTAAAATCCATTACTAGTTGGAGTGGTTTACGGCTTGAAGCATAGGGACAGCCATTTTCTTGCAGCCAAAGTGGGCGTGCCGTTTGGCTTCAACAGCTTGCGCTAGGTAGCGCAGCGAAGGCATCTCCTTCCTTTCTTTCCTCCATGTGCTCGACAGTACGTTGATAGGGTACTCAATCCAGTGGTTGTCCCTATGTTGGCGAACATTGCTAATGGGATGTTTCAGCAGGACAATGCCCGGGTTCACACTGCACGCATCTCCAGAGAAGCTCTCCACGACATCACAACCTTAGAATGGCCCGCCAGATCCCCGGACCTCAGTCCTATTGAGCATGTGTGGGACATGATGGGTCGACAACTGGCCAACTGTCCTCAGCCACCCACAACTCTGGAACAACTGACCTGTGCAGTGCAGCAAGTATGGGCCAGCCACAATTCCTCAGGAAGCGATCCAGGGCCTTATTGACTCCATGCCTCGCCGAATTCATCAATGTATTGCAGCTCGTGGTGGGCACATCTGTATTGATTGTTGTTCAAACTTGCGGTCAGAGGGACCTGAAAGTGTAATCATCGAATCACAACCGAACACTCGTCCTGCTTGTTCAATTGCAGCAATGTAGCACCACTCCTTCTGGGTGTTGCAATTTCCATTTTCGTCAGTGTATTAACATAAACGAATTTGAATTCATTTATTTTTTACTTGAACGCCATCAATTCAATTAAAATATAAAATTATATCTTCCTCATATCAAATGGCATTCTAAACATCGTAAAATATATTATTCAACGGTTTTATTTCTCGAACTGATACTGCGTGAAACCGACTAAAATTGGGTTGAATTTTTATTTGATCGACAGCTCTAAAAATAATTATAACTCTTGTGGCCCGCCATACAGAAATATTTGGGTATGCCTGCTCTATTATGCAACAAAGGGAAGTTATTTCTGGGGGGGGGGGGGGGGCATGATAGTGTAGCTGTCAAATTGCTTGCCCTTCGCCAAGGTGGACTTGGTCCGATTCTTGGTTAATGGATGTGAGCATTCCGAAGTAAACAGTCACGTACCGAGGTTTGGATTCCACGTACAAACTATGGTGCATGATCAACTACACGCTTTTTAGAATGTGGTACCGTACTGAATTGCATTACGGCACAAAATTTAAATGGCTATTTTGATTATTGTAGTGCCTGTATTGTGCATTCTAAGTGCCTATTATCGTGGTTAATTTTAGCCAAAATGCCTGTACGACCGGGCTTTACTGGTGGCCATTGTTCGCTGCTACCTACTCATCAGTACGTATTTGGGCAATTACGTGTCTCGAACATGTTCAAGATAGCTTTTGGCTTCCGGTGTAGATTATTACATTTGGTAGGAGGCATGGTGTAGCATTCAGATCGCGATACGTGACAGTCTTATGTCCGGAGGCTATTCAGAAAGCATATTGAACAGGGAAGGCAAGGCCGGGCTTCCACTATGTGCACTATTGCTCATTCTAACCTGCTCTGGAGTTTTCTGTTTTTACAGTAGTACTATCTTAAAATGGTTTGGCAATCTGCATTTGTTCTTCTGTTTTGCCCCAAGTTCCCACATTCACATATTGGGAGTGTTTTGGGGCGAATGAAGATCTGCGATGATATTTTGTCTACAAAATTCACTTGTGCGTTCGTTGCATATAGCGAAATACTGCCAACTTAAAATGCGTGGTGAAACTTCGAGTAACCCAAATGAGTATGCTATGATCCGTGATGATAACTGGGTTGTATATTGTAAAAATATGTTACGTGGTGTAAACGTTGAACTGGAAATCTAGTCGAGATTGGTGTCTCCAGGGAGCTGGAGGTTACTATACCTCTCCCCCCAGGGGACATAGGTTGGCGACCACGGGACCCAGCTGAGTCCGGCATTGCTTCCACTTACTTGTGCTGGGCTCCTCTCCGTCTTCTTTCCTGTCGACCTCTCTTGGTCAACTCGTGTTCTCTTCCGACCCCGACGGTATTAGGGTGTCCGAGGACTAGGGAGTCTTCTTCCTTTCTCGACTTAATTGGCCCTTCTCTCATCTTTCCTCATGCCTCATTCTTCTAGGGATCAGCTTTTTTTATTTTCATTATTTTTCCTTTTCTCTTTAAGATTCCCTCACTGTTTTGTTAATGGGCTCCCCGTGTAGGTCTAAATTGCATTTTGTGAGTATTTTGAATCTCAACTATATTTTGTAAGTATTTTGAATCTAAATTGCTTTTTGTAAGTATTTTAAACCGCGGGGCGACATATTGTGAGTATTTTGAATCTAAATTACATTTTGTAAGTATTTTGAATTTCAATTGTATTTTTTAAGTATTTTGAATTTCAATTGAATTTTGTGAGTATTTCGAATCTACATTGCATTTTGTAAGTATTTTGAACATAAACTACATTTTATGCGTATTTTTCAATCTAAATTACTCTTGTGAGTATTTTCCATCTAAATTAGCTTTTGTAAGTATTTCCACTCTACATTTTGTGAGTCTTTTCAATTTAAGTTCCATTTTGTAAGTATTTTCAGTCCAGCTTAATTTTCGTTATGGTTTCCATGTCATTGTCATTTTCGCTATCACCCAGATCATTAGGGGCCAATAACCTAGATGTTAGGCCCCTTAAAACAACAATTATCATCACTACTCTACCTCTGCTAGACGGAGACCTACCAACAGACGGAGTCAGGGATATATTGTAAAAACGTAGAAGAGGAAAATCAGGTGCCATATTGGCGATAACAAATGCATTCTGGAAAGAATTGGGCAGAAATAGTTTTATGATAGAAAGTTTGGTGAACATTTTCAAAAAGATTTTTAAAGGAGCTAGGTTTCCTAGGGCGTGGGTGGTGGGAATCATTTGCCCAATACATAAGAAATGAGGAGAAAAATCAGACCCAAATAGATTTAGGGACATCACTTTCCTTGATATAAGTTACAGATTTAATCTGTGTAAAATATACACAGAGGTTTTAACCAAGCGTTTTACGCGTGGATGGAGGGTTGTTCGGTGCTCTCGAGACTCCAATCAGGATTTGGAAACAGATGAGAAACAGCGACAATAGAATGTTGGAAGGACATTGATCAACAAATACATAAGGAAGAAGAGAGTAAAAGTGTACATCACAGCAATTGATTTGGAAAATACATTTGATTCAGTGAGCTGTCGTTGCTCAATTGAGGAAGATCGGGGTGACTTTAAGATAAGAGCAATATTTTGAATGTGTATTCGGATGTCCAATGTGCAATTAAAGTTAAAGGTGACGTAATCGTGGGAGAGTTAAAGTCAAATCTGGGATTAAAACTGGGCTGTAAATTATCTCTGGTGATCTTTTTGCTATTCATTAATGCTATTTTTGAATCTCAAGTGCTTTGAACATAGGTCCAATCTTTGTTGGAATAAACAACATATCCTGGGCCAACTTTCTGCGGGTTATATCCTTCTGCTCGCTATGACGCCTTACAATATGCAATGTAATATTGATGAGATTGTGAAATACTTTGAGGAATGGCATTTAAAAATTAATCCATGCAAGACTTAAGTTGTGGTGTGTAAGAAGGGAAGTAAACTTGCCAAGAAGCGGTTTATGAAGGGGTCAAAATTAGAGATTGAGAAAATATGTGAGTGCTCATGGACGATATTGGCGAGTAATAAAAAATGCACTGAGCAGATTAAACGAGCAAAATTAAAAGGACTAGTCTTAAAGTTTTAGAAAGTATGATTAATATTGAGTACAAAGTCCACAAACATGTATTTCATGCACTTCGTAACAAAAGTAGAAGTATGGGGTGTACTGTAGAAGAAGGAACTGCAACCCTGGTTACTATTGTTACGTGCCACCCCCTAGTGGCACTTTTGTTAACTGGATTACGGTGGGGGGTACAAAGCACAACACCAATTACTGCTTAAAGAAATAATTAACTTTATTGTGGCCAGAAAATTACACTAATCAGCAAATGCAAGCAATTAGGAGCCTTACTCCAGTTTCCTCAAGTCTCTTCCTTGAGCGCTCTTGGCCCTTCCACTTGTCAACAGATCACAGAAGTTAATCCGTCCTAATGAGTACGGTGGCCTTGACAGAAACTACCTGCTCCTCTCCTTTATGTTCACCGACCACAATTACTTACGATCACTTGCTGCAGGCTATTTCGCTGTCCACAAGCTGGAGAAACAATGTCACTGGATTTCGTAACTCGCACAGCACTTCGTCACCACACTTCTGTCGCACAAGATAATCGCTCGCACTAGCTCGTAAAACACAACAACAACCACTGCTTCACGGGTCACTCTTATATAGCAGGCCGGTGACTCAATAAATGCTTCTAGATCCATCCAGGGTCCACGGCTTCTCGAGGTTTCCATCGCTGGTCCAGTCACGAATATTCTGGACTATCTCTTTGTCCTAGTAGCCCTGTTGCATAAGGCGCGCGCAATACAGGAGGCAGGGCACAGCCCAGCCCTGGGGCAGTTGTGACTCATGCGGCGAGTGATGACACAAACTCACAGCCGTAACACCACCCCGTTCCTAAAAAGGCTGATCGTCCCGATCAATCATTGGTCCGTCTGTGTCCCTCCGTAGGCTGCCAGGCGATCTCGATGCACGATCTTCATCTTCGCCCTCGGGCTCCGCTGGATCCTGTAGACGACATCGTTGATCCGTTTCACGACTCGGTACGGGCCCTCCCAGGACTTCTGCAGTTTGGGTGACAGGCCTTTCTTCCGTAATGGGTTGAAGAGCCAGACCAGGTCGTCCTCGTGGAATCCTCCGGCATCCGTCTGCTGGTCGTATCGGGTCTTCATTCGGTCGGTCTCGATCCGCAGTTTCCTCCTCGCGAACGCGTGCACGGTCTCCAGTTGGTCGACCAGTTCTTGACAATACTGGCTTACCGGGATCGGATCATTCCCAGGTCGGCCGAAGGCAAGATCGACGGGTAGACGGAGCTCCCTCCCAAACATGGCCCGGGCTGGTGTTCACCCGGTGGCTTCATGCACGGCGGCGCGGTAGGCCAGGAGAAATAGTGGAAGATGCTTGTCCCAATCCCTCTGGTGCTCGCTGACGACTATTCGGAGATGGTTCTCGATGGCGCGATTGAATCGCTCTACCATCCCGTCGGACTGAGGGTGTAGCGGCGTTGTCCTTGTCTTCCGGATTCCCAGCAGCTGGCATAGGTTCTGGAACACCTGCGACTCGAAGTTCCTCCCTTGGTCGGAGTGCAGCTCCAGGGGTACTCCGTACCGGCTGACGAATTCCTTCACCAGGGTCTCTGCAATCGTCGCGGCTTCTTGGTTAGGGAGCGCATACGCCTCCGGCCATTTGGTAAAGTAGTCGCTGACGACTAATATGTAGCGGTTCCCTGCCTCGCTTAACGGGAATGGCCCAGCAACATCGATGGCCACTCTCTCCATGGGGCCGCCCACGTTGTAGGTCTTCAGTGGACCCCGTTGTCTTCGTCCTGGGCCCTTGCTGGCTGCGCAATCGTGGCACCTCGCGCAGTAGTTCTCCACGTCTGTTCGGCATCCGATCCAGTAGAACCGCTCTCTCAGCTTCTCCAGGGTCTTCTTTATCCCTAGGTGTCCACCAGATGATCCTCCATGAACTTCCTTCAGGACTTCCTCCGTCATAGCCTTTGGAACGACGACTTGTTCCCGAGATGTCTTCCCGTCGGTGCTCTCCCAGGTACGGCAGATGAGGCCATCCCTTACAATCAGCGAGTCCCACTGTGCCCAGTAGGACTTAAACTTTGGGCTGCAGTCACTCACAATGTTCCACCCGGGTCTGGGGACACAGGCCCTCTTCCATTCGGCTATCAGTCCCTATCAGTCCCAGGTCATCATCTTCTGCTTGTGCCCGCGTGAAAGATTCGCGGCTCCAGTTCCCTTGAAGTTCCACAGTAGTCCGTCGGCACAGTATCCCGGTGTTCTCCTCCCTTCGGGCACAGAAGGTGCAGTCTTCGGGGCACGGTCTTCGTGACAGGGCGTCGGCGTTAGAATGCAGTTGGCCTTTCCTGTGCTGAATCTCAAAGTTATACTGTTGAAGCCTCTCTAACCACCGCGCGAGTTGACCCTCGGGCTGCTTGAAGTTCAGGAGCCACCGCAGGGATGCATGGTCGGTCCTGATGAGAAATTCTTGCCCGTACAGGTACTTGTGGAAGTGTTCAATGGTCTTCACGATGGCGAGCAGCTCCTTCCTGGTGACGCAGTAGTTCCTTTCTGGCTTTGACAAGGCCTTGCTGAAGTAGGCCACTACTCTCTCCTCGCCGTCCACTACCTGCGACAGGATTCCCCCTATGCCAAAGTCGCTGGCATCGGTATCGACGATGAACCTTGTTCCAGGTCTGGGGTAGGCCAGAATAGGCGCGGTGCACAGAGCCTGCTTGAGTTGTTCGAAGGCACTGTGGCATTCTGCTGTCCACGTGAATAGTTGGTCCTTCTCAGTCAGTCGATGTAAAGGTTTGGCGATGTCGGCGAATCCCCTCACGAAGCGACGGTAATAAGTGCAGAGTCCCAGGAAGCTTCGTAGTTGGGACTTGTCCTTCGGGACTGGCCACTCCCTCACAGCTGCGGTCTTCTCTGGGTCGGTGCGCACCCCTTCCTCGGAGACGATATGCCCAAGGTACTGGACCCGCTTCTGGAAGAGCTGACACTTCTTGGGGCTCAACTTAAGCTGGGCAGCCCGTAGCTTCAACAAGATCTCCTTCAGGTTGCTGTAGTGCTCCTCCCCAGAACGATGACGTCGTCTAGGTAGACCAGGCAGGTCTTCCAGTGTAGTCCCCTCAGAATGGACTCCATTAGCCTTTCGAAGGTCGCAGGGGCGTTGCACAGACCGAATGGCATGACGGTGAACTGCCAGAGCCCGCTGCCCACAGAGAACGCCGTTTTCTCGCGGTCTTTAGGGTGGACCTCCACCTGCCAGTAGCCACTCTTCAAATCCAAGGTGGAGAACCATCTTGACCCTGATATGGTGTCCAGCGTGTCGTCGATCCGGGGTAGAGGGTAGCTGTCCTTCTTCGTGACGTCGTTCACCCGCCTGTAGTCCACGCAGAACCTGGTGGAACCGTCCTTCTTCTTCACAAGCACGACCGGAGAACTCCAAGGACTATTTGATGGCTCGATTACCCCTTGCTCCTTCATCTCTTCTACCATCCGGTCGACTTCGGCTTGCTTGGCGAGCTTGACACGTCGGAATGGGGCCCTAATCGGTGCGCTGTCCCCAACGTCGATTCTGTGCTGGACCAAGCTTGTCCTGCCGAAGTCTTTGCTCCCCACGGAGAAGACATCCTGGAATTCGCGTAGCAGGTCCTGAAGTTGGCGTGATTGCTCTTCGTCTAAATGGTCCTTGGATCCTTGGTACAGCTTCTGTAGTTCTTCTGGCAGGGCGCGTCTTCTTCGGTTGTCCGTCTGCAGGTGTCCGTCCGTCGTTTCTGGGATGCGGGCAATCCAGGTAACGGGCTCGCAGACTCCTAGGTTGGTGTCCCGGTGAACCGTAATATCGTAGTCGTTCAGGTTGGACAGGCGGACGTACGGCAGAGGCGTCGTGTTGATGAGGGTCTTGGCAACTAGCAATCCTTTTGCCTGGATGTCCTCATATTTTGGCTCGATGACAGCCGCCACTCCGTGCTTGCGGGTTGCCTATGATCGGCAATAGGTTACAAAGGTTGGAAATGGGAGAAAAATGACGTGATGTGGGTTGCCTATGCATGGGTGTACTTACTATAGGCTGTTAACTTTTTTGAAAACTTTTTGGTCCCGTTTCCCACCCTACCGATGAATTTCCATCCAACCTGCTGTTTTGGGCTCGATTTCAGGCCATAAGCTTCATTTTCATCCAACTCTGAAAACTCTGCCATGACGCGTTACGCGTCCAGACAGGTAGGGTTGAGGGTGCAACAATTTCAAGTTTGGGGGACGGAATGTCAATCAACGATCGGAAGGGGTTGATTTCGTGTCACCACTACTTCTAAGGACCTTAACAGCCCTTTCAGCGATTAAGACCTAGTTTCAGCTCTTAAAAAGGGCCTGATTTGAAAAATCGTACAAACGGGGTTAGCAGGGGAAGGGGTGGTGACACAGGCACAGCTCCTTTTTTGAAACGTTAGGGGAAGATCCCCCCAATCACAGCACTGATAAACAACTCGATTAAAACCTTCCTTAGGGATGAATCGAGAGGGGGTGGTTTGGTCCCATGCCAGTTGAGGGTGTTAGGGGGGGGGGGGTGAACATTGCCGGAGGCCTTAAGAACTTACTGCAATCAGCAACTGAGGACGGTGTGCAGGTTTTCAGGTGGTTAAGCACACCCGGTACCTTCTCAGACGCCCCCAATGGTAGTCCATGTTTAGGGGATGATGAAGGGGGTTGAAAATACTCAAACGTCAAATGTGATGATTTCAACGTGTTTGTGGAACCTTTAAGAGCAAGACGCATTCATTTTCGACTGCTTTGGCAACCTGCGACAAGTCTACAGCGTTTTTCGCAAACTTCAATTTGCGGTTTTCGAAAATGGGCTGATTTTCGGGGCGCTACCCCGAAACGACTCAAGTTGGGGAGTTGTGCTGAAGCATATGCTTGGTAGGCGCCAGGACAAACGTCATACTGAGATTTCGAGCTTGTGCGGTCAACTTTTCAAAATTCGGTGGCCTTTGAAAAAAGTGGTGCTTTAATTTTTTTGAGCAGCATATAAAAGAACATGTAATATCGCAATTTGATAGGGCAAGGACGTATGGATCTACAGTTCACTATTGGCATCTGCACATGTGGGCACTAGAAGCGTCGAAAATGGTTGGCGTGGACAATTTCAAAGCTTCGACTTCGTTTATCGATAATCTTAAAGCTGAATATGGCAGTACATCCAAGCATATTACTACATTTGTCACACGTAAGGACATAGAAGACGATACTATTGTACGTCAGAAGGCACTCAACAGTTTGTGGAGGAAGTGAACGTGTGTATGACACAGCGGAGTGTGGAGAAAGGAAATGTTTGTAACAGTGACCAGAGTCAATTCCAGTATGAAATGTCTCCATCATCAACATTGTCGCACAGAGGAGAGAAAACTACAGCTAGTGTGTTGCAGTCTGCACATAGCTGTACCCACAGCTACACAATTGATGTGGCTTTATCATTGACGGGCAGACCAGCAAACAAGTTGTACATTTGTTCTCAAGAGACATAAGGCACTTTCGGTCCAATTATTTCCAAGAAACTTGAAACAACCTGTCCATGAAACATCCATGTGCCATGTGGAGGCAAGCAAAAGTGGAATATTGACTAAAGAACACATGAAACGTTTTCTAACTTCAGTCCTTGGCGATCATGTAACAAGTGTAGAGAGCCTATTGCTATGTGATTCCTGGTCAGGTCATACTTCTGGATGCAAGTTTTCCAAACAAAGCTGTTATGCTGAAGATATCGCCCTCGAAAACAAGAAAATATTGCCATCCCATTGATGTTTGCTTCTTTCGGCAATATAAGCTCTATATCAGAAGTATTGCTGATTTTGGAAGACTACAATATGCCCAACCACAAGTGAAGCTACATGATCGTTATTTCATCATCAAACTTCACTCTGTGATTCACAATCAATTTCCTGCACCAAAGGGGCGTGGTGAATGGCAGGTTATGACGTTGGCATACCCATATCATCATTTTTTGAAAATGTAATTAGTGTGGCTTTTGATATTGGACTGCTTGAATGCGAAAGTGATTTGGAATGTAAAAACGTGGCTTCAGTGAGTTGTGCACATTGTTCCCTTCCACTTTGTTTTAACCACTTCATCGAAATTCTGCACATGCACTTTGAGGACTAATAGGCTATACGCAGTATCAGGTGTGTAGGATATATGAGGTTTGCGCTATTATAATTACTTTAAGCAGAGGTTTTTTGACACTGTTGGTTGTAACTGTAATGATACACTCTCTTCATTGAATTACGTATACTTTCCCTCCTATTGTATTGATATCTTGTTACTTTGTTTCTCTGTAGTAAAATGCCACTTGTGGTAGAATGAAACGTTTTGCATGGAAATGACACTGATCACTGTCTTTGTTATGATGGAATGTTATTCTACGCGTGGTTTCATGCGGTTCCGAGCGTTGGTGCTCAAAGGTGTCCCTTGTTAGAAACACAAGTCTCAAAATACATAACAATTTAGAAGTAATTTGACTGTTGACGCCGACAGCAGGAGGCAGGGCAATTAAATACTCATCGCAGGGGATCGTTTTCAATGTTCGTTAGTAGTCGGTAATTATCGTAGCCGATCGCAAGGGCAGACAAGATCAAAACATGCCCGACAAAGTGTTGTTATACACATGCGTTGAGTATGGACAAGGACTATGTTGTTCGTATTAATGCTCATTCGAGCACCAAGCACACCGACGTTCTGCGAAGAGATCTTGTTGCGTACGTCACTCTCGAGTTTTTTTGAGTGGCTTGGCGCCCAGTTTTCAAAGGCATGTTTGCAAACACTGGAAGTGGCATTTATAGTGCAGCTTGAAAGGTGGCAGCCATGTGCTGATCGTCGTCTGTCGCGGTATTAAGTACTGTATTGAGACCGGACAGTTTGAAAAGACAAAATCTTGTGTGAAACACTATGAAACGTAGTGGTATGAACTTAATCATATATACAATAATAGTTTTCTGTATTGACGATGTATTGAGATGGCCAGTAGGATGTGAAGTGAGTTTTCTATGTGATGAATAAGGGCTCTTTGTGGAATGGAGCATAGCTTGGAATATATATTTATGTTCTTGCTCCAATGGAAATTTTCAAGTGATCCGAAATTAAAGAAGTCTTTGACAGAAAACTGTTGTGTCGTAATCTATGGTAATCTTGTCAAGATTTTGTAAGGAAATATTTAGACTAATATTTATAGGAGTATACATTATACAATTTAGATATAATTATGTCATTTTTTGCAATTTTTTATTATCATCAAACTAAAGCCCAAATGTGTTACCGATCTGTTTTTTTTTTTTACTAATTTTTAATATTTTTCATAGAAAACCGAAGTAAAATATTAATAACAAAGCTTTGCTCGTAATTACTATAGTTTCTTTTCTTTTTAACAACATCGCCGAAACTGGTACATTTTGTTAATATATTATTATTGACTAAGGTGTAATTAATTTATTAAATGCCAATTTGTATTCATTTAGATTAAACACTATAAATACAGTAATGTAACATTTCATTAATACACATATAATAAGAAAATATTACATATACTGTAAGTAGAGTTGACGTTTTTTTCTTTTCTTTTTTTTTCTCTTCTTTCTCAAAATATCTCTGGGGAACCTTGCCTGGTATACAGTCTACATGAAGTGAAAATGTATCAAGGTTCATCAATAGGCCAATAGGCGTTGCTTTATAGGTTATGTTTACTGGATAACTGTGTGCAGAGTGGCGGACATGAATGACGTCACAGCACATGGTTGCCAACTTTCATGTTGCATTATAAATGCCAGTTCCAGTGTCTGCAAACAGGCGTAACAACAATGAATACTACCGTGATTTAACCCAACAGTAAAAAAATATGCTATAAATCACCGTGTTTGTAGTGATGGGGGACAAATGGTAAGGGTACATTGTTAGTAACTTAAGGTGACGTGGACTATAATCGAGCACTTAGAACTGGGCCCGCTTATAGCGAGACCATGACGAATAGAAATTATATTCGTCATGGTGAGATTGTGTGATGAGCGGGACGAGTTGGAGCCGTGCGTTTTTCTGTTCACTAGTTTGAAACCTACAGTCTCGTCGGGTCGGCCGTCCGTCCTTGAAATGGTTTTCCGGAGAGTCACCTAGGTGATAGTAGTGTTTGTTGTTGCAAGAGGCGAAATATCAGGTAATTGCCCCTGATGTTATGGATGATAACTAAAGCTGTTGTTATTGTTTCATGTGATTGGTTTGGAGATCGTGGTCATTTAGCCCCGAGTAATTGGGCTTGTGTTGAATTTGTCTAATAACCTGTAATATCGTGGTGTCTATAGAAATGTTTGTATTTGTAAGTCAGGTGAGGATTGGAAAGGAGTCCGCCATGGTCTTTAGTTAGGAGCCATCCCGGCATTTGCCTGGAGCAGAAGTGGGAAACCACGGAAAACCTCCTCCAAGTTGGCTGGGGTGAAATCCGAACTCGCCTCTTCTCAGCTTTGCCTCACGAGGCTGAGTGTACTCCGTTCCAACCCTTAGACCAGAATTTAATTTCTTGGCCAAGCCGGGAATTGAACCCGGACCTCCGGGGTGTCAGCCAAGAATGCTAGCCGCTATACCAGGAAGTGGGTGACAATGGAAACTAATACTGCTGACTTCAACTAGCTTACATACTAGAAGAGGAAATGAAACAACCGAAAAGGATCAAGGGAAATGAAGTACAGTCGAAAAGAAATGCCCTAAAACTCTAATTCATAATGTACTACTTCTATTTGATTTTTAAATCATTTTAGTCTAATCAAGCTGAAACTGATGGAAATATACAGGGTCATTATCTATGTGCGCCCCGATAAACATGGCAAGCTAAGCCGGCTGTGACTGACGCAGATCGCGGGCGCACGTACCCGGTTCAGCCGGTGGTTGGCACGCTCCGCTGACTCATATCGTTAGTTCACACGTGTTTTGTCATTCATATGTACGTGTATCTGCAAAGCTTAGACGTTAGTGTTGCACGTTTAGTGTGTATTGTAATTACCGCGATTGTTGGGCATGCCTAGACACCAATTCACATTGCGCGAACGTGTGCATATCCATAATTCGTATATGAAAAGCAGAAAATCTTGTTCTGAAACGAGACGAAAGTTTCGAATCAAGTTTCCAGGAAGACCTGTGCCTAATGCCAGTACAATTAGGAGGCTCGCTAAACGATTCAAGGAAACCGGCTCCGTAAATAATAAGAGTTGACAGACATTCTTTCATCAGCAGATGTCAGGTGTGTGTTACAAGAGAGGGAGGACATTTTCAGCATCGCCTATGAGCACTGTAAGTACACATTATTGAACATGTTTGGTAAAAGTGTGAAAGTGCGCGCTCACCACCGGCTGAACCGTGTACGCGCGCCCGCGATCTGCGCGAGTCACAGCCGGCTTAGCTTGCCGTGTTTATCGGGGCGCACATAGATAATTACCCTGTATATACGATGTGAGCCCGCTCGTGTATGTAAATTATCACTCATATTGCTTGATTAGTCTATCGTCCACAGAAATGTATAATTTTAGTGACCATATGTGCAAACTAACCATTACAATAACACAAGCAGACCGTATTATTTGCCATTGAAAACAGAGGTACAAGCAGCTAGAGCTTTTACGGGAGAGTGATCAATGTTTCAACCTCATTTCGCCTCACATCCTACGCTGTTGGTTTGGGAATAATAAAGAATATAAATAAATGCGTATCATCAGCAACAAGTAGGAAGCGTGCGTGAATAAACAAGGGGTTGCAGGGTTGTTTACAGCATAGAAGAGGTTGTAAACAGGTGTGGCGATATTCGGCTACTTTAAAGGCTCAATGATGTTTCTTAATTAGCATGCCATTATTATATGAGCCTCCAGGGTCTCCGGGCAAGCGCCTCGCAAGTGCAAAAACTGCATACATTGCCGAGGTTTTAACTGAGTGATTCAGCAGTAGACGGGTGATGATGTAAACATTGTGTAATTTTCCTTGTGATGCTCAAATTAATACTAAGAACTTCAAAGTGATTTGTTCGTTACCTTCCGTGAGGGCATACCCGAGCCTGAAGACAGGTGGTTTCCATTTAATTACAGTGACTACTCCGAACAGGAATGTTCGCACAGGAGCAGTAGCCTGAATAGTAAAGCCATCATTACTTCCGACTTGACGTTTCAGTGCTTGGTTAGAGTTTCGTTCGCTAATTCGCGACATCGCGATTTGTCGCGATTCATAGATTTGAATGGCTGCCTGTGATGGGTTAGTTAAAGTGATTTTCCTTCTGACCATCAGATAACTCTAAGGTAACACTGAAATGTCAAGTCTGAACTAATGATGGCTTTACTATAAGTTTCCTGCTGGGGCTCGAGGGATTACTGTGTGTGACTCAGACATCTCTATGATAACCTGTGTTATTATGGTGTGCTAGGAAGTCTTTTTAGTTAAAGGGTATTAGGATTAAGGAGAAGGTACCAGTGGTTGCTCAGGAAGGCACCTTCGAAGTATTTTTGTCGAATTGAAATGGAAAGTACGGAAGGTCATTGCTGAGATACGAACGCATTTGTTTTCTAAATCTGTGGATAGTGGCACATGACGCCAGTACATTAACACTCTTAGCTATCAAGGCCGGTTCGACTTACGTTGTTGAAGCATGACGACAAATGTCTTGTATTCCTGCAGGGCGACTCGAAACATCTCTGTTTCTACCCCTAATTGACACCTGATCATTACAACGACCCTGCCTTCCATTGTAATATTACATCAATTAACTGGTCTGATGCAAATGCACTTCTGGGTATCAGACAAATTCTACACACACCCAAGTACACGGGGCTACATGACCACCCTAAAATAATCAATAACAGCAAATTCACTTGTATTTTACTTGTATCGACTTATTTAATCTACGTCTTTGCCTGATTTGAACTTGGGTAGCCTATAGCTAAAAGTATACGAAACAATTTGAAAGACACAGTCAATGAAATCAAGGGGGCTGCGTGGCGCAGTCGGTAGAGGCGCTGAGCTTCTAACTGAAAGGGAGTGGGTTCGATCCCCATCCTGGTAGTGGATTTTAGAAACAAAACTGCCACTTTCGGAAACGCAAATAGCCCTGGGGTTCACTCAGCCTACACCAAAAATGAGTACCAGGGTAATTCCTGGGAGCAAAGACGGCCGGGCATGGAGCTGACAACTCCATCCCATCTAGTGCCGCTGTCACAAAAAGTGGAAGCCTCTAACTTCCACTACTCCCAGGGCCTCCATGGCCTGTACGGAGTTGGCTTTGCTTTGCTTTTTAGTCAATAAAATTAAAGGAGGTACAGTAGAACTCCAATTATCCGAATCAATTGGGACCGGATTCCATTCGGATAATCAATAATTCGGATAATTGGATTTACATACATGGTATACATAGGCTATGAATTTTAAAGAAAATGAGCTTATTTTCGGACTTGTAGGCCTATGCATTTTTAATTATGTAATTAAATAAAAAGGCAACACTTGTACATGTTATATAGCGTACGTACTTACAAGTGCTGTACAATAGTAGTAAATGAAAGACATTGTTTGCTGAACATCTCGGTCAAAGTAAGCTCATCATCCCAATGTTCGCGCTGCGCCTACACTAGCTTCGTGGAGGGAAGGACAATAGTGCGTAGACAGGATAATTATTTTGCGAATCGCCGGACGTTTCCGTTTTTTGTTCTTTCTGAAAGCGATTCGGATAATCAGCGATTCGCACTGTCGGAGTTCGGATAATTGGAGTTTTACTGTAATTAGAGATTTGATGCATAACTACACCTGCATGACCGTGCGTGCTAGGACATAAAAATGTAAACTAACAGTGCCTCGTAGAGAGATGCTGCACAACAGGAAACCATCCCCTAACAAAATAAATTGCCCATTGAAAGGAAAGTTATTCTTCATGGTATTCCTAGTCCATCTCCGGAGGAGGAGGAGGAGGAGGAGGAGGAGGAGAGTGACCAATGACCAATGACTGGCTGTGTATTGTAGAAAGCAAGCTGTAGGGCTTGTGTACCACCATCTTCGCGCAGCATGTTTTGAATTGGTGCCAGGAATGCATCATATAACAAAGAAAGGGGAGATGCTGATGTTTTTTTACATGCTTCGTCTCGGATGTTAAATGGAAGCAGGGGCGTATATAAGGGGGGAGCTGTGGGGGCTCCAGCCCCCCTCTCCTCCCCGAAAAAAATGCCAATAAAATTAAGTGCTGTGGTAAAAGCATAAACTAATTGCAAATTTGGTTGTACCTAATCTTAGGTTATTGCCCAAGTTATAAACAATATTAGACCCGAAGGGGATCTTTAACGTGCCAGTAAATCTACTGACACGGCTCCCTCGCATTTGCGCACCCTCAAATGCCAGCTGACTGTGCCAGGTTTCGAACCTGCAACCTTGGGCTCAGCAAGCGAGAACGTTACCCCTGAGCCACGCAGCCGGCACCCCGGCGTCTCTAAAAGCCAGTGTAGTTAAAAGGGACGTAAAACCAATAACATTATTATTATATAAACAATATTAAGATTGAAATTAGGCTACCTCGTGGTGTAGTGAGTAGCATTCTTTGCTACCGCCCCGGAGTTCCGAATTTGATTCCCGGCTCTCCCAGGAAATTTTAATTCTGGTCTGAGGGCTGAAACGGGGTACACTCAGCCTTGTGAGGCAAAACTGAGAATTCCACAGTACGGTACTTTGAGAAATAAATTATCAGTTTGTAAAAATAAAATAAAAAACTGTTTACCTTTCTGCTTAATAAATTGACAAATATTTAGATACTTGCCATTCATACTCCATAGGCCATAACAGAAGATTCATTAAGCATAAAATTTTATTTGTGTTTTGTGTTGTATTTTACAACTATTTTTTGTATTGCCACTAATTGTAGGCTATATAAACTTAGAATTTTACAATTAACTCTTTCTAAAATAATTATACAAAGTTATATGCTCTAATATATTGGTTGATATTTCTGGGTATTTTGCGGTGACAATCCCCTGGGAATACTTACAATTTTTCAGGATTGTCCCCCCCCCCCCCCCCGAAAAAAATTGTATATACGCCCCTGAATGGAATTGCATCACCTTCTTTACACTCGAAGAATATTGGAGTTGGCGCCTCGTGGTGTAGTGGCTAGTATTCTGGGCTGTTACCGCGGAGGCCCAGGTTCGACTCCTGGCTCTGGAACGGAGTCTATTCAGCCTCGTGAGGCAAAACTGAGAAGAGGTGGGTTCGATTCCTATCTCGGCCATCCTGGAAGTGGTTTTCCGTGGTTTTCCACATCTACTCTAGGCAAATGCCGGGATGATACCTAACTTAAGGCCATGACCGCTTCCTATCCAAATCCTAACTGGATTACAAGCACAGACATAACAGTGACACAGGTTATCAGACAACTTCTACATACAGCCAAGTACACGGGGATACATGACAACGATGTCGCAAAACCCATAAAAAATCAACAACAGCAACAACAACATTGGAGTTGGATCAAAGTCAGTTATGATCTCCGTTAGTAGCCTATTAGTCGTATGTGAAAATATGTATGACATAAGATGAGACATAACTTGTCCTTAAGCATTTGCTACATGCAATTATTTGTTCAGACTAATAAAGAGACATCCATCCTGAAATTCGAGAAAAATTGTAATTTTGGAGGTATAACTTTCAGCGTATTTTTCAAATATAATGTGTGTATTATCAGTTGACCAATCTCATTTCTTTGAAAACTGATGTAAAATTAGGATATGAGATCAATTAGGGGCTTCATGAGTATCCTTTTCATATTTTCAAGTGCGCCATTCCTGCCAACTGCAGGTAAGTCGCCATTTTGTATTTTTAAACTAGAGCCCGCAGCTCCCAAAAAATTGATAAGAAATGTAATACATTACTGCAACATGTATGGAAAGTAGTGCTGCAAAATTGCAGATACTTCATATCGAATATCTCGCGCATTTGCTATCGTGAATTATTAAAATATTAAAATCAATTATTCACCATCTTATAAATTAACCAGAAGTTCCGTGACTAACTAAAGAGCCTACTTTTCTTAAAATTTAAGATTCATGCCAATGATTAATCTTTATGGATCTATCTAGAATAATGACGAAATTAAGTTGGTAATATCGAAATTTCTAATTAGTTCGAAATACTGTATACCTGGCATAATGTAGCCTAATAGAGAAATATAGTAGCCAGCCCTGGTGATTGAATACATTCTTAGTTCCATCTCCTAAGGTACAGAATACAAAATTTGGTTGAAGTCCAATGGATAGCATGGACGTTACATGCAGTTAAACATTGGATCTAACAGCGCTCGTAAAATAATGTTGGCAACAATGACATAGATGTATTGGTCAGATATAATCTGAAATAATATGATCTATTGTTGTGACAATTTTGAATGAAATCCATTAGTTAGTATAGAAGTTACATGTATTTTAAAATTGGACCTATCAGCAGGCTTAGAATCATGTTGGCAGCACTGACGTATGTTAGTTACTTCAAATTAATCTAGAATGCCAGGTACTATACGTGTGCAAAGTTTAGAGCTATTGGCTTGCATACTCTCTGATATATTGATATTAGGGTAACAAAAATAGAGACTGTATTTATTAACAGTTGGCAGCCCTGGTTACTCTTAAGTATCGGCATAGTCATATCTGTTATGGTACACATAGCACACACGAAATTTGATTGAAATCCTAATGATAGTATAGAAACTACATGTATTTAAAGTTGGACCTCTCAGCAGGCTTAAAATCATGTTGGTAGCACTGACGTATATAAGTTACTCCAAATTAATATAGAATGTCAGGTACTATACGTGTGCATAGTTTAAAGCTGTCGGCTTGCATACTTTCTGATATATGGGTATTTGGATTTTAAAAATTGAGAGCATTTATTAACAGTTGGCAGCCCTGGTGGCTCTTAAGAATACGCTCAGTCATATCTGTTTATGTACACATAGCACATACGAAATTTGGTTGAAATCCAATTGATAGTGTAGAAGTTTTATGCATTTAAAATTTGGACCTATCAGCGGGCTTAGAATCATTTTGGCAACACTGCCATGTATGGCCTCCTGGAAATTAAACTGCAAATTTATTATCTATACGTGTGCCAATTTTGAAATAGCTCCCATTCATACATTCCAAGATATCCAGCATGGAGCTCAAATTTCAATTGCGATTTTTCAGCAGTTGGTAGCACTGACATCATTTTCAAATATGGCCGTGAGATATTCAGGTATAGATCTTTACTCCTACCAAATTTTTTTTTCGATTGCTGCAGCCGTTTAGGAGTTGATAGGGGGTGACACACACAGCCAGCCAGACAGACAGAAGGACAGACAGACACACATTTGCCCGATCTCATAAGTCTACTTTTTCCTCATTTTTGCAAAATGTGAAAAGTAGGCTAAAAATGTTGAAACTTGACAAATAAAGATGTAACATTGTTTAAGATCTTCAGTCTGCAGAAGAGACAAGTTCCTCGAATTTACACAAAGAAGATGGCGGTCATGCGTACTATTCAGTCTTAAAATACATGAAGCACAAGTTAATTGAACAACTACAACCATATTTCCTGAAAGGATAGTCTTGTTTACTGTAGGAGACTTCATATGCACAAGTCACAAGAATATCAAACTAAATATAAGGCGCAGCCGCCATATTGAGCAAATAAAATATTATAATTATAATATATAATTATAATATATTATAATTATAATATAAACAATTTACAAAGGCACAAGTCCATCCACTTGATAGATTCAAGGTGGCAGCCTTGGTATTATTAAAACATAATACAGTATTGAGCCCGAAGAGCTCATCTCAGATTATATTATTTTTTGATCATAAATGGACGCACCAAGGAAGCTGTTGAAAAAGATTTTGACTTGTGTAGTGGAGTTGTTTTACTCTTTGGACTCTCACACATAGCCAGAAATTAATTTTCACGATCTGCATAGAAATGTAAAAGACTGGAATTCCTAAATGTAGAAGCGGATTTATTTCAAGATTTTTCTTCATGTGAAGAAGTTTTCATGCCATAAATGTGATTAAGCAAAATTCAGTTGCTCAACTTGGGAGAGTTACTTCTTGACTCAAGCAGTCAGATCCGGAAGGGACAGCTCCAATCGTGTTCCCGCATGACGCGGTCGTGATTTTCTGTGAGTGGAAAAACGTGGCTTTATGATCGAAGTTAATCATTTTATAATACTGAATTTATTGCGTGCTGTGTACACGAGGAAAAGTAGAACACGATGTTTGAATGAACAAGAACAGTTTTCCGGACGAACACCATTTTTCTGCAATTTTGTGCAAAGTTGAACTGTGATGTTTACCACGAGGCTACCCCATAGCGGTGCCGTGATTATTAGACGAACTTACAGTTTCTTGGAAAAGTAATAGAATCAGTGAGATAACGCTGAACAACCAGTGTTTAAATTCTCTGACAAACCATGGACAATTTTTAATTTGTCTGCAAAAATAAGTGTAGAGCTTGTATAATTTATACAAGTATAAACTTCCATTAAATTCAGTGTCGCCACGATGATGGAATGGTTAATTACTCACATATGGGATAATCCCCAATTGGAAACCACGATTATGATGGAATAGAAGAAATATGCCTTGGGGAGACACCAATATTGGATAAATCATGCGACGCAGGAAGAAGAAACTACTAAGCTCAGGCGAGTGGAGCACGTGGTCGCCTAAGCCAATGGGCGCAGCTATAATAAAATGCTCAGATTAATTCATCGAGTCCGTGAGTTGTAAATCCGATTTCTGTAGAGGAGTAGATGCTCGTAGATTAGTCTTAGAAGGCCACATTTACGCACGACTTTATAGGTAGAGACATTGTAGTTTAGTTTAAACTAATTCTCATTCAACAGCTTTGACAACTGCACAGGTCATGCAGTACAATTCACCGGTAACCCTTGTATATTATTAGCCATGAAACAATCTTGGAGAGGTCTAAGGAGGCCATACATATTTTATTTCATGAATTATGAGCGGAATATCTTTCATGTTCGACTGTTTGCAGTTCTATTGTTTTTTCATGCAAGCTTATGAAGCGATTTCCACATTTTTAGTCCAACGAACCATTTTATTATTTAATTCCATAATGCTTGAATGGAATATATTTTAGTCCTAAGCTTTGGACGCTTATGAGGTTTGTAAAGGCTTGAGCTAAGCCGTGTATGAAATACAAGACAGATTTTGACGTATCTTTTTAAAGTGTTGTGGAGTAGCACACTGTTTTTATCTTTAAGTTAGGGCTGTTTGGAATCTTGGTTAGGTTTCCAAAGGCTTTGGAATAGCCCGCATGAATTCTATGTGAATTAAAGTATTGATCGCCGTCTTTTGTGTCAGCTGGAAAGAATGAGAATGTCACATTATAAGTGTGTGTTTGTCACAGCCAACTAGATTTTATTCCTGTTATATTTACAAGGCAGTGGACACTCGATATTACCTAGCAGAAACCTGTTTCATTCTGCACATCTGTGTTCACTAGGACAAGGCCAGCACAGTTTAAAAAGATTACAATTTTGTGAGACGACTAAATGACTACTATGAGGCCTTGCCCTGACTTATGCCACGTCCTGAGTTCGAGGAATGTTTGAAGTCAAAGCCTACTTACTATTGCTAGCTTAAAATTTTTGGGGGTATGTTCTCTTTGGGCTGTTTTTTTTAAACAACTGGCCTCTCACCCAGCCCGACACTACCCGTGTGTAGCAGTCTCGTGCGGGCTAGTCGGAGAATACATTCCAGCCTCTGAGTGTGTGGGTTCGATGGATGGGGACGTCGAGAAAGTCGTTGGTGGTCTGTGGTCCCCCGACATTCCTGTCCGAACGGGCACAGTATATACATAGAGAGAGAGAGTTGAGCAATTACCGCAAACATTTATGAAAGAGGAGCCATCTAGAAGAGACTGTACTTGCATAAATAAATAAAAAGCAGACTGAATATAACGCACAATCATCATCACCTTGAATATAAAAGAACATAAAATCGGTAATTCATATTATAATGGTCATTCGTATTGTAATAGTCTTTCTATTTCGAAACTAGGCAAGAAGGTACTATCGTGCTAAAAGCACACGTCCATCTAGTGTGTACATTTAAGATAGCGAGGGGTCTTGCGTACTATTAACATTTTAAAACCAGTCAATCAGCATATTACTAAGCAATTGATAAGAACCTTGGTAAGCGAGAAATCGTATGTAAGATATCTAAATTGAACAAGACTGCTGGGAATTACTCTCAACCTCCATTTTGAATGTATAAATATTAAAAATGCAACATGTTATGCAATAGAGCGAAAATGAATAATAATGACAAAGTTCTATTTGTAAGACTAACTGCTATAGGTGCAATTTCGTATAAGTCACTGGGTTGTAAATAGCCAACATTTATTAGTTTCCTAATTTAGTGATTTAGGTCAGTCTTTGATAATGAGAAGTAAATACACAATTGACGAATTATTTTAGCATTCTGAAGAAATTGCCATCGAGGATATTTCGCGAGACTTCTGTTTCCTAAAAAAGGATGACATTTCAGATGCCTACAGCCGATAATACTGTACTGTAACAATTAAGTATGTATAGGACATCATTGGGTATCACTTTGATTTATGTCACAGAATAATCTCATATTCATGAATATGGACTTGTTGTACTTATTGCGTTTCTCAGTGTACTACCAGTGTATAGTCTACTACCAAAGAATAATTACTCAAGATTTAAAGATAATAACTGCTAGGGGACATCCATTAATTAAGTGAGGCGATTTTTGCGATTCTTCGACTCCCCTATCTCCCCTTGGTGAGATGTCGTGAGATTTTGCTCGACCCCCACCCCCACCCCCTCCCCCTCCCCCCTCCCATAATGTCACGTAAGATTCTTAAAAATGCGCATTTTTAATGTAAATAAGTTAGTCTGTAAAAGGATGGTATATTGGCTTTCACGGCCAGTGAATTAAAACAGCAATTTTTCAAGAACAATTGCTGAGTTTTAATTCACTGGCTGTGAAAGATCTATCTTCTTTTTTGGAAGCCTTCATAGGGAGGTTATGGCTGCTTGAGTTTTAGTTCTCGCAGTAAAGAGACGCAGGTACGCTTCATAAAAGGGGAGGTAGCGCGCATTTCGCTACACTTGTGGGGGTCCGGGCGGGGACACACTGAGCCCGCTGATGAGCCAGCTTGGTGTCCTAGGCGAAACCCCAACACAAGACACGGCACAAACCTAGAAAAAATTGCTGAGTTTTAAGTTAATCTGTGCTTGATTGCGTTGGGTTTATTAAAAAGAACAATTTGCTTAATTCCTTTTATTTAAGACTAGTTAAGACTACTATTTAAGATTTCTAAGAACGTAGTCAAGAATCACAGTGAGAAAAATGAGCAATAAAATACTTCAGTAGGAACTACAAAAATTCGTAAAAGAATATTCATTCTAATTCAATCCACGGAGACGCATGTATGATCTCAAGAGTGACTACTGGAACCAACATGTCCATGCAATCCTCAGTAAAATCATCTGCTCCTTCAACCTCACTCTGAGTTAGCCACTTTAAGCCGCCATATTTAAATGGAGATTTTTTAAACTTAATTTAACCCAGTTTTCTCGCTATTTTACACTGCTTCTTACGGGGAAAAAATACGTGATATTTGCCGAGACCCCCCTCTCCCCCACGTGAGATTGGGTGAGGTTCGCCTCGAGCCCCTCCCCCTCCCCGCCCCCCTTAAACGCCTCACATAATAAATGGACGCCCCCATAGCAGTGTCAAAATATAATAGGCTAATGGGGTATTGAGTTTTAAAATAAAAGTGGGCAATTTGTTCTGTACGGAATATCTTGTTGGATTTTTTAAAAATCAGTCGTGCAACTAGAGTGACAGAAATACTTGAGGAGGATTTCCTGGTGAGCAAGGAAGGGAAAACATACGATGCTGGTGACTTCCCAGCGGGGCGCAAAAGCATGTTTTACCAAAAGTTGTTTTTTTATGCATTAAAGTACGGAACCACATTTCAATAGTAAATATAGACCGAATGTGTTGAAAGTTTTGCAGCACATGCAGAGTCATTATAAATTTCACCACGAATGGAGTTTACCTCGTTTTTAGAAAACCGTTATTTTTTTAAATTGAAAAAGTTAACTTTTCTCCTCTGTAGATTTCATTATAAACCAAAACGAATCCGTAGTTTTGTTGTCGCTTCCATTGATAATACACAGCCGAAACCACAGATAAAATAAAATTTGCATTACAAAAATGGTTGATTGACAGATAAAATGAGCTATATTTTGATTCTGTGTGTCAAGATAAACTTACTCTGCAAATTGGTGCAACAGGAAATATTTCCTGAAAAGTAGCATAGGACTCCTGCTAACCCATCCTGCATCTTTAAGAAAACTTAACAAATTGTGTCCAAGACATGGAGCACGCAATCCAATCCCTTGTTTCATGAAATTAAGTTCGTTTCCAGTTTATACGTGACCAAATATACAGATATACAACAAACGGTCATTTTGGCTTGTTGTGATGGTAAATGAATACGGTATGCAACGCTATTCTCTTCAATTATTTTAAAAGTACTGTCCCACACTTAATTGTTTTCTATATGTTTTACGGATTTCAGGAGTATGTTTGTTTAATGCTGGTTAATTTCTTGTTTCAGGTAAGTTTGATGAACAGATTGAGCCTGCCTGATCGTGGTGAGTCGTAACAGCTGTTGGAGGTGGTGTTTATTGCTTTACTGGATGGAACATCGAGGTTATTTGCCGATTCATAACAGACAGAAATAAAATGACTGGGATTGATACCTTGCAAATGAGTTAATTTACGTGCATATCTACCCCCTTATTATTTACCCACGAATGTAGCCGAGTGGTCTAAGGCACGTTCTACGCCAGGACTGAGTAGCTAGAAATCCGAGGTTTGAATCCCGGCGCTAACAATGGCCATCCTGAATGTATCTTCCCGTTTCTTTCATACTCACTCCAGGGAAAAGACGGGAATAACCTTATTTGAAGTCATGGAGCACGCAATCAAATCTCAAACTCAAGTAATGAATTACACACACGCTGTTTCAGTCATCACAGTAATACAGGTTATCAAATTCAACACACAACCAAATACACTAACAGTTGTGGTCTGCGTCTCACTCCGATTGTTCTCAAATTTTGCTTGAGGTATTATAACAGTGAAAACCTTATGGGTCCAGTTTACTATTTAATGGCATTTTTCAGCGTTGAAGCTAGGAACTTACGAGTGGAGGCTTGCGGTAGCGTTCTGCTAAAGTTGAAGAGTTCGATTCCTGGCTCTGCCAATAAATTTAACTTTGGTCTGAGGGCTGGAACGTGGTATAGTCAGCCTCGTGAGACAGAACTGACAAGAGGTGGGTTCGGATTCCCACCTCAGCCATCCTCAAAGTGGTTTCCCACTTCTATTCCAATTAAATGCCGGGAAGGCCACGGTCGCCTCCATCCCAATTCTAGTCTCAATTACAAATAGTCCGCCTCGTTGCGTGGTGGCTAGCATTATTGCCCGTCACCGCGGATTCGATTCCCGGCTCGGCCTAGAAATTTAATTCTTGTCTGAGGGCTGGAACGGGGTACACTCAGCCTCGTGAGGCAAACCTGAGAAGAGGCGGGTTCGATTCCTACCTCAGCCATCCTGGAAGTGGTTTCCCACTTCCACTCCAGGCAAATGCCGGGATGGTACCTAACAAGGCCACGACCGCTTCCTACCCAAATCCTACCTCAAATATAAATACACACACTAGTAGAGGCATTGCAGTGACACAGGTTATCAGATAAATTCTACACACACCCAAGTACACAGGGCTGTATGACCACTATATCGCAAAGCCCCTATAGTATTGTAACTGTCTTTAAGGAGTGTTATTGTATATCGTCCCACTGTTGGGCGACAAATGTAACTTGCTTCCTGACGGGAGTGAGGAAAAACCACAAGAAGTCCCACTCTAGTATGACAAATGAAATATGAGTTTTATAAATAAAGTTAATAACTGCTTAGATTGAAAGGTGATTATATTGATTATGTGTTGGCACCATGGTCATTGTTTACCGCAAATAACCAACATTTATCACTTACACCTCTGGTAGAGCACCTGAGACCTCTGGTTCTCAGGCCGTGGTAAGACTCCGTCGTTAACCGGTATGGTACAGCACTTGCTTGAGGAATTAGGGATGACTTAAAGGTATCTCTAACTACAAAGAAGGAAAATTCCTTCATCTGATAGTAGATAGAATTTAATTACATTAAAAAACAAGAGAAATACGACAAATGATGATGATGATGATAATAAAAGGTGAATTTACTACGCTCGGCGAAGATACCAAGGTGAAGGTGATTCTAAACATTAAAATTACTTGCAAAGCTGGAATGTACGTTTCGATGAATTAATTAATATAGAGATCTTGGGTAATTCAAGATCTGTTGGCTCACCGGGGTCGACCTCTGGATCTTTTGGTTTGGCGTGGCGATGCGGCGTTGGTTTCCATGGAAGGCGTACATCTTCCTTCCTTGTAGCGATGATGTGAAATTTAATGTAGATAAGCAAACAGAGACGAGATGTGTGTGCTGTTTTATTGGCAGTGATGAAATCTAATTCCTTGAATCACCTTTTTTTTTTTTCGAATAGCCAGGTCAAACTGTCACCATTTAGGAGTCAGACGTGAATTCGCCTATCATCCTTGACCAATATAAAATTACCATCAGACACATGGATAAGCACCGTGCTGTAGACTTTGAAATAAAATTCAAGGAGGTTCAGCAAAACGTCGACAGTTAAAAGATAAAAGAATGGTAAATATATCGAAAATGCAACCAAAAATGAAAGATAGGTCATAACAACTGACTAGAAACTTCTGAATCAATTGATATTAATATCTTTACCTTTGACAACATTAGCTCTGACAAAATGTATCATAGGCAGTCAACAGTATATTCGAGATAGTTTGAAATTTGTTGTTCATTTGGTAATATTGGCAGCAAACATATTTAGCTATATTTTGATAGTTGTATTATTGTTCCTTTTGTATTGACGTTAGTTCATCAAATAAAATTAGAAACTTAAAATCTATTATCTAACACGTTTTGTTAGTTAAATGCTATAAAATGAAATATCGAGGCAGGTTTGCAAACAGACGTAACCTTCAAATTCCAGTGCACATACCTTAGCCGCCCCCTTTTCATCCTATCCTACATAACCTCCAAATCTGACTATGGAATAATTAAACTCTCTTTTATTATCACCCCCATCCCCTCCCTGCTATCATACACAGGTTCCAAATTCTTATTTGAATCCCATGACCCTCTTGCAAATTTGTTATGAGAAGGAAGGAGAAACACACAAATGAAAACCATAGGAGTTTGGTAATAAAAGAACTAATTTTTATTTTGCATTACACAATGTAGTACAAGAAAATTGTATGGTATATGTATGTTATAAAAAGAACCACACTGCATTCTCGTCCAGATCCGTTTCATGCAACTTGCTGTTCAACTGGATCCAGTAGACATCTGTAAGAATACAAGCATGAAGCTATTAATACAATAAATGTGGAATGTAACATAGAAGACACTAAATATATAAGAATACCATATTGATGGATAGTAGAAAATTAAAATGTCAGACGCATACACGACACGAACTTGCAACCTCCAGCTTAGGCTTCCGTTACTATACCTCTGAGCATATGTCGAGACACTTTAAATTCTCTCATCAAGGGTACATGTGTGTCATTGGTCTATGCATTAGCATGTCCAACGAATTGGCTCAGTGGCAGGCAACGGCAGTCAGAGTTGTATGTCACAGGTTTGTGTCCCACATGCTTCGTATATTTTTACTTTATCTTCCATCTATGTGGCTTGTAAGCCCACTCTTTGTGCTGTACGACACACAACCTAATAGTTGAAATTTCCTAGCTTGTCAATGGGGTCGGCTTTCACAAAATACTAGATATGATAGTACGTATTTGAGCCTTTATCATATAATATCAGAGAGAGAGATAACTAAACAAAACATACCAACAGAAATTTCTAATGCCAAAATAAGATTTCAACAACCCTTAGTGCAACAGCATAAAAACAGTAAACTAAAGAACACAAAACGTGCTACATCTTAAAACAGTACTGGTATTGCACACTAGAGTACCGTATATTATAAGTAAAAAGATTAGTCCCTTATGCATGGATTTACATGAGTCAACATTTTTGACATCTTTGAAACGTGAGTTACCTTCAGTGATCTCAAGAGTAGCCTACCTAATGAGACTCCTGTCTTAAAGGTCCTGGGCTTGATTGAACATGCGAAACTGGGAAGAGTTTGGCTTTGTTCATACCACAGCGATCCACTCAAATGATGGTTCCTAAATTAAGGCCACGGCTGCCTCCTTCCCTATCCTAGTCTCACTTACAAATGTATATACCACTACAGACAACCTAAACGTACACAAGGTGATATGGCCACTATATTCAAACAGCAAAAACAACAACAACAATCCTTGATAACATGGGTTTGCAGCAGACACCAAGTTAAAACAGCTCACAGTGATGAATTGTTCTGAAACATTAGGGGCCGATAACCTACTGTCGACCAAAGTATTATGTGTAGTCGAGTTTGAAGGTTGTTTGTGAAGTAACCAATAGACCTACATAAAATCCAATACCATCAACATTTTCGTCGTTCTATTTTACGTCAGTTCATGTAGGTTTGGATTTTTTAATTTATATTTTCATATTTTTTTATCGCAGTTGGAACACAAAAAGTGCACGTTTTTAAGCGTGTTTCAACCATGCGTCACATTTAAGAATTATTATCTCAAAAGCCCGTCATAAGATCGAATCCAAATTTTAACACAATATACATTGGAGTGTTGTATAACTGGCTTATTAATTTCACAATTTTGTGTGTCCAAGAAACAAAGTTGTTATCATTGTTGTAAGGTAACTTTTTCTCGGCTCGGGGTGGTTGGAAAATGTAGTTCTTGGTTGCGTTGTAATCGTTATACATCAAAACGTTTTGCTGTATGACTGTGAAATACCTAAATTAATTCACTTATTTTATATCGGTTTGTATTTGTACGAGGAAATAACTGATGGTTCACCAGCTAGCCGCTCCGCGAAAAGCTGTACAGCGTTGCTGAGATGGAGCCCATCACTTCCGAGCGAGACGCTCCATGATGCGTGTGGGCACAATTTCGGCAACGCTGTACAGCTATTCTCGGAGCGGCTAGCTGGTGAACCATGTGTTATTTCCTCGTACAAATACAAACCGATATAAAATAAGTGAATTAATTTACGTATTTCACAGTCATACAGCATAACTTTTTGATGTATAACGATTACAACGCAACCAATAACTACATTTTCCAACCACCCCGAGCCGAGAAAAAGTTACCTTACAACAATGATAACAACTTTGTTTATTGGACACACAAAATTGTGAAATTAATAAACCAGTTATACAACATTCCAATGTATATTGTGTTAAAATTTGGATTCGGTATGAGGACGGGTTTTTTAGATAATAATTCTTAAATGTGACGCATGGTTGAAACACGCTTAAAAACGTGCCCTTTTTGTGTTCCAACTGCGATAAAAAATATTAAAATATAAATTAAAAATTCCAAACCTACATGAACTAACGTAAAATAGAACGACGAAAATGATGATGCTATTGGATTTTATGTAGGTCTATTGGTTACTTCACAAACAACCTTCAAACTCGAGTGCACATAATACTTTGGTCGACAGTAGATGTTAGGCCCCTTAAAACAACAATTATCATAATCATCATGTTCTGAAGCAGTTATTTTAATGCTCCCAATATTAGATAGCCTATTTATGTTGTTCTTGACGAACCTTGACATAAACATTGTCAGGAATATGCCAGCCGTCCTAGTTTCTCATCCGGGTGGCAAATTGGGTATGGAGGAGTTACAAGCCGAGGAATCTATAACATAAATGTCCAGAAATATTGATCCATAGTAAGTTACCACTATGTATTACGTAAGATATACACATGAATAGTGTTTTTTTTAGGGGGAACGCGGGGGGTACGCGTACCCCTTAAACATTTGAAAACTGTTTAAGAAAAAAATATTGGTACATTTGTATCTAGTCCGGCAAATATAACTTCCGACTTGAAAGTTCATCGATCAGCTGGAAGAGATTTCGAGTAATGCTCGATTTAAATCGATCTATCGAGTCAGTTTCTTTTGGTCGGCAACTCGGCACTCCGTTCTTATAAGCACGCAGGCTATTGATTGGAGGCGGGGTAGGTTGTTATTTTGTTCGTGTGGTTAGTTTTGAAGGGTGAAGAAAATAACGAATAACGAAATATCGAAAAAGCTGAAAGTTAATGATTCGAACACAAACAAAGACCGGATTTCGCAAATTGCCGAAAATTGCAACATCGTGATGTTTTGTAGACTACAACAGAGTACCCCCTAATATATACATATATTTTTTAAAGCACTGCACATGAATATGTAACGACAGAAAATAAATATTTCGGTAATAAAAGAAAATCCAAGTAGGCATTGCAAACAATAGGCCTCAATATGTAAGCATCAGTTCTGTTACCGCTCTGTAGTTTGATCATACTAACTTGTTATATTTATTTCAATAGATTGGAACATCTTGTTCATCTGCCCCATGCACTTAGGTGTGCGTTGCACTTATTTGTATTTCTGTGATGACTGTAGTAGTGTATTAGGCGACCCAGGATTTGAAACAAGGTACTGTGCGGCACTATCCTAAAATTTGCCGAAAGGGAATGTCGAAGAACCACACTCAGGATTCAAACCGTCATTCTCTGGACTTGCTGCAGCTGCCCATCACGGCTGTAGTGTATGACTTAACGAGCATGGCTACGCTGCAGGATATCATTCCAACATAATCATATCAGGACTTGAAAAATAGAAAAGTTTTTAAACGTTTCTAAAGACTATCATCCGCTCTAATAATGTCTCCAATTAACTTTATTATTAGAGTTGAAGAACCCAGGAAAGCAGACAGTTACTGTACCGTACCTTAAAGATTAGTCACTTCAAAGAAGTGATCCATATGCCTCGCTGCTGCCTAGCAAATACACATTGCTCCAAGTGCCTTGTAGCATTCACTTGGACCCTGAGGAAGAAGTGATGATGATGATGATGATAATTGTTGTTTTAAGGGGCCTATCATCTAGGTTATTGGCCCATAATGGTTTGGGTAATAGTGAAAGGTGAGGTGAGAAAGAAAACTATAACAATACAAACTACAAATTTACTTACTAGAAGAAGAAAGGGTAAACAAATAAAGGATAAGGCAAATAAAGGACAGGAAGAAAAAAATGCCCTCAACCCTCGAAGAATGAGGATTGAGGGACTTGGAAGGAAGGAGAGCCATGAAAGGTGGATAGGAAAGGGAAATAGGAGGGGGGGGGGGGGCGCCCCAAGGTCAGAGGAAAAAGGGGACAAAACGGACCCAGCTCAGGAATCCCTCGCGGTCGCTAACTCCCAAACTCACCAACAGTGAGCCCTTGAGGGTGTAGCACTATGGAGGGTGCACCAGAAGTGGTGGGGCTACATACACCCTGCCTCCTTGTGCTGAAGGCAGGAGATAACATGAAAAGAAAAAGAAGGCTGACCCCTCGAAGAATGAGGGTATCAGGAAAGATGAGACAAGGGCCGATTAAGGCGGGAAAGTGAAAGACTCCCTAGGCCTAATACCGTCGGGGTCGGAAGAGAACAAGAATTGACCAAGATAGGTCGACAGGAATGAAGACGGAGAGGAGCCCAGCACAAGTGGAAGCAATGCCGGGCTCAGCTGGAGCCCCATGGTCGCCAACCCACGTCCCACTAGATGTGAGCCCCCCTGGGAGGAAGAAGTGATAGCCAGCTTATTAAGGATGCAAATGCAATATTTTCCTCTTCAGACTGAACGGGAGGAAAGCAAAGAGAGTAGGCCTACAGATAGGGGTTTATTAACATTATTAATAAGAATCACGCAGGCTAATTCCTTAGGAAGCAACGAGGACAGGTAAATGGTTTACAGGTCCTCCTTCACTCTCACAGTGAACCATTGCCACACACAAATAAATACCAGTCACGTAGTACTGCTCAAATAAGCATTATTACAAACTTACATGATAGATTGAGACCAGCTGAATTATACCTATTGGTATAACACTCTCCAGAAAATTGGATCAAGAGCATTTTAAACCTAATGCTGGCGGCGTTCCAGATATGAGGGTTATATACTATGATGGTCAGTAGTCTTCCACACGACTGATACGCCAGAGTGCAATCACCAAACATGTATATTTCATTGCAAATGATAGAAATGCTCATATGTTTCTCCTGTTTTTCTTTTGCTCACGAATCAACATTATTATTACATCCACACCAAGTACAAAGTACAAGTATCCTGCCATCTTGCAAAAGAAGGAAATGATAATCGGCAGCAAGGGTTGCCATCATAGTATAAATATCAACATGTGCAATTCTTTAGATATAAGTGAATCATTGAAATCATATCAAACACTGTAATGAATTTTATGATTATATGCGATCAACTTCTGAAATTCATAATAATAGATTTCGTTTTCAAAGAGTGCAATCTACGCTTAAAACATAATACAGCTGTAATGCTGTTAGTGTCAGTGTAAGCCAATCACATTCAAGACTCAAAAACATAGAGCTAGGACTACCAACACACACGATTAGTTCGTGCTAATACTTTTCCCAAGTTGCATAACCGGAGCGTGATGAAAAAACTTAGTTAAAATAAGGTTTAGCCAATCCTGGCAAAGTTCCGAAAGCCTGGCGTACAGTTCGCAGCAAAGGCGAGCGGCCGGGTGCATCCGGTAAGTTGCGTGATATCGGGTAGAACGTATTCTGGTGGAGATTTTCTCGAAACACGTCATGATCTGCCATTTTCTAGGAATCTGCCAGCCCTTGTGTTAAAATTTATAGGTGATGCCGATATATACAGGGTGTTGGAAAATAAGAGGTAGAAAATCAAACCACGCATGGGGCTGGGTCTGGGGAGTAATATGAGATAAGATACCTGTGGGCGCAAACCAGCCGTTAAGCCCCTGTGAGCATTTGTAATTACGAGGAAACTTGGCAACGTCGCGCAATGAACATCATCACTTCATCGAGTGTGACGTCTACACTCTTGTGTGCTTCGAGCTGAGTGGGTGACTTGTGGTTCTCGTAGCTCAGTGGGCAAGGCGCTGGCGCCGTTCAGTGTGCTCCCATCTGCGTCGGGTTCGAATCCGGAAAGACTCCCCCCCCCCCGATTTGTTTTTATTTATATTTTCCTTTGAATGGCAGATCTTATTGCGCATTAATCACGACATTAATCTGGTTAATTCTGGGTCTCATTTTCAATTTCGAAAATTAAATAAGCGCTTTATTCTTTGTGTATTCGCTCGCCGCGATAATTTCTACTTGGTCTTGTATTCATTTTGTCCTTATTATGAAGTAATTTTATTTAAATCGTTTTTCAAGTGTCTCGTTTCTTATCAAATTATTTGCGTCATTAAAAAGTGCTGCCATTACCGTAACAGATGGGAGCACACTGAACGGCGCCAGCGCCTTGCCCACTGAGCTACGAGAACCACAGGTCACGTGCTGAGCTCGAAACACACAAGAGTGTGGACGCCGCTCTCGATGCTGCTCATTGCGTGACGTTGGCGTGTTTCCTCGTAATTACAAATGCTCACAGGGGCTTAACGGTTGGTTTGCGCCACAGGTATCTTAACTCAAATTGCTCCCCAGACCCACCCCCACCCCCATGCGTGGTTTGATTTTCTACCTCTTCTTTTCCGACACCCTGTATATATAATTTTGTTGCAATGCACGCCAAGGAACGATGTCACAAGTCATCAGCTGGTGGTTCATATGTGTCAGGACACTGCTCTAAATGAGTGTAAGAACCTTCTTTTGATCAATCTTAGTGCCATACTGAATGTAACCTATGAGAACTTTGTTGAATGCGATGTTCAATGTGTTCTGTTGTTGGGTACTAAAGTCTACATCCTCTTTGTAAATGAAGATTCCTGGTGGCACACGGATTTGTAGACTAATAATGAATTATATCAATGTTTTTAAATCAAAGTGCTTCCTTACAAGTGATTTAATTGCTCCTAAAAGGTAAGTGTTATAACCGCTGTAAATAACCTAAAATGTTAGTGCTGGAGATATAATCGAGAAGTCTTCTCAGTCATTCTATCAAAATGTTAGTGATGAATATCAAGTAGTTAACCAAAATGAGTGCTCGATACGTAGCCGAGGCCTGCCGGAACTAAAGTTTATTATTTGCCAAGAACGAAGTACTTAGTAAAATCGTTCACTTCTCTTGAAAGTTTTTGCTTTTTGAAGACGGTACGTTTAAGGCATGGGAACCATACTGATGTTTGGGTTTTGGGCAGATCCTTCATGAGATCCTGTTCGTATTCATACTTGGCAGACCATAAAATCCAACAGGGTGTCAGCTAGATCCAACCAAATATTACACAGTCAATTTTTGATAACTGAAAGCTCTTTTCAGAAACACAATTAACCCGAAGATCTCAGTGTATGATTAACAAATACAACTAAGGAAGTAAGGTGTCCTACATACTGGCCGCCGCCCGTTCTTAGTATACTATCTGTACTAACGTTACGTGACGTCGATACGACCTTTGCCTTCTTAAGTGCTTGCAAAGTGCATTGTGCAGCGCGCCCTACAATACTGCCAGCCTTGATATTGAGGGAGGGAGATCAGATAACCGGTATCCGTCTCGGAAAATGTCAACACTTTTGTCGTATCGTCCATGTCACGTAACTGGGAATAATCTTTTCAAGCACTTATTTTCCTTTTGTCCGATGAGGTTCATAATTACTGTTTTCATTAGACTAAGTACAGTAAACATAGAGTTCGACGTTCCTATTCCGTATTCTGCATTGTTCAGTTTTCACGAGATATGAGTGAGATTGGCTTCAAGGTTCCCACGATAAGGTTATCAGCATGTGTGAAGTAGGCTTGATGAAATGGACAAACATAAACCTGGGGTACAGAAATACGTTCTTTTACGCTAACTCTGAAAGTTCTCCCCCCTTCCTCCCACAGCACAGTTGACGGATATAAATAATAGCAGCAACAAGAGTTGAAATTCAGCTCGAACCGATTGTAGTATAGTATAGACTTAGAGAATCTTTCGAGGGCTTCTGTGCGCTCGCCACTTCACTGGCGAACTACAGTAGTGCTGTTTAAGGCAAAGCTTCCACAGGAATGCCGTGGCCGTGGTGTGGTGTATGGCATAGAGGTCGCACGCATGGCAATGTGTCATGCCTGTGCTGGAGGTATGGCGTAGAGCAAGTTGATGTCATGTTTGCCATCAACAGGTCACATAGCAACTTTGGTATGGCCTCTTTAGATGAAGCTCTTGCTTTTGTATTTGTGAATTTGAATCAGACTGAATGACAACCAAGAAAGAAAAGACAGCACTGAGTCCGCCCTCTTTGCAGGCAGAATCCAAGAAACGGCGTGTTTAATGTTTTCGGGATCGCCCTGCTTTGTACAAAATTTACCCACAAACTTCACTACTTAATACAAAGATGCTGCAGTAACACGTATCTGCGCACTACGGATCTGGTGAGCATGGGACACACATGCCACACCTCATAACGTCTTCTCTCTTGTGGGTGCTGCACCATTCACCTCACGCCTTACAGTTGCCATGCCACGGCCACCTCTTTTTTTTTTTCGGGGGGGGGGGGGGGGGGCGAAAAGAGTACCCGCACCCCCCGCGTGGCACCCGACCTTACTACTGGTGCCTCCGACATGCAGTTAATCTACGATAGTAGAAGAGAAAGCATAGGGGATTGGATAGAAAGGAGTCTTTTAGGACTTAGTGCCTGTCCCATCGCGGTCGCGATCTACCAGGCATAATTAATAGATATTAACATAGGTATATATTATATATGAGCACATATAAATATGTACTCATATATAAGGGTAAGATTGTAGGGCCAGGGAAAACCGCATAGGCAGAAAGGAAAGATTGCCTACACGTAAAACCTGGCGGCTTGGTTATTGCCACATGCAAGGATAATGTGGGTATGGAAATGAGTAGGTATGTTAGTTGGGAGAAGGTATCATGCACCAGATCCATGTCCGTCTTCTCGCCAGTTTGTCTCCGGGGAATCAGATAGAACTCGGCACTGCTGGGATCAGCGCGGGCCTTGCCGGCTACCGAGCAATGGTACAAGGATCCGGAGAACCTGCGCCACTACCCGATCTCCATGGGGTCCCTGGTACCGAGCCTCCGTCACCGGAGAGTGGAGGGGGGGCCTCGCCTGCCGAAGCAGGGGCCTAGCTGGCGGTCCATGGGAACGAGCCGCCTTCCTCTCTGCTCTTGCCATGGACCTGTAGACTGGGCAACTGCGATGGGATGACGGATGGTCACCCATGCAGTTGGCGCGTCCCGCGGCACCGTGCAGCCGGTGTGGTGGTGGCCACCTGAGCACCAGTTACAGCGGACTGGAGAGCCGCAGGATCCCTGGGAGTGGCCCCATCTCAGACAGCGGAAACACTGTAAAAGCTGGCCTGAGCGGGGCTTCATATTACCTGGCTGTAGCGGCTGTCCCTGGCTGCGGCTGGTGGCCTCGCGGCGTCCTGGTTCCCCCTCCTGGGGGCGCTGCGGGCGACGGTCCTCTGGGCTGCTGCGCTTGGTCTTCTTTCGCTGCTTTGGGGCCGTCCTGGTGGCCCCGGCCGTCTCGGGTGTCCCCTTCCTGGCGGTGGTGGCGGGCGCGAGTTGCCCCACTAGTGGCCCCACCTGGGGCTCCGCCACCTCATTGGAGGCTCTGCCTAAAAAGGTATTTCTTGTCTGACGAATCCTTGCCTGCGGCAGATATATGAACTAAGAATTGTCAGCGGTGTGACGCAATCTGATTTCCTGGAGCTAGCGTACTACCCTTTCTCGAATTGTTTACTTGTGTCACACGCAGTGGCGGATCCAGAGGTTCTCCTCGGAGGGGGCACTCTAGAATTTCAGAGTAGCTAGAGAAAATATGTAATAAAATTACTAAATTTGTATTTAATCTACACACACTACACACAACATCCAACCACCAGATTTTTATAATTCTACAAGAAATTCAGTATATTAAAATGGTTTATTGGTTTCGGTTTCAAGTCATTGTCATTATGTAAAAAAAAACTTTTTTATTCTACAGAATATGTACATTTCCACATTTTAATGCACATTACACAGTCAATATGTATTAAAACATTTGCAATCATAGTGACTATCTGAAGGTCAATATACAAGTCTATTACACAAATGTTACAAGATATGTACATAGTACCAACATTGTCAGTCACTGAGTCACTAGGCCTACTAGTAACATAAATATAAATACAAAAACAATTGTATTGAATACTGATTGGGATTCTATTTGGTGACTATCCTAGGCGAAATACATGCCTATTACAAAATAAAATCCAGGCGATCATTCGTTTACCCCCTTTAGAGAAATGTTCTAGAACTTTTTCAACGTCAACATTTATATCACGGTGAACAAATAACAGACAGACACGAGCCATTCAACTTTTCCTCTGTCATTCGCGTTCGTAGCCATGATTTACCAAGTTGCAGGCTGCTAAAAGATCTCTCTGCCCTTGCAACACTGTCGATGTAGCGATTATATTAACAGTGTTGCCATTACATACTATATGATAACAAACATTGACCACATTCATGAATGCAGGCAATACAGCAAAGATTTTACTTGCAGTGCAGTTTGGAGAGACGATCATTTTTATCGGCAATATCAATGTAGCAGACAACTGGTTTTTCGGGGGGGGGGGGGGCACTTGCCCCTGGTGCCCCCCCCCCCCCCCTCTGGATCCGCCACTGGTCACACGTCAGCCTGCTTCGTTGACAGGTACAGTTGCGTGAGTAGGATATGACTCGGCTCCAGTAGCTTCAATCATCGTTGAACTGTCCGTGGTGACATGAACTACTGTGACGCTTATCTGCGCTTGTAAGACAGGTAGCGCGTGCGATGCTGCTTGACTTGTGTGCAGACTGCACTCTATCATCACTGTGTTCTCCGCTTCACCCCGCGGGGCCCCTGCTATAATAATCAACCAACGCTGGCGCAGCTACGCTCAGCAGCAATCAAATCTTAAATGGGTAATACGGTCTGCATTGTGGCTCGAGCTTAGCGTTGGTCAGTTGGGTATTTTAAATTTGTGTTATTACCCGTTTAACATTTGATTGCCGCTGAGCCTGGCAGCGCCACCGTTTGTTGATTATTGTGACAGGAGCCCCGCGGGGTAAAGAGAAGGACACGGTGATGACACAGTGCAAGTTGCACATAAGTCAAGCAGCATTGCGTGCGCTACCTGTCTTAAGGCGGGTACACACTTGCGAGCCGCTCGAGGAAAAAGTAAATGCCCGAGCCTTCTATGAGCATTATTTGAGCCATAATGCTCGCGAGCAGAATCAGTCATTGTGTGTTGTTTCCACGTGCAACACGGATGTCTTCCAAACAAGAAACTCTGCTTGCTGTGATGGTTGCGAGTGGCGCAGCTGTGATGATGGCCAATTTAAATGAAAATGAAAAGAAACCCCGTCGGTGTTGGAGCAATGAATTGTACAAAAGACGAAGTGGGTGGGAATTATTGTTGGACATGAAGTTCCAGATCGTTAGTGGTTAGTATAAAAATTTTACACGAATGTCGCCTACTGACTTTGAGATTTTACAAAGCAGTATAGGTCACAAAATCTCGAAACGGGAAACATATCTTCGCTCTCCGATTTCGGCTCAAGACAGGCTCACAGAAGCTGGTACAGACTTGCGAGCACGTATCTCTGCCGCCCACACTGACACTGAGGATTCCTTTGTGCTCGCTGTAAAAACCGACTTCAGCCGGCTCAGATAGAACGGCTCATGGTCGGCTCGAACTAGGCTCAGATACTGACGAGGCTGGTAGTGTGAGCGGCTCATGAGGCGCTCAGCTCGCAAGTGTGTACCCGCCTTTAGAAGCGCAGATAAGCGTCATGCTACTGTAGCTGAGTCATATCATACACGCGCAACTGTACCTGTCAACGAAGCAGAGTGACGTGTGACACAAGTAAACAGAGAATAGTTCCCATCTCGACCGCCGGCAATCAATTCGTGAAAGGGTAATACGTGAATAGTTTTACGTTATTCATACCCGTAACGGAACTTAACGGAACCAACTAGCATCGTGCCACCGTCTGTGTTATGCGCTCCGCAAACAATGCTTGTAACACGGAAACGAAAGCAAATACACCATATGTTTACAAGACATGTTTTGCTTCTTATCAGGTCCTCTATCGCAGCGTTTCCCAAACTGTGGTACGCGGTCATGTTACGAAAAATATAACAAATATTAGATACGTTACGAAAAATATAAAAACATTGATATGTTGCCGGCGGACTTTATGGCCAAAGATAGGGAGCAGTTTTATGCATTGAATTATGATTCAGAACTAAGGCAAACATTTTCAAAAATGGCTCTTGTGAACTTTTGGGTTGAGAGGCGTGCAGACTATGCACACATAGCTGACAAAGCAGTTAGATTTTTACTGCCTTTCACTACTTCGTACTTGTGCGAGACTGCATTTTCTTCACTTGTTTATCTCAAGAATAAATACCGGAATAGGCTCCTTACAGCGGAAAACGATCTTCGTTTGAGACTTAGCAATCTTAAACCTGACATTCCTAAGTTGGCTTCTAATCTTCAAGCTCAACCTTCACATTGAATTTGTCAGTTGAACTTTGGTTTCTATGTTTAATTATTACGAGTTCTTTTATTAATATTATTTGTACAGTGTAATTTCTGAATATTTGAATTGAATACGTATTGTAATAAATAATAAAACAACTGGACACACTTTTCATTATTTGAACGTTAACTCCAACAGTCTAACTCTAATAAACACAATTTACAATCCGTCTTTTGGTCTACTACGTAGTAGCATACCTGCCAAGTTTTCCGGTTTTCCCGGATGATTTCCGGATTTTTGGGGTGTTTTCCGGTTGTCCGGATGAACATACTGTAGTTTCATCCGGAATTTACAACTCCCTGGCTTGTTTCCGTTCTCTGTATCCAAATCTCATTTAAGTTTTGATTTTCGATAATAGCTGCTATTCTGAGATGCGAGTGTTTGAAAGTCGACCGATAAGGTTATTGATAATCCCGTCTCGCAGATTATCGCTGCGCTTTTGTCATTAATTCCATGCGTTTGACATACGCTTAAAGTCGATCGAACTGTCTATCAATAATCACATCTCGCAGATTACCGCTGCATTTATATTAATCTTTGTGCTTCGACTGTTTGTTAACGGGAAAGCTTTATTTATGCATGGTTTTAAGCGGTGTTTGCTGTAGTTCTGGTATTCGTGCAATTGTGGGACGAATGTTTGTGCTATCTAGTGTTTTTATGATGAATTCAAGTAAGAAACGATATCATTAGTCTTTCAGGGAGGCATATTCAGCAGAATTTCCTTGTATTAAGCGATCACGGAAAGATGCGTTAAAATTTTTCGCTTTGGGATCTTCTGGTTTTCTGTTTTTGAAAGTTGGCAGGTATGTAGTAGTAGTGGTGGTGGTATTATAGTTACTATATCTCCCAACCATTAGGTGGTACGCGAGTGATTGTCATCCCTTAAAGTGGTACACGCACAAAAAAGTTTGGGAAACACTGCGTTCTATCGAATCCCCGGAGCTTTCCCACATATTTAGTTACACCCTGTATATCATCACCAGCAGCAGAACAGCACATATCCTAGAAGTGCCAATAACGCTTGATTTGGAGTGTGCATGCCTTCTATCTTGCCCCACACTAGCTCTGATGCATCAATAGACAGCGCTCTCATTTATGAACGACAAAGGCTTGTCAGACCGCTCGAGTCCAAGCTCTGTGAACCCGAGAGGGATGTGGATCGTGGACGATGAGAGAAGTGGGGGGTTCCCGGTCCGTGCGTAGTAACAGAACCAAATACATTGCTCGGTCACTCACTTACTCATTTGCAACACTACACTGGTATAAGCAACGGCCCTATGTTAGCAGTATTGGAATAGACAGGAATTCCAGATTACACAGCGGGGTGTTGACAGGTCCTTCTCTCCCCCGCCTCCCACGTCACCTCACCCCGCAAATTCACAGAGCTTGAACAAGCCCACCAATTTGGTTCTTTCGTGATCGCGAGACAGTTGTTCTAACTTAAGTTTCTCAACTGGCGTGTCTGGAAGGGGGAACTCTTCCCCTAGAACTCCATCCAATTAGGCCATCCCTCGCAGTATTTCGAGTAAACATTTGATTCGGTTTATCTTTTTGCTCCGCTCTTCGTACAAAAGATACAGTCAGTCTGAGAGACTAGACTTTATATCATTTCAAATAACGCATGCTACAAATGCTACACATGTTAGAAAGGCTCAGGAGGGCTTCTCGCTCCAGGACTCTTTGCTCTCTGTTGCATGACGCCACGCACTCGCTGTCTCCGTATCGCATAACGCCAGACTCCAGGAGTATACTCAGACTCAACAGACTCCATTACCGTTTAACTTAGGCTTCCCGCGCGGGAGCTGCATGTCACGCACTCGCCGTCTCCGTTCACATAACGCCAGACCCCAGGAGTATACTCAGACTCCATTACCCTTTAAATTAGGCTTCCCGCGTGGGGGCTGCATGACGTCACGCACTCGCCGTCTCCGTTCGCATAACGCCAGACCCCAGGAGTAAACTCAGACTCGGTGCATATGCACTGAACAACATGATGACGTCATACACGCCGTAACCGTGACGCATAACGGTAGACCTAAGCATAACGATGAAGTTTACAAGATCATTTGAAATGATAAAATTCTGTTACTCTGCGATTACGATACCTCACGATTCGCCAGTATTTACACTACTGTTAATTAATAGCTGGTAGGATTTATTGGGGCACTAGGATTGTGTGTTGCTGCTAAAGGACAGCAGACACTAGACATAGGACTAGATGGTAAACGTGATGGAATACGTATCATATAACACTTCCTGGCTGTTGACGTCAGAAGGGAAATGGTGATACGGCCTTAGCAAGCAAGTGTGATCTGAAGCGAGACAATACTGGTCTCGCTTTGTGTGCACTTGTGTGCAGCTTACAGCGGTGTTCCTCAAACAATCTCATGTGTGTGCCTCATCTGAGTGATGTGGCAGAGGAATTACAGAGTTCTTTGGCTTTATATTAATACTGACGTTCAGGAATGTTTCGATGATTCGTTTGAGATTACAGGAAATTGGCTGCTCACTTGCATGTTGTAATAATGTTATTTGTGTTACGTCCCTTTTAACAACTGCCCCCCAGAGGCTCACATCTAGTGGGACGTGGGTTGGTGACCACGGGGCCCCAGCTGAGACTGGCATTGCTTCCACTTGTGCCGGGCTCCTCTCAGTCTTTTCCTGTCGACCTCACTTGGTCAACTCTTGTTCTCTTCCGACCCCGATGGTATTAGGGTATCCGAGGCCTAGGGAGTCTCTTCCTTTCCCGCCTTAATTGGCCCTTGTCTCATCTTTTCTGATTCCCTCCTTTTGCGAGGGGTCAGCCTTCTTTTTCTTTTCCTGTTATCTCCTGCCTTCTGCTCAAGGCCCTCAAGGAGACAGGGTGTATGTAGCCCCACCACTTCTGGTGCACCCTAGATATTGCTACACCCTCAGGGGCTCACTGCTGGAGAGTTCGGGAGTTGGCGACCCAGAGGGATTCCTGAGCTGGGTCCGGTTTTCCCCCTTTTATCCATTACCTCTGGGGAGGACCCTCTCCTCTTTCACTTTCCTATCTGCCTTTCATGGCTCTCCTTCTTTCCAAGTCCTTCAATCCGCATTCTTCGAGGGTTGAGGGCATTTCTTTTCCTCCTGTCCTTTATTTGTCTCATTCTCCTTTCGTTTTCCATTTTTTCTAGTATATAAGTTAGTAGTTAGTTTTTGTTATAGTTTACATGTCATTATCATCTTCACGATCACCAAAACCATTAGGGGCCGATAACCTAGATGTTAGGCCCCTTAAAACAACACTTATCATCATCATCATCATCATCATCATCTTTTAACAACTGCGGCTTTTAGAGACGCCGTGGTGCCGAAATTTTGCCCCAAAGGGGATCTTTAACGTGCCAGTAAATCTACTGACACGGCTCCCTCGCATTTGCGCACCCCCGAATGCCAACTGGCTACGCCAGGATTCGATCCTGCAACCTTGGGCCCAGCAGCGAGGACGTTACAGCTGAGCCACGCAGCCAGCCTGCATGTTGTAGTCCGGAATATTTCTTGAAATTGGCTGATTTTCGGAAAATGTCTTGAAGGATGGGGGAGAGGTTACACCGGCCGCGGTGGCTGAGAGCGTTAACGCGCTACCTCATGTCTCGCTGGCATCGGGAGAGCGTGGGTTCGAATCCCACCTTTGCCCGTCCTGAAAATGGTTTTGGTGGATTCCCATGTTCACTACCAGGCAAATGCCGGGACGGTTCCTTTCAATAGGTCCACGGCCGATTTCCTTTCATAATCCCTTCCCTGACCCGTTCTGAAAAGAAAATAAAATTATTAAATAATTACTTACGCTTACAATACTACTAATCCAGAATAACATGAGTTACCAGATCTATTTTACATTCTACATCAGCCATGTCGAAGTGCACCTGCAGTCCGTGTGTGCTTGCATGGACGGCCTTGCTCGCCATGTACACGGTAACTTCCCTCACACCTGCTGTACAGCCCTGTTTCCTCCCTTCTCGCTGTAACCCAACGATCATACGGAAAGATCGGAAACTTGAAGAGTAGACAGCGGGCCTCGAGTTCTGCATTCAGCAATTTCTATATCTCCCAGTGGTCACCGCAGGAACTACTTGACGTGAATATTGCTACAACCAGAAAACTTAGATTAATAATAATGTAATTGGTTTTACGTCTCTTTTAACAACTGCGGCTTTTAGAGACGCCAGGGTGCCGGAATTTAACACCGAAGGGGGTCTTTAAAGTGCCAGTGAATCTACTGACACGGCTCCCTTGCATTTTCGCACCCTCAAATGTCAACTGGCTGCGCCAGGATTTGATCTTACAACCTTGGGACCAGCAGGCGAGAACGTTACCGCTGAGGCAGCCAGAAATCTTAGAAGACAGATGGATAGCAGTGATAAGAATACTTGAGGGAAATGTTTTAACTATGATCCTGAATGAATGGCTTCTGTTACCGTACTTCAATATAACTGTGATGCCCTGTGTTTTCTGCAAGGTGTTCTTATCTGGTAAGTCACTGCTCTCAATCTGTCCTTCCTACTGTTGTCATCCGACCCGGAGGATCACAATGTTTCGAGCCACGCCTCGAATGTATTCGGACCCGAGTGAAACACTTGGGGCGAACAAAATTGCCGGAACAAGGTTCACGCGCGAACAACAATTAAGCAACGTATGCATTTAAGTTATCATATATATTATTTCAGTAGTAGCCTATAGATCCCTCCTGCGGCGCTCACAAGCGACCGATCGTGACAAATGAGCATTCAAATGAAATAGAATAGACATTAGCAGTGACGAATTGCTCTCTAATGTCATAAATATCTATAATTTCTTTTAAAAAATACTTTTAAATAATGAACGATGTGTGCGATTTGCAGATACTGTTGCTGTAGGAAAATTCACTCCATAATTGCTGTCCACTTCACATTTTGGCCGTTGTGACGCCTGTTACACGTCATTTTAATATTCTGAGGTCTTTCCTTTATCAATTTGCATGGATTTCAGAAACAATGAATCAAAGGAATGAGTACTCAAATCGTATAATTTCATAAATATCGAATAACCGGTGAGTGTTATGATGATCCAATTTTTAGTGATTGCCTTCTTAAGTTAGGGATCGTAGAACTTAGAATTCTAACTGAAATGTAAGAAGTGTTCTATAATCATTTGGTTGAAATAAAAACATAACAACTTTTCTCCTTAAGTCTCTCATTATAAACCTATTGGGGAAAGTGTGGTTTATGAACATGCGAGATTTCCGCTAGTACACATTTATTGCACTAATATTATACACAACATGTTGACATGATTTCGGTAATGCGCTGCAAGAAGCTGCTGCGTGTTGTCAGTAGAACACGGCTTAACAGAGTGAACCAAAAGACCCAGGTAAAGGCGTGAAGGTCGATAATGGAATGACACAGTGCTGCCAAGCATCACCACATGTTGTTACTTGTTTCCTCCACAATACTCTGTTCACTTGTCTTCAACATATTATTGCTTTCGTATTGTACCGTTCTTAGCTTTCTGCCTGTGTTCTGAGTACAGGACAGTAATGCCCAACGTAAGTTATATGTGAATTTTCTCTGTATGAAATCCTGGGCTATTTTGTTGTTGTTAATTCATTTAGGAGATTTGCCACATCGTGATCATGTAGCTCCGTGTACTTGTGTGTGTGTGAGATCTGGCGGATTACCTGTATCATTGTGATGGCTGTTATAGTGTGTGTATTTGTATTTGAGACTGGGATTTGGAAGGATGCACTCGTGGCCTCAAATTAGGAACCATTACGGCATTTGCCTGGAGTAGAAGTGGGGAAACAGCGGAAAACCACTTCTCTTTTCAGTTTTGCCACACGAGGCTGAGTGTACCCCGTTCCAAACCTCAGACCAGAATTAATTTTCTTGCGAGCGCCGCGAATCTAATCCACGTCCACTTACCCGAGACCACAGATGGTGGTTTTCCATTACCAGCATTTCATGAGTAGGGTCGGACAACCCCCCTCCCCCCTTTCCCCTTCCCCCCATGTTGTTCAATAATATTTGTACCGCAGGACAGTTTTCGTACTCGAAGGAATAGCTGGTTACTACTGCCTTACGGTATAAGAATACTGAATTTAATTTAAGAGTATTATCTTTGGCTTCATCAGCCTCCGTGGCTTAGGCGGCAGTACGTCGGCGCCTCACCGCTGAGTCCGTGGTTCAAATCCCGGTCACTCCATGTGTGATCTGTGCTGGACAAATCGGAGGCAGACAGGTTTATCTCCGGGTACTCCGGTTTTCCCTGTCAAAATTTCATTCCAGCAACACAATACACTATCATTTCATTTCAGCTGTCATTCATTTAATCATTGCTTCAGAGGAGTGCAACAGGCTTCGGTAGCCGGCACAGTTCATATCCTCGCCGCTAGATGGGGGCCCTCATTCATTCCATCCCTCACCCGGTCGGTCGACTGGAAGCAGGTTGTGGATTTTCATTTCATCTTTGACTTCAGGCACATAAACTTGGTTAATTCTTCCTCACTGGTACTTGCTGAAATAAAGAGGGGCTGGGTAAGAAGAAATGTAAAGTTTTGAAGCGTTTTTGTCAGTGTCGCCTGTACAGACTGTTGGTTGTCAGTCGGTCAACACAAACTTGCCCAAATGATTGGGCGGGGTACAATGTTTATAATATAAAATAAATAAACACTCCTGAAAAAATTACATATATTATACATGTAGTAAAGCCATCATTACATCCGACTTGACGTTTCAGTGTTACCCAAGAGTTATCTAGGGGTCAGAAGGTAAATCACTTTAACTAGCCAATCACAGGCTGCCATTCAAATCGTTATATCACGACAAATCGAGTTTCGTTCGCGATGTCGTGATTTAGCGAACGAAACTCTAGCCTAGTACGTCAAGTCGGAAGTAATGATGGCTTTGCTATTGCTATAATCACTATCAAATAATGGGAAATTTAGGATCACGCGTTTCGACCTTCAATCGGTCATCATTAGATCCTGATCACTGGGGTTCAGGTTCAAATGTAGCCTATGTACAAATGAAAGGTCCAGGGGAAGAAAGGGGAATGTCAAATAATGTAAAATGTTCAGGAAACTAGTATTAAAGTTTCATTACTTATATGTACGCGACAACATGAAACGTCATTTTCTCACGACACTCATGGTTCTTAGCCAGACACAATTGTGCCTTCAATACGTCGCAAAGGGGCCCACCAGATCGCGCTGATATCTCGATTTTACATTTTGAGTGACATTCCCCCTTCTTCCCGTGAACCCTCCAAATATTATTCCACCACAAAATGGGTAGCAGAAACAAGAAAGGATCTCCAAGAAGTTGAAATTGAAGTTGGAATTAATTCATAAGATATATTAAACACAGCAGGTTTTCGAGGGAAGGTTGATAAATTCAAAGGCTTTCAGGAAAAACATAGCTCAAAAACCAAGATCATCTGGTCTGAAGATAGGAGGAGAAGACTTAGAAAATTAGTGCCCGTAAGAAGAAATTCTGGGAGGAGAAAAAGAGATTGGTAAGTCGGCTGCTTGTTTACCGCGCCTCCCAGGGGATCACAACTTGTAGGACTTGGGGTGGTGACCATGGGACCACAGCTGAGTCCGGCATTGCTTCCACTTACTTGTGCCGGGCTCCTCTCTGTTATATTTTCTTTTGACCTCCCTTGGTCTTCTTCTCCGATGGTAGTAGGATATCTGAGGCCTAGGGAGTCTTTTTCGCTTTCCCGCCTTAATTAGCCCTTGTCTCATCTTTCCTGTTCTCTCATTCTTCTAGGGGTCAGACCTCTTTGTTTCTTTTCATGATATCTCCTGCCTTCTGCACAAGGCCCTCACGGAGGCAGGGTGTATGTAGACGCACCACTTCTGGTGCTCCCTGGATTGTGCTACACCCTCAAGGGCTCACGCCTGTTGAGTTCAGGAGTTGGCGACCCCGAGGGTTTCCTGAGCTGGGTCCGGTGTTTCTCCTTCTTCCATTGGCTTTGGGGTGGTCCCTCTCCTCTTCAACTTTCCTATCTGCCGCTCCTGGCTCTCCTTTCTTCCAAGTCCCATAATTCTCATTCTTCAGGGGTTGAGGGCATTTCTTATCCTCCTGCCTCCTGTCTTTTGTATATTTTATTCTTATTTTTGTTTTTTCCATTTCCTCTTCTAGTATGTAGTTAGTTTTATGTTTAGTTTTACTTCATTTACATTTGCACTATCACCCAAACCATTAGGGGCCGATAACTCGGATGTTTGGCCCCTTAAAACAACAATTATCATCGTCATCATCATCATCATCATGTTTACCGCGGTCCACCGAATGCCAAAATAGAAGAAGAATCTGTGTGGTCTTATTATGAGTCTAATTGATGTGCATATTACGATTCACAGCTTGAATCTCGTTATACAGGGTTATTCAGCATACTGTGATGTTGTGTACATTTTCAAAATCCAGTCTCTTATGTACAGTTCACGCCACGGTTTTTGGCCGGTGAGCCCCGATTGCGCAGTCGTACAGAGGACAGGTGGTGAACCTCAGCATGTCCAATTGATACGCAAGTTGCTTTCCACGCAACTGAAAACTCACATATCAATTGCACATGCGTGAGGCTCGCAGACTGTCCTCTGTACGACTGTGAACCCGGGACTGACCGGCCAAAAACCGTGGCGTAAACTGTTCAGTACCGGTACGTGTGTCGTTCTCCCTCTCCACATCGTCCTTAATCCTAGCAGAAATATCTGAAACCACCTCCATGCATAGGATAAATAATAAGTACGGAAATGTTGTAATACTGGCGGACCTGCGACAGTCACTTTATGTGCATATTAACATCAGAAATGCAACAAAATTCGCCCATTTAGTTCATTGCCAACATCTCGTCTAATATTAATTTTTACGGGTCTGAATGACCATCAAATACTTTGGAAATGTACACAACATCACAGTATGCAATTAATTGAATAAATTCGGTTTGTCAACACGGAGTGGGTCACGCAAGAGAACCATGCACTCGACATTCAGAGGCTGGAGCATCGCTTTCTATCTAATGCTGACACATACGGAAACCTTTAATTTCTCAACAAGTACTCGTCGGAATTTCAAAATAAGCACATCACTGAATTTACCACTCGATTCTTAGTTGTGCTAGTGGGTGAAATTACACCCTCTGTCTGAAAAGTTCGGTGAATGGGCTATATTACGAACGGATTGTTGGCTTACCTGAAACAGCCGTTACTGTCCTTCGAAGTAATCCCCGTGGATGGTTATGCACTTCTTAGAACGGCTGTACAAGTCCTGGCATAGTCTTCCTGAGGGATAGCCTTCAGTTGGGTCGTCAAAAGTCTAAATTGAAAGCAAGAGACAAGCGTGAATTTATGCAACCTGCCTTGCACACCTGATAGACGGGTGGCAGTGAGAAGGGTGAATTTATGCAACCTAACGTGCACACCTGTTCGACGCGTGGCAGTGAAAAGGGTGAATATTCCGTGGAATGGAATGGTCCTGAAAACCATAGTCACGGGTGAAGAGACCTGGTGCCTGAGGTACGACCTCGAAGGGAAGCGTCCAGGGTCGCCGAAAAGCCCTGAAGGGCCAGAGGTATTTTTGACATTTCGGACATCCAACGTAATGTGACGACCCAACTGAAGGCTATCCCTCAGGAAGACTTTGCCAGGACTTGTACAGCCGTTCTAAGAAGTGCATAACCATCCACGGGGATTACTTCGAAGGATAGTAACGGCTGTTTTAGGTAAGCCAACAATCCGTTCGTAATATAGACGCATTCACCGAACTTTTCAGACAGAGGGTGTAGTATGGTCCCATTTACAAAAACCAAACTTGCTACCTGTTTCTCAGTAACTATTGTACGCATGTGCTGGGGACGGAATGGACAGTGTTTTATGAGCCCTTTAATACGATATAAGAATTTGAAAACCGAATGACGATAATTATGTTCAACGGTTCCGTAGATATTTGAAGTGGCCCTCTTAGCTGAATAACCCTGTATAAGGTTAGTTTGTTTTGTGAGGGTTTGTGAACTACGTAAGAGTATTATGCACGTGCATGCAGTTAAAACAAACACACTCGGGAGTAGGCCAACACCTTCTAGATTGTATATGGCACAAGCAAATATGTGATAACCTTTAGGCCTAAACATGCACTGTATTCTAGGCTTAATTTCTGATTAAACTAGCTTGCATCTTATATTGCATATTCATAATATTTACATTTAGACCTAGTCTACAATATAGTCTATATTAGTGGTATTTTTCAATTTATATCATGTGCAAAATAATACATATTTACATTTAACTGAGGAGTAAGACAAAAAAGTAGCCTAACCCAAAAGTATAGTTGAGTCGTATACCATCTAAAATAACAGACGCTTTATTATATAGGCAGAAAATATAGTTTTTATTTATTTACCGGTATCTATTTATCTATTTTTTTAAACTAGGCTATTTATTGATTTATTCTACAACAATGCAATTGTAAATGAATGAAAATCCACAGCCTGCTTCCAGTCTCCGACCGGGTCAGGAATGGAATGAATGAAGCCCCCATCTAGCGGCGAGGATATGAACTGTGCCGGCTGCCGAGGCCTGACGCACTCCTCTGGGGCAATGATTAAATGAATGACAGATGAAATGAAATGATAGTGGAGAGTGTTGCTGGAATGAAAGTTTGACAGGGAAAACCGGAGTACCCGGAGAAAAACCTGTCTGCCTCCGTTTTGTCCAGCACAGATCTCACATGGAGTGACCGGGATTTGAACCACGGACCCAGCGGTGAGAGGCCGGCGTGCTGCCGCCTAAGCCACGGAGGCTCGCAATTGTAAATAAAATAAAATAAAATAAAATTACGGTACATTAAAACCCCAGATATTTATCTCGAAATCCTAGACTGACGATAACATAAAAATATGTATTACTTACTCTCGTGAACTGAGTTGGCGTGAAGTCCTTGATGAATAGAACTGAACTATTAATTTCGCTTTAAATTCTTCGTCCATGGGGAATCTGAAGACATGGACCTTTGGTCCAATATCATAATTGCCACGACCACCTGTTACACAGCAGCGATGAGGCATTTTACACTATTTAATCACTAAACTTTCACTGCACTGCACTACAACCAAATCACTCCAGAAACACAAATCTAACATGTCCGCTGGCTAGGAACTCGCTTTGCTTAGCGTGGACCGGTGACGTCAGAGTGCTCTGGCCTGAGTATAGAAGGTGTTGAGCAGGCACGCTTATAGCGTACACTTGTACAACAAAAGTGCAGTGTTCAGATAAGTAACCATATAGTCTACATAATTGAATTCAAGCGCATGTTCTAATTTTACTAGAGTGTGTTGTTTTCACTGTACACACGTGCATGTTACTCATACATAGTTCACAAACCTTTATAAAGCAAACTAACCGTATGAGATTCAAAATGCGAATCGTAATACAGGGCGCCAGGAAATGTTCTCCGCAGTGCCCACAAGCTGCTGCGAGAGACATCGTCACCAGTTACGTTGGCAACACGGCTGTCGCTTGTATCATAACAAACTAATAGTAAACGTTATACTCACCACAGCCATCCATAACATACTGTTGCACTCTTCCAATAATCGAACTATACGCACTGACGATTTCGACAGCCCACACATGTGGCCTTCACCCTATGAAGGACAATGTGCTGCCAACTAAATTGATGACGCAACCTCTCGCAGCTGCACGTAGTCACTGCGGAGAACATTTCCTGGCGCCCTGTATAATCATCAATCAGACTTATGGATCATCAAAGTCTAGCTAACGGAGATCAGCCCATTAACTAACACAATGTAAACAGATCAAGAATCAAACCTCGCATTAACTTAATGCGATTAATTTCAAAACTAATTAATTATAATGTTGACCTAATACTTATAGAGGGTAATTTTAATTAATCATAGTACAGAATGGCTTTGTAGGAGAGAGATGTAGTCAGGACGAACCAACACAGATGGCACTAGCTGCTTGCACGTTGATGCTTTGGTACAGTAGGTCTACATGGAATCACTGAGACCAGAGCTGGCATGCGAAATGAAATGTAATATCAATTTAATTTCGCGTCGCGATATGTAATTGTTCAATGGAATAAAATTTCACTCCTGGCGCGAAATAAAATTCGTTACAGACTTTTAATTTCGCTCCCGGCACGAAATAAAATTTGTTATAGACTTTAAATTTCGCTCCTGGCGCGAAATAAAATTCGTTACAGACTTTTAATTTCGCTCCCGGCACGAAATAAAATTCGTTATAGACTTCAAATTTCGCTCCTGGCGCGAAATAAAATTCGTTGTAAGACGTTTCATTTCGCTCCCAGTGCGAAATGAAATTTGTTAACGACTGTTAATTTCGCTCCTGGTATGACACAAAATTCCCTAATGGCATTTAGTTTCGTCCCCGGCGTGAATTTAAAATGCATGGAACATTTCATTTCGAGTCTGAAATTAAATATGGACTGGCATGCTAAACGAAATGCATTGCTGTGCGCGCGTAGCCCCGTGTGCTTGGGTGTGTGCAGAATTTGTCTGAAAACCTGTGTTATTGTGATGACTGTAATTAGTCATAGTACAGAATGGCTTTGCAGGAGAGAGATGTAGTCAAGACGAACCAACACAGATGGCACTAGCAGTGTGTACAGTATTTGCAATTCAGGTGAGGATTTGGAAGGAGGCGGCCGTGGCTTAAGTTAGGAACAATCCCGACATTTGTCTGGAGTAGAAATGGGAAACCACAGAAAACCACTTCCAAGATGGCTGAGATGGGAATCGAACCCTCCTCTTCTCAGTTTTGCCTCATGAGACCGAGTGTACTCCGTTCCAGCCCTCAGACCAGAACTAAATCATTTTTACAGAGCCGGGAATCGAACTTGGATCTCCGAGACGATAGCAAAGAATGCTAGCCGCTACACCACGAGGTGGTCTCTACTATTTGCGATTTAGAACACAAGGCTGTCCTCCATTTTTCTGTAATAGGTTTTTCTTTTCTTCGGTGACACGGACATGACCTACATGTAATGCGTTGATAAACAGCGTGCTTTGTGCTCTGCTGATGACTAGCGACATCTCCACTGGGCTACTTCTAGACTCTCCTTAATGCGCAAGGACATCGCCAGAAATCGATGTACTAAACTGGCGTTGGATAGGGTAATTCTTGACTAATGAATCAAGAAATGGGAAGATTTCACAGAAGTAAGCACCAGTGGGCAGGGAAGATAACACTGGAGGGGATGTTTGAAGGACTTCATTTTTAGCCTACTTTCGATTTTTGCAAAAAATGAAAGTAGACTTATGAGATCACTACAGGGCCAAAAATGTGTGTCTGTGTGTGTGTGTGTGTACTCTGAATGTCTGTCCCCCCCTATCAATTCGAACACGGTGAAACCGATTTGAACGAAACTTGTACAGAGGTAGCGCTAGCAATGGGCACTCCAGTGCCATGTTTTATATCGCCGCCATCTTGACAAAAACGCAATGGAAGCCACCAAAATGTTAAAGTCTTGATTCAAATTACGACCAATCTAATCAAATGATCTCTACCAAATTTTGCAACATTATATCTTTATGTATAAAACAAAATGTTTTGACCAAACTACAAGGTCATCAGCCCAATCATGTGCGGATGGCGGTCATGTATGTGTGCAAATCGGTTTACCCTATCTTTTCAAACACGGTGAAACCGAATTGAACGAAATTTGGTACATAGGTAGCACTTTTAAAGGGCACCTCAGTGTCATGTTTTATATCGCCACCATCTTGACGGAAACGTAATGGTGGCCACCCACATGTAAAAAGCTAAAATCCAATTACGACCAACCTAATCATCTGATCTCTACCACATTTTGCAAAATCATACCTTTAAGTGAGAAGCGTTCTTTGACCAAGCTACAAGGCATCAGTCCAATAGTTTGCATATGGCGGCCATGTATGTGTACAAATCGATTCCCCTTTCAATTCACACACGGTAAAACCGAATTGAACGAAATTTGGTTCAGAGGAAGCACTAGCAAAGGGCACCTCAGTGTCATGTTTTATATCGCCGCCATTTTGAAGGAAACGTAATGGTGGCCACCCAAATATTAAAAGCTTAAATCAAATTACGACCAACCTAATCATTTGATCTCTACTAAATTTTGCAACAACATACCTTTTTGTGCGAAGCATCTTTTGACTGAACTACAAGGTCTTCAGCCCAATAGTTGGCAGATAGCGGCCATGTATGTGTGCAAATCGATTCCCCATATCAATTCTAACACGGTGAAACCGAATTGAATGTTTTTTTTTTTACAGTGGTAGCACTAGCAAAGGGCACCTCATATTCATGTTTAATATCCGTATAGCACGTTGTATTTCAACAAGCTACTGCAACCAACATTCAATTATACTCCTTGAAAAGGACAAAGAGTTATAACAATACCCATGCTTTTAGGAGAAAGTAGGCTATATGTTCTTTACTGAACATCTTGTTCTTACATTCTATTGCTTACATAATTACATAATGTAATTCAAAATAAGTCTATAAAAATAACATGGAAAACTATATTGACACATACTCCATTACGCTGTCACAATCTCTGATGAATTAATCGGGAGTAGTGTCCACCTTCCCAGACCTTGGTTGCCTCTGAAATTGGAGAAAAACACAACTTATTTTTAAAGAAATACAAGAGAGCAGATTTATCAAGTTTGAAACTGTTTGTCTGATAGTCGCGGGAGGTGTGTGACTCAAATTGATGTGAGGAATATTCTCGTATTAACTTAGAGCATGTGTTCAACTCTTGAATAATGTGGAAATTAGTTCTGGTTTGTTGTCTAATTAATGATTAAATAATAATAATGTTATTGGTTTTACGTCCCTTTTAACTAAAGCGGCTTTTAGAGGCGCCGGGGTGCCGGAATTTTGCCCCGAAGGGGATCTTGAACGTGCGAGTAAATCTACTGAGACGGCTCCCTCGCATTTGCGAATTGGTACTTTATTCCTGTTAGATTTAAGTGCCCCCACCCCCAGGGGCTCACAAATAGTGGGACATGGGTTGGCGACCACGGGACCGCAGGTGAGTCAGGCATTGCTTCCTAGGGCGTGCAATGGGTGAGGTGAAGCAGTGCTAGCGAGAAATTTACTCGTGCTGGCGAGGCGCAGCCCTATCCCGCCCATTTCTGAGGAGTGCGGCACGACAGCACACTAGCACTGCAGCGCTTAAGGCGGCTACACACGTTACGATATAACTGTGCGATTTAACTGCAACGATGAACTGCGCAGTTAAACTGAAAGCCCTATACCATCCACACGGCACAGATAACTGCGTCGATCAACAGAGTTCTCATCAGACATTCAAGGCAACATGTCATCGACATACTAGCGGTGTTGGGCCTATGTTTGTGTACAATGAAAAAGCAAAAGAAGACACTCAGTGTCTACAGAGAAAGCAATATTCACACGTAAATTTATTAAATGAGTTACGCTTCGTACTGAAAGATTGGCACAATTATTTACGAATGGATGAGGGGACTACCTAGATCTTCTATCATTGGTTACTCCGTTTATAAAGAAAGAGGATACTGTGATGAGACAAACTATAACTCCTCATGAGAGATTGTCTGCTACCTTACGCTATTTAGCCACAGGTCGGTCAATACGAAGATCTGAAATACTCTACAAGAATATCGCCACAAGCTCTAAGTTATATTATTCCTGAAACCTGTAATGCATTGTATCAAACTTTACGATGCGAATATTTGAAGGTAAGACATAAATACATTTCTTTAAATTCAGAAATATATTTTTAATTCTTAAAGAAACAAATACAAAATAGGCTACAAAAATATACTTGGAACCCGTGTGAACAGGACTCACTTGCAATTAGGCTACACACATAGAAACATGATATGAAAATCTTCAATAATAATAATAATCATAAACATATTTGTGACAAATGATTCATTCACTTGTACATTCGTGTCATTGATAATTTCTTCACTCGTCACTAAATGTACTCACATAGGAAGCAGCTGAATTTTCAGAAGGCTGAGGTTGAAATTGGCATTGTGAGGTTGACTGGAGTGGCTGGAATTGAGTTAGAACTTGTGTCTGTGGTGTGTATTGAGTTTGCATTTGGGTATATGGCTGAGAGTGATGAGACGAGAAACTAGTGTTCATAAAATCAGAGCTTCTCACGGAGTGTGAGGCAGTTAAGCAGTCCATTTCAGCCAAGTATAAAGTTTCGTTTATGATTTTCTCCGCGAATATTCTTTGCTGTTTAGGTAACTCTCTTAATTTTATACTTATATGTTTGCCAAAGATATCGAAACGATCTTCAATTTTAGGGCGCTTAAAATGATCGTTTACAGTTTTGAGTACCTCGTCGGTCAATGTATTCGACCTTTTTATAGGTCTGGGTCGACGAGTTGGTGTCGTTTTATTTCGTTCGTCTTCAGATTGGATATTGCTGCGTTGTTGTGGCAGGTCTGGGTCGGCGTTGCTGGATCGTTGTGGCAGGTCTGGGTCAGTGTTGCTGGATTGTGGTGACTTGTGCTGTGTTTAAGTTGGCAACTCCTGTAAAGTGATTCATTATTAGAGATGTCGTATGTGCAATATACAATCTATTTATACTTGTGTTTCAGTTGCCACGTACAGAAGAGGAATGGAAAACAATATCGAATGAATTTGAATTCAAATGGAACTTTCCGCACTGTCTGGGAGCTCTGGACGGTAAACACATAGATATCATACCTCCGAGAAATAGTGGTTCAATTTTTTATAATTACAAGGAGAAGTTTAGCATGGTACTGATGGCCATCGTTGATGCAAGATATAGATTTATTTTGTGCGATTTTGGAACAAACGGAAGGGTTTCCGATGGAGGTGTTTTCCGGAATACAAAATTCTATGAAAAGCTAGACAATGACGCGTTACATACTCCTTTGGAATAAAAGGGGAATAATAGTTTTCGAATACTCTCCTGTGTATTCGTTGCAGATGACGATTTTCCTTTGAGAAAAGACATTATGAAACTATTTAGACAAGGTGATTTGGGAAGTAAGATGAAGAAAGTTTATAATTACCGAACGTCAAGAGCACGTCGAATAGTTGAAGATGGGTTTGGCATACGTGCAGCTAGATTCAGAATTTTTAAGGCTCAAATAAATCCAGAACCAACAAGTATTGAATCAGTAATAATGGCAAGCTGCGCTTTGCACAATTACCTAATGGCATTTTTTGCCTAATTATGCCCCAACAGAATGTTTCGACCGTGAACATTTAGAAGAAGTATGGTGACAGTGGCTCTTACAACAACAGATTCAACAATGGAGCCTTTACGAAGAACTCACCTATGCGATTCCCCCAGAACGGCAAAAGAAATACGAGATTAATTCATTAATTCAAGACAATTTCATACAGTGATTGATCTCCATGAACATTCAGTGTTGTTACACAAAGTTGCATCGCCAGGTAGCTCTAACTAGCAAGGAAATTCTCATAAATGAATTATATATTATATAGAAATTAAACTAATAAATACTTTATATGTGTGTCAAATAATGGCTTACCTCATTTTCATCCTCGCTCATGTTAGATGTAGAAGTTCTTGGAGTCTCTTGTTCATACAAGAAGTCCAATAGATGAAAGTACCACAAACGCTGAGTGTATATCTCGTCAGCACCTGACCCCATTATTTTAGATTGTTTAATTTTGTATAACTCCTTTTTTGTAGGTACTTCTAAGATTATTAATCTTTTTGATTACTACTTCTCTGTTGGCTTTGCAGTCAATGGATTTATATTTCTCAATCAACTTATTGTAGGTGGCGTCTTTTCTGTTCCGATCGTGATAATATTTAGATTTCATCTGCCAGAGAAAAGATTCATTTCTGTAGCATTCAATGAAAGCTTCCAAGTGCTCACAATATCCGATATCTTCCTGAGTCATGTTGCAATAAATTGTAGCACGCACTATCGCAACGAGTGACTCACTTGAACCAACAAAAGTTGGGATACACTATCGCTCATTTGTAACGAACTATAACAAGCCCGATGACATGATCTTAGCTATTAGATGGGCATTTATCGCCGCCATGTTTTGTCTACATAAATAAGGTATATTGCTTGAACTGAGCAATCGGCAGTTGGCACCGTCCACACGTTACGATAAAACTGTGCAAACTCAATCGACACAGTTTTATCGGTTAGAAAATGCAACTTGCTCCGATAAACTGTGCAAGCCGAAATAACTGCAACGATTTATCCTCCACACGTGAGATAAATCTCCGCAGTTCGGTCGGTGCAGTTAAATCGCACAGTTTTATCGTAACGTGTGTAGCCGCCTTTAGTCGCACAAGCACTGTCCATTTGACCGGGTACTGCAGTACGTTTAGTGCTGAGTGCAGAGCCTGGACACTAGGCGCACTAGAGCCATTTTGTCATATGCGTGGGGTCTGCCGTGCTCATGATGTCTTGTGCATGGAGAGGACAAAATTACCATAGTTGGAGAGTCACATATTAAAGAAACACCGATTACGTATAAAACATGGTATTTGGACGTACATGAACCAGATCTGCAACAATTATACAGAAATTTGCATACTTTTTGGGTGATGCAGCAGGTGCAGCGAGATACAGTATAATAATCCTAAAAACGGAATCGAACATATTGGTAATCATGCATCATGGAATCAGGAGCGTTAAAATACATTTTTTAATTTGTTGACATAATGTCACAAACCAGCCGAGGTAGCTACACACATTAACGTACATGTGACTACTCCGAACTCGAAAGACCACATGCAGCCACTCCATACCTTAGCTCATTAATTTCATTTGTCATTAACTCCTGTCATGAGAAGGGCATCTATCCGTAATATCATTCCCACAAGGAAACTGCCTCACCACGTACCCTACCCCATAGCAACCAGAATAATTATGGGTAGAACCAAAAGAAACTACATTATAGCTGTACTTCAATAAAAGATCCTGAATTCACCAACTGACTAGATTGATGCTGTTCAGGGATATGTGATTTCGAGAAACATGCGTTAGTAAGTTTATCGGGATTTTATAATGAACAATATTCCGTCGCAACCTAAAGTAATTTATGTCTTTTATTCTTATTTTCAACATCGCCTGAAACAGTACCGTACCTCATGGAATTTACCTACACACGAGATATACGGCATAAAAGCAAGTTGACATGAAATCCCTTCAATCTTTTGAAGTTTTAGGACAATTTTCTTTATTTCAACAGTATGGAGACCAAGAGTGCTATTCATTGTAAAACAATTTTTCTCTGAAAATTACAAAATACAGTATTTTGTCTGTCTTTCTACCAGCTTGTCGGTATTTCGTCGGTGGAGTGCCTAAAACTGTTTTTTTTTGTTAGTTTTTGGAACTATTCGGCTTTAGGGTTATGGCATGCGAACCGTCTCCCTCTTTTACCAGGGGCTATGTAATGTCAAAAATTTCGAAGAAATGTGTAGCCTACTGTAATAGTTCGTGCAGTGTAGACATTTAATGGTATCGTGCAATCGATTGCGCTGACAATGAAAGAGACCACCTTGTGGTGTAGCGGCTAATATTCTTGGCTGTCGCCCCAGTGGTCCGGGTTTTATTCCCTGCCCTGCCAAGAAATTTAATTCCGGTTTGAGGTACTGAATTGGTATCGATGATATGTACAGTAAGTCATCCAAGCGGTGTTCATTTCGAGGACTCGCACCATGCCAATGAGCTACACGAATTTCCATTTTTATACATTCTTATTCTGCAATTCGAAAATTGATATGGGAACTCGGAGACCAATTCTCTGCGTAGAGTTGTTAGAATAACTTCTGTAAAATATTCTCCAAGGCCAATGCTACAAGTAGCCCTCGTGAGTTATTCCAATTGCATATTCATTGTAATCCACATACCGTATTTAAGACATTTGATTTTCATTGCATTCTAAGTTCTGGCCATAGGAAAAACTCGAAGCTAATTTCGCAATTTTCAGTGAATGAACTTCCAAAGTATAGTAATCATCATGTAGGGAGACTGTGCCGCATATATACAGAGAGCGCAAGAAATGGCTGAAGCATGGTGACTGTCAAATGAGTAATTTGTGTTCGTACAAAGAAGGAGGTTGTCAGGACCGTGATGATTATGAAGATGTTCATAACGATGAAGACGGTGATTTACTAGTTAAGGAACCAAGGGGATATAAATAGCCGACACTTAAGTCTGAAGCGAATCAATGGAAAACACAAAATGAACTTGCAGGTTGATTGCGAAAGTCCAGAAACTATCTGATCACCATATTTTATGGACAACGACTAATCCAGAAGTAGACATGAAAGGGAGTAGTTTAGCACAAATAGGTAGAAGCAAAGGTGTCGCTTGTGTGAGTCCTCCATGGGTAGCCAGGACTCTGTTTGCTGCATACACTTCGGAGTGCCTGAAAGCCTACCTCGCGTTCAAAAACCATAAATTTATTAAGAACGGGATTCAATACAAACGTTAGGAATCACCTAAATAGATCTAAGATGCAGCTGTAACATTTCTGAAATGTTACGCGATCCAAGTATTCATGTATTCCTCGTGTTAGAAGCAAAAATGCAATGGACATACTTGTTATTGGCCATACGAAGGACACAAGGTTTATGCTGGACCCCAACATCGGATGTGAAGTAACCATCGGCGTAACAAGACAGGTCGTTTAGAGCAAACGATAGGCTTCAAAGAGTAGTGAAAGCTTGTGGTATGTTTCGAATAAGCGAGAGGAACAACATCAATTTTTTTTAATAATTTATCAACTCTGCCTAAGTATAAATGACCAAATTTTGCTATTGATGAATCCAGTGGCGGCTCGTGAATTTTACCTAGGGGGAACTCAACCGTTTAAGATGTAAACCGTTTTTGTGATGTTTTTCCAGTAATTGACAGAGATGATTTCATACATGAATTGTGCTTTTTCTTCTCACATATTTTTGTAGCTTGATTTCCTTATTTCGTTTGGACTAGGCACTACTCTTTTTAAGGAAATAACAAAGGTATTAAAAATGCTTCCAGTCACTGGAAAAAGAAGAAAACCGGACCCAGCTCAGGAATCCATCAGGGTCACTAATTCCCAAGCTCACTAGTCATTAGCCCTTGGGGGCCGATAACCTAGATGTTTGGCCCCTTAACATCAATTAATATTATTATCTCACAACATTAGCCCTTGAGGGTGTATCCCCACCACAAGGGTTCACAACTAGGCCTAGTGGGACTTGGGTTGGAGACCATTGGACTCCAGCCGAGGCGGTTATTATTTCCACTTGTGCCGGGCTCTTCTCTGTCATCTACCTGTCGAACTCCATTAGTCAACTCTTGTTCTCTTCCAACCCTGATAGCATTAGAGCATCCAAAGTCTAGGGGGCATTCATTTTCCTGCCATAACTGACCCTTATATTATCTATCCTGATATCCTCATTCTTCGAGGGGTCAGCCCTATTCTTTCAGTTTCATAACTTCTAATGCCTTCTACACAAGGCCCTAAAGGAGGCAGGGTGTGTGAAGCTCCACCACACGTAATGCACCCTGGATAGGCTTATACTTTCAAGAGCTCAGCTTTTGAGCTCGGGAGTTGGCGACCGTGATGTGTTCCAGAGCGAGACCCATTTTCCCCTTTTTGCATTGACTTTGGGTTGGACCCTTTCTTCTTGCCCTTTTCTGCCTACCTTTAATGGCTCTAGTAGTTTCCAAGTACCTCAATACTCATTCTTCGAATATTGATTCTTGTTTTAAGGGGATGCACAGCAAGGTCATCTGCCCTTCGAAAATAGAGGGCATTTCTTTTCCGTCATTTATTTCCCTTATTTGTTCTTTCTTTTATTATTGTCGTTTTCTTCTTCTAGTACATAAGTTAGTTGTAAATCAGTAATTAGTGAAGCCTAGCTGTAGATTTCATTTCATCATAATTTCTCACCATCACCTAAACCACTAAGGGTAGATGACCTAGGTATTTCACCCCTTTAAACAACAATTATCTCCATCATTAAAGGTGTATCGATATCTAAGGTGCACCGTGCATGGTGGGACAACATACATCCTACCTACTTTAGGGTCTCTTAGAGAAGGCAGAAAATAGGACAAAATGAGGTCTGATCCTAAAAAATTAGGGTATCAGGAAAGAAAAAGACAAGAGCCAATTAAGGCAGGGGAATGAAAGACATCCCAGGCCTCCGATACCCTAATAACGTTGGGGTAAGAGTTGACATGAAAGATATAAGAGAGGAGCTCAGCTCAAGGAAACTCAGCTGGGGTCCCATAGTTGCCAACCCATATCCCACTAGTTGTAACCAATTTGATAATAACTTATGTGATTTGAAGCTCTCAGGAAGAAAATGAAGACTACACGCAACAGAGCGATCAGAAGGTAACCATTTGCTTCCTCTCTGGGTCACCTTCTCTGGAAATTCCACGTAACCACTTCTCACGCAATGAATTATCCGATTATATCTCATGAAATGAGATTCCCCGGTATTCTAACTTGCCCAGTTCTGATTTTCAAAAGGGCACGCAGCAGTACAACATTATAAAATCATTCAGAACACATTCCAACTTCGCCATTAACATCAATACAAAACTTATGTCTGCCACAGTGGCTTGGTGCTGCTTCCTAGCGCATTTATTTGGAAACGAGGTTGTACGCATAAATCGTTGAATGGGCAGGCAGTTTAAAGCTCCTTGGACATGAGGGAAGCTATCCAGTGGCTGCATCAGACTCAATCTGACTGAGTCCAAACACTTCGTGACGTAGCGCGTGAGGGGTTGGAGAGGGGATAACTGTAGGTATTCGTTGTCATGGCAACGTAAATTACAAAGCGGGCGACTTTTGATGCGTCCTCATGAGTATCCGGTGCGCTCTACCGACGAGGAGAGGAACTACACACATTTTTGTCACGATGGCAAAACATTAGGTGCGAGGAGAGAGATCATTGTGGCTGATGAGGAGGGAGGAGGGTGGGAGGGTGGCGTCCTTGAGTACAATATCACCGGCCGCCTCTGGATGAATCCATTCAATTTTTGAGAATTCATCTACAATGTACTCGGGAACAGTATGAAACGTAATCAATTGGTACCCAAAAACATTTTATTGCTTAACATACAGTAATAATATGAAGAGAAGGGAAGAACTGCTTAAAAAAAAAAAAAACAACCCTGCCAGGACAGGCTGGCCATGCGCGCCTGAACTGACGAGTTCCAGCTTGACGGTGTAACAGTGTGAGCCTGGGTCGTGAGGCACTAAAAGCACTTGCCTGGCTAACAGGGTACCACATCACACCAGACACAGCTCGCTCGCACACGTAGCTAGCGGCAGGTGGGGAGAGGACCAAGGAGATCACGTCAAGCGCTTGTGGCTTTCTTCTTATTAGAGCATCCAGCGTTTAGAAAAGACTGTGGGTCTTATGGGCTTTTACTTTTAACGGAAATCCCCCCTACACTGGTTTTGTTGTCTCACCTTTTATCACGAAGGAACTCTGAACATATTATATTTTTCGTCATTCGTCATAATAGCTTCATACAATTATCTGCCAACTGATTACCTTTGTTATTGCGTACAAGTAACGCTTATATTACGTCTTAGTAATTTAAAAATTTTCGAGGTTAGCACGCTGGAAAGAAGAGGCTCGTCCTGTGCTGCATGCTCGCCCGGAGTGGTGCACGTGCTCAGTTCCGCCGACAACATAAGTTCTGAAGCACTATCCGTCATTGGTGTTACTGTTGTGTGTCTGTTTTATTTTCTGTTCGATCGAATCATGGCTGCCGACAGTTGGGTTCCAACCCACTATCTCCCGAATGCAAGCTCACAGATGCGCGCCCCTAACCGCACGGCTAACTCACTATTATTAATCTAAACAAAACAACAAGAATAAAATTGAAAGAAACTAAATTACAGCCTAACTTTTTTTAACGTATGGCTTTTAGTGCCGGGAGTGTCCGAGGACATGTTCGGCTCGCCAGTTTTGTAGCTGCTTCGAGACGGACACCCAATGGGTGAGCTACAAGTACCGTTGGGGAGGAAAGTTGGAATGTAAGGACGAGGAGTTGGAAGGTAGCGGCTGTGGCCTATAGGTAGGGACCAACCCCGGCATTTGCCTGGAAGGAAGATGGGAAACCACAGAAGACCATCTTCAAGGTTGCCGGCGGGGGGATTCGAACCTCCTCGCCTCCCGGATGTGAGCGACTGCCAGCAGTCATGCCGTAACGACCACGGCTAACTCACCCGGTACAGCCTAACTAATAACTAAAGAGGTGATGATCAACAGTATTGCTGACATAAAAATTGTTAACATCATCTGCATACATCCGAGAAGGAAGGAAGGGTTGTGCTCTTGACATCTGTCAATCGGTAATGCGTCATATCACAACGAAATGAATGTCGTTATTGGTTATCTTCGCATACAGTATCCTTAATACTGGCCCAATCCGTTAACACCTGCAAAACTGCTCCTCCCTGGGCGTGTTCTATTTCAGGTAGCTGCTGGGGTAGTGGTTGTCTCGCTAACTTATGAAAGCGCAGTACTCGAAGCGGGTGAACATAACGTACGACGTCAGCGCTACCTCTGCCTAGAGTTAGCAACACTGTCGCCATAAGGCTCCACAGTCTTTTCTAAACGCTGGATGCTTTATAGGCTGTCCGTAAGAGTGCAGCAGGATAGAACATACTACACGCACTAGCTACGCAGGGCCCTGTAATGCTTCCACTTACTTGTGTCGGGCTCCTCTCCGTCATCTTTCCTTTCGAACTACATTTTTCAATTTGTTCTCTTCCGACCCCGACGGTATGGGGAAATCCGAGGCCTAGGGAGTCTTCTATTTTCCTCCCTCGGCCCTTGTCTTTTCTATCCTGATACCCTGATCCTTCGAGGGGTCAGACCTCTTCTTTCCTTATCATGGTATCTCCTGCCTTCTGTTCAAGGCCCTAAAAGAGGCAGTGTGTGTGTAGTTCCACTACGTTTGGTGCGTTGCACCCAGTATAGTGCTACACCCTGAAGGGCTCACAGCTGGTGAACTCGGGATTTATTGACCCTGAGGGTTTTCTGAGCTGGGTCCGTTTTACCCCTTTTTCCATTGACTTTGGGGCGGATCCTCTCCTCACTCCCTTTCCTATCTGCCTTTCGTGGCTCTTATTCTTTCCATGTCCCTCAGTCCTCATTCTTGGAGGGTCAAGGGCATTTCCTTGTCTTTAATTTCCGTTATTCCTCCTTTTTTGATATTTTCTTCCTCTAGCCTGTAAGTTATTTCTATTCTTTCATTTATTTCATCATCAGATTTAAGTACTATAGTTTCATTCATACTTGTATTCGTGTTATAATGCGGTTAGATGGAAGAGAAGGCCTGATGGCCCTAATCTTGACAAACAAAATACATCTACTAAAAGCTAATGTAATCGACAGACAACACTCTTGTCACTCATTGATAACACTTGTTAATTAGCCAAAACCTGTTCTACTGTCCAGTCAATAGCCATCAGAGTTAAAACACTGAAAGCCGTATTGGTCGCTTCGCTACGCTTCATAATCAGATCTATGATATACGGCTAGGACATGCAGACTGCTGCACTGTATATTTCTTCGAAATTTCATTTCCTGTCCTCATTTCATAATATTAATACTAGATCTGGCTCTTCTCTCGCTATTCCCGCTAACCACTCTTCTAAGTACAATAAATCCTTCGTTGTGACTGGGTCGCGACTTTGGAATACACTCCCAGCTGACGCAAGGAAATGCAAGACCTATACAAAATTTAAGTCTGCTTGTAGAGATTTCCTTTTGAACACCGCTGACTGTTTCGTGTGACTGGTGATGTATGATAGACAACATGATTGAGCCCTTATGGTATAGAAATAACTTTTACTAGATCTAACACTATCACTTATTATTATTATTATTATTATTATTATTATTATTATTATTATTATTATTATTACGAGTATTATTATTATTTTTATTGGTTCACGTAACTGTTTTATATGTTTCTTTGTTTGATGTGCATTGCTATCTTTATTTTTTATGTCCTGTATTATTCTAACTTAATTTCTAGTTTACGTATCTTATTCAATGGTAGTATTTGTGTATTTTATTATAACTATGTGGTTAAGTGTAAGAGAGGGCCACGAGCCCCAACTTCGCCACTGCAAAAGACATAAATAAATAAATAAATAAATAAATAAATGTGGAGCAACGCGTAGTACAGAGCAGCAGGGGGCTAACCGTAGCACTAAGCGGGTCCTGTTAGCCGACGCTCGTGCACGGCCACAGATACCGGCGTTTAGCTCTGCTCTTGACCTGGAGCATGCCGAATACTTCACTATTTGAGAACAGTGACGCACGTGACAGTAGGTTCTCACAATCAAGACACAGACACGCTCAGCGTGACAAATGTTCTACGCTGTATTAGAATATCGGGGGAGAGGATGGGGATGTGCAGAGCTAACTGCCAGTAGTTGTACCTATAATCATCTCCGGGAAATTACAAATACTTTACTATATTGAAATGTTGTTTCCAGGGCCGGATTTACCCAAAGTTTCGCTATAGGCACCTCTCCATTGAGCGCCCCTCCTCACTTGAGCACCATCTCCCCCCCCCCCCCCCGATTTTTAGCCTACTTTTCACATTTTGCAAAAATGAGGAAAAAGTAGACTTATGAGATCGGGCAAATGTCTGTCTGTCTGTCTGTCTGTCTGTCTGTCTGGCTGGCTGGCTGTGTGTGTGTCCCCCCTATCAACTCCTAAACGGCTGCATCAATCGAAACAAAATTCGCTAGGAGTAAAGATCTACACCTGAATATCTCAAGGCCATATTTGAAAATGATGTCAGTGCTACCAACTGCTAAAAAATCGCAATTGAAATTTGAGCTCCATGTTGGATATCTTGGAAAGTATGAATGGGAGCTATTTCAAAATTGGCACACGTACAGATCATAATATTTCAGTTTAATTTCCAGGAGGCCAAACATGGCAGTGTTGCCAAAATGATTATAAGCCTCCTGATAGGTCCAATTTTTAAATGCATATAACTTCTACACTATCAATTGGATTTCAACCAAATTTCGTATGTTGTATGTGTACATAACCAGATATGACTGAGCGTATTCTTAAGACCTACCAGGGCTGCCAACTGTTAATAAATGCTCCTAATTTATTTTATCCAAATACCAATATATCAGAAAGTATGCAAGACGACAGCTTTAAACTATGCACACGTATAGTACCTGACATTATATATTAATTTGGAGTAACTTATATACGTCAGTGCTACCAACATGATTCTAAGCCTGCTGATAGGTCCAACTTTAAATACATGCAACTTCCATACTATCATTTGGATTTCAACCAAATTTCGTACGTGTTATGTGTACCATAACAGATATGACTATGCGTATTCTAAGGAGCAACCAGGGCTGCCAACTGTTAATATGTGCTGTCCCTATTTTTGTTACCCTAATATCTATATATCAGAAAGTATGCAAGGCAATAGCTCTAAAATTTGCACACGTATAGTACCTGGCATTCTAGACGAATTTGGAGTAACTAATATACGTCAGTGCTGCCAACATGATTCTAAGCCTGCTGATAGGTCCAATTTTAAAATGCATGTAACTTCTATACTAACTAATGGATTTCATTCAAAATTGGCACAACAATAGATCATATAATTTCAGATTATTTCTGACCAATACATGCATGACATTGTTGCCAACATGATTTTACGCGCGCTGTTAGATCCAATGTTTAACTGCATGTAACGTCCATGCGATTCATTGGACTTAGCCAAATTTTGTATTTTGTACCTTAAGAGATGGAACTAAGAATATATTCAGTCATCAGAGCTGCCAACTGTAGTGCTCTATTAGGATACATTATGCCAGGTATACAGTATTTCGAACTAATTGGAAATTTCGATATTAGCAACTTAATTTCGTCATTATTCTAGATAGGTTCATATTCTGTAGAATAATCATTGGCATGAAAAGTAGGCTGTATAGTTCTTAACGGAACTTCTTGTTATGATAAGGCATAGCCACTCGCATGAGGTAAGGTTCGGAAAAAAGGAATGAACAGATCTATGGCTGACAGCATAATTTTATGCTTGAATTTTTACGCAGGGAAAACATAGTCAATTCAATAAAATTAAAAAAAACAGCTTGGAGTAAAACTACATGAAACAGTTCAACTTTTATGCAACAAAAACACTTTATGAATACCCTTTCCAAAAATAATGTCTAGCCTTAATTCATACAACAACAAGAAGTTCCGTGAAGAACTATACAGCCTACTTTTCATGCCAATGATTATTTTACAGAATATGAACCTATCTAGAATAATGACGAAATTAAGTTGCTAATATCGAAATTTCCAATTAGTTCGAAATACTGTATACCTGGCATAATGTATCCTAATAGAGCACTACAGTTGGCAGCCCTGATGACTGAATATATTCTTAGTTCCGTCTCTTAAGGTACAAAATACAAAATTTGGTTGAAGTCCAATGAATAGCATGGACGTTACATGCAGTTAAACATTGGATCTAACAGCGCGCGTAAAATCATGTTGGCAACAATGTCATGCATGTATTGGTCAGAAATAATCTGAAATAATATGATCTATTGTTGTGCCAATTTTGAATGAAATCCATTAGTTAGTATAGAAGTTACATGCATTTTAAAATTGGACCTATCAGCAGGCTTAGAATCATGTTGGCAGCACTGACGTGTATTAGTTACTCCAAATTCGTCTAGAATGCCAGGTACTATACGTGTGCAAAGTTTAGAGCTATTGGCTTGCATACTTTCTGATATATTGATATTAGGGTAACAAAAATAGGGACAGCACATATTAACAGTTGGCAGCACTGGTTGCTCCTTAGAATACGCATAGTCATATCTGTTATGGTACACATAGCACATACGAAATTTGGTTGAAATCCAAATGATAGTATGGAAGTTACATGTATTTAAAGTTGGACCTGTCAGCAGGCTTAGAATCATGTTGGTAGCACTGACGTATATAAGTTACTCCAAATTAATATAGAATGTCAGGGACTATACGTGTGCATAGTTTAAAGCTGTCGGCTTGCATACTTTATGATATATTGGTATTTGGATAAAATAAATTAGGAGCATTTATTAACAGTTGGCAGCCCTGGTAGGTCTGAAGAATACGCTCTGTCATATCTGGTTATGTACACATACAACATACGAAATTTGGTTGAATTCCAATTGATAGTATAGAAGTTATATGCATTTAAAAATTGGACCTATCAGGAGGCTTATAATCATTTTGGCAACACTGCCATGTTTAGCCTCCTGGAAATTAAACTGAAATATTATGATCTGTACGTGTGCCAATTTTGAAATAGCTCCCATTCATACTTTCCAAGATATCCAACATGGAGCTCAAATTTCAATTGCGATTTTTAGCAGTTGGTAGCACTGACATCATTTTCAAATATGGCCGTGAGATATTCAGGTATAGATCTTTACTCCCACCTAATTTTGTTTCGATTGCTACAGCCGTTTAGGAGTTGATGGGGGGGGGGGGGGACACACACACAGCCAGACAGACAGACAGACAGAAGGACGGACGGACGGACGGACTGACTGACTGACTGACTGACTGACTGACTGACTGACTGACTGACTGACTTACTTACTTACTTACTTACTTACTTACTTACTTACTTACTTACTTACTTACTTACTTACCTTCATTCATTCATTCATTTGCTTTCCTCATTTTTGCAAAATGTGAAAAGTAGGCTAAAAATGAAGAGTAGCTTCAAAAATTAAAACATAATTTACTGCAGTAACTGAATGAAGTGCGGTAGCATGAAATACACACATCAAAAAAAGTTTTGCATCACCTCGGTTCCAAGAGTTCCGGAACCGTTAAATACAAAGGGAATAGAGATCAACACAAACAACATTTCAGCTCGTTTTATTGCTCATGAGACCCACACATTGCATGTTGTACCATCATACAGCTAGACTTTCAGCATTTGTGGTCCAGATTGCAGTACACACCACTACCTCTAATACCCAGTAGCACGTCCTCTTGCATTGATGCATGCCTGTATTCGCCGTGGCATACTATCCACAAGTTCATCAAGACACTGTTGGTCCAAATTGTCCCACTCCTCAACGACAATTCGGCGTAAATCTCTCAGAGTTGGTGGGTCAAGACGTCCATAAACAGCCCTTTTCAACATATCCCAGGCATGTTCGATAGGGTTCATGTCTGGCGAACATGCTGGCCACTGTAGTCGAGCGATGTCGTTATCTTGAAGGAACGCATTCACAAGATGTGCACGATGAGGTCGAGAATTGTCGTCCATGAAGACAAATGCCTCTCCAATATTCTGCCGATATGGTTGCACTATGGGTCGGAGGATGTCATTCAGGTATCGTAAAGCCGTTTCGGAGCCTTCCATGACCACCAGTGGCGTACGTCGGCCCCACATAATGCCACCCCAAAACATCAGGGAACCACCACCTTGCTGCACTCGCTGGACAGTGTGTCTAAGACGTTCAGCCTGACCAGGGTGCCTCCAAACACGTCTCCGACGATTGTCTGGTTGAAGGCATATGCGACACTCATCGGTGAAGAGAACGTGATGCCAATTCCGTGGGGTCCATTCAGCATGTTGTTGGGCCCATCTGTACCGCGCTGCATGGTGTCGGGGTTGCAAAGCTGGACCTCGCCATGGACGTCGGGAGTGAAGTTGCGCATCATGCAGCCTATTGCGCACAGTTTGAGTTGAAACACGACGTCCTGTGGCTGAACGAAACGCATTATTCAACATGGTGGCATTGCTGTCAGGGTTCCTCCGAGCGGCAATCCGTAAGTAGCGGTCATCCACTACAGTAGTAGCCCTTGGGCGGCCTGAGCGAGGCCTGTCATCGACAGTTCCTGTATCTCTGTACCTCCTCCATGTCCGAACAACATCGCTTTGGTTCACTCTGAGACGCCTGGAAACTTCCCTTGTTGAGAGCCCTTCTTGACACAAAGTAACAATGCGGACGCGATCGAACTGCGGTATTGACCTTCTAGGCATGGTAGAACTACAGACAACATGAGCAGCGTACCTTCGTCCTGGTGGAATGACTGGAACTGATCGGCTGTCGTACCCCCTCCGTCTAATAGGCCCTGCTCATGCATGGTTGTTTACATCTTTGAGCAGTTTTAGTGACATCTATGAACAGTCAAAGGGACTGTATCTTGGATACAATATACACAGTCAACGTCTATATGCCGGAGATCTGGGAACCGAGGTGATGCAAAACTTTTTTTGATGTGTGTATATTTAAAAACATAGTAGATCACACACTAATTTTAAGACGCATGAAGAGCAGTGGTACGAACGACATTTTAAATTGAACAAATCGCCTCTAAAATACAAATAAGGCCAACTGGTCTGCATATCTTCCTGCAATATCTTTTAGAGAAATTAAAGTGCAGATTAAAAACATGAATGAAAACATAACGGGGCCTGCCTCAAGCACAACGAGAACTACTTCAAAAGTTTCCTTCTTGCCTTCTTTTCGGCAAATTCATTAATTATGGCACCGCAGTTCAAGTTTATCGTCATATCTTTTTCAATCGCTAGGAGTGCAATAGAGTTTAACCTTTCTTCTTTAGTGACTGACCGCAAATAGTTCTTGACGCGATTCAGTACCGAAAATGATCTTTCTCCAGAACAATTGGTCACTGGAATGGTGAGAAGTATCCGTAAAGCAATGTTTACGTTCGGGTACATATCGTGGTTTTTTTCTTCTCTTTAGGTCGTAGGAATATTGAACAATGCCGCTTAATTATTTGGCTTCTTTCTCATAGACATCGTCAGAGGCTGACTTACCTTTAAAATCTGCAATTTTTAAATGTACCTTTAAATGCAAGCACTCGTCAGCCAGTGCTCTTTCTAAGTCATCCACATACATTTCTGAGAGATCGTCAGCGAATTTTTTTATCATTGGTCCATCTAGGTCTAACAGGTTTTCTAGAAAATAAAATCTCTTATGGAGGACTTTGTAATCCTCACTTCGCCTCTTAAACTCAGCACTTAGTACATCCAGAATTACATAAAATACATTGACGCGAACATTTTCTGAGCCCTCTGACGGTACATATTCTCCTTGCTTTGTCTCATCATTCCTAGTCTTTCGTTCCGGTCTTCTCTTTAGGTCGTAGGAATATTGAACAATGCCGCTTAATTCTTTGGCTTCTTTCTCATAGACATCGAATTTATCTCTTAAACATTGCACATATTCCGCTAACGAAACGTAACATTCTACCACAGTGCTCAAATTAGTGCTAACTTTTTGGAGCTTCTGGCTGACAGTATTAAGCTAAATCTTTTTAGAATGGTACTCCAAAAAACAACTAGGAAAGCAGTTTATAATTGTAGGATATTGCTTAAGATGCCTTTGGCTTCACTTCGAGTGTTTGCCTTTTGATTTCTGTCTTCGTGAATACTCTTAAGAGCTGCCACGACGCCATACCAGCCTTCCCTCAGAGCATGACAAGCGTCATATCGTGCCGACCACCGAGTCACTGACGGACTTTTTAGTACGCGCGAGATAAAGTTCTTTAAAATTTTCCATCGGTAGGTCGAAGCAGTAAAAAAGTTGTACATTTCTTGAGCTGTTAAAAAATATCTTACAGATTCTGAACAAGATTCAGCGGCATGAGTTCCAACCAAATTTAGTGAATGGGGTGAGCATGGTGCATAGAGAGCTAAGGGATTCAAGGCCGCTATTCAAGCTTGCAACCCGGAATATTCGCCGGACATATTACTTGCGTTATCGTAAGATTAGCCTCGAATATCCTCCACTTTCAAATCCAGATCTTCCAACTTAGCCTTTACTGCATCAAAAAGCTGCTCTGACTTGTGCCCGATGCTCGCCATAAAACCTAGAAACCTTTCTTTTGGTTCACCATTGGCCGTAACATTTTGTTTGTCCGCTGAGGCAAATTTAAATTTTTGTTGCTTTCTCCCCCTAAGGTGTCATTTGAATTAAATGTAGGCCTAGAATTTTCATTCTCTTTTTCATCAATTTTGGATTGTTGGAGCTGAAAAGGAAAATCCCGTATTAATTAGAGCACTTCAAACATAGTAAATTTAAAAAGAACAACTTTTAATATACTCTGCAGGCACGGTACGGTTTCGAGACCAGCCTGAGTTTTTACGTATGTCACTTTGTGCAACAGTGTATCAAGGAATCGCCTATTGGGAAAGGCCTACTTTGCGTAAAGTAATTCGTGTACGGTAGCCTACCTCAAGTTGCTGAACTTCATCGCAGTCAATGTTGTGAACCGCAGAGCAAGAATTGTTATTGTTATCCGAATTTGTCGTTGGAGGTGTAGGATTCACACGCGCACTAAACATCTCATTTATTTTCCGACATTTTGATAGTGTAACCTCGGCTTTCTTATATCGTCTTCAGCTTTGCGGACACGGTTTTTGTAACCAGACAACTTTTTGCTGCCCATAGTTTAAAACATTTACTTGCAGATCACATCACAACACAACGCAAGCTCGAACTCGCACACAGCACTGGCAATGGGGGTGGGGCGCGGGGCACTTCGATGCTACTACAATGCAAGCAAACCCAGCTACAGCAACAACAGTGCGCGCAGCACAGCTCCGCTCGCCCGCCTCCCCGTCCCTCTCACACTTGTCGGGACGAAAGGGCGTCGAGCGGCATAACGAAGAGCGAAGTGGAAGGGCATGCGACAAAGACACGATATTATTTCTAAATGTCTCTGCTCATTTCTCAATATTTATTTTAGCATGTATACTGCTATAATCCTAACTTAGCACATTTAAAGCCCTAGCAAAGAGGGCGCCTGACGGCGGTGCCCTTCGGGGCGCCTCCAGTACAGATCATTGCCGGTTGCCTAAACGAAGGGGCGCCTTGCGGCGCCCCTTGGACTGCGGCGCCCCTAGGCACGTGCCTATTTTGCCTTACGGTAAATCCGGCCCTGGTTGTTTCTCCCCCTAATGCAACAATCGCCACCACCAACTTTGTATGGAACATATAGTCTATTGTTGAAAGTCAAGACTTGAGGCATATTTGCTCGTTTTACAACGCCTTTGTAAACCCAGTTATAGTCCATCTACTGTAAGTTTGCACTTTTTTGACAGCCAGGGTTGCCAACCTTCATAAGGAGAGACTCAATTTATAACCTGTAGTCCATCACAAATATATACACGTTTTAATCACATGTAAGATTTTTCAGGTTATTTTTTCGCTTGTCCTAGTAATTGTGAATATATTGACAACATATCCTGTCGACCAGACTGAAAAGTTGCATTATCAAACTGAACTACCACGTGCTCGTGGGATGGGCGTGTGGTTGGTAATGGACGCTTTATTGTGTTCATCCGCCTGAGAAAATAACGGGTTAATTATATTAAATAATAATAATTATAATTGATAATATTGCGCAAATTCGTCTGAAAGTAGTATTTCCATTTGAACGCGTGTTCACTTTTCAGATAAATATATAGTGGTTATCTTAAATGTTGAGTAAATAATAGCCTGAGATGTCTCCAGGTCGGACATCTTTGGTTTGATTATCGAGTCGGAAGCAGATACGGAATTTCTTGTTCAAGATATTTATTTTATTTCTCTCTTTTTGAAGGTAAAAGAAAAGGCATCAGAACTATTGATTTCCCCAAAGACATTGGCCTGGTGAATAATTTTCATATGACATGATTTGTGCCAAAAAGTAGGCCTAAAATATGAGTTGTTGTGTAGGGCCTAGGCGTAAAAGTTAACTTACATGGTGAAATGTTTCATACGTTTTATTTTAATATCAATTCAACAGGTCAAGTAATGCTCGTATCGTCTTAAGGACATCTTACACCATACCTTAGTAAGCATTTTCCTCGAGCTGTGAAATGATGGGCCTAAAATAATTCCACTCTCACATTTAAGTTATCAGCTACTGTGTCATAGCCAAGGTCTTGCTCATAGCGCGTCCAATGATGTAACATTCTGTCATAGAACGATTATTTGATAAATGTCACAAAGAAATACAAGTTTCCTTTTAAAAAGGGCAATGAATGATATTGCGAGATGAATGTAGGTCTAGGCAACTCATAACAGCTGTTGACACCTTGACGGAATACAGCGGCCATTGCTGGCTGCCATGTGGGTGATAGCTCATTAGCTGGAATGCACGTGGTAGACGCGGATTGATATGTTCTGTAGGAGTATCGTTCCCGTGAGAACTGTCAAAAAAGTGCAAACTTACAGTAGATGAACTATACAATGAAGATATTTAAAATTTTATATTTCATGCTTCCTTTTATCAAGCGTTTATTTTGAATATTCCCGCGACATAAACTTCAATCGAAGTCTGACTTTGGCTTAATACTAAGTTGCATGCAAGTAACTCCCGTTCTTTCGTGAAGGGGGAACATACATGATTATTCTCTTCTGCCCTACTGCAGTCATCCAGCAATGGAGGTTACCAGACAAGGTCAACACACACCCAACTACATGGGGCTGGTGATCCAGATATCCCAAGTCCCTCAAATGAGTTACCAACAACATATTGTCTGCTGTCATTTACTATAAATAACTCGGTGATATGAACTTAAACTTCCACAAAATATGAAAGAGATAATAATATGTTACTGGTTTATTTATATAGTTAAATTATCGGAATACACTTCCCATTTTAATGAAAACAGCAACTCTCATTTGCCATTCGCCATTATTGAAAATCATCTTTTCAGGGATAAAATGCACTTACGAATCGCGTATATGATTAGCGCCTGCGTACAACACGCAGGATGGTGAATTCAAGTACATCTTATCAACAGACGTTGATGATGTACAACAACTCGCGTGGCTGATGGGAAGGGTCGGGTCGGGTCGTAGTCAAGACGGCGCCTTAACGATAAACCAGGCAGTAGGCCGGAACGAGGCCGACTTGCGAACTGCCTCAAACTAGCTCGCCGGGGCGCGACCTGACCTCTGGTCACCTGGTGTTCCCACAATCTCCAATCTCTGAACACTATGCTATTTCTTTCTCCATTTTCATACACAGTCTATTCGACAAAGTAGACTAACGGGCTATAATACCATCGTGCGAAATGCCGTAGACCGTACGGATGACATACTTTCATTCATTCTGTCGCCGTGGATTACCCTCCTGGAAAACAGCCATGGAACACCCTGCCACGAAGGACACCATATCGAACGATCGAACAATAACCTGTCGTACTCGATCTTTCGCATGTCCACTCAAATATCACACACTATTGATAATTGTTCCAACCACCCCAGCTCACATAAATTAGCAGGGCTCAATTCGATGGTCCACAGAGCTTTATTTTCAGGGGGAACGTGGGGGTACGTGTACCCCTTAAACATTTGAAAAATGTTTAAAAAAAGAATATTGGTACATTTGTATCTAATCCGGAAAATATAACTTCCGATTTGAAATTTCATCGATCATCTGGCGTCAACGCGCTGTTCACAACAGCTGGAGGAGATTTCGAGTAATCCTCGATTTAAATTGATCTGTCGAATCAGTTCCTTTTGGTCGGCCAAGACCGACTACAATATATAAGCACGCAGGCTAGTGTTTGGAGGCGGGATAGGTTGTTATTTTGTGCGTGTGGTTAGACATTTGGTGACCGACACGGAAAGCACGCAGAGGAAGCGTGAAGATGGCAGTGATTAGTCTTTTTTACCAGTGTGGAATTTACTGTAAGCAGGACAGCAAAATGAGACACTATTAGAGTGCTTATATTCATTTCATTTAATTTTTAAATGTAAAATGATTATAAATACTGAGTGCAGTTACCATCTAGACATGTTGACCACAAATAAATTTACCCAATGCAAACTTTCATTTAGCATGTCAGCCCAAAAAGTAATAACCAGACTGCAAATTACCGAAAAGTGCGAGATCATGATGGTTTGTCGACTACAACTGAGAGTACCCCTTAAATTGCTTTTAGAAAAAAAAAAAGCACTGACCCATGACAAAAGAAAATTACAACAAAGAAATTAGAACAATAAAACAAATAGCTAAGGAAAACAATTTTCCACCTAATAAGGTAGACCAAATAATACAAAGACATCGGACAAACGAGTGAGTTAAGCAAGTTCGCACGTTTCAATTTCGTGAATGCGAATTCGTACAAAATTACTAATCATTAAAAAAAGCAAAGAATCAAAGTAGCATTGAGAACTAGCAACACACTAGGTAAACACCTCCACAATAACAATTTAAATAAACAAAGCCCATACTCAAAATCAGGAGTGTACTTATTTTTATGCCAAGACACCGGGTTCTAATAAAGAAGATAAATGTTCCGCCCAGTCAGTACATATTATTATTAAAATCAAACTATGTGCTGGGCCGATAACCTAGATGTTAGGCCCTTTAAAACAACAATTATCATCATCATCAAACTATGTGCGTATATAATTTGCCTGACAGCCTGCGCCTTGAAAGTTGAACTCTGTCAAAATTTCATTTTTCTGTATTGACAGATCAATTCTAATAAAGAAGATGAATGTTCCACCCAGTCAATACATTTTATTAAAAACAAACTATGTGCTTATATAAGGTACATGTTTCAATGCCTATGAACAAATGGAATCTTTTTCAGTCTATTGATAGAAGTATTGGGCAGCATTTATAAGGAAAAGAAACCTTGTTACTAAAATAACTAATGAGAGATGAAATGAAGTGATGATGATAATTTTTGTTTTAAGGGGCCTAACATCTAGGTGAGGATGAATATAAAATCCGAAGACAAAATTACAGTAAAAAACAAGAAGTTCCGTGAAGAACTATACAGCCTACTTTTCATACCAATGATTATTCTACAGTATATGAACCTATCAAGAATAATGACGAAATTAAGTTGGTAATATCGAAATATCTAATTAGTTCAAACTAAACCTGGTATAATGTAGCCTCATAGAGCACTACAGTTGGCAGCCCTGGTGACTGAATATATTCTTAGTTCCATCTCTTAAGGTACAGAATACAAAATTTGGTTGAAGTCTAATGGACGTTACATGCAGTTAGACACTGGATCTATAAGCACGCGTGGGGCGTGGTGGCTCAGCGGTCTAGCTGTATGCCTCTCACCAAGGCGGTCCGGGTTCGATTCCCGGTCAATGCATGTGAGATTTTCGAAGTGAAATGCCATGTCCTGTGGTTCGGATTCCACGTAAAAAGGAGGTCCCGTGGCTCATAATCACAAGATTCACGGTCACGTAAAACTACAATCTTCCTTCCTTCCTTTTATAAGCACGCGTAAAAGCATGTTGCCAACAATACCATGCGTGTGCTAGTCAGAAATAATCTGAAATATTATGATATCTTGTTGTGCCAATTTTGGATGAAATCCATTTGTTAGTATAGAAGTTACATGTATTTTAAAATTGGACATATCAGCAGGCATGGAATCATGTTGGCAGCACTGCCTTATATTAATTACTCCAAATTAATCTAGAATGTCAGGTGCTATACGTGTGCAAAGTATAGAGCTGTTGGCTTGCATACTTTCTGATATATTGATATTAGGGTAAAAAAAATATGGACAGCATTTATTAACAGTTGGCAGCCCTGATTGCTCTTAACAATACTTATAGTCATATATGTTATGGTACACATAGCACATACGAAATTTGGTTGAAATCCAACTGATAGTATAGAAGTTAGATGTATTTAAAAATTGGTATTATCAGCAGGCTTATAATCATGTTGGTAGAACTGACGTATATAAGTTACTCCAAATTAATCCAAAATGTCAGAATATACGTGTGCATAGTTTAAAGCTGTTGGCTTGCATACTTTCTGATATATTAGTATTTGGATAAAAAATATAGAGAGCAATTATTAACAGTTGGCAGCCCTGGTGGGTCTTAAGAATACGCTCAGTCATATATGTTTATGTACAGATATTACATACAAAATTTGGTTGAAATCCAATTGATAGTGTAGAAGTTATATGCATTTAAACATTGGACCTATCAGAAGGCTTAAAATTATTTGGGCAACACTGTTACGGTTGGCCTCCTGGAAATTAAACTGAAATAATATTACCTACATGTGTGCCAATTTTGGAATAGCTCCCATGCATACCTTGCATGATATCCAACATTGAGCTCAAATTTCTAGTGCGTTTTTTCAGCAGTTGGTAGCACTGACATCATTTTCAAATATGGACGTGAGATATTCCGGTGCACATCTTTACTCATACTAAATTTGGTTTTGATTGCTACAGCCGTTTAGGAGTTGATAGGGGGGGACACACACACAGACAGACAGACACACATTTTCCCGGATCGATCTCATAAGTCTACTTTTTCCTCATTTTTGCAAAATGTGAAAAGTAGGCTAAAAAACAGTAAAACCAGTCAAAACACATTGCCAAAAATTGAACACCAGTAACACTAAAACGACATAAAAACACAATCTTCATAAAATCATTGCACATGGTATAGTCTGGTTGTGTTCAAACCGTAGATGTAGTTATAAAAACTTCTCAATTATAATATTTTTAACACTGTAGAATGCAGTGGAATCCTCTTTCAAAAATGGTCATAGGTTTCCGTAAAATCTTGTTGACAAGACAAGAGCGGAAATGCGTGCCATTTGATCGGCCAATGTAACTTGAACAGGATGAAAGTAAAAACTCCAAGGAGAAAACCCCGACGTCATATCAGAAAATCCCAAACTTTCTGCAATAGAAATAAAAAGAATGTATAAAAAGCGTTAAGGGAAATAAAATGATCCCAGTAAATAAACAAAGACAAATACAATCAGAAAACTTACCCCATTTCCGTATACCTGAGAGCCTAAACAATGGGACAGAAGGGTATGAGGAGCATTACTGAGGCGAACTATCCCCCATCTAGTGGGACGTGGGTTGGCGACCACGGGACCCCAGCTGAGTCCGGCATTGCTTCCACTTACTTGTGCAGGGCTCCTCTCCGTCTTCTTTCCTGTCGACCTCCCTTGGTCAACTCTTTTTCTTTTCCGACCCCGAGGGTATTAGGGTATCCGAGGCCTAGGGAGTCTTTCACTTTCCCGCCTTCATTGGCCCTTGTCTCATCTTTCCTGATCCCTCCATCTTCGAGGGGTCAGACCCCTTGTTTTCTTTTCATTAAATTTCCTTTTCTCTTTAAGTTTCCCGCACTGTTTTTGTTAATTCCCTCCCCCCCACCAACATCATTTTGTAGGTATTTTCAATCTACGTTGCATTTTGTACGTTTTTTTCGATCTAAATTGCATTTTGCGAGTGTTTTCACCCTCTGTTGCATTTTGTAAGGATTGACAATCTAAATTACATTTTGGTAAGTCTCTCAATATCCGGGACTTTTGTGAGTATATCGAATTTCAATTGCATTTTGTATTTTCAACCTAAACCGCTTTTTGCAAGTATTTTCAATCTAAATTGCATTTTGTATCATAAGTATTTTGATTCTCAATTGCATTTTGGAGTATTTTGAATCAAAATTACACTTTGTAAGAATTTTCAATCTAAATTGCATTTTGTAAGTATTGTCTATCCAAGTGAGTAGTTTGAAACTACCGGGCATTTTGTAAGGATTTTCAATTTCAATTGCATTTTGTAAGCATTTTGAATTTCAACTGCACTTTGTGAATATTTTGGATTAGAAATGGGAACTTTTCAATCTGAATTGCATTGTGTATTTTCAATTTCAATTGCATTTTGTAAGTATTTTGAATTTCACTTGCATATTGTAAGTATTTCAACGGTACATTGCATTTTGTACGTATTTTGAACTTAACCTACATTTTGTGCGGATTTTTTTTCCAATCTATTCCTTTTGTGAGTATTTTCGTTCTAAATTCCCTTTTGTAAGTATTACCGCTCTCCATTTTGTAAGTTTTTCAATCTGAGTTCCTTTATATACGTATTTTCCTTCTCATTTAATTTTCGTTCTGGTTTCCATTTTATTGACATTTTCGCTATCGCCCAGACCATTAGGGGCCGATCACCTAGATGTTAGGCCCCTTAAAACAACAATTATCATCATCATGAGGCGAACTATACATGCCGGCTGAAGAGAGGGAAGGAAGGAGATAGTGGGTGGAAGAAAGGGGGAGGGGGGGGGGAGAATAGTAATAGTGGTGAGAATAAGATTTGGGGGGGGGGGGGGGTAGGTGGGAAGGGTTGCCTGAGGTAGAGAACAGCTGTGTATGCGAGGCCTTCATGGCGGCTTGTTATTGGTTTTTGTTGTTGCTTGAAACGTATTCCGTGAACGTGTCGAACAGCATATTCAGCTCATAGTTAATTAAATTGAGATTATGTGATGGGGATATTCTTAACGCATTATTTATTTCCATAGCTTCCAGAATGTTCATAGAAATCCCCTTGTCCACATAATGCAGGATTTCAAGGTCCTTTTCGATGCCTGCAAAATTATGATGAAATTCCTCCATGTGTGACGCCATGGCGGAAAATCTGTTTTACTTCTATCAATAGGCTGAAGAGGATGCCATTTGTTCATAGGCATTGAAACATGAACGCCTCCGTGGCTTAGGCGGCAGCACGCCGGTCTCTCACCGCTGGGTCCGTGGTTCAAATCCCGGTCACTCCATGTGAGATCTATGCTGGACAAAACGGAGGCAGACAGGTTTTTCTCCGGGTACTCCGGTTTTCCCTGTCAACATTTCATTCCAGCAACACTCTCCACTATTATTTCATTTCATCTTTCATTCGTTTAATCATTGCCCCAGAGGAGTGCGTCAGGCCTCGGCAGCCGGCACAGTTCATATCCTCGCCGCTAGTTGAGGGCTTCATTCATTACATTCCTGACCCAGTCGGAGACTGGAAGCAGGCTGTGGATTTTCATTTTCATTGAAACATGTACCTTATATAAGCACAGTTTGTTTTTAATAAGATGTATTGACTGGCTGGAACATTCATCTTCTTTATTAGAATTGATCTGTCAATACGGAAAAATGAAATTTTGACAGAGTTCAACTTTCAAGGCGCAGGGTGTCAGGCAATTTGCGTAGGAAGCGGCTTCGGTGGCGTAGTCGGTAGCATGCTGAGCTTCTATGCCCAAGATAGCGGGTTCAAACCCGGCTGTAGCCGTCGGATTTTTAAGAGCGTTAAAAATCCCTCAGTATGCCTTCCTTCGGAGGGGAAGTAAAGCCGGCGGTCCCATGTCATAGATGTATGGCATGTTAAAGAACCTTTCACTAATTGCACCTATGTGAAGCTAAATTGGATAGGTTAAGAATGTAAACAACACTCTTAGGTTTCTACGTCCGTTGCCAAGAGCCGACTGTGGTGGCGTCTAATAGTTATGTTCTGAACTTGGCCTAGTAGTCGTTGACGGTGGCGCTTGGCGGCAAATGTAGGAACTATTTGAAAAATTCTAAGTTGCAGTACTTAAATTAAAAAACAGATAACACACACTAATACAGTCATCACAATTAACACCGGTTATCAGACAGATTCTACACACACCCAAAGTACGCGGGGCTACATGACCGCGTTGTCGCAGCCCCTAAACTTAAGAACCAACCAACCAAAATTGCGTAGGACAGACAGGAAGGAGGATGGAACATAGAAATGCCATCAAACACAGTTAACACTCAGCAGTATGCGAGCACATGTATGACACAGGACATGGCTTCAAAAACATAGAAACAGACCTAAAATCATACACTACGAAACAAACGGTAGAGAACTTGACATTAAAGAAGCCATACAAGTTCATTTAGCTAAATTAAACAACCCAGATAATATAAATGAACACACATTCTTGGAGAGTTCACCCCTATTCGCATTAGGCAGCAATCCCGTCAACAAAAAGTAACAACATAACGAAAATTAAGCCAGGCAATGAATAAATATTGGGAGATATCTGGGTAAATCCTAAGCGTGAAGAATGCACTTTGTGCGGTAATCTCAATAAACCCAGGTCTTAATTAGGCAGTGTTCACGAGTTCAAGAACCCCCATCAAGTCTTGCAGCGCTTAATGACTCATTAGTTTATGCAAGGCGGGAAGAGATTGGTCGTTAATAGTTGAGATCGTTCTTTACAATCAGCATACAATCACACAATCATACAGGTTAGATCATTGCCGGCAACGTAACAATCTAACATAAAAAAGTATTTTTTTAAGTTACTACACCAGTTAGTGCTGATAGCACGTGGACGAAACATTAATGATTAGTATTCAGAACAACCAACAGAGCGCACCACGAGCACACCACAGGCGACAGGATCAAACTTAGCGGTCACGCGTAGCTTCAGTCCGCTAGAGCAGCGTTTCCCAAACTGTGGTACGCGTACCACTGTTGGTACGCTCGTACTGCTGCAGTGGTACGCGGTATTGTTACGAAAAATCTAAAATTTAGAAACATAAAAACATTGATATGTTGCCGAAGGACTTTAAGGCCAAAGATAAGGAGCAGTTTTATGAATTGAATCGTGATTCAGAACTAAGGCAAACTTTTTCAAAAATGGCTCTTGTGAACTTTTGGGTTGAGAGGCGTGCAACTATGCAGACATAGCTGACAAAGCAGTTAGATTTTTACTGCCTTTCACTACTTCGTACTTGTGTGAGACTGCATTTACTTCACTTGTTTATCTCAAGAATAAATACCGGAATAGGCTCCTTACAGTGGAAAACGATCTTCGTTTGAGACTCAGCAATCTTAAACCTGACATTCCTAAGTTGGCTTCTAATCTTCAAGCTCACCCTTCACATTGAAGTTGTTAGTTGAACTTTGGTTTTTATGTTTAATTATTACGAGTTCTTTTATTAATATTATTTGTACAGTGTCATTTCTGAATGTTTGAATTGAATACGTATTGTAATAAAGAATAAAACAACTGGACACACTTTTCATTACTTGAACTTTAACTCTAACAGTCTAACTCTAAGAAACAGTAGTAGTAGTACTCTCATTCAGTCATATCGCCATGGGGCGATTGATAATGCTTGGAGATATTTATTTTAAATTTTAATAATATTAGTTTATCGTTATGAATTGATAAATTGCTCTATTTACTGTTATAGTTACTATATCGCCCAACCATTATGTAGTACGCGAGAGATTCTCATGACTTAAAGTGGTACACACACAAAATAGTTTGGGAAACACTGCGCTAGAGGAATTCGACGGAACCGAACGCTACAAGGATCAGTTCTAAAAACAGATAAATTGACTTAATTCCATTACATTCAGTGCATGTGCGTATTATTGTATTTGTGTATTCGCCACACGAGATATTACAATACAATTAGGTCAATAGTTTAAATAGGAACGGTTCATTTAGAACAATAATAACAAAATAGTGCAGACAACTTTACTGAAATTATTCTTAATTACAATTCAATCGGAAACAAGCTACAGACTTAATCCACATTAATAATAACAAAAACGCAACAACCATAGAAGTGTACTGTCTGTAGATAGCTGACACGTTACACATGTTTTTACAAACTTATGTAATACCGTATAAATATTGTATGTATATATATATAATGTTTAATTGTAATTCATAAACATCATACACTAGTTAAGCCTAAGTGAACAGGATCTGAAGATGATAGCGTGACGTTCAAAACATGTCATCCAATTAAGTACAGTAGGTATTTGTGCACAAAAGCGTGTTGTTTTGTAGGCTATGTAAATACTTGTTTTCCCGCCTAATGTTATTGGGCTCAATTTGTGATGACCGACTGAAAAGCTTTCTTTAATAGAATTACGCAAGACTGAAAAATGGCTTCTATCACGACAAACCATATGTCGTACAATTGCGTTGACGTTTCATTGTGCAGTGAAGGTGTCACCGAGCACTGCCAAGCAAGTTCGGCTATAATCAGAATGGTGCCCTAGATCGTACTTCATTGTGTTTGAGCAATGTGGTGGGATCCGTCGCCAGACACAATTCTGCTGGTTATCCGAGTCTAGAATAAAATGGGACTCATCAGTGAAGACAGTTCAACCCCACATGGGACCAGGTCAATTGTAGTTTCCTGATTGATGGGCGGTAGCTGGCGGGCTGGGGAATAGCGACGTTTGTCTTTGGCCGGTGGCCGTAACATCCACGCATCCTCTGGGCTAACCGTTCAACCTCCTTCCTTTTTTTCCTTAGTTCCTTCTGAGCGTGCGTGCATGCAGTTGTTACTGCGCATGCTCACAATAAGAAGGCTTCCTGGCTGGTCGGAGACCAACATATTTCCCAAGGTAACTAGAATACTATTTCCGACGCATTCCATAATCACAAAAGTACTTGGTGTAAACGTTGACACCGCAACTTCGTGATATTGGGTGATGTTGAGTTGGGCCCACAGTCAAAACTTTTCTCTGTAGATTAGTAGATAACTGTCGATCCTAGGTTAGATGAGGTCAAGTCGGGTGAGGTTAGCTGGGTTTAGCTTACAAGGGAACAGATCGCGGTGTAAAATTCTGATCTGGTTGAAATTTAGTACACAATAATCCTACAAAGTTGTAGAATGACGTAGTGAAAACCGCATGGGCCGATTTCAATTTTGAATGCCGAAAATCTGCCGGACGACGGCATGAGCGAGGGGGTGAGAAGAGGTAAAGCTGACCTTCAATCCTAGCAGCACGCGACCTGCCGTGCTGCGATGCATTCCCCACATTAAACGTTCCCCCTCACTCTTCTACCCTCTCGATTAGAGTATAAAATGCAGCATAATGTGATGTTTTGCACTTGGCCATACTGTAATTAAATAAAACAACTTTTTTTCTGTTTTTTCTTTGTAATCTTTGCAATATGAATGCTTACAAAAATAGTGGTCAATGCAAAGTGATTGCTTGCACCACGCGCACCTTACAACACTTCCTTTTATACACATATCGCAAGTGTTTTGGATAGCATCATCCTTGCTACAAAATTGAACGGGGTTCGCAAAGCAAGCGGGCTGTGTTTCAACATAACCGGATTTGTACCAACTATACTTCTACATGTTACGAAACCGCGGAGAAGATAGTTGGTTGTGGGTCAATGATTGGGTTTTTAAAATATTGTTGTGCAAATGAATGTTAATATCGAAATTGTATAATACAATTAGGTCATAAAAATAGTGAGCAAATTGTTTCCATATCCGGAAACCAAGCACATCTAACGGCTGAATCATTCCAGTAGTTCTCCGGGGAATAGTTTTAACAATGATAGTTTTGTTGGCGGGTTTTGCTGCTAATATATTTGCTTCACTTTGTGTTGTCCACGAATCCAAGAGTAAAACACTGTCGTCTGGTACAGTTTGAAAATAAACATCTTCTAACCACTTTTGAAGTAACTTTTTAGTTAACTTTCCGTACGGGGACGGCAATACAAATAAATTATCTGCTGTAAACAAAGTTCTTTTAACAATATGGCCAAATTCACCATCCTTTTATTTTAACACAACTAACAGTTTAGGTAACAGTTCTCCATCGGCAGATATTACAGGCTGAATTGTATAGCTGTGTGTTAATGAGTTCAACGATTGCGCTTCTGCGAAAATTCTTTTGTCTCCCTTTACATGTAGCGTATGTCCCGCATGGAACTCTTCGTTAAACCAGCGTTGATCTGTGTTAAGAACACACTTTGGAGAGTGAGTGTTTATTAATTCGGATACCTCTCCTACAAAAATTGTTGCGTTGGTCGCAAGGTCAAGCTGATCGGCAGTGTACCTTTTGGTTACAAATTTCGTAACTTTTCGGGAACCAATATTGCATTTATTTTTAAACTTGCGAACCCAGAAAGTTGAGGCGCGGAAGGTATCGTCATGAACACGCCGAGCATTCTTCAGGGCCCATTTCCTAATGTGTACGTCATGGACGTTTTTGTTGTTATTCAGCCTCGCCTTTTTAAAATCTTCAAATGTTTCTTTGGTGATAAATTTCAGTTTTTCATCCTTTGTACCGCTTGATTCAACTTGTAGCTTCCATATAGAAAGGTCCGACTGGTGCCGTAGCTTTTTAAATTTGTGCTGAATGACTTTAAATGACTTTTTTTTTCCCTCCTTTGTTCAGCCAATAATCAACCACCTTTTTTATATGTGACACTTATTGCAGGTGTTGTGGTAGCATCTTTTTCACTGTCAGTGTCGGATATTGCTAATTCATCGTCTTGAATAACATTGTTATTGTCAGGCAAAACTAACGTATCCTCATGTTCAATGGTGACCTGCACATCACCAACCCTTTCTGCAATAAGGCCTGTAAACAAGGATCATGATTCAGTCTTGGTGCATGTCTGCCTTTGCCATGAGAAAATGTAAACAAAGTTTTTACTTACGGTACAGTTCAAAACCCAATTCTCTTTCACCAGGTGTTATTTGGCTTTCACAGCGATCACTTTCAGCAAAGCAGCTTTGTAGACAAACTACCACATTCCAAGGATTAAAATTTGGAAGGTGTTCCAATTGAACATCGTCGTCGTCACTTTCTGACATTTGTAAATATTCTGACTGTAAAGTAAAAGATTTAACATTAATTGCTGTCTTTGCCTGTAAAATTAAACACAAACGCAATAAAATGGTCTTACTTACATGGCTAGATGACGGAACGATTTGGGACCTGTTCATCCGAAACACAGCTCTTGTTTTGCATAGCCCTACTGAACTGATAAGGAAGTGACAGGACGAGGGGGAAGGTGGAAGGTGGGGAATGCAACGCAGCACGGCAGGTCGCTGCCAGGTGGCCGGGAACCATTGCGTGCTGCTTGGATTGAAGGTCAGCTTTACCTCTCCCCACCTCCTCGCTCATGCCACCGCCCGGCAGGTTTTTGACGTTCAAAACTGAAAGTGGCCCGTGCGGTTTTCACTACGTCATTGTACAACTTGTACAACATTGTACTACAAAGAAGCCGCTTGCTTTGCGAACCCCGTTCAATTTTGTAGCAAGGATGATGCTATCCAAAATGCTTGCGATATGTGTATAAAAGGGAGTGCTGCAAGATGCACGTGGTGCAAGCAATCACTTTGCATTGACCACTTTTTGTAAGCATTCATATTGCAAAGATTACAACGAATAAACAGAAGAAAGTTGTTTTATTTATTTACAGTATGGCCAAGTGCAAAACATCACATTATGCTGCATTTTATACTGTAATCGAGAGGGTAGAAGAGTGCGGGGGAACGTTTAAGGTGGGGAATGCATCGCAGCACGGCAGGTTGCTGCCTAGTGGCCGGGAGCCATCGCGTGCTGCTAGGATTGAAGGTCAGCTTTACCTCTTCTCACCTCCTCGCTCATGCCGTCGTCCGGCAGATTTTCGGCGTTCAATATTGGCGTTCAAAATTGAAATCGGCCCATGCGGTTTTCACTACGTCATTCTACAACTTCGTAAGATTATTGTGTACTAAATTTCAACCAGATCAGAATTTTACACCGCGATCCGTTCCCTTGTTAGTTAAGGTTTCGTGAAGTCAGGTTAGGTCAGGTCATGTTAGGTTAGGTGAGCCGAGATTAGGTTAGATAAGGTTAGCTGACGTTACGTTAAGTCAGGTCAACTCAGGTTTAGTTGGTTAGGTTAGGTTAGGTGAGCTGAGGTTAGATTAGGTTAAGTTTGGTGAAGTTAGGTGAGCTGAGGTTAGGGAGGTGAAGTTAGGTTAGGTGAGCTAAGGTTAGGTTAGGTGAAGTTACGTTAGGTTAGCTGAGCTGAGGTTAAGTTAGGTAAGGTTAGGTAATGTTAGGTTAGCTACCAATATCTCACTCTTAGTCAATCATTAACCATAAAGTACTCTAGAATTCTTTGGAATCTTAGTGTGTTGTTGTTGTTGCTTGCTTACAAACATAGCAGTAAGCATTATGCTGCCATTAAAAGGGATGTAATACTTTCCAAGACCAAGAGAATAAGCTACTAAATACATCAACAAAAATAACCCGCCAAATAAGCCAACATCAAAAAGCGACTAAGTTAATAAGCTGACAATAAAGTCAACACATGAGCCTACATATAAGCCGACAAATAAGCCGATACATAAACCTACATATAAGCCGACATAATATAAACCGCTAAATAAGCTAACATAAAAGCCGAATCTAAATCATTCCTTCACCAGAACTGTTGTAACCTTTGTAGTGAGCAAATCAGACTGACAAGTCAATTGCTACTATGGAGCTTACCACGACCAACAAAGGTAAACAACGTGCACTCTATAAAGGCTACTCTTACAACTATAAGCGACAGAATGTGGATGGAATAATATTCCGGTGATGCTCAAAAGAGTAAACATGGTGAGGTTTTAAGTGTGAGTGATCATCAATGTGGTGCTCCGTACGAAACACGGTTGTTGAGAAAAAAATATCAAATTGCTAAAAAGCTTGTCCGAGAAAAATATATTGCTGCTCGAGTTAGTGCCTTGTTTGTTATAAAGCATTTATTATATCCTCGAAAAGTCATGTTAGGACAGTTGTCCACGTCTGAGAAACCCCCAACACTATCAAAGTCAACACAAACTATGCAAAAGGTTGCATTGCAAGAGGACCAACACGAATTATATAGTGATAGGGATGATGATGATGATGATGATTATGATGATGGTGATAATGATGATAATGAAAAAAGAGTATGAGGTTTTACACCTATAAAACCATTGAGGCTTCCCCTGTTTTTGAAAACATCTTTAATTGGACACAGTTACTGTATAAAAAATACAACACGCGTTGTGTTTAGAAAATTAAAATCCACTCGTAAAGAGAGAGAGAGAGTTGTAATCTATGTGTAAATATTGTAGAAATTAAATTAATAAAAGTATTAGACGTGTATTGTTTTTTTTTTCTTAATTGCTATCTCACCTCTTATTCCTACTGCAATCGTTAACCATCGACAGTCTCCGGCTATGTTCAGAAAGAGTTCCCTGAAATAATACACTCTATTTGCGGTTTTGTGTACTGAGTACCATAATAATACAGTGTCGCCGACCAATGTTGAGGTAATAGTTATGCTGGGTAAGGGATTCGAACCCTTGCTTCATATATATAGGAAATTTGATCGTAAGTCATACGCCTTAGACCGCTTGGCCAACCCAACAATTAATAATTTAGACTATAAAATGAAAAAAAAATAGCATCATAGGTTAGGACATAATAAGTGCTGTCTTAGAGCATGTAAAACATAAGAGTATAGAATATCCCCTCAAGATGGCAGTATAAAATAAATGAAATTTAAGTTCTCAGTTGCAAACTGCAGTATTCTATGAAAACAAAGTTATTGTAGCCTTAATACTCTTATCTATAAGGTGCGTTCAAAAAGTAACGAGCCGGAGGCTGTAATGCGCAAACCGGTGACGACATCGGCTAATCGTGGCGTGTGTAACAAGGTGTGGTTCCGACCAGAGCGTGGAAGGTCACAGCCCGTCGCTAGAGGGCCCGCATGCACGTCACCTGACGATACAAGACGAAGACAGTGGGCCATTCGACATGCTTCCTGGTGTGGTTGAAGACTGTGGGAGACCCATTGGTCACACACTTTCCGCAAGTGCAGTCGTTCCTTCATGATGGTGGGCACACTTCCGACGCTCAATCCGACCACGGCGGATATGGCGTTCACTGTCACTCGGCGGTCCTGGGTAATGAGTGCATCAACCACCTGGACGTTGTCATCGGTAATGCAGGGGGGTGCCCCAGACTGGGCATCATGGGCTAACGACACCCGTCCTTCCCTGAAGCGCTTGTGCCACGCCTTGACCCTTGCCGTACAATTGTGACATTCAGCGATGAATGTCCGTTCCCCCTACTCCTTCCGCTGTCAGAAACCGAACATCACCTCTTTGCTCTTCGTTTGACGCCTCCATATCACTGTTTGCAATGCGACTGGCAGCTTTGGACGATTGATGCATGCTGCTGCTCGCTTTGTATCGTCACGTGACGTACACACGTGCCCTCTAGCGACGGGCTGTGACCTTCCACGCTCTGGTCGGAACCACACCTCGTTACACACGCCACGATTAGCCGATGTCGTCACCGGTTTGTGCATTGCAGCCTCCGGCTCGTTACTTTTTGAACGCACGTTATATATCACTTAGTATTTAGACTGCCCTTGTTGTATGGTAGTAGCAGGATTGGTAATTAGCTTGGTAATGTGCAATTGGGTAAGTAGCTATAAAAATGTATGGACTGCATAGGGCTCAAATATCCTAATACCGTCGGGTTTGAAAAAATAACAAGAGTTGACCAAGAGAGGTCAACAGGAAAGCTAAAAAAAAAAAAAAAAAAAAAGAGCCTGTTACCCGTAAGTAAAAGCAATGTTAGACTTGGCTGGGTCTCGTTGTCGCCAAGCATGCAAGATGTAAATCCCTAGAGGTATTGAGAGACCTCCAGTTGTACGTGGAATCCAAATCACCGAATGCAACATTTTAATTCCAAAATCTACCATACATTAACAGAGAGGGAATCGAACCCTTTCTGTTTAGTTAAGATGTAAGCAACCTAAGCAAGCCCCAAGGAATAATGGAAACCACAAAAAGCTACATCTAGGACAGCTAAGACGGGAATCGAACCCTTGTCTTCTTAGTACTATCTCACGAAACTAAGTATACATCGTTCCTGTTCTAAGGCCTGAAATACATTTCTTGACTGAGCCGACCATCAATCCCAGGCCTCCGGTGCGAGAGTCAAGAGTGCTAGTCACTATGCAAGGAAAGAGGATTGGAAAGGATGGTGCCGTGACCAATCCAGCATTTGTCTGGAGTAAAAGTGGGAAACTATTCCAGGATGGCTAATAGTGGGAATCAAAGTTGGCTCTCCTCTGTTTTGTATCACAAGGCTTAGTGCGCCCCGTTAAGCAAGAAATTAAGAACTGCGACTGCTACGTCATGCAAACATATTCTTGCCTGATGGTAACTAGAGACATAATATCTTCCTGTCAGGTCAGCCTGTTAGCCCTACTTGCTTGCCAATCCATTCATAACCAGTCTGTTTTCGGTTCTCTATAATGTGTGTCGGGGATAATATGCGATAAAAGTCTATGTGTTGTGTGTTTTTACGCCCAGATATCCTTCCCAAGAAAAATATAAATACACTGCCGGAAAAAATTAGGTCACCTGAAATGATGACGTTGATTTTGATCCGATGACGGCAGATGCCTCCTGGGGGGATAGTAGATGTACTGATAAGGGTTTCAACGTCGTCCGCCAACAGATAGCATAGTGGCATAGCTACCAGAGTGCCATCTGTGCCGACCATTTAATAGGGAAAGCTCACATCCATACGGCTCATTGTGGTGCAAACGTGTAAAGCAAGCAGGTACAATGCCACCTAGATGCACTCATGCTTCCTACAGCCAACTGAGCGAGTTAGAAAGGGCTCAAATTGTGGCCTTCTGATTGGCGGGATGGTCCTTTCGGAGAATTGCCACACAAGCTGGGTGTGCTGTGTCCGTTGTGCAACGATGCTGGTATCAGTGGTCACGTGAATATTCTCACAGACGTAGACAAGGTTCTGGACGTCCACGCAGCACAGACGTCCGCCAGGATCGTGGTATTGTAAGGGTAGCAGTGGCAGATCGTACAGCTACCACAGCACAGATAAGAGGGTTTGTGAGTCCAGAAGTGTCAACACGAACTGTTGCGAACCGGTTACTAGCAGTGGGACTACGGGTAAGCACACCTCTAGCCCGTCTTCCACTCACACCACAGCATTTCGTGCACGGCTCAACTGGTGCCGTCAGAGGATCACTTGGAAGATGGAATGGCGCGCCGTGGTCTTCAGCGATGAAAGCAGATTCTGTCTGCACGCAAGTGATGGTAGTTGGCGCGTTCGACGTAGACCTGGTGAGTGCTGTCTCGTAGAGTGCATTCGTCCAAGAGACACCGGCCCCACCCCAGGCCTTATGGTCTGGGGTGCGATAAACTACAACTCCCGTTCACCTTTTGTGTTTGTGGAGGGAACGCTAACCAGAGCTCGGTACGTGCAGGATGTTGTTAGACCCGTTCTTTTGCCGTTCTTGCAACAGGAAGGGGATGTGTTGTTCCAACAGAATAATGATCGCCCACACACTGCCCATGAAACTCAACGTAGACTGCAAGACGTGCAGCAACTTCCCTGGGCAGCACGATCGCCGGACTTTTCGCCAATCGAGCACGTGTGGGCCGACAAGTGACTCGTGCGACTCGTCCACCCACAACTCTTACAGAACTGTGTGAACAGGTCGAGCAGGCGTTGAATAACGTACGGTATCCCAAGACAGTATTCGCCATGTGTATGATCGACTGGATGCAAGAGTCAGTGCCTGCATTGCCGCCCGTGGAGGCTACACCTCGTACTAATATGGGTGTTTCAGCATGGGTCGATACCTGGTATCTCTGAACCGCTTGACCTATTGATCTGTATATTTAATCATTTCATATACTGTTGCCACAATATATCTTGAGTGAATTGGTAACCTCTACAAGGATTACCTATTTTAATCCGGCAGTGTATATAGGTCGTCAGCTCGGTGTACTTTTGGGTGCACATAAATCATATTATGGGGTTTACAATATCAAAGTCGTTATAACTGTCTAGTTAGGGTATTTAGATATCATGGCTATTAGCCCTGCGTACTTGAGTGTGTGTAGAAAACTTTGTAACATTGCGGTCATCAGCCCCGTGAACTTGGTGTTTAATTGAGGGTTGGGGGTATCTTAAAATAATTTTAGGAAATTTAATTGGATATTAGCTAATTTACAGGGACCGTGTTCATGTGTAAAGTTGTCAGTCGCCGCCAGTTAACTAGCATTTACCGTTAAACCATGGCAGGTCAGAAAGCCCCGGATGTGGTTATGGTATTAACATCCTAGGTCTCAATTAGCCTAATACCGTCGGTTTTGCTAGGGAGCTGGTGTTGCCTTCCTTGAATATTGACAAGATAGAGAGAATCCCGGTACAGGTAAGTGTTAGCAATTCAATATTTTTGGGTAAATATGTTTAAAATTTTAAAATAAACAGTTCGGGTACCTGGTTGTTTTTATGGTCAGATGCCCTTCCTAATGCTTAGCTCGTAATAAACAAAAAAGTAGTAAATGAACCTGTATAATAAAGTGTAAGATAAAGGTCATGGTCTGCATCTCGGTATTTGTCTGGGGAAAGTGTGGGAAACCATGGGAAAAACAACTTGTAAAATAGCACACTTAAAAAATTAGGGAAATTAGGGTAAATTTTAAGGAATTTGAGTAAATTTTAGGGATTTGAGTAAATATAATGGATTTTAGGCGCATTTGCGGAAATTATAGTAAATCTAGGGAATTTTAGAAAATATGGGGACATTCAGGGAAATTTTATGGACATTTAAGAGAGTTCTGGGGAAATTTTAGGAAACCTCTCAGGCATCGTGTGACGGGTTTTAGTGATAAGTCACCGCCCGTTGACTAGCATCTACCGTTACACAACAGCGTTATGGTAAGCTCTACATGGGGTCATAGTAATAACATCATAGACACAGTATTCTAATACCGTCTGTTTCGCAAGAATTAAGGGTTAACCAAGAGAGGTTGAAAAAAGAGAATCTAACACGAGTAAGTGTTAACAATTCTCTACTTTGTTAAAAATCTATGTAAAGTTTTAGCATTCTTTTAAATTTTGGGGAATAAGTAAATACTGTAATTAATTAATAAAATAAATATTAAATAATTAATAAATTACCGTCTCTTAGATATGGTACTTGGCTATCGTAACCGCGTCTGGTATAATATCTATTTCTTTTTGTGTCAAGAACCAACATGGTCGCTTGGCTTCTATATAAACATATGTTGTAAATGAACCAAAATGGCAGGCCACTCTCTGGAACCCTACCCACTGGTCAAAAACAAGCCTACTGTCGACCAAAGTATTATGTGTACTCGAGTTTGAAGGTTGTTTGTGAAGTAACCAATAGATCTACATAAAATCCAATAACATCATCATTTTCGTCGTTCTATTTTACGTTAGCTCATGTAGGTTTGGAATTTTTAGTTTATATTTTAATATTTTTTGTCGCAGTTGGAACACAAAAAGTGCACGTTTTTAAGCGTGTTTCAACCATGCGTCACATTTAAGAATTATTATGTCAAAAACCTGTCATCAGATCGAATCCAAATTTTAACATATTATACACTGGAATGTTGTATACCTGGTTTAATAAATTCAAAATTTTGCGTGTCCAAGAAAAAAAGTTGTTATCATTTTTGTAAGGTAACTTTTTCTCGGCTCAGGGTGGATGGAAAATGTAGTTCTTGGTCGCGATGTAATTCTTATACATCAAAAAGTTAAGCTGTATGACTGTGAAATACGTAAATTAACTCACTTATTTTATATCGGTTTGTATTTGTAGGCGGAAATAACACATCGTTCACCAGCTACCCACTCCCGGGAGAGCTGTACAGCGTTGCTGTGATGGAGCCCATCACTTCCGAGCGAGGCACGCCATGATGCGTGTTGGGCTCCATTTCGGCAACGCTGTACAGCATTTCTGGGAGCGGGTAGCTGGTGAACGATGTGTCATTTCCGCCTACAAATACAAACCGATATAAAATAAGTGAGTTAATTTACGTATTTCACAGTCATACAGCTTAACTATTTGATGTATATGGATTACATCGCAACCAAGAACTACATTTTCCAACCACCCCGAGCCGAGAAAAAGTTACCTTACAAAAATGATAACAACTTTTTTTCTTCGACACGCAAAATTTTGAAATTAATAATCCAGTTATACAACATTCCAATGTATATTGTGTTGAAATTTGGATTCGATCTGATGACGGGTTTTTGAGATAATAATTCTTAAATGTGACGCATGGTTGAAACACGATTAAAAACGTTCACTTTTTGTGCTCCAACTGTGACAAAAAATATTAAAATATAAATAAAAAATTCCAAACCTACATGAACTAACGTGCAATAGAACGACGAAAATGATGATGTTATTGGATTTTATATAGGTCTATTGGTTACTTCGCAAACAACCTTCAAACTCGAGTACACATAATACTTTGGTCGACAGTAGTCGCCAAAGTGTTCCCTGGCAGCTAACTCGTGTCTGGTTAGCAAATTCTTATCGCAAGGCCGCTCAAGGCCTAAAAATTAGTTTTAACGTATAGTGTAATCATATTTCTACCTATATTGCCGTGCGTAATAAATATTAAATTATAAATAACTGATTAATTATTTAAATAAATAAATAAATAGTTTAAAAATCCATTAATAGCCTTCCTAAATCGCTTGCTCGTGCTATCCAGTTGTAGTACAGCCAGCATGTTATAAGACGTTGTGTCAACCTACTCTTGCTCTTGGAAACGTTTACCATTTTAAAAATTATATATAACTGCAATTTTAAAATTCTAGTTAGGTCGTTCATCAGAAATTTAAAATATAACTTGCCTTAGTAATAAAGGGGTTGCGCTTTTTCATTTAAGCTGTTGTATAACATTACCAAATTATCAGTTTCGGAAATCTCAAGTCAATAACCTAAAAGTTAATTCAAAGGTATAATCATGTTCAAACATCGCAGTACAGTTCCTACTCCCGCTATTTACTTGTGCTTCTCAAAACATCGGAGTACAGTTCCTACTCCCGCTATTTACTTGTGCTTCTCAAAACATCGGAGTACAGTTCTTACTCCTGCTATTTACTTGTGCTTCTCAAAACATCGGAGTACAGTTCCTACTCCCGCTATTTACTTGTGCTTCTCAAAACATCGGAGTACAGTTCCTACTCCCGCTATTTACTTGTGCTTCTCAAAACATCGGAGTACCGTTCCTATTCCCGCTATTTACTTGTGCTTCTCAAAAAACATCGGAGTACCGTTCCTATTACCGCTATTTACTTGTGCTTCTCAAAACATCGGAGTACCGTTCCTATTCCCGCTATTTACTTGTGCTTCTCAAAACATCGGAGTGCAGTTCCTACTCCCGCTATTTACTTGTGCTTCTCAAAACATCGGAGTACAGTTCCTACTCCCGCTATTTACTTGTGCTTCTCAAAACATCGGAGTACAGTTCCTACTCCCGCTATTTACTTGTGCTTCTCAAAACATCGGAGTACCGTTCCTATTCCCGCTATTTACTTGTGCTTCTCAAAAAACATCGGAGTACCGTTCCTATTACCGCTATTTACTTGTGCTTCTCAAAACATCGGAGTACCGTTCCTATTCCCGCTATTTACTTGTGCTTGTCAAAACATCGGAGTGCAGTTCCTACTCCCGCTATTTACTTGTGCTTCTCAAAACATCGGAGTACAGTTCCTACTCCCGCTATTTACTTGTGCTTCTCAAAACATCGGAGTACAGTTCCTACTCCCGCTATTTACTTGTGCTTCCCAAAACATCGGAGTACAGTTCCTACTCCCGCTATTTACTCGCGGGAATGGAATGGAATGGAATAATTACAAAATGGGAGAATTGAGAATGGTGTGTTTCTAATTATTACACAACAGCACAACGAAGCGTAACAGGGGCACTTGTCACCATGGAGAGGAGAAGGATTACTGAGGCTACTGGAGGTGAGTCATTTCCTATCCGCACGACTGTACCTGTCAACCAAGTAAGCTAAGAGCGTGACGCAAGTAAACAAAGAATAGTTCCTAGCTCGACCACCGCAACTCATATCGTGAAATGCTAATAACAGTTTTGCCTTTCTACCTGCAATATTATGGTAGACACTGCGAGAAATGTGGTGCGCTCAGAACTATCTGTCCTTAATGAAACATTTCGACAGCCTCCATTATAATAAATGTTTAGATATGCACACGTTAACTGCCATATGAAATATCGTCTTGTAGTCTGACCTTGGCCTGCGTTTTTCCCATGAGACATTTGGTATCATTTTGTATCATATGGGAGAGGTCGTAACGCTTTATCTTACATGTGTATTGAGTGATGGGAAAAGTGCTTAAATGCTCGCATTTTATTGGCACACGGCATATCAGAGCTCAGAAGTATTCTGTATTTTGTGTAACGACCTCTTGCGAGTGAGATAACGCTTTGTATCGAATCTGTTCTGAGATATCTTATCACTGTTTGAAATGGATATCGTAATACAAAGGAGACTACACACGTTTGAAACTAGGGTCACCAACTAGTAATATGTTTAGGACTCCATTTGCCACAATCTGGTTGGAATATATGCATGTTGTTGTTGCTGTTGTTGTTTGAGTCTTCAGTCTTTTAACTTGTATGATGCAGCACTCCATGCCTGCCTGTGCTGAGTCAATCGTTTTATCTGTACATAGCTACCACACATGACATCCGAAGCTATCTGCATAACATATTCCAAACTTGGTCTACCCTTACAGTTCTTGTCCTCGACTCTTCCTTTCATAACTAAGTTTGCCATTCCTGGCTGTCTTAGTATGTGTCCTACTAACCTATCTCTTCTCTTCATTAGCATTTGTTACTCTATCTACCCATCTGATCTTCATCATTCTCCCGTAATGCCACATTGCAAACGATTCCATTCTTCTCTTTTCTGCTGTGCGAACAATCCAAGTTTCACTTCTATAGTGTACCACGGTCCAGACAAAGGCTTTAAAGAATTATTTTCTTATACCTAAATCTACATTAATTTTTGATGTCATCATATTTATTTTGTATTGAAACGCTTTCCTTGTCTGAGCCAAACTACTTTGCTTCGTCCATCAGTGATTATTTTGCCTCCTAGGTAGCAGAAGTCTCCTACATCCTTTAGCTTTTCACCTGCTGATTTGACATCAATAGGGGTATGTGATTTCTTATGGCTGCATTCCATTGTTTGTGTTTTACATTTATTTATTTATTTTCATCATGAATACTTACCTTAAGACGGAGTCCATACCATGTAAAAACTCATTGGAATCCTCTGGTGAATCGGGAAAGATGACGATGTCATCAGCAATTCTCAGAGTCGAAAATATTTTTCCTTGATCTTTACTCCTTCTTTACAATTTTCTCTAATTTCCTTTGCCTAATGGTACGTGGGCTAGCGACTACGGGACCCTAGCTGAGTTCGGCATTACTTCCACTTACTTGTGCCTGGCTCCTCTCCTTCATCTTTCCTGTCGACCTCCCTTGGTCAACTCTTGTTCTTTTCCGACCCCGACGGTATTAGGGTATCCGAGGCCTAGAGAGTCTTTTTCTTTCCCGCCTTAATGGCTCTTGTCTCAATCTTTCCTGATCGCTCATTCTTCGAGGGGTCAGAACTCTTGTTTTCTCTTCATGATATCTCCTGCCTTCTGCTCAAGGCCCTTAAGGATGCAGGGTGCGTGTAGCCCCACCACTTCAGGTGCACACTTGATAGTGCTACACCCTCAAGGGCTCACGGGTGGTGAGTTTGGGAGTTGGTGACCCGAGGGTCTCCTGAGCTGGGTCTTTTTTCCTGCCTTTTCCATTGCCTCTGGGGCGGACCCTCTCCTCTTTCCATTTCCTATCTGCCTTTCATGGCTCTCCTTCCTTCCAAGTCCCACAATCCTCATTCTTCGAGGGTTGAGTGCATTTCTTTTCCTCCTGTCCTTTATTTGCCTATTGTTATCCATTTCCTCTTCTAGTGTGTAAGTCCGTAGTTAGTTATAGTTTACATTCCATTCACATCTTTCACTATCACCCAATCCATTAGGGACCGATAATCTAGGCTGCTTAAAACAACAATTATCATCATCATCATCATCATCATCATCATCATCATCTAATTTCCTTCATTGCTTGTGCAATGTGCACATTCAAAAGTATGGCTGATAAGTTACAGTCTTGCCTTACATTTTTCTGAATACCATCTTCTCTCTCATGTCATTTGGCTCGAATAACTACCGTCTGTTTTTTGACAGATTGTATATCACCCTCATTTGCCTGTACTTAATTCCAATTCTTTTCAAAATGTCAAACAACTTACTCCAATCAACGTTATCAAAAGTCTTTTCTAAGCCTACAAATGCCATGAACGTTCTCTTATCTTTCCTTATTATAAGACGTTGTACAGCTTTCCTTGTTCCTACGTTTCTCCTGAAACCAAATTGGTCGTCACCCAACTAGGTTTCTATCTGTATTTCCATCCTCTTGTAAATTATTCTAGTCGGAATCTTTGAAGCATGTGTGGTCAAGCTGATTGTTACGGCAATCTTCAAATCTGTCAGCTCCTGCTTTCTTCGGTATGGGCATGAATACATTCTTGACTGGTTGCGTGGTTCAGCGGTAACGTTCTCGTCTGCCATGCTGAAGGTTGCAGGATCGAATCCTGGCGCAGTCAGTTGGTATTCGAGGGTGCGCAAATATGTGGGAGCCGTGTCAGTAGATTTACGTTAAAGATCCCCTTTAGAGCACAATTTTGGCCCCCCGACGTCTCTAAGAGCCGCAGTAGTTAAAATGGACGTAGAACCAATAACATTATTATTATTATTAATAACATTCTACTTGAAATCAGAGGGTACCTCACCTGTCTCATAAATCCTACATACCAAGTGAAATAACTTGATCAGACCTTCATCACCTATACAACGTAGCATCTCAGCTGGTATGCCATCTTTGCCTGGTGCTTTGTTTCTGCTTGTGTCTTCTAGTGCTCTTATCAATTAGATCTCAATATGAAATCTCCCTTGTCATCCGCATCAATTTCCTGTTCCCTTTCCAATGCAGGATTCTCCATCTCCTTACCCCTAAACACTCTATGTAAGCTTTCCATCTCTCAACCTTTTCTTCTCTGTCTGTTAGAGGTTTTCCATCTGAGTCCTTAGAATTACAGCACTTAGTCTTCCTTCCTCCAAAAGTTCTCTTAATCCTTCGAAAAGCTGGATCTACTTTTCCTACCAGTTGCAAGCAAGCAAGGTGATTGGACGTGTAGTGATGTGTAGGAAATAATGGGAATGGCTATTAAGCAGTACCGGCCGGTTATCGGCCGCTGGCAGGCTAGAGTGAAGTGCGATATCGGTGTTGGGAAAGTGATGGTGGGCAATGCCACTGAGCAGATGGGGGTTTTGGTGATGGGAATGGCAGCGGTGGATGTGGCGACGCTGCTGATAATTGGAGGAGTGAGTCAAACCCCAGGGCCTGGAAAGTTAGGATGGCAAGAAATTGAAAAAAATACGGCAAATTGTAAAGGAAGCGTCCCAAACTGATAAGATCCGAGACATACTACGAGAGTAATGCAGTGCATTTAAGGAGATGAAGACATGTATAACGGAAGAGATGAGAATAGTGACAGAAAGGCTGGCTCAAAACAGTGGAGACATAAAAGGATCTAAGAGAAAATATAAGGATATTAGAAGAGGAGGTGAAGGAATTAAAGAGGGCCAAGCAGAATGAGTGGAAAGAAAACGTCTTCATTTATGGATTAACGGAAGATGTTAATGAAAGCGCCAAGGGCGTGGACAGAGGGTTGTTCGGTGTTCTGGAGACTCCAAACAACGTTGAGAAAAGGGATGAGAACCAATGACAATATAATGGTGGTGAAAACGTTGATCTACAAATACATAAGGAGGAAAAAAGGTAAGGTGTACATCACAGCTACTGATTTAGAGAAGGCGTTCGATTGAGTGAGCAGAGGAGCTGTCATTGCTAAATTGGTAAAGATCGGGGTGTCACATAAGTTGATAAGAGCAATTGAGAATGTATAACTTATTCGGAAGTGAAATGTGCAATTGAAATTAAAGAGGATGTAATTGTGGGAAAGATAAAGTTAAATTTAGGATTAAAATAGGGTTGTAAATTATCACCGGTGCTCTTTTTTGTTATTCATTAACGACATTTTCGAATCGAAGGTCTTTGAGCAACGGTCCAACCCTTGTTTGAACAATCATGATTTCCCGGGCCTAGTGTTTGCAGATGACATCCTTCTGCTCGCTCTAACTCCTCCTAATATGCAGCATAGTATTGATGAGATTGTGAAATACTGTGAGGACTGGCATTTAAAACTTAATCCGCGCAAGACTAAAGTTATGGTGTGCAAAAAGTGAACTAAACTGGCTAAGAATGAAAAATGGTTCATGTATGGGTCAAAATTAGAGACTGTGAAAAAATGTGAGTATTTAGGGACGATACTGGTGAGCAATGGAAAATGGACTGAACAAATTAAAGAGCAAAATCGAAAAGGCTAGCGGCATTGGCGAGTGTTCTAGTGTGAGAACGTAAGTTACCGAATATTGACTAAAAAGTTCGCAAAAATGTATCCAATGCACTTGTCGTATCAAGAGTGGAGTGAAAATATGGGGTGTAGAAGAAGGATCTGCAACCCTGGACACTATTGTAAGTAAGTTTGCTAAGATAATTTTCGGGCTACCTAGTTGTACAGCGAATTGCGGAGCATGAATGATGTGTGAGGATGTAAGTATTCGAAAACATACTGTAAAATAATTATAAAATCTTGGATACGTCTGAAAGTACTGTAGGTGGAGGGGGTGAAATTTTAAAGGTAGCCTACCTACACCAAACGAAGCATCAGCAAAATGGGTACTGGGTGGACAGTGTAAGAAATATACTGGAAAGACTAGGAATGGGGTATTCATGGGATAGGGACTTACGAAGGGAGGGGGGTAGGGTGTGTTAAAAAGTGTGCAGAAGGGTAAATGACATAGAGTTGCAGGTACTCGGAGAAGAGTGTGCCAACAGGAAAACCTTAACGGAGTTCTGTAAAATAAGGACATTTATGAGTATTAAGTCTGAATATCTAACGAAAAGAGAAATGAGAGGGATAATTTGGTGGTTAATGGTGGTTAAGAACAAAGCATTGGCAGAAGTAGGAAAATAGGACCTTTGCCATTGTTGTGGCAAGGGTATGGGTGCAGCACACCTGATCAAGGAATGCAATCAGTCTAAAATGATAGAAAGCCAGATATAAACAAAATAGAAAGTGAAAATGAATATCACACTTCAATAAAATTACTAAATAGGGAATGGAGGAAGCCAGGTAAATTAGCGAAACTTATTAATATTGTCAGGGGAATGTGGGATAGGAAAGCGACAGATGAGAAACACAACAAAGATGCATGTGAAACAAGTATACGGGTACAGGAGATTGTATCCTAAACATGAAACTTAGTTTAAGTCTAGGATAGCCTCTCTGTATCAATTAGGATAAGATTAAGATAGTAAGTTACATAATTAATGGCCATTTAGTGTTTTGATAATTGTTTATAACATTTAATACAATGTAAATTAGTTGTAGGTTTGTGACTTATGTTTAAATTTATGTAGCGATTTATTAATCGTACTGAGAAGGATTTTTGCATTATGCTGTTAGAGAATCGCTGTAACCACTGTAATAATCACTTGTATCAGGTGAGGGTTGTAATAAATAATACTCTCGCCCCCAATCTCTGGTTATCCACACAGGGTATTCTATTCTACTTTTCCTACTTTCAGACAATTTTCTATACTTGCACATTTCTCTTTCAATCATTCTTCTTTCGCTTCTTTGCACTTCATGTTTACCTCATTTCTCATTCTGCTTTCCTCGTTTCATCTCTTGAATTCTTGTGTTTCCGCATTTCGTCCATTAATTCTACCATATCCTAAGTAAAACGCAGTTTTTTTAACCTATTTGTTTCTACCAGTGCTTTTTTTCTGCGGATTTTGTTATTTCATTTTTCAAAAGTGCCCATTCCTCTGCAATTGAAGTCTGTTCAGGGTTCTTCATTAGTCCTTACCTTATACTCGTCTTGAATCTTTCAGATGACCTCTTAGTTCGGCCCCTTAAAACAACAATAACGATATTACTATTCGTTCACGAACTTCTTTTTCAGTTTGTCTATTGCCCACCATTTTGGTTTTTGTATTTTCTTTAGTCTTTTAATCTGCATTTCATAACAACCAGATTGTAGTCAGAGTGTATGTCAGCTCCTGGACATGTTTTGCATCCAAAATCTGGTTTCGAAATCTCTGCTTCACCGTAATGAAGTCGATTTTTTAACGTCCTGCGTCTCCTGGGCTCATCCATGTGTATATTCTTCTATTGTGGTTATTTAATAAGGTGTTAGTTATGACCAACTCATGCTCGGTACAGAATTCCATCAGCATGCTTCCTCGATCATTCCTTTCACCTAATCTGAAATCTCCTACTATCTTCCCTTCCCTTCTCTTCCTTTTCCTAGCACAGCATTCCAACCTTGCATTACTATAGCATTTTTGTCACCCTTAACACACCTCAAAATTTCATCTATTTCTTCATGGACCTTCTCAAGTCTGCACCATCAGCCAAACTGGTAGGCGTATAGACTTGTACTACTGTGGTGCACGTAGGTTTGGTATTGATTTTAGCTACAATAATCCGTTCACTATATTGCTCATAATATTCCACCTGCTGTCCAAGTTTCTTAGTCAACATGAGACGTACCCCCGCGTAGCCGTTTGATTTAGCGCCAATTGCATTTTGTAAGTATTGTCAATCCAAATGAGTATTTTGAATCTACCATATACTTTGTAAGTATTTTGAATTTCAATTGCATTTTGTAAGTATTTTGAACTTCAATTGCATTTTGTACGTATTTTCAATCTCATTTGCATTTTGTGAGTATTTAGAATTTCAATTGCATTTTGTAAGCATTTCGACTCTAAACTAAGTTACATATTCTGCGTATTTTTCAATCTATTGCTTCTGTGAGTATTTTCGTTCTAAATTCCCTTTTGTAAGTATTTTCAGTCTCACTTAATGTTAGTTCTGGTTTCCATTTCATTGTCATTTTCCCTATCACCCACACCATTAGGGGCCGATAACCTAGATGTTACGCCCCTTTAAACAACAATTATCATCATCATCATCATCATCATCATCATCATCATCATCATCATCATCAACCTTTGATATTTTACAAGCTAGGGCCGCCAGCTATAGCCAGAAGCATAATGAATAACAACTGTTGTGTGTTGATGCAATACTTGAAGCAATATATGAAAGCGAAATACGTAAATTAAATCAAAAGTGTTTCTTTTTGGATGGACCAGGAGGTGCAGGTAAAACATTTGTTGATTCGACACTGCTGCACATAATCAGAGGAGAGGGAGATCAAGTCATTACAGTAGAGTCTACTGGAATAGTAGCTACACTTTTACCAGGGGGAAGATCTGCTCATTCTGTTTTCAAAATCCTATTAAATCTTAATGCCAAATTCTACCTGCAACGTTAAACCAAATACACCTGAATCGAATACACTCTTAAATACAAAATTAATAATGTGGGATGAAGCTCCAATGACGCTTGTGCATGCATTTTTAGCAGTGGATAAACGATCTAACAAATGTACCGAACCATTTGGTGGTAAAGTAATCCTACTAGGTGGAGATTTCCGTTAAGTCTTACCCTTAATAATGAGAGGTCCACGTTCTCTAACCGTTACCAGTTGTTTGAAGCGGCATAAACTTTGGAGTCTATTCCATACATTGAAACTCTCCCTGAATATGCGTGCTTTGCATTCTGAGAGAATTTTCAACGTGGCTTTTAGAAGTAGGAGAAGGCAAGACTGGAATAAGGGTAACGATCAAGGAGGATATATGGGTAACGATGCCCCCACGCCGACAGAGCTGTGCGGAACACTGACCTGTCCGGTCGCACGACAGAGGGCACTGGTGGGCCAATGTGCACGCCATCTCTCTGCGATTTCAATCACTTAGTATGGTACCGCAGGCCTACACGACCCCTGTTCTAGGAGTGTCTCCGACCATTTCTTCTGGGCGTTTCACTTTCTACAAACAGTCGTGTAGTTAAGAGTTACACCGTAATATCATACAGGCAACTGTTATAGATTCCAATAAAAGTGAAACTGTTCTCATACCCAGAGTGACACTTATTCCCTCTGACACACGCATTTCTTTCAAATTTAAACGAAGGCAGTTTCCAATACGGATAGCTTTCTCCATGACGATCAATAAGTCTCAGGGCCAACTTTTGACAACATTTGTCTGTATTTGCCAAAACCAGGATTTCGCCATGGGCAACTTCATGTAGGTCTTTCACGAGTAAGAGCATTTAACTCACTATCTGTTGTGTCGCCGAGTAAAGAATTCAACAAATTGTTGTTTTCAAGGATATTTTTGATAATGATTGGCATTACCTAATTTAGAGACCCTTTTCGAGGTCAGAATGTGAATGTTAATTAAACTTTAAAAGTGGTTCAAATCTTCAAAGGAAATTTGAAATTTAAAAAAATCTAGCTCGTAGATATTTTACGCGGGATAAGCTAGATTTTATTATTATTATAATTGGTGGGCGACATCCTTCCGCCTATTACAGTCACCATAGACACACAGGTTATCAGACAAATTTAATACCTACCCAAGTACTCTGGACTGAAGACCACGAAATCCCAAGCCCTTAAAATGAATTAGCAGCAGCATCCTTCAGGACACGTCATCAACCAAATTTGCACCGTTTCCATGAATTATGTATTATTTTGCTCTCATGTTGCAGAAAATTAGCAATAAGCAATTGAGGCTTTGTATGTTATTGCACGTTTCAGTGTATCTAAAGAAGGTCAAAGAGTGCCATATACACAAGGGATTAGAGTCCCTGGCTGTGTCCCGGCGTTCTGAGCCGGTGTTTACGTACAGAAGGGTGGCCTGTTCCTTTCCGCTCCTCTTCCTTCTACAGCATCCTTCAGGTTCCTGTTTAGCATCGCGAGGCTGGGAGAACCCGAATCAGACAATACCAAGGCTTTTCAATGCTTGGCAGAGCCGGGAATCGACCCAGGACCACTGGTGTGGCAGCCAACAATGCTAGCCTCTTCGCCACGAGGTGGTCTTTTCAGTGTATAACCTGTGAGGAATAGAAGACTACTGTATGTCTACCCCTTATTATTCCCGTTTTCCAACGGGGTCGGGGATGAGATGCGATGGAAGTCTTTGTGGCGATGGTTTTTACGGCTGGATGCCCTTCCTGACGCCAACCTCATGAGAGGAGTTAATGAGAGATGAAATGAATGATGGTGAATGAAACTGGGCAAGGATGTGGAAGGAAGCGGCCGTGGCCTGTCAAAAGGTACCGTCCCAGCATTTGCCTGGTGTTGAAAATGGGGAAACCACGGAAAACCATTTCAAGGACGGCAGACGGTGGGGCTCGAACCCACGCTTCTACCGAGTCAGCAGAGAGCTTGGCCCCATGACCTAATGCTGCGCTTTAGCCAGCGTAGCCACTACTGTCGGTGAATAGAAGACTACTAAGTGTAGATTTTATAGCCTAAGTGCAATGGATATGATGATGATCGCTTGACGATCGAAACTGGTCATCCTAGTGTATTTATTAATCTCGTGTAATTTTTTTCAGGATTAGGGCATAACTCAGCTCTTTTGGGTGAATTCGTGTTGACGGACTGAAAAGCACCAAACTTTTGTATACTAAGGCAGCACTGAAAAATGGCTTCAAACCCCATAATGTTCACAACAAGAACAATAGAACAGCAGCAGTTTGTTAGGCTTCCTTTGTAATTCATCCTTGCCGAAGAACATCATTAATTGTGTAAAAACATGTATTTTTTTCTGATTTTAAGTGCAGATTCTCTCGATGTGAATAGCTTTGATACATTTGAATGCCCATATCCTTTGAAAGGGAGAGGGTTCGATTCCCAGCCAGGTAGCAGGTTTTAGAAACAAAACTCGCACTTTCAGAAACGCAAATGGCCCTGGGGTTTACTCAGTGGCGTAACTACGATTTGATTCTGGAATGGGATGAGTTAAACCAAATTTACGGGGGAGGAGCAGGGTTCAAACATGATGAGACATTATCTATGAAAGTAAATATACGATCCCGAAGTTTGAAAATCTCCTAGCTTTATTTACGTCCTCTGGTTAACAACCCCACATTCACTCCAAACAAGCAAATTCCGGAGGTCAATCACCACTTCCAGTATCTTAACAAAACATCACATAGACCACAACTAACAAATATTGACGAGTTGCATTATCTCAACTAATACTGCAACTAAATAAGTGTATACATTGTAAATATTTGCACCCACATTTTCAGTCGTAGATTTTATAGCCTAAGTGTAATTGATCTGATGATGATCGCTTGACGATCGAAACTGGTCATCCAAGTGTATTTAGCCTGTTAATCTCATGTATTTTTTCCAGGATTAGGGAATAACCCATCTCATTTGGGTACAATCGTGTTGACCGACTGAAAAGCATCAAACTTTTGTTTACTAAGGCAACACTGGAAAATGGTTTCAAACACCATAACGTCCCTGTTAACTATTCAGGCTTTTAGAGACGCTGGGATGCTGGAATTTTGAGGATGATAATTAACGTGTCAGTATTTCTACAGACACGGCTCCCTCGCGCACCCTCAAATGCCTACTGGCTGCGCCCGGATTCGATCCTGCAACTTCGGACCCAGCAGTCGAGAATTTTACCGCTGAGACATGCAGCTAGTCCATTAGCATTTGATTCGTTGTATTTTCACTCGTCAGTGTGTAAATGTTCCAAAATGAACAATGTTGTTGATATCTCTACTTAGTATAAAACTAAGTCCCCGATTCTTGGATGTCACGAGTAATCTTGAGAACCACTGGATGGATTTTGATGCGGTTTTCACCATTCTGTAAAGGATATCTCGAGGAAGGTTTCTGTAGAAAATAATTTATTTATGATTAAAGGAAGCCACGCAGTAACGATTTCAGTGGAAAAGTCGAACAGAAACCTGGCGTCCGTGCACTTTTTAAGCTTACGCAGGGCAAACCGTTAAAATATCAATATACTATGAGTGTAAGAATTGTTCAGCATGAAACATTCTACATAAAAGCCCGGGAGAGCATATCTCTATCTTCAATACATTGCCTTCTATAAGTGCTTTTACTTTTTCATTTCTTCCAACAATATCCATTCAATTACTGACGCGACAGTTTGCGAGCTAGCTAGGGGCGAGTCTATCACCCCAGTTACAGCCTAGCTATCGAGCGAGCTTATTACCACAGATACAGCCAGCAGCAAACTGTCGAGTCGTGTTAAGCTAAGACTTCTGAGAAGAGTGGTTGTGTTTGGAGTTTCCCTGGAAGTGCAACTCGGCTTTTCTTAATTTCGCCTGTGGACTTTTCGTTCCGGAAAATACACAGTCAAGTTAAGTTAAGATTGGACGGATGGGGGATTTGTGTTTCATGCACCTCGCCATTCTTAAATTACGTCTGACAAGAATTCGTTGCACATGCATCTCCATGATAATATAATTAATAGTCCAGTCAGTGATTTTAACCCATCAGGCCGAAACGTAAAATGGATATAGGTAGTAGTTAATTGACATCGAAGAAAAAGCGCTTATCACGTAATGCACGTAATGCATTCATAACTGTTCCCGGGTGCTAGTTGAATCATAAAATCCAGTTTCCTTTGCAAAATGATCTGGTCCTTTCTATTCCCCGACATTGCATAAATATTAATATGCTCCAGTTTGCAACTAACGTTTAACTTAGAGCAGCAATACAACTTAACTTAATATTACTCACTTTCTAAAATGACTCTCACACTCTGATGCTAACAGAACTGACAAGTGGTGATTTTGGAAAGGGATGAGCAAAGACACACTCATCTCAGGGGCACGCCTCTGGTTAACGTAACAAATATTTTATTTCATCACATGTATTTTTTATGTTGCTTTTTCTCATTTTCGTAGTAATTGAGAGTACATTGAGTTGACAGACTGAAAAGTTGCAGTACCAATTGTAAATAAGGCAACATTTGAAAAAGACTGAAGTTACGGTGAAGCTAAAGAATTTACCCAACTGAAAATAAATGCTTTTAATTTAGTATTAACTTTGTACATAATCCAGTAATTTGTCATCAGTCTCCAGATTGATTGCACTCAAAATTAAAATCTTCTACAAATTTCATACTTTCATTATTTGGCTCTGGGGAGGGAGGGTTAATCCCCCTGAACATTCCCTGTAGATACGCCACTGGGTTCACTCAGCGCTCCTCCCAAGGGCTCACATCTAGTGGGACGTAGGTTGGCGACCACGGGACCCCAGCTGAGTCCGGCATTGCCTCCACTTACTTGTGCCGGGCTCCTCTCCGTCTTCTTTCCTGTCGACCTCTCTTGGTTAACTCTTGTTCTCTTCCGACCCCAACGGTATTAGGGTATCCGAGGCCTAGGGATTCTCTTCCTTTCCGGCCTTAATTGGCCCTTGTCTCATCTTTACTGATACCCTCATTCCTCGAGGGATCAGCCTTCTTTTTCTTTTCATGTTATCTCCTGCCGTCTGTACAAGGCCCTCCAGGAAGCAGGGTGTGTGTAGCCCCACCACTTCTGGTGCACCCTGGATAGTGCTACTCCCTCAAGGGCTCACGGCTAGTGAGTTTGGGAGTTGGCGACCCCGAGGGATTCCTGAGCTGGGTCCGTTTTGTCCCCCTTTCCATCTGACTTTGGGGCGGGCCCTCTCCTCTTTCCATTTCCTATCTGCCTTTCATGGCCCTCGTTCCTTCCAAGTCCTCATTCTTCGAGGGTTGAGGGCATTCCTTTTCTTCCGGTCCTTTATTTGCCTTATCCTTTATTTGTTTACCATTTCTTCTTCTAGTTTGTAAGTCTGTAGTTTGTATTGTTATAGTTTTTATTCTCATCTCGTCTTTCACTATCACCCAAACCATTAAGGGCCGATAACCTAGATGTTATGTCCCTTAAAACAACAATTATCATCATCATTATCATCATCACTCAGCTCACGGCGGAAAGGAGTACCAGGATAATTCTGTGAACCAAAAACTCCATTCTATATTGTGCCGATGTCACGAAGGGATGATGTCTCTACCTTCCACTGCTTCCAGGGCCTCCATGCCCCCCCAGGGGCTCACATCTAGTGGGACGTGGGTTGACGACCACGGGACCCCAGCTGAGTCCGGCATTGCTTCCACTTACTTGTGCCGGGCTCCTCTCTGTCTTCTTTCCTGTCGACCTCCCTTGGTCAACTCTTGTTCTTTTCCGACCCCGACGGTATTAGGGTATCCGAGGCTTAGGGAGTCTTTCACTTTCCCGCCTTAATTGGCCCTTGTCTCATCTTTCCTGATCCCTTCTTCTTCGAGTGGTAAGACCTCTTGTTTTCTTTTCATTATATTTTCTTTTCTCTTTAAGATTCCTGCACTGTTTTTGTTAATTGTCTCCCCGTGAATCTAAATTCCCTTTAGCGATTTTTTTCCATCTACGTTGCATTTTGTACGTTTTTTCGATCTAAATTGCATTTCGCGATTGTCTTCAACCACAATTGCATTTTGTAAAGATTGACAATCTAAATTGCTTTTTATAAAGTCTTTCATTGTAGGAGCAGGGCATTTCAGTGAGTCTTTTGAATTTCAATTGTATTTTGTAAGTATTTTCAACCAAAACCGCATTTCGCAAGAATTTTAAATCTAAATTGCATTTTGTGTGGAGGGCATTTTGCAAGTATTTTGATTTTCAATTGCATTTTGTGGGTATTTTGAATCTAAATTACATTTTGTCAAGTATTTGCAATCTAAATTGCATTTTGTAAGTATTGGCAATCCAAATTAGTAGTTTGAATCTACCGTGCATTTTGTAAGCATTTTCAATTTCAATTGCATTTTGTAAGTATTTTGAATTTCAATTGCACTTCGTGAATATTTTGGATTGGAAATGGGATCTTTCAATCTGAATTGCATTGTGTATTTTCTATTTCAATTACATTTTGTAAGTATTTTGTACCTCAATTGCATTTTGTACGTATTTTCGATCTCATTTGCATTTTGTATTTTGAATTTCAATTGCATTTTGTAAGTATTTCGACTCTACGTTGCATTTTGTGCGTCTTTTTTTTAATCTATTCCCTTTGTGAATCCTTTCGTTCTAAATTCCCTTTTGTATGAACATTTTGTGAGTTGTTTCAATCTGCGTTCCTTTTTGTAAGTATTTTCTGTCTCACTTAATTTTCGTTCTGGTTTCCATCATTGTCATTTTCGCTATCACCCAGATCATTAGGGGCCGATAACCTAGATGTTAGGCCCCTTAAAACAACAATTATTATCATGGCCTTCATGGCCTGTATGGAGTTTTTTTTTAGCGTATGGCTTTTAGTGCTGGGAGTGTCCGAGGACATGTTCGGCTCGCCAGTTTTGTAGCTGCTTCGAGACGGACACCCAATGGGTGAGCTACAAGTACCGTTGGGGAGGGAAGGAGGGAAGTTGGAATGTAAGGACGAGGAGTTGGAAGGTAGCGGCTGTGGCCTATAGTTAGGGACCAACCCCGGCATTTGCCTGGAAGGAAGATGGGAAACCACAGAAGACCATCTTCAAGGTTGCCGGCGGGGAGATTCGAACCTCCTCGCCTCCCGGATGTGAGCGACTGCCATCAGTCATGCCGTAACCACCACGGCTAACTCACCCGGTTGTATGGAGTTGGCTGGCTGGCATAAACCGGCCTTTGCCTCAAACACAGCAGCGTAGGTGGTAAACCGTGCTTCACGGCTTCAGTTCAGAGATCCGAGGTTCTCATTCAGCCATGCTGAGTGTGGGTTTTCACTCTTTCCAGACCAATGCTGGGGCACCTACACAATACTAAACCCTAATAATTACAATTACGCTCACTTCTACAGTGGCCACAATAATACAGGGTTTCAGACAAATACCATACACACACAAGTACACGGGGTTGATGACCAAAGATTTCGAAATCAACATTCTAATGGGTGTTTCCTTACCTGAAAAAAATACATGAGATTAATACATGTGTGTACAATTTTTTCAGGTTTAGGAAATAGTACATTATGCAATGAGCTTATAATTTCAATAATTAAGACACGAGTATGTTTCCATAAGTGTGTCTTAATTACCATTATAGGCGAGTTGCATACGACTGTTTATGTTCGACGATAATTATAACTTTATTATATTTCTAACATAAATATTTATAAATATCTGTCGAGATTCTGTCGGTTGAATTCTTCTTTTTGGGAATTGTGTGGGCTCAGCATTTGATCTCTACCCAAAAACGAATCCCAAAACTTTGAAACATTGTTTATTCTGAAGTAGCACCAACATATAGCGCACAGGTACTATGTTGGATCATTTTGTTATTTTGGTCAAATAACACAAAATAGGCTGTTTCACACGCTTGAAAATTAAAATGTATCGTATTATCAACTAATTAATCTTCAAATTCGATGCGTATAGAATGTCAACGGAAGGCAAATCAATTGAGACCCAAATAGTACAGTTATGACATCTGGCGAAAAGTTTCGCGTAAGAAATCCATTTACTGAACAGAGAGCTGGATTATAACTTCCGTGGAAATAATGTCACACGCCTGCTTCCTCCAGGACGTTCTGGTGTGTTTATGTCAACAACAGAATTCACTAAAATTTTTGGCGAAATCTTACGAATGTGCAGAAATTGGAGTTGCGGATATTAAGGTACAGTGCTATTTCTTTTGCAATATTGCCCAGTTCGTTTATGCATTGTAACTACAATGGTTGATCCAATGTAGGCTACATTGTCAACTTTCAAATCATGTAATTCATGTCCGACATGTTGGATTTTGAGTGCATGTCAGAATCTATCCTTACCTAATTGGTTAATGAATGAAAATATTGAGCTCTGATTGGTTGGAAAAACTGTGTTATAATGAAAAGTAGTACTTTAATGACCCCCATTATGATACAGTTTTCTGACATATAATATTTACATATCGACATCGTCGAACATAAAAGGCATTACAATTGAGTACAATCTTTTTGACCGACTGAAGAACATTATTAAGGCATCACTGAAAATGGCTTCCAACACGACACAGACCAAAGTTTTCACAAGCCCCTAATTTAAACATTACTAACTAGGCTACTTTGCTTTCATTGATGATAGCTTTAGAACTTTCGCAAAAGCTACAAGGTGCCTGATGCATTTCGTAAACGTGTAATTTTTCTTTCCAGTTTTTGTCCAAGAGATTCCCTCATGGCTCTGCTGAAAGAAGACCTGAAGCTCGTCCTGCTGTCGACGAAGCTCCCGTAAGTACTGAGAAACACAATAGTTCCATATCAAATAAAATGGAGGAATTCAAACGTCATCATACTGTGTTCCGTGCTGTTGGCAGCTCCCATGAAACTGTTCATTTCGTAAAGCGGAGCCTAAACTGCGTGTTTACCATCCTCCGTGGTTAATTTTCACGTTATACTCTAGTGTCCTAAATAGGGCTGGTACTTTTAAGATATTAATTTCATTATCAGATTATAATTGGCAGCGTTTCGCCCCAGTGTACTATTGGGCTCGTCAGTTGGTGTGGTATAGGCCTACCTCACCAAGACCCGTGGTTAGCACATACTGAGAAAAATCGATTAATTGCTATAGATAACGATTGTGCGTTAAATCGATTAATCGGTTGATCAAATAATTTACTTGTTTTGTCAATTCGCTCCTTTCACTACGGTGTCACATAAGCAAGACAGACAATTAATTAAAACATAGTCTCTCATATATTTTTAAATAATGTACCTTCTATGTGAAAACTGCGCTAAAACAATGTAAAACAAAAATGTTTCTGTCCTAAATTGTAAACAATGAACAAGAATTCAAAATCTTCGCCGAAAACTCTTCGTTTTCTTTTTTCGAAACCCTTCCAAATTTGATTGGTACCGTACCTGACTTCCACTGTCTCTGACTCTTAATTGTTAACATAAACAAGGCAGGACTTTTATAAATGTCTATACATCATTCCGAAAAAAAGCGTAACTCAACTTAAGCGATGATCTCTCATTTAAACTTCTTTTCTTACTTTATTTCGTATCTACTAATCGATAAATAGATTAGTCGATTAATTGATTAATCGTTTTTAAATACCTATTCGATTAATGCGAACATCGCCCATTATCAGCTCTAGTCCAAAAGTTAAGCATAATTAATGGCAGCTCCCATGAAGCTAATGTCCTTGCGTCTCCTGTCGTGTTTATTATCCTCCGTGGTTTATTTTCACGTTATACTCTAGTGTCCAAAAGTTAAGCATGTGTAAGATGTGCGTTTAATCACCCTATAATTTGTTTTGATTTTCTTTTTTATAATGAGCATTTCTACAGAAAAGGAATCTGTTGACATCGAATATAGATTTAGGTATTAGGAAGTCATTTTAGAAGGCCTTTGTCTGGAGCGTGGCGCTCTATGGAAGTGAAACTTGGACTATTGGTGCAGCAGAAAAGAGGAGAATTGAAGCGTTTGAAATGTGGTGTTACAGGAGAAAGATGAACATCACATGGGTAGTTAAAGTTACGAATGAAGAGGTATTAAGACGAGTGGGAGAGGAGAGATGTTTCTGGAGACTGCTAATGAAGAGAAGAGATAGGTTGGTAGGACACATACTAAGACACCCAGGAATAGCAAGCTTTGTTATGGAAGGAAGGGTCGAGGACAAGATAAGCTTTAGTATTCTTAGTGGCACTCCTCGCTTTAAAGTTTTCTCGTCTTATCACGTGCAACCACTGTTTTCAGAGTTACACGTCATTTGTAAACAGATGGAAGGTGAAGCGTGTTTCCTTGCTCTGACCCAGAGGACTACAACAAATTTCCATTAATTGACAATCATGACGCAGGAGAGTGCTTGACTGGAATGGCCGGGTCTTAGTCAACTCTGGAATTATGTGTGCAGTCCAAGTTCGATAAATATACATGCTATTTATGTAATCAGGTCTCATTCCTTACGAACCATTTAACGTAGTCATTCGTTATTCTAGTTTCCAGTATGTGTAGTACTATTTTGATAATAGTGTTTTCGGTAGTAGCTTGAGGGCTGAAACGCGGTACACTCAGCCTCGTGTGGCAAAACTGAGAAGAGGCAGGTTCGATTCCCACCTGAACATCCTAGAATGGATTTCCGTGGTTTCCCACTTCTACTCCAGGCGAATGCCGGAATGGATCCTAAATTAAGGCCACGGCCGCCTCTTTCCCAATCCTCATCTGAATTACAAATACACACACTTAATACAGCCCTTGCAGTAACACAGGTTATCAGACAAATTCCACACACAAGTACACGGGGCTACATGACCACGATCCAAGTCCCTCAAATGCAAAAACAACAAGAACTTTAATTGTTTGATGTCGTTTAAGGCTTCTTATGACGGATGCTGAATGGTGTTTGTATTATTTCCTTTAGGTGCTTGGACATCGTGATCTTTTAGCCCCGTGTACTTGGGCGTGTGTATACGTCTGATAACATGTGTTGTTGTGATGTCTATATTAGTGTGTGAGGCGAGGATTGGGTTGGAGGCGGCTGTGACCTTAAGTTAGGAACTATCCCGTCATTTGCCTGGGGGTAGAAATGGTTGGGATGGGAATTGAACCCGCCTCTTCTTGGCTTTGAGTGTCCCCCTCACGCCCCCCCCCCCCCCCTCCTCTCCCTCCGCCCGTTCAAGGCCCTCAGACCAGAAATGAATTTCTCGGCAGAGCCGGGAATCAGACCTCGGATCTCTGTAGTGAGAGCCAAGAATGCTGATCACTATAAACCAGCAGGTGGTAGGAAGCTGAATGGAGGTGCATGTAGGCTACGTACGTAGGAATTCGATCCGGTATTTGCTTACAATGAACATTGTTTTTGCTTGAGTATTTGCTTTGTGACGCCATGTGAATACTGCGCGTATCGGAGCTGACGTCTGCAGCAACATGCAGTTTTGTAAAAAAAAAAAATAGCAGGCATTTCTCCGCCCTGAATGGGCTGTTTCATCACGCATAGCGGACGATTCCAATAAACTAATGGTAATGGCGTGTAACCTCCGTAGAGACCTGGTACTGGTCGTTCGAGCTGATACCCATAGGCGACCTGCTCGTCTTGTTGGAGATGAAATGATGATGGAGACTTCATGAAGACCCAATTCCCGAGTTACGAGGGTTAATCATAGCTGTTTAAAACTTGAGGCCGGCCAGGAATTGAACTCGGAACCCTTAAAAGCCAAAGCCTAACACGCTAACCACCTAGCCACGGTTCGATTTCTCAATGAAATGAAAGCATACCAAATGCTGAATCCGTTTGCCATCTCATCGGGGACTAACATACTTGTTAATTTTACATATACCGTGCAGGTTTCCATTCCTGCATGAAGTCGTCACTAGAAGACATGATCTCATGATAAGAAACATTTTGCTAGGAATATTTTCATTGTTCTCTATATGTAGAAATTTCTTTTCATGTGACCTAGGAGACGATGGTCAGATTCAGTGACGAACGATCTCAAAGTGAGAGGTGTAGAAGCAGAGGAGGTCGCAGTGCTAACTGCTAATAGGGATCATGGAGGTAACTTGTACACAAACAGAGGCTTGCAGACTAGGCTGGTCGCTGGAAGACGAATCAGTCTCAAATGAAAATGTATGTATGTGTGTGTATGAGGGACTCCCGACATCGTACCCATCAAGGGTTACCAACTGAAAATTTCCAAATGTAATTGCTCAGAAAACGCAGGACATTTAAGAAAAATGCTTGACAAGTTCTATTGATAACAATATGATACATATATTTCATATAACTTTTTACGAAAGAAAAACCTTACTTAATGATCAGTCCTTGCTGCAGTTCTTTTCCTAGAAGCTGTATTTTTCAACAGAACCTAATTTTGGAAGAAGACGCAAATTATTTTCCTGAAGCACATATATTTATGAAATTCCTCACACGATATATCTTTGAAATTGTACTTCACAAGTTACATTCCTTTCACTGATTCTACCAACAAACTGTTCCTTTCTTTTGTCCATTGAGCATATATGAATGAAAACACACGTTCAGTGGTGGTATTGCTGCTGGGTATGACAAACTGGCAAATGTTCTAAAGTTCAGAAAATATCTCGAATGTTCTGGCACTTATTAAAGAAAACAGACCATTGTTGGTCTAGTGTTGTGTCTTAATCCAAAGTTAAACTTTTAGGATAAGTTCTTACGTTGCTGAACTGGTCGAATAATTTTAAATCGTCTATTCCCACAACCTTTGACTGTAAATATTGAATACATGGTACAATATCCTCAAAGCTGAGGTCGTTAATGTTTTAAAGTTTCAACCATTTTAAACACAATTCCTCCATAGGATGCATCCATTTATCCAAGTACTCAATCCAGGTTTCATAGAAACAAGATACTTTTCCCATAAACACCTTGCATTCTTTATCTAAACCATCTTCTGAAAATGTATTTAACATCTGTCTGACTTTAATGGGAATGCATTGACCTTCAAATCTACCTTCCAATAAAGATTGGACAGATTCTAATACTGTAGTTCAAGCACTTCTACAACTGAATTATTTTCTTTCTCAACCGACAAAATTTTATAGTGAAAAATGTGCATGGTTGAGGAAAGAAGCAAAAGATACGAGCTCTGAAAAGTCATTTTCAAGGAAGTTCCTAATTGATAAAGGCACTGACCTCCTATCCTGAGAAAGGAAGTAGGATTTATGAGCTGGGAACAATTGCAGGATCCTTTCAAGTGCTGGATACAATGTTAACCACCTAGTTTTGGAATGATTTAAAAGCTGCAGGTAATTTACATCAACAAATTCACAAACGTCTTTCAGTTCCTGAGTTTGCACTGCATATACCGATTTATGAAAAAAGTTGAACATTTTCATCACCACATATGAACAGGAAGAGCATCAGCTGCATGTTGCAAACAATTATGTAGAATGTGAGCAGGACATCCAACACCTGTTATGTTTTCATTCAAGTCTTTTTGAGAGCAGAGAATACATTCTTCCCTCCCCTGCGTGCAAGGCCTCCAAAATTGACATTGGCATTGTCTCCAGAAAATGCAATGCATCTAGAAGTAAAGGTATGCTTTTTGAGAGTATCTGAATTGTAGGAGGAAATACATTTATAACTTTCATTTGGACATGCTTGTAAATCAAGAATATTTATCTGAATGCCATTATTTTTGTAATCGAAATATTGGATGACAATTGGAAACATATTTAGTGCACTATGATTGCTTGCATCTGTTCCTAGGCCAAAAATGGAACTTTCAGAGTTTTAGTGATTATATCTGTCGAGTGAGGAGCAATAATATTATTTATTATGGCTTCGGTTTTAGTTCTTGCACAGGTCAGTTTCTGTGCTACTTAAGAACCTACGAACATACTCTTATTCAATTTCTCTGTGCAGTGCATTCATTTGTACGACTGATGATGGAAAACTGTATGAAATGACATTGTAGCTTCTGTGGCTTGAATTTTTCCATCATCTTGAGAGTATTTGAGAGTGGCAAATGATAACATTGAACCTGATATTGACCTAGTTCTCAGCATCTTTTTGTGTTTTTCACTGCTAACGTGTCATTCCAAGTCATCAACACCTTTGTATCTGACATTAACATAACTATCACCCACTGCACATTTCGCTTCACTTTCACTGCGTCCATGAGTAAAGCAAGTATACTTATATTTTAGTTTATACGAAAATTTACACGGTCGTTTTTTTAGATTCACTCCTTTCAGGTTGCAAAGATGACATACAGGTACATAGTAGGATGCAATGAGATTAATATTTCACCCTACTTGGCACATAGTCACATTATAATTTACCGTGATAACCAGATAACCAATCAGAATATCTGCAAATCATATGGCAAGCAAATGGAAGCTAAAGTTCTCTAAACTTCCGGTTTCTCTCGACATGAATGTGGAAATGTACACATCGATTCTTTAGGACGGAACTAGCGCGTTGATTGGTTGATCGATGCCTGGATTTGAGTTCGATATATCGAATGTTAGTATTACTTATTTAATAATATATTTATTACAGCCAATGGCATAGGTAAGTAAAAGAAGAACTATGAATAAACAACTAGTCATTACAAATTTCTTTCAAGGACTTATTCCTCTTCATGCAGGTATCGAGATGGTAATGACCACATGTTTTCTCGCATAGAGAACATACACAGTTTATGTTAGGTGTGTGAAACTGTATTGTGCGGCAACCTCTATGGTGAAAACCATGTACCGCATATCTGGCAACAAGATGACGCAATTCATAGTTGGCAACTCACCATTCTCTGCTTATCATAGGGTTAGTAGTGTAAAAATCGCTCCAAATCTCTGCTTTCTTCTGATAATGCTCTTGCAGTAGTTCGTGATATGACGGCGTAGATGGCAGTGACAAGCATATGCGTACTGTAGGTCTTCCAAGAACATGGGCTATCTGAAAAATATCCATTTAGAGACGCACAATACCCTTTTCGGTGACTTTCAAATTTAATTTTGTAATATGTTCCCAAATCAGATGAAGGCCGTAGGTAATTATTGGTTGTACTTTCATCTAGAAAGCTCTTATGCAGTTCTCAAGGATATCTTTTGCAGATGTTGAATATCATTAATTGCCAGAATCGCTGCCGATAATCTCTCCTTTACATGTAAAGTGAAAGTAGTTCCATGAGGTTGGAATGTTATGCCTAAATACTTAAATCTTAAATTCGTCGATTCGATCCCAATGTAGTAACTTGTTGAAGGCTTCTTGAACTGCATCCCTAGAAACTGATGCCAGAACCATATCATCAGCAAAGATATAGATTTGAACTTGTTTTGTCATAATTACTTGCATCACATCATGGGTTGCGATGTTGAACAATATAGGACTCAAGGGATCCCCTTGTAATACACCAATTGTCTGTTCAGTACCTGTAGATGTGGAGACCGAGTCGTCAATCTGTAGTCTGTTTTCAGACAAAATATCGTTAATTATGAGAACTAAAGGGTTGTCCTCACTTAACTTTGATAATTTGTTCATCAGTTTTACTCTGCTAATTGAGTCAAAAGCTTTCGTGTAATCCACAAACACCGTAATCAACTTCCCTCTTTTCATTCTGAGAGCCTCATGAATATCATTTTTGAAACACTCAATTGCATGCATAGTCAAACGACCTTTTCGGAAGCCAAATTGTTCCTCTGGATGTGAAGTTTCTACTAGAGTTCTAAGCCTGACTGTTATAAGTTTGGTGATTATTTTCAGAAGAGTACATTCCAAGGCGATACCTCTGTAAGCGTCTGGATCACTAGGATCCCCCTTCCCCTTGTACAAAAGCTTTAGAGTAGAGGTCCTCCATTGCTCCGGAACTCACCCCTGTTTGAGGCATCCATTGAATAGAAATGGCCACGATTCCAGAAGCGTAGGAGCCGCACTCTTCGTGTGTTCATTGTAAATGTTATCCGGTCCGCAAGCTTTCTTCAATTTCAGCTTGTTGATTACATCTTGTACTTCTTCTTGTGTAAATATAATAGAAGAGAGTTATCAATTTCCAATGTCTTATCCGATCTCTTGCCACGTCTTGTATCCTTGGGTCGGAAAACTTGGGTGAAGTGTTCAACCCAAGTTTCCATTGGAATGTCGCGGGTGAATTTCGTAATTCTTGCTCTGAGTGCACTATAAGGTTGATTTTCAGCTTTTTCAATTTGCACTTTACCTATGTTGTTAAAGAAAGTACTCCTCCGCCTTTTAAGCTTAATCAGATTCTTCGACTCGTAGCATAACCCTGAAGTGTAGCATCTGTGGGTGAAGACCTGGCAACATGAAGATAATGGAAAACCTCCCTGCGAGTATTACTTATTTCCACCCTCGGAAGTAGCGTCCTGATGTACGATAAAATAACATACTGCATTCAGCCTAAAACCTATATGAGCAATCTTGTAACGAAAAATGCTAGACATGTTCAGTAAATTAAAAATGACGGCCGGAAACAACCAAAATGAATGAAAAGCAGGATATGTCTGGAAAAAGCCGGACGGTTGGTAACCCTATGCCCATCATATGTGTATGGAATCTAGTAATCAAATACTGACTACTCAGAAACATGTATTCATCATTTGAGTTAATATTCAACTTCGACCGTCCACCACAGTCGATCAGTGCTTGACTAACGTATCGATAGATTACTTGGCCAATGAGAAAGGGATGCTACATATCTCTGATCAGTGCTTGGCATCATGGAAGTCCTTTTCCCTATTTGGCCCAAAAATTGTTATGAACAATTCGCAAATTGGAACGTTATTGCAATGTTGAGAACTAAAGATAGCTTTGAAACCATTTTACAGTGTTGCCATATTAACAATTAATATTGTAGCTTTCAGTCGGTCAACACAAATATCATACCAATTACTGGAATATGTGAAATATAACCTGAAATGAATTACATGTGATTAAGATTTATACATACAGTATATTGTTACGAACTATTGAAAAAGAAGAAAGCTAAGAAATGATATATGATGACCGAATCTATAAGACAAAAGCTCTACGAAACACTGCCAAACTTACAGTGACACCCACAGACGGTCTCTGCCCTTCAAAAACAAAATACAAGAAAACCTGTCTGAAAACTTAGTAATTGTGGTAATTATTACTGGTTAAGGTATTAAGTACTCAATAAAGAACTATTTATTTTAATGTTGCAAAACTTAGAAAGAACAGAGGTGTAGCTACTATGGCTGTCATATATTAAAATCAGTAAGCCCTAAAACTACAGTAGAATCTTATTATATAATACACTAAGGTGTACGTTTCACAAAACTCAAGCTCCTAAACCAGAGGGAGTTAGATGGTGTGGTTTGTACCAAAATCTTCCAAATCGTCTCAATAGTACAGGAAAAATCTTGGATTTCTTGATAACTCAACGGAAATATATTTATTTATAAATTACTTTTAATAGTACATTATGCAACGAGCCTATAATGGCAATAATTAAGACACGAGTATGTTTATAAAACGAGCGTAGTTTTATAATTTCCATACGAGTGTCTTAATTACCACGATAGGCGAGTTGCATACGACTGTTTATGTTCGACGATAATTATAACTATTTTATGTTCGAACATAAATATTCATAAATATCTGTCGAGATTTCACCAGTTTTATGTACTGAACAGAGCGCATGGGACGCAGAGAATGCCTTGTATTTGACCGTGGCCTCCTGGAATACCTCACGATGACACTAGAATCAACGCAGTGAAATTTATAATAGGGGGCCATGGAAGTGAGCGCAGGTGCGTTGCTATCCTCACCTAATTGCTCCCACGACTGTTTTTTGAGCTCTAATTGGTGGGAGAAACTGTATCATAATGAAAATTTGTTGTACATTGAGCCTCATTATAGTACAGTTCTCTGACATATACTATTTACATTTCGCCAGGGTCGAACATAAACACATAAACAAGACGATAGCCCCTGCCAGAACTGTGTCGCGTACAGCCCGCAAAGCACTATAGTCGGGCGGGTAGTCTGTACACGTGGGGCGCACACAACCCATTATGCGAGAGTTCTCGCACGGGTCTTCTAGTTGTAATCTAATATGCGGAAATTAACTACAAGTAGGTCTACTCTGTTGTGACGATTAAAAGCTAGAACGACAACATACAATATTGTTTGTCTACTGCTAATGTGTTCAAGTATCCACTGTTGCAGGGGCGTATATAGAGTTTTATTTCAGGGGGTGCCCAACCGGGGGTTAGGGGGCATTGTATAGGCCCAAAGAATAGGGGGTCCGGAGTTCTCCCCGGGAACTTTTGTATAATTTGGTGCAAAATGATGAGTTTTAAGGCTATCTGGCATCACCTTTTCAACCAATTTGTTGTGATGATTTATGTTTGGTTAATGTCAAACACAACTAAGACCATTTTATGATACTTTTTATTAATACAGTACAATCATCTTGCTCACCTGATAGTATTTACACACATCAAAAAAAGTTTTGCATCACCTCGGTTCCCAGATCTCCGGCATATAGACGTTGACTGTGTATATTGTATCCAAGATACAGTCCCTTTGACTGTTCATAGATGTCACTAAAACTGCTCAAAGATGTAAACAACCATGCATGAGCAGGGCCTATTAGACGGAGGGGGTACGACAGCCGATCAGTTCCAGTCATTCCACCAGGACGAAGGTACGCTGCTCATGTTGTCTGTAGTTCTACCATGCCTAGAAGGTCAATACCGCAGTTCGATCGCGTCCGCATTGTTACTTTGTGTCAAGAAGGGCTCTCAACAAGGGAAGTTTCCAGGCGTCTCAGAGTGAACCAAAGCGATGTTGTTCGAACATGGAGGAGGTACAGAGATACAGGAACTGTCGATGACAGGCCTCGCTCAGGCCGCCCAAGGGCTACTACTGTAGTGGATGACCGCTACTTACGGATTGCCGCTCGGAGGAACCCTGACAGCAATGCCACCATGTTGAATAATGCGTTTCGTTCAGCCACAGGACGTCGTGTTTCAACTCAAACTGTGCGCAATAGGCTGCATGTTGCGCAACTTCACTCCCGACGTCCATGGCGAGGTCCAGCTTTGCAACCCCGACACCATGCAGCGCGGTACAGATGGGCCCAACAACATGCTGAATGGACCCCACGGAATTGGCATCACGTTCTCTTCACCGATGAGTGTCGCATATGCCTTCAACCAGACAATCGTCGGAGACGTGTTTGGAGGCACCCTGGTCAGGCTGAACGTCTTAGACACACTGTCCAGCGAGTGCAGCAAGGTGGTGGTTCCCTGATGTTTTGGGGTGGCATTATGTGGGGCCGAAGTACGCCACTGGTGGTCATGGAAGGCTCCGAAACGGCTTTACGATACCTGAATGACATCCTCCGACCCATAGTGCACCCATATCGGCAGAATATTGGAGAGGCATTTGTCTTCATGGACGACAATTCTCGACCTCATCGTGCACATCTTGTGAATGCGTTCCTTCAAGATAACGACATCGCTCGACTACAGTGGCCAGCATGTTCGCCAGACATGAACCCTATCGAACATGCCTGGGATATGTTGAAAAGGGCTGTTTATGGACGTCTTGACCCACCAACCACTCTGAGAGATTTACGCCGAATTGTCGTTGAGGAGTGGGACAATTTGGACCAACAGTGTCTTGATGAACTTGTGGGTAGTATGCCACGACGAATACAGGCATGCATCAATGCAAGAGGACGTGCTACTGGGTATTAGAGGTAGTGGTGTGTACTGCAATCTGGACCACAAATGCTGAAAGTCTAGCTGTATGATGGTACAACATGCAATGTGTGGGTCTCATGAGCAATAAAACGAGCTGAAATGTTGTTTGTGTTGATCTCTATTCCCTTTGTATTTAAAGGTTCCGGAACTCTTGGAACCGAGGTGATGCAAAACTTTTTTTGATGTGTTTACATGGAAAGACTTAATGTTACTGTTTTGATTTACAACTCACATTATAATATAAAGTCAAGGTTTCTTGAAGCATTGCCAAATCGGTTCATAACTTCGTCGTCAGTGAGATGTATGTCTATGTGAATACTAGACCGTTGAGTCTGTTTTCAGAAGTAGAATTTCTTAAGTATGTATTCAACCAACTCAAACTCCGTTCGGCAGTACCAGTAGCTACAGAGAGAGGCAAATTTTCCAAAATTTTGATAAGGGCGTAAAAGTTAGGGGAAAAAACTTTTGTCACACGCTTCAAGGACACTAACTTGTTGCTGTTCTTGGTACGTTCATAAGAGCGAAGGCACTGGAGAGTAATAAGAGGTTATGTTGTTACACATAAGATCAGAGCAAACTGAGTCACACTGTTTACATCGCTCTACCTTCGCCTTGCTTTGTAACGTTGCCATACGTCACTTAGTAACAATAGTGCAGGATAATATTGGTTTCTAATGTTTTAATTCATAAACAAATAATATATGTGACAAAAATTTCGGGGGGCGATCCCCCCCCCTTATATACGCCCCTGTACTGTTGATACTTATCTAAAGTTGTGGAATATCTACAAGCTGCTCAGATAACCAGTTTTGGTGTAGGCTTTAGTAAATAGTTTAAATAATCGGCGTTCTTTGAATTTAAGAAACTTCCATTAAAAGTTTTCAGATTATGTAATTTATTTCAGGTTATTATTCCCATATTCCAATAAGAGTGTGTTGACCGACTGAAAGCTAAATGTTGGGAACTGTATTGTACCCACGTAAAGTCTTCTGTTAACAAGTTAAATTGGAATGAATCGTGATTTAGGCTGTGCTGTTTTCCTGACAACCATCATTCCACGTGAATTCTGCTGAGGATAATAGATCAGGTAATAACCGAGCACAATATTGTTTTGAATTATCTTGTATGCCTGCAAATAGGTCTTCTCTTCTTATAGTGGCATGGGCTTTGGGAAATGTACCCTCTGGGTGGACACAAGCAGTAATCGGCCGAGCTTATAAGCTGTCTCAGCGGTAACGTTCTCGCTTGCTGGGCCCAAGGTTGCAGGTTCGTATCCTGGCGCAGTCAGCTGGCATTTGAGGGTGCGCAAATGCGAGCAAGCCGTGTCAGTAGATTCACTGGCACGTTGAAGATCCCCTTCGGGGCAAATTTCCGGCACCCCGGCGTCTCTAAAAGCCAGTGTAGTTAAAAGGGACGTAAAACCGATAGCATTTATTTTTATTTATTATAAGCTGTCTGCCTGTTAGGTAGTCAGCCCGAAGGCTAGTTGGATCCTCAAAAAGTACCGCCGTTAGGTTATGTAAGGAAAGGAAGATTGGAGTTTAACGGGACCGCTAATCTCGCGATCATGAGCCACGGAACCTCCTCTTTACGTGGAACCCGAACCACAGGATACGGAATTTCACTTCGAAAATCTCACATGCATTGACCGGGAATCGAACCCGGTCTGCCTTGCTGAGAGGCAGACAGTTTGACCGCAGAGCCACCACGCTCCTCGTTAGGTTATGTGGGCAAATACCCACAAAAACCCAAGGCAGCGCTATTGTGAGGCGTACTATGCAAGATGAGGAGTGAGGTAGTTTGTCATTGCTTTCCTCACTGAGTCTGAACAGCAGTACTCACCCTATGAGTAGAACCTTTCACAGCATCCACAGGCACTGGCTGTATCCTGAATGTCTTTACTAAGCCCCACAGTAGCTTCCATATAATCACAACCATGAGTGAGACTGAGTCAGCGGTGAAAAGCCACATTTTAATATAGCCTGTGCCAACAGGCAAATGCAAATGTACTGCATTCATCACGAGATGGCAAACTTATAAGCAAGATAGTAGAACAGATTGCAATAATTATATAAGCATTTGATAAGTTCCCGGGCAATGTGTACTCGGGCATTGTAGAATGGAGAGTTTGATCATTGGACGAGAGTAAGACTGATGACAGCCAGTGGGGCTTTAGACCACAACGAGGATGTCAGAATCTAATTTTTAGTATGCGTCATGTTATTGAGAAATACTACGAGAGAAATAGACAATCGTGTTTGTGTTCTGAAGAACTAGAGAAGGCGTACGTTAGAGTACCCATGTAGAAAATGCTTGGTTTCCTGAGGGATTCTGGTGTCGAGGGAAGGTTGCTACAGGCAATCAAAAGTATTTATGTTGATAATCAGAATGCAGTGACAGTTGATGGTAGTAAGAGTTCTTCATTCAAGGTTGTTACAGGAGTAGGAGAAGAATTTGTCACAGGAGTGAATATTCATGGAGATAAAGTTGACATGATAAGGTTTGCTGATGACATAGCGCTAATTGCAGAAAATGAAGAAGACTTACAAAAGATCCTGAGCAAGATGGAAAAAATAATGAAGGAAGAATTTAATATGAGAATTAATACAAGCAAACAAAAAAAATGGTTTGCTGTAGAAATGGCGAAAACCAGACAGCAATAGAGTTAAGAAATGAAACGATACAAGAAGTGAATGAGTTTAATTATCTAGGAAATAAAATAACGAATGATGGAAGAAGCAGCAGAGAGATATTAAGTAGGATTGTCCAAGCCAAGAACGCTTTCTATAAAAACGAGAACTTATTTACTGCAAAGAACATAGTCTTGTTGTGAGGAAACAAATTAATGTTGAAGACGTATGTATGGAGCGTCACGCTATATGGCAGCGAATCTTGGACAATAGGAGAGAGAGAGAGATAGAGAGAAGAAAAGACTAGTAGCATTTGAAACCTGATGCTATAGAAGAATTATGAAAATCAGCTGGAAAGAAATGGTCACAAATGAGGAAGTCTTTAGAAGAGTGGGAGAGAGAAGATGCTTCCTTAAATATTTAAAAAGAAGACTGAATCACCTCGTGGGCCGCATACTGCGACACAATGGACTGCTTAAGCTTATAATCGAGGGAACAGTAGACGGCAAGTATTATAGAGGAAACCCCAGACTGGACTACACGAGCCAAATACTGGAAGATATAAGTTGTGGCTCATACTGTGAACTGAAAAGGAAGGCGGAGAGACGGGAAGAATGGCGAGCTGCTGGCAACCAGCCTCACTCCCGGCTGTTAACCACAGGGAGAGACAGGAGTGAGGCAAGCCCGTAACCTCACACCACTAATGTTTATTTTATATATGGACCACTTGCTGAAGGGCATAAACTGGCTGGGTGGGATTCAATTAGGTGAAAACCTGGTAAGCAGTCTGGACTATGCTGATGACCTGGTTGTATTGACGGACTACGTTTATAGCTTGCAAGCCAACATGTTAGAACTTGAACAGAGATGTAAGGAGAATGGTATGAAGATCAGCATTTCAAGGACGAAGGTTATGTTGGTAGGCAAAACGCTATAAAACAGGTACGAGGAACTAAATTGGAGGGGGTGGAACATTTTAAATACTTGGGCTGTGTATTCTCTAAGGATGGTAGTATTGGGAAGGAAATAGAGTCGAGGTGTAGAAAGAACAATGCTGTGAGTTCTCAGTTACGATCTACAGTATTCTGCAAGATAGAAGTTAGTGTAGCGACGAAACTCTCCCTACTTCGCCCAGTATTTAACCGACTTTGCTGTATGGAAGTGAGAGCTGGGTAGATTCAGGATATCTGATACACACATCAAAAAAAGTTTTGCATCACCTCGGTTCCAAGAGTTCCGGAACCGTTAAATACAAAGGGAATAGAGATCAACACAAACAACATTTCAGCTCGTTTTATTGCTCATGAGACCCACACATTGCATGTTGTACCATCATACAGCTAGACTTTCAGCATTTGTGGTCCAGATTGCAGTACACACCACTACCTCTAATACCCAGTAGCACGTCCTCTTGCATTGATGCATGCCTGTATTCGCCGTGGCATACTATCCACAAGTTCATCAAGACACTGTTGGTCCAAATTGTCCCACTCCTCAACGACAATTCGGCGTAAATCTCTCAGAGTGGTTGGTGGGTCAAGACGTCCATAAACAGCCCTTTTCAACATATCCCAGGCATGTTCGATAGGGTTCATGTCTGGCGAACATGCTGGCCACTGTAGTCGAGCGATGTCGTTATCTTGAAGGAACGCATTCACAAGATGTGCACGATGAGGTCGAGAATTGTCGTCCATGAAGACAAATGCCTCTCCAATATTCTGCCGATATGGTTGCACTATGGGTCGGAGGATGTCATTCAGGTATCGTAAAGCCGTTTCGGAGCCTTCCATGACCACCAGTGGCGTACGTCGGCCCCACATAATGCCACCCCAAAACATCAGGGAACCACCACCTTGCTGCACTCGCTGGACAGTGTGTCTAAGACGTTCAGCCTGACCAGGGTGCCTCCAAACACGTCTCCGACGATTGTCTGGTTGAAGGCATATGCGACACTCATCGGTGAAGAGAACGTGATGCCAATTCCGTGGGGTCCATTCAGCATGTTGTTGGGCCCATCTGTACCGCGCTGCATGGTGTCGGGGTTGCAAAGCTGGACCTCGCCATGGACGTCGGGAGAGAAGTTGCGCATCATGCAGCCTATTGCGCACAGTTTGAGTTGAAACACGACGTCCTGTGGCTGAACGAAACGCATTATTCAACATGGTGGCATTGCTGTCAGGGTTCCTCCGAGCGGCAATCCGTAAGTAGCGGTCATCCACTACAGTAGTAGCCCTTGGGCGGCCTGAGCGAGGCCTGTCATCGACAGTTCCTGTATCTCTGTACCTCCTCCATGTCCGAACAACATCGCTTTGGTTCACTCTGAGACGCCTGGAAACTTCCCTTGTTGAGAGCCCTTCTTGACACAAAGTAACAATGCGGACGCGATCGAACTGCGGTATTGACCTTCTAGGCATGGTAGAACTACAGACAACATGAGCAGCGTACCTTCGTCCTGGTGGAATGACTGGAACTGATCGGCTGTCGTACCCCCTCCGTCTAATAGGGGTTGTTTACATCTTTGAGCAGTTTTAGTGACATCTATGAACAGTCAAAGGGACTGTATCTTGGATACAATATACACAGTCAACGTCTATATGCCGGAGATCTGGGAACCGAGGTGATGCAAAACTTTTTTTGATGTGTGTACATAAGCTAGAGGTAGCTGATATGCGGGTAGCAAGAATTATTGCTGGGACAAATAGATGGGTACAATGCCAGAAAGGTACTCGTAATGAAGAGATAAATGCTAAGTTAGAAATGAACATGCAGTGGTGACGTTCTCGTCTGCTGTTGCCAAGGTTGCAGGATTGAATCCTGGTGCAGTCATCTCGCATTTGAGGGCGCGCAATGTTTACCATCTCTTGATGAATGCAGTACATTTGCATTTGTCTGTTGGCAAAGGCTAGAATAAAATGTGGCTTTTCACCATTGTCTCCGACTCATTCATGGCTGTGATTATATGAAAGCTACTAAGGTATGAGTGGTGCTTAGTAATGGACTTGGGGCACAGCTAGTGCCTGTGGGTGTTGTGAAAGGTTCTGCTCATATGGTTAGTACTGCTGTACTGACTCAGTGAAGAAAGCAATGGCAAACTACATAAATAAATAAGTAAATAAATAAATAAATAAAATGTGAGGTGGCCGTTCAGTAGATTTACTGGCACGTTAAAGATCCACTTCTGGGCAAAATTCTGGCACCCCGGCATCTCTAAAAGCCGCAGTAATTAAAAGGGACGTAAACAAATAACATTAATTAATTTATTAGTAGAAGCCTCCGTGGCTTAGGCTGCAGCACGCCGGCCTCTCACCGCTGGGTCCGTGGTTCAAATCCCGGTCACTCCATGTGAGATCTGTGCTGGACAAAACGGAGGCAGACAGGTTTTTCTCCGGGTACTCCGGTTTTCCCTGTCAAAATTTCATTCCAGCAACACTCTCCACTATCATTTCATTTCATCTGTCATTCATTTAATCATTGCCCCAGAGGAGTGCGTCAGGCCTCGGCAGCCGGCACCGTTCATATCCTCGCCGCTAGATAGGGGCTTCATTCATTCCATTCCTGACCCGGTCGGAGACTGGAAGCAGGCTGTGGATTTTCATTTTTCAATTTATTAGTAATGAAGATGCTAGATGAAGCTGTTGGTATGATCAGACTCAGATGGTGGGGTCATGTGAAGGGAATGTGGGAAGAGAGATAACCCAACAGTTCAGCTGTAGAGGGTAAGAGAAGCAGAGATAGACCTAGGAAACGGTGAGTAGAATCAGTGTTGAACGATTTTGAAGTGAGATATTTAGAAACAGAAGAAGCTGCAAAACAGTCTCGAATGAAAGTGTATGTTTGTTTGTATGTATGCTATTATAGTAAAATATATCAGCCTCACTTCTTCTTCTTCTTCTTCTTCTTCTTCTTCTTCTTCTTCTTCTTCTTCTTCTTCTTCTTCTTCTTCAGCTTGGCCTATCTCTGAAAATAGGTGTCTATGATCCAATAATGACAGTCTGCATTATGTTCGGCTGTGAACGCTGGATCTTCCTCACATGTCTCTTTAAATGTGTGCACTGTTGTTTCATATTTAAAGATGTTCTTGCATTTTGAACTAGTTATTCTACATTAGATATGTCATTCATTGGGGTCATATTTCTATGATAAGTAACATTATATCATGTAGTCTTGTATTTTGAACACGTTTCCAGGCATGATAATCAAAATTAAACAGTTTTCGTTGGACATATACTGTAAATGCATATGCAATTTTTTTAAAGTTTTATGGCTTCTTTTTAACAAAATCTCATTACAGCGACATATTTTGGTGATTTTCATTTAAATTATTTTTATATAAAGTAGTTCCGTGATGAACCAATGAGCCTACGTTTCTTAAAATTTAAAATTCAATCTTTATTTCTCTAATTAGACCTGTTTAAAAGGCTGGTAGCACTGACATTATAAGATTTGCCTAATATAACTGCACAGCATGTTCGAAATTGCTTCCTTACATGGATTCTGAGAAATTGAGAGTCTACGGCTCAAATGCCCAGGGAAAGTTATTAGGTAGTTGTTAGGACTGAGAATGTGCACACCTATGGCATAAATTGTATATACAGAAATCGGTTAAATCCTCTGAATGTTATACAAGTTGCATGCAGTTCAATATGGAACACACAAACGTACGTAGAATTGTTTTGTTAACTCAAATATATGTATACTCGTGTTGCTCAAAATTCATCTGTAATGCTAAGACATTATAGTGTATAGAGTTTCAAACTGTTTATATGAGCAGATTCTACGATATTGAGTCAAGGGTTCAATTTTTTTCAGAATGTTACTAGGCAGTTGGTAGTCCTGTGAATCCATAAATTAGTATGGCAGTTGCATGCAGTTGAACAGTGAACATTATACGCATATATAGAATTATGTTGGTAGCACAATTTTGATGATTTACTCTAAATTGGTCTAAAACATCATGGACTTGCTGAGCTTAGTTTGACGTTTTTTTTCGTGCAACTATTCCGGGAAAGTGACTCTAGGTTTCAAATGTCTTGTGATCATTAATACACAGTTGGTAGCACTGATGACTTGTATAATAAGCACAGTTATATGTTCTAAATCAAACATGGCACATAAAAACAAAATTTGGATCAAATCCATTCGTTAGTATGGAAGTTACATGCACTTAAACATTGTAACTATCAGGACGCGTAGAATCATGTTGGCACCACTGTCATATCGGTTACTAAAAATCAATCTGCAATTTTGTGTTATATGCGTATGCAATGTTTAAAACTGTTTGAATGTACACTTTTTGATATATTGAGACTAGGATTCAAAATAAAAGAGAGCATTTATCAACACTTGGCATTCCCGGAGACTGAATTTACGCCTAGATCCATCTCTTAAGGTACACTGGTCACATACGAAATTTGGTTGAAGTCCAATAGATAGTATGGGCGTTACATGCAGTTAAACATTGAACCTATAAGCACTCGTAGAATGATATTGGCAACAGTGTCGTCTATTGGTTGCTCAAAATTACTCTAAAATAGTATTATCTATCTGTGTGCCAATTTTGTATGCAATCCATTTGTTAATATTGAATTTACATGAAGTTAAACATTTAACCTTTCAGGACGCGTAGAATGATGTTGGCTGCACTATCATGTATCCGTTACTGAAAATTGATCCGAAATTTGATGATCTATGGGTATGCCTGCACACTTTCTGATATATTGACACTGGGGTTCAAAATTATAGAGATCAATAATAAAGAGCTGGTAGCCCTGGTGACCAGGGCCGTCGCGAGGATGCGCGGGGCCTAGTAGGCAGGAGTTCGCGGGGGTAGTAAATGTAAATTTTAGACTGTACGTGGCTGTGTTGTACGGAGAGTGATGTTTTAAAAGAAATTACATTTTTAGGCTAATTAAAACTCATTTTATTACATTTCTAGTTTCTAAACAAACCTCAACAAATAGGATAATCATAAAATTGGATACAGAAAGCACCTGATCAGATAAAAGCAACAAGCAATATCAATGGAAACCTGATATAATGAGCTGACACATGTGATTTTTTTGGTGTAAATAATATATTATTGAAAACGAAGCATGTTCTTAATGTACTTTCTTACCCAAACGCACATAATTAATAATAATACGCAATCACGTTTACATATTTCAACATTTCTACGGCTACACAGTTTTTCATAAACTAAACTACTAAAAGTGCTATAAGTCAACTTTCACCGATAAATATGAGCTGAATGGCCCCTTTGTTCGAGAAATAACATGGTTTACAGGACAGGCTTTTTTTTATAATTTCTGTTTTTCGGTTAGAATTTAGAGTGTTTTATTTATGTAAAAGGCGCTTTGCGGGCCTTTGCTAGGGAAAAAAGTGCTGATTAAATCGTTCATTTCTAATTTTTTGGCCGTTTCACTTTCGATTGACAGAGTAGCCAAACCGTTCAGACGCTCCTGCGCCATCGTCGATCGCAAATAGTTTTTGATTAGTTTCAAAATGGAAAAACTCCCTTCCCCCGAAGCACGGTATAGGAATTGTAAGCATAATTCGAAAGGCCGTCGTTAAATTAGGATAGGACTGCTTTATCGGGGCTAAGTACTGTAGTGCACCTAGCGCACTTTTTACAGATAACTGAACAGCGTACCTAAATAATTGTAGCTCCAGAAAAAGATCTTCTGCATCCAAATCGTCAAGCTCCCCGTCGTTTAGAAAATTAGAGAGTGTTTGACAATGGTATTTCAATTGCTTTTCCTCCAAATTGGAAAGTTTGGAAGGATCGAAACGAAATCCAAAGTATTCCGCAAAAAAAAAAAAAAAGTTCGTTAAATCTATTTTCTACGAAGCTCAGTGCAGTATCTACGACAGACAAAAAGTAATTTACCCGAAATTTATTTTCAACTTATTTTTGAAGTTCCTCTTCGGCTTTTCCATCTGTTGATCATTTTGCTGATTTATTTCATCCAAGTACCTTTTGCGATTGCCTTGACGGCGAATAGAAAATTTCTTTGCATAGCCCGAATTTTCCATTATTTCTCTAGCGGTGGACATTGCACTGTTAAAACCAGTGTTGCGATAATTTTGAAAAAATGACATTAGGCCCTGAAGTTCGGTTAAAGCCGTATCTAACGAAGTCTTCTCAGATTGGAGAGTTTTACTTGTTGAGTTCACAGAAAATAAGATATCGTACCACGTAACGAGGCTTAAAACAAATTCATACGAACTTGTATGAAGCAACAAAGATTGGGCCTCTGACTGGGTAACAGGATCTTTGGTAGTTTCTGCCACTTTTTCTAGAGCTTCGTTTACTTTGCCTAACTGGTACCTGATGGGCTTGACACTGTCAATTCAACATTCCCATCTCGTGCTAAATAAAGATTTTTAGTGTGAGGACGCCAGGACATAGTTCGCACAAAATGTCCCACCTTTCCGTGGAAGATACAAACAAAGTGTACAGACGCTGAACTATACCAAAAAATGGCATAGCGTCCTTATTGCTTTAACCATGTCACCCAAAAGTAAGTTAAGATGATGTGCAACACATGCCATGAACATTGCTCGTTTATTAATATGTTTTACTCGCGTCTGCACTCCCTTATACTTGGCCTTCATGTTAGCACCGTTGTTATACTCTTGTCCCCTACAGTCCATGATATCAAGATCATTATCCTCCAATACTCCCTCTAAAATCTCAGCTAACCCCTTTCCCGTAGTGTCGTGTACCGCCAAAAACTCGAGGACGGACCCAAGTTTTGTCAACAAACTGACTTTAATTCAGACGATCCCGATCCAAGTAATGAATACCCCCCGGGGGTATTGATTACTTGGATGTATGAGGGGTCCCCCTTACAAACATAGCATATTTTACATTGTTGGCTTATTTTAATTTGGGCTGGACTGAATTAAACACACTATCTTTATTTTTATTTTTCATTTATGAAAAAAAATGGCGAGAAGCGCGGGGCCTTTGTGAGCGCGGGGCCTGGCGCGACCACACCTCTCGCGCCGCCCTCGCGACGGCCCTGCTGGTGACTCTGAATTTATGGCTAATTTCAGCTCTTAAGATACACAGTGCATGTACAAAATTTGGTTGAAGTCCAATATATAGTTAAACATTGAACTTCTATGCAAGCGTAGTATCATGTTGGCAACACTGTCGTATATGGGTTACTGAAAATTAATTTGAAATGTTATGATCTTTATGTGTGCCAATTTTGGAAGAAATCCATTTGATAGTATGGAAGTGGCATGCAGTTACACATTGAGCCTATCGGGATTCGAAGAATCAAGTTGGTAGCACTGAAGTGTACAGGCTACTAAAATTTGATTTGAAACATTATGTTCTATACGCGTGCCAATTTTGGAACGCTTCCCATGCATATTTTCTGAGATATCCAACTTAGAGTTCAAACTTCAAAGATTATATTTCTGCAATTGGTAGCACTGACGCAACATTCAACTATGGCCTTGAGATTTCTTCACTTACACCAAGTTTAGTTTGGATAGCTGCAGCCGTTTAGGAATTGATATTGGGGGTAGACCCAAACACATATAGAAAGATGGACAGACAGACACACACACGCCTGCCCAGGTGATCTCATAAGTTCACTTTTTCATAATTTTTGCAAAATGTGAAAAGTAGGCCAAAAATCAGAGTAAGCTCTAGGAAGTATTTTTTTAGGATAGACTGGCATATTTTTCTACTGAGGAACCATTTGATAGTAATGTATGGAATATTTCTAACAGATAAGAGCTATTGTTTGCTGATATCGTCAATTTCTGAAATCCGGGCTATTGTTTACACGGAAGCAGAATCAATTCTGCAGTTATTTGTCATTGTTTCTACCTCTCTACTTCCTTATTCCTCATTCCTTCTTCTCCCTTCAACACATATATAATGACCTTTGTTATTGAGGGAGCTTCAGTCATTCGGTTGCTTTCCAAATGCCTAAACCACGAAAGTCTGAGTAAGTGAGTAGTTGCGAAGGTTTTTCGCGAGTTTGGTGAAAACATATTCATTACGTTTGGAGTGATATTATTCAGTGCTTCACTGTGCTGCGAAACATACGAACTGTGTAACTAGACATTCCGCACTCGAAACTAGTCAACGACTGCTATTCGAAACCTTGATATCAAGTTCACAGTATTTACTATTATCGCAAGATCTCTGCAACATGAAGGTATCGTATAATCTTATACCGTATATTAAAATAATTGGGAAGAAATTTCACCCTTTACAAAAACTAAAATCTTGATAAGTAATTGTGTTATGACAAAGTTTGTTGGCTTCAAACAAAATGCATGTGACGCATTATCGATTGAGCTCCACCTTACTTGATTAAGTCATTTGTGTATTAAAATAATGGCCAATATTTATTTCATCAAGGTCACATTTCACCTTTTACCAAAATAGAAATATCTTGACACGTAATTATGGTCGACGTTTGTTGGCTTGACTCATAATGGACGTTACGCACTATCGATTGAGTCCCAACCTACTTGATTATGTTGTCCGTGTATTGAAGTATGTATGTCTAGCCCTTATTATTCCCGTTTTCCTACGGGGTCGGGGATGAGATGCAATGGAAGTCTTTGTGGCGATGATTTTTAGGCCGAATGCCCTTCCTGACGACAACCTCATGAGAGGAGCTAATGAGAGATGAAATGAATGATGGTGAATGAAACTGGGCAAGGATGTGGAAGGAAGCGGCCGTGGCCTGTCAGAAGGTACCGTCCCAGCATTTGCCTGGTGTTGAAAATGGGAAACCACGGAAAAGCATTTCAAGGACGGCCGACGGTGGGGCTCGAACCCACGCGTCTACCGAGTCAGCAGAGAGCTTGGCCCCATGACCTAATGCTGAGTTTTAGCCAGCGTAGCCACTACTGTCGGTTGTCCGTGTATTGAAGTAATTGTGAATATTCATTTCTTCCAGGTCATTCTTCCGAACACGCGAAAGTTATGAAAGTTAGCCAGGTGGTAGGTATCCACTGCCCCAGTGATGTAATGGCGGACAATTTTCTGATTCCAGCTAAATACTTATAAATATAAACCTAAGAATGTATAATCTTAATAGCAGCACAGCTATTACAGACAGATTTTGTACGAAAGGCAAATGCTTGGCGATGGCGACATTAGATATCGTATCTGAAGCATATGGATACAACCAAGACACATTACATTGGTTCATTCTATCCGTGTGTTTGTGGTCTAGCGGCTAGCGTCCTTAACACATATGTACGTAACACATTTTTGCCCGTTCGAATCCCACCTCAGTAGGCTATTTTTTCCTTCCAATTTTTGTTTAATTTCTTTGCTTAGTGTTTCATTACATCTTCTCTAATTATAATATACAATCTCTTGTACGTGTTTTTATATTGGGATTCATTTGTGCCCAATATTCTCCATTCCCGCCCACTGCGCTCCGGTTATAAAATGACCTATTCTTATGTTAATATAATTGGAAGAAATCTTATATACTGTATTAAAATAATTGGGGAAAAATCGCCTTTTACTAAAACTGAATTATCTGGACAAGTAATTCTGCTACGACTACGTTTATTGGCTTGGGACACTGTTCACGTTACGATGCATTATCCATTGGGCCCCAACTTATCTTATATATTAAAATACAAGGGAAATAATTCACCTTTTACTAAAACTGAATTTATCTAGAAAACAACTTGTTCTACGACAACGTTTGTTAACTTTAAAAAAATGCACGTTTGACATTATCGATTGAGCCCCACCTTACTTTATTATGTCATCCGTGTATTAAAATAATTGTAAATAGTCATTTCTTCAAGGTCACATTTCACTCTTTACTAAAACTAAATATTCTTGACAAGTTATTGTGCTACGACAACGCTTGTTGACTCGACACCTATTGGACGTTAAGCATTATCGATTGGAGGCCAACCTACTTAATTCTGTCGCCCGTATATTGAAATAATTGCGAATATTAATTTCTTCAAGGTCATTCTTCTGGGCAAGCCGATATATTTAAGTTAGCGAGGTTCCACTTTCAACCGCCAGGTGGTACACAGCGTCCCAGTGATGTGATGGCCATTTTCTGATTCCAGTCAAATACTTATAAGTAAACCTGAGAATGTATAATCTTAATAGCAGCACAGCTATTACAGGCGGATTTCGTACGAAATTATATCAAAGGCAAATGCTTGGCGACATTAGGTACAGAACCCTTATTTTATCACGAAGAGCACTTGTCGTGTCCGAAAAACAGCTGGATCGTAGAATCTTCAAGGTCCCCGGCTAGAAAAACCTGTAAATCGTACCGTCAAGTACTATATGATGGGAACACGTAAAATTTGCGATTGTACTATGGACTATTCTACTGAGAAAATATCCAAACTACTCAAGGGGAGTGGGAAACTTGCGCTTCTCGGGGGTAACGGGTTTAGGAATCGGGTAGCGGGCGCCTATAACTACCTACCATAGCACAATCTAACTCAAATATAAATCGTAACGACCTATTCTATAAAAACGAACGAAAAACAATGTATTAAATCTAAAACGAATACATAATAAAAATAAACACTCCTGTATATACGTTAAAATAAAGCCATTTATGTAACTCGGCTATCTCGACACTCGTCAAAGACACTTGTCACTCTTAAATTGCTTCTGGCAATTAAATTAAATAAACACTAGCACTGCCTGCTATGTCGGAGTTTCAAAGATAAAATGAACCCCGAAATAATTAAAATAGACGAAATACGGTTGATTTCAGAAAAGCTTTTGACAGTATACACCGAAAATCATTGTGGAATATTGTTAGCCTATATGGAATTCCCTACCATCTCATCGATGGTTTCAAAAACCTCTATCTAGACTCGAGCTGTTGTATAAGAACAGAGGATGGGAACACCCCTTTCTTTAGCATTCTCACAGGCGTCAGACAAGGATGCATTTTATCACCATTCCTATTCATATTGGTCACAGATTTTGTAATGAGAAATGCTATGGACAATCCCAATATGGGGATATGTTGGAATGAGCAATCTAGGCTAACGGATCTGGATTATGCTGATGACATCGTCCTTCTGGCAGAAACACCACAAAGTTTACAATTAATGACATCCAAGCTGGATGGAATGGCCAGTTCTGCTGGACTACAGATAAATGGTGACAAGACAAATACAATGTGCATAAAAAGTGGGAATGTATCTACACAAATTATAGTGCAACAGAAGATTCTACAAGATGTTGACCGATTTTCATATCTCGGCAGCCTTATCTGTAGTAATGCAGACATCAGCAGCAGAATTGGGAAAGCTTCGGCAGTCTTTCAACGAATGCGATCCATATGGCAATTAGACTAAGTATGCCCACAAAGGTTCGGCTATATTTCTCTATCACCTTACCGACCGATCGCCATATATGCATATGAGACCTGGAAAATATCAGTAAAATCAACACACAATGTCAACGTTTTTCACCAACGATGCTTGAGGCGAATTTTGAAAATCAGGTATCGTGACCACAAATGAAGTACTGAGAAGAACTGGTCTACGCAGCCTGCACAAAATCGTTGCTGAAAGAAGAATGAAGTTCGCGGGATATGTTCTACGTATGAATGATAGAAGAATACCCAAATCAGCACTGTTGTGGAAACCAACGGAAGGATACCGAAGTAGAGGAAGACCTCGCAACTCCTGGAAACGAACTTTTGCAAAGGATCTTGAATGCATGGATATGAACTGGGAGTAAGCTGAAAACCTGGCAGCTGACAGAGTTCGCTGGAGAAAACTTGTTGCCCGATATGCTACCTAGCATTGGAGGAACTAAGTCTAAGTAAGTAAGTCTAAGTCCATAGAGTATACTCCGATCAATAACTACTCCTAGTATTAATGTATGCCTACTTATTTATTGCTGTCGTCGATCATCTGTTTACTGAATCTAACGTTCAATATTTAAATCTTAAATCTTCACTTAATGAAGAGTCCTTTCCTCACTCCTGTTTTACATTGTTGCAATTTACAAATGGCTTCACCATCGAGTCAATATTCATGTATGTTATTGTCACTTTCAAGGAAATATAGCCGTTCATCTTATTCGTATAGCTCATATACTGTGTGTCATAAATCTTGATAAATGTTTAATAAACTTAATAAACAGATACTATAGTTACCCCACTACAAATTTCCGACAATCTCAAACATGCTTAAAATACTCAGCTGTTCCAAAAGCATCCATTTCTTCCTTATACCTCATAACCTACACGTTATGGCATCAATATCTTTCTCAAAATAGCACATTCTTTAAACAAATTCGAGTCTAAAAATCGTCATTGACTCAATCTCATCTCATACTTGCACGGTAATATACTTCGTCTTTAAATACCTCTAATTCAACTCTTCATTCCGTTCCATAAACATTACTACAATTCCACAACTTGCATTAACACCGTAATACTTTATAAACATACTGTAGTTCTATCGTGCCTTTCCTTTACACAATCTCGTGCTTGTATAATACCAATTAATGCTGACTCTTCTTCAATAGGGGCCGATAACCTCGATGTTAGGCCCCTTAAAACAACAATTATCATCATCATCATCTTCTTCAATATCGTTAAATGCAGTGTTCTCACTAATGTCCCACGCGTATAGTTACTATGCTTACAATATCTATTCATCAACAGGTAATAATACTAATTATTTCCTTCAACGCCTCACTTGTCAATTTTTATATTGTTTAAAAACAATATCAAATGTCTTTAAAGTGACATTAATTTTACTCAGTATTTAATTATAAACTCTCTGTTTTCAATCCATCAAGATGTAGTTAGAATTCTAGAAATTCTACTAAAATCATAGAAATGATGTCTATCTATCTGTTACTTCTAAGAATGATCTGAATAATGATCAAAATTATCATCACGAATAAAAATAAAAATTCTTGCATTCCTATCTATTCCTGTCTTATATCAGCTGTGAAATACAGTCCTCTATTCCTTCCATAGTTCAATAAACCATAATATTCTTCCAAGATCGTCGTGAAAATTGCCGCAATAATCTAATAAGAATCTCCATAAAAATATCCATCGGAATTAATTAATATTGACCGAAATATCTAAACTCTCTAAAATTTCTAAAATCATAAATCCAAATTCGTTGCTGAAAAACTCGAAATCAAATTCGAAAAACTCTTAACTGAAATTCAAAAATATCCTATATCTCAAAATAGCTAAAATACGGTGAACAAAAATACAAAATCCTATTCAAATCCTAATTCTGAAAATCTAAAAAAACTGTCGAAAAAGGTTCTCCAAAATATTACTACAAATTACCAAAACTACTCACAATGATAACTTCTCTCTACCTTTGCTGGCAAGATAAATTATGTTTAATGTACCGGAATAAACTGCATTCAGCACCAAGGTGATACGCCAATCTCGAACTCGAACCTCCTGTTCGTACTGCGTCTCGTCCTCGTCCTCCGAACGCCCTCTGGCCTTGGGTTGGATTTCAACTCGTTCCTCGGTATTCATCTCTCTTGTTCTTCTTAGCGCGGCATCTTGAAGTTCATTCTTCTTTCTTCTTAAAATTTGCAATGGTGTAGTCGTGGTTCTTCCTCATGCACTCCATAATTTTGAATATATCAGGTTACTCCCTGTATTCTCATGGGTTTATATGTCGTATCTCCATTTCATATTACTCGCTTATACTATCATCATTCTTCGATTCCATTTCCTTTCCTCTGAACTTCGGAATATTCGCCATAGTGAAATACATTTTGGATAGTAATTTCACTCCTTTAATGTCTCTCGTAGATAATTTATAGCTCGTTCAATAAAGATGTGGCTTATAATAGTTGCAAAATGTCGTAGAAACAGCAATGATTTAATATGCATCGTAGTTTCGATAAGTTCAATTTATAATTTCCATTTTCCGAATAACCATCGTAGATTTGCTTTTTGGAGTTATTTTCTTGAAGAAGAATACTTCGCCGAATTACGAGAACTCTGTATGAAAATCAATCCACAGAGCAAGCTGGATTCCGAGCAGGACACACGACAGCAGATCAACCACGAACCATGACGCAGATAACAGAGAATGCCAAAGAGTATAACCTGAAGTTGTACATAGTATGTGTGGATTATGCGAAAGCCTTCGACACTGTGGCCCAGCCAAGAGTCGTGAAATAATAGTAGTAATAATAGCATGTGGCCTCCGAGGAGGTCTGGAGCAGATGTTTCGTATTGACGCCCGTGGGTGATCCTCGTGTCTTCATGGTGATGAAATGAATGAAGACCTCGCCCAAACCCAGTTACTGAACCATTCCGAGGTTCGAACCTGGGGCTCTTCCATTCAATAACTCCTCTGATGAGGTTGGCGTCAAGAAGTACATCTGGCCGTAAAAACCACTCACTACATAGAATTCCATCGCATCTCTTCCTCGACCCCGCAGAACGGGAATAATAGGGGGTAGACATGATTATAGGTAACTGTTCAGTTCAATTTGCTGTTCCCCCCAGGGGCTCACATCTAGTCGGACGTGGGTTGGCGACCACGGGACCCCAGCTTAGTCCGGCATTGCTTCCACTTACTTGTACCGGGTTCCTCTCCGTCTTCTTTCCTGTCAACCTCCCTTGGTCAATTCTTGTTCTTCACCGACCCCGACGGTATGAGGGTATCCGAGGCCTAGGGAGTCTTTCACTTTCCCGCCTTAATTGGCCCTTGTCTCATCTTTCCTGATCCTTCATTCTTCGAGAGGTCAGACCTCTTGTTTTCTTTTCATTCTATTTCCTTTTCTCTTTAAGATTCCCGCACTGTGTTTTGTTAATTCGCTCGCCGTGTAGGCCTATCTAAATTACCTTCAGCGATTTTTTTAATCTACTCTACATTTTGTAGGTATTTTCAATCTTATTTGCATTTTGTAAGTCTTTTCGATCTAAATTGCATTTTGCGAGTATTTTCAACCTAAATTGCATTTTTCAAGGATTGACAATCTAAATTGCTTTTTAGTAAGTCTTTCAATGCAGGTGGAGGCAATTTTGTGAGTATTTTGAATTTCAATTGCATTTTGTGCGTATTTTTCAATCTATTCCTTTTGTGAGTATTTTCCTTCTAAATTCCCTTTTGTAAGTATTACCGCTCTCCATTTTGTGATTCGTTTCAATCTGAGTTCCATTTTGTAAGTATTTTCAGTCTCACTTAATTTTCGTTATGGTTTCCATGTCATTGTCATTTTCCCTATCACGCAGACCATTAAGGGCCGATAACCTAGATGTTAGGCCCCTTAAAACAACAATGAGCTTCATCAGTTTGCTGTTGTGAAATACATCCTTTAGTGTGGATGACATCTCGTCCTCTGCCCTCTTGGCAGAACGCTAGCTCTTATTAAAGTTCATTTGTTGTTGCACTAATGTGCTCGTGATTGAGCAAAATTAACTCTCAAGTTGAGCAGCTCACGCGATCAACGCCTACCATCGACTCTCTACACTCCTTGTTGCCTCGCTCTCGTATAATTAGCCAAATGTGAATTGGGAATTCTGATAACCTCGGAAGTGCAGTTGTTAGGTTTGAAACATGTTGCCATCGTAAGTCTGGGCTTTCCATGGAGTTACTTTTGTACTCTGCCTGTTTGCCATCTTTTGATGAATGCAGCACATTTGCATTTTTCTGTTGGCACAGGCTAGAGTAAAATGTGGCTTTTCACCGATGTCTAAGTCTCATTCATGGCTGTGATTATATGGAAGCTACTGGGGTATGGGTGGTGCTTAGTAATGGCCTCAGGGCACAGCCAGTGCCTGTGGGTATTGTGAAACTTTCTTCTCATAGGGTTAACACAGCTGTACTGACTCGGTGAGGAAAGCAATGGCAAACTACCTCACTCCTCACCTTGCCTAGTACGCCTCATTATAGTGCTGCCTCGGTTTTGTGGGTTTCTACCACATAACCTATGGCGGTGCCTTTTGAGGATCCAACTAGCCTCCAGGCTGACTACCTAACAGACAGACTGTTTTAAAACTAAAATACAGTTACTTAAATAGTAACGACAGTTCTAATAGTAGAAATAAGGCATAGTTAACTTTCCGTTAATTCTGAATAAAATACAGTAAAAGACACTGATAGTCAGTGTAAAAGACTAGACTTCATATAATTTAAAATGCTACAAATGCTGCGTGAACTCACAGTCCGTTAGCAAAAAAAAAAAGTGCAAACCAAGGTCAAAGGAGGTAGCTGGCTGTGACGTCACGGCTCACCGGAGCGCGCGGGGAAAGTAGGAAGCTCAAGCTGTACTATGACGTCACACACCTCAGTGCATTCTCGGTACATTTCGTCCCGTCACCGTAACGTAACGCCAGAACCCAGCGAAGTAAACATAATCTTTTAAAATGATCAAAACTCGATATAAGGCGCTCGTTGGGGGACATCTACAGTATAACCCCCGCGTTATAGCAGAACCGCGATATTTTGGGCATGATTAAAATCAACGTGTTAATGAGATGAATGACATATACTGTAGATGGGCAGGGGACCGCGCCTACTTGTCATTACCGATTTCGTCCAAAATTATGGTACATGCGGGTTTGGCCAGAAATGCAAGCAACAGATGTGGGATCTCCAGATGGTCAAGCGTTCAGAAAAAAATAGCATTTTGGCGCGGATCGGGCGAGGCATGAGCCAGGTATGTTAGCGTAGTTTCCAGACAGCGGTTGGACCAGCGGAAAGAGTACAGACCGTTAATCCGAGGGTCGTGGTGTCGAGTCCCTATACGGAAACTACTTGACTTGTTTTTATTTTTAACCACCAACTCGCTCCGGCTCCGCCATGGAACAGTTATGAATGCATTACGAGATATGATACGCACTTTTTTTCGATGTCAATGAACCACGACCCATATCCGTTTTACGTCTGGACATGATGGGTTAAAATCACTGATTGGACTATTAATTACAGTATATTATCATGGAGATGCATTTGCAACGAATTCTTGTCAGACGTAATTTAAGAATGGCGAGGTGCATGAAACACAAATCCCCCTTACGTCCAATCTAAAATCACTTATTTAGTGGGCGATGTATTAAAGATAGAGGTATGCTCTCTCGGACTTTTTTGTACAACTATTCATGATGAACAATTCTTACACTCATAGTAGGGCCTAATGATATTTTTAACGGTTTGCCCAGCGTAAGCTTAAAAAGCGCACGGATGCCATGTTTTCTTTTTTCGAATTTTTCACTGAAATCGTTACTGCTTGGCTTCCTTTGCTTATAAATAAGTTATTTTCTACAAAAACCTTCCTCGAAATATCCTTTACCGAATAGTGAAAACCGCATCAAAATCCATCCAGTGGTTCTCGAGAGTATCCGTGACATCCAAGAATCGGGGACTTTGTTTTATACTACGTAGAGATCTGTACCTTACTTACACTGCAAAGGAACCGAAATAATGCATAATATATTGTATCTTATTAATATGTGCATAAAAGGCATGAAACGGAAAAACAAATAAAAATTTGCAATGGCTAATACATTTCCAGGTAGGGAATGTAATTAAGGCGTACACGAGAGCGTTATATATAACATTAGATACATTTATGATTTTACGGTTGATGATTTCCACGTGCTGGGGTGATATTCATCGTAAAACCTGGGGAAGCAATAGTTTTCTCGGCATCTTGCAACGCTATAATCGCCGCTTTTTTAGAATTACATGGTTGTTTTAAAGTTGCTATAGAAAGTATAAGTAAAGTAGCCTCAGGAATGAGACATGTTGTAGAGTTAGAAAGCTGAAAGTCCGTAGAGTTTTGATAAGTTTAAGATTTTGGACATTCCAGAGCCCATTAATTTCTTTAGACGGCATTTACTGAACTTTTTTTTCCCTGTGCCCTTCACATTTTGAATATCATGAAACTGCATCAAAGGGACACCTCGTAAAATACAAAACGTTTGAGGGTGGTACAGTAAAACCTGCCTAAAGCGAAACGCAATCGTTTCGGATTTGTTTTTCCGTGTTCACAGGTTTCTGTTTTACAAAGGGTTGAGTTTTGATAAGACAAAATACACTACAAGGAAATACTGTATTATCGCATAAGATTACAATGAACTAATAATTTAAAATATAGGTCTGTAAATAAGAAGTGGAAATAGGGTCACATGTATTACACTGTATTTTCAACTTACGTACAAACATTTCAGTTTCTCTGCTCGTTTCCACATGTCTTTCTAAGTGCATTGTCGCGACGTCTTTACAAGAGAACGTTGTATGATCTCCTTTACATCCTGCATTAACTCCAGGAGTTCTGGAACATTCTAGCCTCCCTTTCGTTGCCTTCATCATCATCGTCGTCCATTTCTTCCATGACTTCACACCTGCTGTTTTCGGCAGTAATATCAGCTGCACTTTGAATGTTTTCAGTCGTTTATGTTTCCTAGAATTTTGGTGCAAATACAGTCGCGCTCAACATTTAGTAGTGTACATAGCTTTGTATTATGGATCAGATAATCCGTCTTAGTCAGGTTATTTACCCCTACAGTTCCGGAATTTCTTTCCGTTTCCGCGTTAGGCAGTTTACCGGTTTAGAGTGTCATTTTACTTAGGAAATACATCCGTTACGAATTTTGCTTTCCGTTTCTCCAGATTTCCGGTATCGGCAGGTTTTACAGTATTTCTAAAGGGAGATACTGTATTACTGCCGTGTTGTTTCTCCTTCACTTTGTTTATGCAGCGTCCATACTGCAGATATTTCGTGACGTTAATATCAATGCTTTAAATGAGTATTCTCTAGTGGTAGATAAATAAAAGACATTACCTCTTCAAGGTACTTCCTGTCGCATTCTTTTCAGTCTCTTAATGCGCTTGATCCCATGACGGGCATTTCTTTCAATATCTGAGGTTCACTACACTTAAATTATTTTCAAAGAATTTAATTCCCTTAGTAAAAATATTTTTGTTGTTGTTAATTTACTTTGTAGCAGATCTGATTTCAATAGTATTGGGTTATTTTAAGAGCATTTCAAGCACAACAAAGCTATTATAATTTTAAAGGATAATCCTTACATACAAATCTTTGATATTATTAAGTTTATCTTCAGACGCGAAACAAATTTTATGCGACCACCCCTTTGGGTGGGGGGTTTAAAATACTCCCACGCTATCCCTTGCCTGTCGTAATAGGCGACTATAAGGGGCGACCGTGGCTATACTTTAAGGCTTCTGAGTTGTTTTGTTAATTGCCCCCCACCCACCGTGGGTGAGAGCAAATACACCCAAGGTAATCCCGGCCAGTCGTAAAAGGCGACTTGAAGGGTTTCTCGGATAGGTCCTCTTTTGAGGTTTGGCCGCCAATTCTTAGAGACGCACATCCGTGCGGTATGGCTCTCATTAGGTTATATCGCACTTCTTTCCGTACATGCTTTCAGGGTCTGGCACTCAAAATTGTTTATGTGTGTGCTGTTAGGGAAAGGGCCGCTTCTGTGTGCGACTACGCTCGAAAGCCTGTTCGGTCTTGGTGGGTGCGCCATGTACCCCTGCAGTAGTATCCGCCTGAATACGCAGGTCCCCACGCAGCCGAATGCCAGTGCTGAATGTCTCCAGTGTGTGTCGAGGGGTACAGGCCGATAAGGCATTCTAACAAGAAGTTCCGTTACGAACTAAAGAGCCTACTTTTCTTAAAATTTAAGATTCATGCCAATGATTAATCTATATGGATCTATCTAGAATAGTGACGAAATTAAGTTGGAAATATCGAAATTACTAATTAGTTCGAAATACTGTATATGCTACATGGCATAATGTAGCCTAATAGAGAACTACAGTTGGCAGCCCTGGTGACTGAATATATTCTTAGTTCCATCTCTTAAGGTACAGAATACAAAATTTGGTTGAAGTCCAATCGATAGCATGGACGTTACATGCAGTTAAACATTGGATCTAACAGCGCGCGTAAAATCATGTTGGCAACAATGACATACGTGTATTGGTAAGAAATAATCTGAAATAATATGATCTATTGTTGTGTCAATTTTGAATGAAATCCATTAGTTAGTATAGAAGTTACATGCATTTTAAAATTGGACCTATCAGCAGGCTTAGAATCATGTTGGCAGCACTGACGTTTATTTGTTACTCCAAATTAATCTAAAATGCCAGGTACAATACGTGTACAAAGTTTAGAGCTATTGGCTTGCATACTTTCTGATATATTGATATTCGGGTAACAAAAATAGAGACAGTATTTATTAACAGTTGGCAGCCCTGGTTATTCTTAAGAATCGGCATAGTCATATCTGTTATGGTACACATAGCACACACGAAATTTGGTTGAAATCCAAATGATAGTATAGAAGTTACATGTATTTAAAGTTGGACCTCTCAGCAGGCTTAGAATCATGTTGGTAGCACTGACATTTATAAGTTACTCCAAATTAATATAGAATGTCAAGTACTATACGTGTGCATAGTTTAAAGCTGTCGGCTTGCATACTTTCTGATATATGGTTATTTGGATAAAATAAATCAAGAGCATTTATTAACAGTTGGCAGCCCTGGTGGCTCTTAAGTATATGCTCAGTCATATCTGTTTATGCTCACAAAGAACATACGAAATTTGGTTGAATTCCAATTGTTAGTGTAGAAGTTATATGCATTTAAAAATTGGACCTATCAACAGGCTTATAATCATTTTGGCAACACTGGCATGTATGGCCTCCTGGAAATTAAACTGCAATATTATTATTTATACGTGTGCCAATTTTGCAGCTCCCATTCATACCTTCCAAGATATCCAACATGGAGCTCAAATTTCAATTGTGATTTTTCAGCAGTTGGTAGCACTGACATCATTTTCAAATATGGCCGTGAGATATTCAGGTATAGATCTTTACTCCTACCATATTTTGTTTCGATTGCTGCAGCCGTTTAGGAGTTGATAGGGGGGGGGGGGACACACACACACAGCCAGACAGACAGACAGACACACATTTTCCCGATCTCATAAGTCTACTTTTTCCTCATTTTTGCAAAATGTGAAAAGTAGGCTAAAAATTCGGACCGCGGGCAATACCTTCCAGGCTAGGCGAGTCTTGCCTTGGCTGGGTAGCGCTTACTGTGACAGCCCGTGATAGGATGGCGGTGGCATTGAGGGAGCACTGACCTGGCCATGGAAAAACGAAAAATCCCAAAACAGGGTGGTCCAACACCCAAGTCATTTACATTTGATTCCCTTAAACTTAAACTGGCAAATTGGCAATCGTTCACAGAACGAGCCGTTTTTGATGATCTTGGGTACCGGAGCGTCGATGCACTGATGTGCTTCTTGCTGCCGCCGAGGAGTCCATTTCTTCCCTTTCTGGGACACCTCGCCGCAAACTCGTCTCCTGATGGACTGAGGATATTGCAGCGGGAATAAGAGACCGTCGTCGGCACCCAACCATGGCCACTTTGGTGGCGTTGAAGAAATTTCGTGCCAAGGCGCGGATTCTGATCCGTCAGAGTAAGAAAGAATCATGGGAACGGTATGTGTCGTCTATTACGGCATACACCCCCTTCTCTCAAGTGTGGACTAAACTACGACGCATTTCGGGAATTCAGACATCAAGTGCTGCACCGGGAATTTCCATTGATAATGAATTGGTTACAGATCCTTATCGCGTCACAAACCACCTCGCTTCGTATTTTGCGGATATATCCGGTTCCGATAGCTATGATCCAGATTTCGTGGCTTCAAAGCGCGAGGCAGAACGCTCCCACCTCAGTTTTGCCTCCTGTGCTTCCGAGGAGTAGGCCTATATTGTGCCCTTTACGGAGTCTAATGGTTGTTTTGTTTAATGCCATTTAGATTTCCATTCGGCCAGAGGATTGTAACTTGAACGTTGCTTAAATTGATTATTTGCTGAATATTACTCTTTACATAGTGGCATGATTAAATCAGTTCCACGCAATGGATGGCGCAAATTCTCTTATCTCCATCTAATGCGAAGGACTTGCACAGTTTGCCACAAGAAATCGCCTGTTTCTCATCCTAGTTACAGTGCTGACTTGCAATGTCAGTCATTTCTGTTTGAGTTAGTTCCTTTATCTTTGATGTCATTGTTATCAGTAAGAACGATATTTTGTTTTTATAGCCAGTCATGATGTGATACGAATTCTTCGAAGGGATGTATGCGATTTTTTTTCTCATTCTAATACAAAGCTCTGTTGTTAATGGGTGGTCGCTGAATCGCGACCACTAAGTTCCAGCGGTCAAGTTGTCTGCCTCTCACCAAGGCGGACTGGATTCGATTCCGGTCAATGCATGTGAGATTTTCGAAGTTAATTGCCATGTCCTGTGGTTCGGATTCCACGTAAATATGAGGTCCCGTGGCTCATGATCACGAGATTAACGGCCACTTTAAACTACACTCTTCCTTCTTCTTCAGACGAGGAGGAATCCTATTAGGTAGGCCTATCCCTCAAGGCAGCCCATAGCAAACCGATCGAGGTCGGTGGAAGTTACTCGATTTGAAAAACCTGTTCCTCAATATTCCATAGATGATATTGCTGTTCATTCATTTAGGGTTACAAGATGCAATTTAGATTGAAAATACTTACAAAATGTAATTTGGATTCAAAATACCCACAAAATGCTATTGAGAATCAAAATACTTGCAAAATGCCCACCATACAAAATACAATTTAGATTGAAAATACTTGCAAAAAGCGGTTCTGGTTGAAAATACTTCCAAAATGCAATTGAAATTCAAAATACTCACAAAAGTGCCTCCATCTACATTGAAAGACTTACTAAATGCAATTGAGGTTGAAAATACTCGCAAAATGCAATTTAGATCGAAAAGACTTGCAAAATGCAACTTAGATAGAAAATACCTACAAAATGTAGTGTAGATTCATAAAATTCGCTTAAGGTAATTTAGATACACGGGGAGCCAATTAACAAAAACAGTGCGGGAATCTTAAAGAGAAAAGGAAATAGAATGAAAAGAAAACAAGAGGTCTGATCCCTCGAAGAAGGAGGGATCAGAAAAGATGAGACAAGGGCCAATTAAGGTGGGAAAGTGAAAGACACCCTAGGCCTCTGATATCCTAATACCGTCGGGGTCGGGAAAGAACAAGAGTTGATCAAGGGAAGTCGACAGGAAAGAAGACGTAGAGGAGCCCGACACAAGTACGTGGAAGCAATGCCGGACTCAGCTGGGGGTCCCGTGGTCGCCAATCCACGTCCCACTAGATGTGAGCCCCTGGGGGGACCAGGGAAGGACATTTGAGCCTCAATTAAATTCGCCCCTGCTTATTACGCAATCATACAATGTTCTTTGTTTTGATAACACTATACAACCTCATTGCCCAGCGCCCACGTATTTTAGTAAATTAGTATTCAAACGTTTGGTGCTTTTCAGTCGGTCAACACGAATTCACCCATAAGAGTTTGGTTATACCCTAATCCTGAAAAATAAACACGAGATTAATAAGTACACTAGGATGACCAGTTTCGATCGTCAAGCGATCATCATGAGATCCATTACACTTAGGGTGTAAACTCTATGTTTGAAAATACGGGTGAAGATATTTACAATATGCACACTTATTTAGTTGCAGTATTGGTAATGCAACTTGACGGTATATGTTAGTTGTAATCTATAAGATGTTTGGTGAAATGCTAAAAATGGTGATAGAACTCCGGAATTTGTCTGTATGGAGTGACTCTATTTCGCTTGTTACAACTGCCGGAGTGAAGTTGAAACTGCTCGTTGCTGTAGTACGGAAGACACCCAAATCAGATAAGTTGTCTATATTATACAGTACAATCAAAATTGACCATTCACAACAACCATTCGAAGTCGAAATCGACTGAACGAACTGTCCCACCCGTGGGACTAGCACCCAGTGGTCGAAGATATGTGCTTCCGCAACATTACATAGACCTCATTGGAAGTAAATCCAGGTTCTATTGTCGCGATGTACGCACCAGTGTCTGCCACTTTGTGAGGATTTTTCACTGCCGGCCTGCGTGGAGATAAATAGGTACGGTAGCTTACTTCCTTGCGAAGAGACACTGGGAAATGTTCTATTGTTTAGTGTCACGTATCTGTTGCAAGCCGTATTCCACACAAGCTATTACGGTAGGCTGTGTGGAAATATGAAATACACACATCAAAAAAAGTTTTGCATCACCTCGGTTCCAAGAGTTCCGGAACCGTTAAATACAAAGGGAATAGAGATCAACACAAACAACATTTCAGCTCGTTTTATTGCTCATGAGACCCACACATTGCATGTTGTACCATCATACAGCTAGACTTTCAGCATTTGTGGTCCAGATTGCAGTACACACCACTACCTCTAATACCCAGTAGCACGTCCTCTTGCATTGATGCATGCCTGTATTCGCCGTGGCATACTATCCACAAGTTCATCAAGACACTGTTGGTCCAAATTGTCCCACTCCTCAACGACAATTCGGCGTAAATCTCTCAGAGTGGTTGGTGGGTCAAGACGTCCATAAACAGTCCTTTTCAACATATCCCAGGCATGTTCGATAGGGTTCATGTCTGGCGAACATGCTGGCCACTGTAGTCGAGCGATGTCGTTATCTTGAAGGAACGCATTCACAAGATGTGCACGATGAGGTCGAGAATTGTCGTCCATGAAGACAAATGCCTCTCCAATATTCTGCCGATATGGTTGCACTATGGGTCGGAGGATGTCATTCAGGTATCGTAAAGCCGTTTCGGAGCCTTCCATGACCACCAGTGGCGTACGTCGGCCCCACATAATGCCACCCCAAAACATCAGGGAACCACCACCTTGCTGCACTCGCTGGACAGTGTGTCTAAGACGTTCAGCCTGACCAGGGTGCCTCCAAACACGTCTCCGACGATTGTCTGGTTGAAGGCATATGCGACACTCATCGGTGAAGAGAACGTGATGCCAATTCCGTGGGGTCCATTCAGCATGTTGTTGGGCCCATCTGTACCGCGCTGCATGGTGTCGGGGTTGCAAAGCTGGACCTCGCCATGGACGTCGGGAGTGAAGTTGCGCATCATGCAGCCTATTGCGCACAGTTTGAGTTGAAACACGACGTCCTGTGGCTGAACGAAACGCATTATTCAACATGGTGGCATTGCTGTCAGGGTTCCTCCGAGCGGCAATCCGTAAGTAGCGGTCATCCACTACAGTAGTAGCCCTTGGGCGGCCTGAGCGAGGCCTGTCATCGACAGTTCCTGTATCTCTGTACCTCCTCCATGTCCGAACAACATCGCTTTGGTTCACTCTGAGACGCCTGGAAACTTCCCTTGTTGAGAGCCCTTCTTGACACAAAGTAACAATGCGGACGCGATCGAACTGCGGTATTGACCTTCTAGGCATGGTAGAACTACAGACAACATGAGCAGCGTACCTTCGTCCTGGTGGAATGACTGGAACTGATCGGCTGTCGTACCCCCTCCGTCACTTAGGCCCTGCTCATGCATGGTTGTTTACATCTTTGAGCAGTTTTAGTGACATCTATGATCAGTCAAAGGGACTGTATCTTGGATACAATATACACAGTCAACGTCTATATGCCGGAGATCTGGGAACCGAGGTGATGCAAAACTTTTTTTGATGTGTGTAATACAGTAATAACTAGCGGACCCGTGCGAGAACTCTCGTATAATGGGTTGTGTGTGCCCGATGTGTACAGACTACCCGCCCGGCCCTAGTGCTATGCGGGCTGTACGCGACACAGTTCTGCAGGGGCTATCGTCTTGTTTATTTGTTTTAAAACACTTTATAAACAAATATATTTCCGTCGAACTTTCAAGAAATGCAAGATTTTTTTCTGTACTATTCAGACGATTTGGAAGATTTTGGTACAAACCACTCCTTCTAACTCCCTCTGGTTTAGGAGCTTGAGTTTTGTGAAACATACACCTTAGCGTATTATATAATAAGATTATACATACTGCACATACAGGGTGAACAAAAAATGCCGCACGTGGAGGTCGGCATGCGGTTCCTCGTCGAAATTCACGACAAAAGTTTATGTTGCAAAACCTAGTCCCGCCGATAGGTTTAACAGAAATGCGTGTTAAGAAACGAGGCTCTGGCTACCCTGTAACTGCATGCAGCGTGGCCAAAAGCAGGTCGCAGGAACTAGGCGCTCTGCCGGAGTTTTCTCTGTATATTCCGATGCACTGTAGGATATGACAGTGTTGCCAGCTTCTCGTGTTCATACTTGTGATTTCAAACAGCACCCGAACTGATTTAACTATTGAAACTTTTGTCTTGCAATTGGATGAGGAATCGCATGCCGACCTTTAAGTGCGGCATTTTTTGTTCACCCTGTATATTGTCATTCGAGACTGTTTTGCCTTTCGGCGACCAGTCTAGTCTGCAAGCCTCTAATTGCGAACATGTTGCCCCCATGATCCCCTATTAGCAGTTAGCTCTGCGGCCTCCTCTGCTTCTACGCTTCTCCCTTTAAAATCGTTCCAACACTCTATCTAACCATCGCCTACTAGGTCTACCTCTGCTTCTCTTACCCTCTACACTTGAACTCATTAAGGTAAGAACCACCTACCTATCTTGCCCATGTTACATTTTCAATTTTTTGGTACAGATTACTCACTCAAAACCTATTTGGGTTATTGCAATTAAATTTTCAGAGATTGTTATATGCATCGTTCTCTGTAATAATAGGTAGGATTATTTACGGAAATTGGATAGTCTTTTCAGAATGAAGTTTTTAAAAATATATAATTTTAAAAAAAGTTTCTTAAAAAAATTACTAACTTTATTCTTTGGTAACATACTGAAATATCCCTTCCTATTACCATTCGCATAGGACTTATTAAATCACAGAAAAAGTTTCAATGGCCTAGCATAATAACTTTTCACATTAATGGTACCTAAGTACAAAAAATATACAACTGAGAAAATTCAAGCTAAAGTATTTCAGTGTAATTTCTTATCTGTGAAGGTTCTCAGAACCTTTCTGCTCCATAATCTGGATTATTTGCATCCTCCCTAGTCCTTTTAAGATTCCTCTTTATTCTACTTACCTTTAGTCATGTCTTCAACCACTAATTCTAGAGCCTGTTCTGCAGAAATCCAACATGGCGGCGATGCGAAATTTTAATATTATATATTTAAATGGACGTTTCTCGCAAATTAACCATCCGTGTGCAAGTGTGCTAGTTTCTTCGATGAACTTTTTTACATCAAAGTCTACTGATCATGGTTATGAAGTCAATATCAGGTACGTGTATGCCATGAGATGTATAGGGAAGGGGAAAGCTGCTGGGACAAGTGTTGAAAATTGAGCCGGAATACAACACGGTGAATATTTTTAAAATGCTGTTTCACGGCTACCAAATTGAAAATTGTTCTTTACCAAGCGGAATGGTAGTACATTCAAAAATTTACCTCCAGTAGTTCAGAAAGTATCCGCAAAATAATGAGCCGAGGTAAAAGTGCGCGTGTCTTTTCAAAGAGTAACATGATTACAAAAAGTGTCATAACATGCACAATTTTAAGACTTTTTTTTTCAATTTTTCAACGTATTTGAGTTATCAACATAGTTATTATTCTAAAACAATGAAACCTAAATTTCACCTTAACCTCTTAGGTAATCTCTCCTCCTGGGACAACATGACCGCGTTGAGGAACCAACCTATCTCTCCTCCCACCCAGCTCTCACTTCCATACAGCAAGGTCGGTCTAAATACTGAGCGATGTCCCTACACTAACTTCTTTCTTGCAGAATACTGTAGATCGCAGCTGAGAGCTCACTGCATTGGCTTTTATACACCTCGACCTTATTTCTTCCCCCATACTACCATCCTGAGAGAATACACAGACACTCACCCCCCAGGGGCTCACATCTAGTGGGACATGGGTTGGCGACCACAGGACCCCAGCTGAGTCCGGCATTGCTTCCACTTACTTGTGCCGGGCTCCTCTCCATCTTCTTTCCTGTCGACCTCTCTTAGTCAACTCTTGTTCTCTTCCGACCCCGACGGTATTAGGGTATCCGAGGCCTAGGGAGTCTTTCCCTTTCCCGCCTAAATTGGCCCTTGTCTCATCTTTCCTGATACCCTCCTTCGTCGAGGGGTCAGCCTTCTTTTTCTTTTCATGTTATCTCCTGCCTCCTGCACTAGGCCCTCAAGGAGGCAGTGTGTATGTAGCCCCACCACTTTTGGTGCACCTTGGATAGTGCTACACCCTCAAGGACTGACGGCTGGTGAATTTGGGAGTTGGCGACCCCGAGGGATTCCTGAGCTGGGTCCGTCTTATCCCCTTTTTCCTCTGACATTGGGGCGGGTCCTCTCCTCTTCCCCTTTCCTATCTACCTTTCATGGCTCTCCTTCCTTCCAAGTCCCTCAATCCTAATTCTTCGAGGTTAGAGGGAATTTCTTTTCTTCCTGTCCTTTATTTGCCTTATCCTTTATTTGTTTACCATTTCTTCTTCTAGTATGTAAGTTTATAGTTAGTATTATTTATAGTTTACATTCTCATCTCATCTTTCACTATCACCCAAACCATTTGGGGCCGATAACCTAGATGTTAGGGCCCTTAAAACAACAATTATTATCATCATCATCTTTCTCCTTCTTTACTTTTACCAGAATGTCACGGTTGACATTCAGGTGGTGTTCGCCTAGCGTGTCCTGTTACCCCTGGTGTATAGGCAACCCGTCTGGCGTTTTGCGGGCTGGTAGCTTCGAGTCAACCCGTAAGCATGCGGAGGTCACGATTGACGTCAAACGTCACGTGGTGTAGTGTTGTGGAACTTGCTCCGACATCGCCAGCGTGCTTGCCTGTCAAGGTGGATTCCTCTCTATTGCAAAAAATATTCATTCAGATCACCTTACTTCAATTAACTCGTTTTTAATGGGATTTTTCTCCCTCCTAAGCCGCATGTGGTAGGCACCTGTGTCCCACCGCGCCACTGCGAGTGTCCTTCCCGGGACGAGATTTTTAATCCGTTATTCTTAAAAGTAGCAATATTTTTCATTAATGAAATTTTAGGGACACAGGGAAAAGTGAATATTAAAAAATAATTATATTATATATTTCATCTTTTCACGGCACTTAAATTGCTAGTACAGTAAACTCATAACTAAGATATCCCTGTATTTAGATGGCTTTTTCAATCGGTCAACTTGCAGTAATAATAATAATAATAATAATAATAATTATAATTATAATTATAATAATAATAATAATTATTATTATTATTATTATTATTATTATTATTACGTCCGGCTCCGTGGCTAATTGGTTAGCTTTGGCCCGAAGTGCCCCGGGTTCGATTCCCAGCCGAGCCATCAGGGATTTTAATCTCCTCGGGTTAATTCCCGTGGCTCGGGGACTGGGTGTATGTGACGTCTTCATCATCACTTCATCCTCATTACGACGCGCAGGTCGCCCACGGGCGTCAACTAGAAAGACCTGCATTCGGCCTCTCCGGAGGCCACACGATCATTGATTATTTATTTATTATTTCACACGTTACAGGCCTATTGGACCACGCGAAGCAATCATGACTTTTTGTTCTTCCTGTCTTTCCAGTACTCTTTCATTCGTGCACTAAAGGCCCTCTTCCTTTCTTCGGTCCACTTTGGTCTTTGGGCTGTAGGTGCTGCTCTCTCTCTGACAACACGTCCCACTTGTATACTTTGTGTCGAAAGACACTTTTGTCTATGACGTCTTCTGGGTCGACCTGTGCCTTTACTAGATCAATTTTGACTTGCATCATCCAGGGTGTAGTAATCTTGAGCCACTGTATGTACTGTATCTAAGAATTTTGTTGGTGAGTTTGGTTTGTGGGAGTCTGCTGATGTGGCCGTAAAATTTTAGTCGCCTCTTTCTGATGTCTGCTGCGAGGTTCGACAATTTCTCTGTGGTGTCTCTGGAGTGAAGCCTGTATCCATCATCTGTGTGCTTTGGTCCAATTATTTTCCTATTATTTTTCTTTCCTCTGTGAGAATTTTTTCAAAGTCATCCTTATTGTGGAACGTCAATGTCTCGCTAGCATAATGCACCTCAGGTTTAATAACCGTGTTGTAATGACGAAGTTTAGTGAATGTGGACAGACATTTTTTTGTTGTAGACACCCTGTGTCTTGTCATTCATTATTATTATTATTATTATTATTATTATTATTATTATTATTATTATTATTATTATCCTGGTCGTTCCTCCCCCGTGAATTATGTTGGAATGAGATCACCCAGCAACATATCTGTGCGAGTTAGGTCAAGCATCGCGACAGCAATGGGGAGCTGCAGTTCGGAGATTGAGGGTTCGTATCCCGACGCAGACGACGACCTTCCTGAGTATGGTTTCTCCATGGATCTTTTCACCCTCCCTTCAAGCAAATACCAGGATGGTACCGTATCTCAAGCTATGGGTCATATTCCCCCCACCCTGCGGCGTAGCCGTGCTCGTGCACCACGGCTGCGAGGGTGGCTGCAGCAAGTCTCGAGGTCGCAGGTTCGAATCCTAGCGCTGACAGCGGCTATCCTGAGTGTATTTTTCCTCTAGTTATTCCACACTCCCTCCTGGCAAATGCCGGAAAGTACCTTCAAGTCCCGAGGTGCCTACCCGATCCCGGTCCCGAATACAGTCACACACGCTACTGCAGTCATCACATAAATTCAGGTTTCATCAGACACGCTCAACACACACCTAATTACATGGGGCTGATGACCAAGATGTTCCAAGCCCGTGAAATGAATTAACAACAGCAACATATACACTCCGTGACTTGGGCGGCAGCACGCCGGCCTCTCACCGCTGGGTCCGTGGTTCAAATCCCGGTCACTCCATGTGAGATCTGTGCTGGACAAAACGGAGGCAGACAGGTTTTTCTCCGGGTCCTCCGGTTTTCTCTGTCACAATTTCATTCCAGCAACACTCTCCACTATCATTTCATTTCATCTGTCATTCATTTAATCATTGCCCCAGGGGAGTGCGTCAGGCTTAGGCAGCCGGCACAGTTCATATCCTCGCCGCTAGATGGGGGCTTCATTCATTCCAATCCCTGACCCAGTCGGTCGACTGGAAACTGGCTGTGGATTTTCATTTTCAACATCTACACTGACAATTATACTACTACAGGTATACGAGGAACAAAGGTCATCAGACAAATTCAACCCATACACAAGTTCACGGGGCTGGCGACCAACATGTCCCAAACCCCTAAACTGTATTAATAACAACTACACACACTACCAAAGTCACAACAATAACATAGATTATCAGAGAAATACCATACACCCATACGTGTACGGTGACGATTGCCAAAGATGTCTAAAGCCCTTAATTGAAGACCGCCTTATTGCGTAGTGGTTAGCATTCTTGGCTGTCACCGAGCTGGATCCCGGACTCTGTCAAGAAATTTAATTCTGGTCTTAAGGCTGGGACGGAGTGCACTCAGCCTCGTGAGGCAAACCCTGATAAGAAACGTGTTCGATTTCTACCTCAGCCATCCTGGAAGTAGTTTCCCCACTTCTACTCCAGGCAAATGCCGGGATGGTACCTAACGTAAGGCCACGGCCGCTTCCTACCCAAATTCTACCTGAATTACAAATATACACACTAGTGCAGAGATCACAGTGACACAGGATATCAGACAAATTCTACACGCACCCAAATACACGGGGCTACATGACCAGATGCCCCTAAGGAAGAAACAACAACCTTAATTGAAGCAAAAACTACAAAAGTGGCGTAAAATGATATCACAAAGGAAATACACCCTTAACGTACAATACCTCGTATCCCACACTGCTCTTTTTTTTTCATATCATTGATTGGCTGCGTGCCTCAGCGGTAACGGTTCTCAACTGCTAAGGAAGTCATTTGTCTGGAGCGTGGCGCTCTATGGAAGTGAAACTTAGACTATTGGTGCAGCAGGTAAGAGGAGAATTGAAGCGTTTGAAATGTGGTGTTACAGGAGAATGATGAAGATCAGATGGATAGATATGGTTACAAATGAAGAGGTATTATGCCGAGTGGGAGAGGAGAGATGTTTCTGGCGACTGCTAATGAAGAGAAGAGATAGGTTGGTAGGACACTAAGACACCCAGGTATAGCAAGCTTAGTTATGGAAGGAAGGGTCGAGGACAAGAACTGTAGGGGTAGACCAAGGTTAGAATATGTTAAACAGAATGCCTCGGTTGTAGGGTGTGCTAGCTATGTAGAAATGAAACGATTATCTCAGGACAGGGGAGCATGGAGATTTGCATCATACCAGTCAAAAGACTGAAGACTCAAACAACACAACAACAAGCCCATGATGGCGGGTTCGAATCCTGGTGCAGTCAGTTGGCATTTGAGGGTGCGCTAATGCGAGGGAGCCGTGTCAGTAGATTTACTGAAACGTAAAAGATCCACTTCGGGGTAAAATTCCGGCACCCCGGCGTCTCTAAAGGCCACAGTACAGTAGTTAAAAGGGACGTAATATCAATAACATTATTATTATTATTATTTCCCTCCCAGCCTATGTGGATGTGCCGGCCAACAGAACAATATACACGTTAGGTTAATTTTTCTGTGGATCACGGGCGTATATACAATTTTTTTTTTTCGCGGGGGGCTGGCTATCTTGGAAAATTGTGAGTATTCTCAGGGGATTGTCACCACAAAATACCCAGAAATATCAATTAATAGCTTGAGCGTATAACTTTGTGTAATTATTTTAGATAAGATTCAAATTTTATGTAGCCTACAATTACTGGCAATAGAGAAAAAGTTGGAAAATACAACCCAACACACAAATAAAATTTTATACTTAATGATTTTTTCTATTATGGCCTATGGAGTATGAATGGCAAATATCTAAATATACTGCTCAAAAAAATTAAAGCACCACTTTTTTCAATGGCCACCAAATTTGGAAAGTTGACTGCACAAGGTCGAAATCTCAGTATGACGTTTGCTCTGACGCCTACCAAGCACATGCTTCAGCACAACTCCCCAACTTGTGTAGTTTCGGGATAGCGCCCCCAAAACCAGCCCATTTTTGAAAACCGTAAATTGAAGTTTGCGAAAAACGCTGTAGGACTTGTCGCAGGTTGCCAAAGCTGTCGAAAATGAATTAGTCTTGCTCTTAAGGTTCCACGAACACGTTGAAATCATTACATTTGACGTTTGGGCATTTTCAACCCCCTTCATCATCCCCTAAACATGGACTACCATTGGGGGCGCCTGAGAAGGTACCGGATGTGTTTAACCACCTGAAAACCTGCACACCGTCCTCAGTTGCTGATTGCAGTAAGTTCTCAAGGCCTCCGGCAATGTTCACCCCTCCTAACACCCTCAACTGGCAAGGGACCAAACCACCCCGTCTTGATTCACCCCTAAGGAAGGTTTAAATCGAGATTTTTATCAGTGCTGCTAATGGGGGGGTCTTCCCCTAACGTTTCAAAAGAGGACCTGCGCCTGTGTCGCCACCCCTTCCCCTGCAACCCCCGTTTGTATGATTTTTCGAATCAGGCCCTTTTTAAGGGCTGAAATGAGGTCTTAATCGCTGAAAGGGCTGTAAAGGTCCTTAGAAGTAGCGGTGACACGAAATCAACCCCTTCCGATGTTTGATTGACATTCCATCCCCCAAAGTTGACATTTTTGCACCCTCAACCCTCCCTGTCTGGACGCGTAACGCGTCATGGCAGAGTTTTCAGAGTTGGATCAAAATGAAGCTTATGGCCTGAAATGGAGCCCAAAACAGCAGGTTGGATGGAAATTCATCGGTAGTGTGGGAAACGGGACCAAAAAGTTTTCAAAAAAGTTAACAGCCTCTAGTAAGTACACCAATGCATAGGCAACCCACATCACGTCATTTTTCTCCCATTGCCAAACTTTGTAACCTATTGCCGATCATAGGCAACCCACACGCACGGTCGTGATGTGGGTTGCCTATGCTTGGGCGTACTTACTGTAGGCTGTACACTTTTTTGAAAAATTTTGGTCCCGTTTCCCAACCTACCGATGAATTTCTATCCAGCCTGCTGTTTTGGGCTCCATTGCAGGCCATAAGCTTCATTTTCATCCAACTCTGAAAACTCTGCCATGACGCATTACGCGTCCAGACAGGGAGGGTTGGGGGTGCAAAAATTTCGAATTTGGGGGACGGAATGTCAATCATCGATCGGAAGGGGTTGATTTCGTGTCACCACTACTTCTAAGGACCTTTACAGCCCTTTCAGCGATTAAGACGTCGTTTCAGCCCTTAAAAAGGGCCTGATTCGAAAAATCATACAAACGGGGGTTGCAGGGGAAGGGGTGGTGACAAAGGCACAGTTCCTTTTTTTGAAACGTTAGGGAAAGACCTCCCCATTAGCAGCACTGATAAACATCTCGATTAAAACCTTCCTTAGGGGTGAATCGAGAAGGGGTGGTTTGGTCCCATGCCAGTTGAGGGTGTTAGGGGGTGTGGACATTGCCGGAGGCCTTAGGAACTTACTGCAATCAGCAACTCAGGACGGTATACAGGTTTTCAGGTGGTTAAACACACCCGGTACCTTCTCAGACGCCCCCAATGGTAGTCCATGTTTAGGGGATGATGAAGGGGGTTGAAAATGCCCAACCGTCAAATGTAACGATTTCAACGTGTTCGTGGAACCTTATGAGCAAAACTCACTCATTTTCGACTGCTTTGGCAACCTGCGACAAGTCCTGCAGCGTTTTTCGCAAACTTCAATTTGCGGTTTTCGAAAATGGGCTGGTTTTCGGGGTGCTACCCCGAAACTACTCAAGTTGGGGAGTTGTGCTGAAGCATATGCTTGGTAGGCGTCAGGACAAACGTCATACTGAGATTTCGAGCTTGTAGGTGAACTTTTCAAAATTTGGTGGCCTTTGAAAAAAGTGGTGCTTTAATTTTTTTGAGCAGTATATTATCAATTTACTAAGCAGAAAGTTTTTTTTTTACATATTGATAATTTATTTGTCGAAAGTACCGTACCGACAGTAGTGGCTACGCAGGCTAAAGCGCAGCATTAGGTCATGGGGCCAAGCTCTCTGCTGACTCGGTAGACGCGTGGGTTCGAGCCCCACCGTCGCCCGTCCTTGAAATGGTTTTTCGTGGTTTCCCATTTTCAACACCAGGCAAATGCTGGGACGGTACCTTCTGACAGGCCACGGTCGCTTCCTTCCACATCCTTGCCCAGTTCCATTCACCATCATTCATTTAATCTCTCATTAACTCCTCTCGTGAGGTTGGCGTCAGGAAGGGCATCCGGCCGTAAAACCATCGCCACAAAGACTTCCATCGCATCTCATCCCCGACCCCGTTGGAAAACGGGAATAATAAGGGGTAGACATACATACATTTGTCGAAAGTACCGTATTGTGGAATGCACAGTTTTGCCTCACAAGGTTGAGTGTACCCCGTTCCAGCCCTCAGACTAGAATTAAATTTCTTGACAGAGCCGGGAATCAAATTCGGACCTTCGGGGTGGCAGCCAAGAATGCTAGCCACTACTACACGAGTTAATCTAATTTCAATGTTAATATTGTTTATAACTTAGCCAATAAGTTAAGATAAGAGTACAACCAAATTTACAATTATTTTTTGCGCGTACCAAAGCAACACTTTCATAATATCTATTGGCTTTTTTCGGAGGGGGCTGGAGTTCCCTCAGCACCCCCACTTATATACGACCCTGCTGTGGATAAGCATAACGAAAAATGAACCGTAAATATACTGTACTGTAGGCGTGTATAACTACACGAAACATACTTCTTGTGCCTTTTAGCCAATTTTCATTTATGAAAAATTATGCTTATGAGATCAGCTTTTGTCCGCGTGTGTGTGTAAGTGTCTGTGCCCTCCTCCCCCTCCCCCCGCCCCTCCACCCTAATAAAATCTAAACGGCTAGAGCGATTTCAATGAGACTCGGTAATGTCATAGTATTACTTTTTCCGACCCAGACCGTGCCCTTCAAATTTTATTACGTCTCACCGATCCAACATGGCGGCTGTGCGAAATATTTCACTGGCAATCTATATCTCCGAAACTATCACCCTGAAATTTTGAGCGGTGATGAAGGGCACTATAGAAGTTCACCCATGTGACTTTCAAAACCTTGTTGAGTACAAAACGAACATGGTGGCCATGCCAATTTGAAACATTTAAATAGACGTTTCTCGCGTTCTAACTATCCGAGCGCAGTGAAACATGGTACAGAAAATATCTATATATACATTGCAATGCACTGACGTTTAATTTAATTCAATTGTTTGCATAACCTCAAGATGGCGGCTGTGCGAAATTTTAATATTAAGTTTCTATTTCTTGTGTCCTAATCATGCGATCGAAGTCAACGTTTGAATAATGAACCTACGCAATAATCTCCGTCTAATAGTGCATAACTCTATGGCCTACATATAAGGTGCGTTCAAAAAGTAACGAGCTGGAGGCTGGAATGCGCAAACAGGTGACGACATCGGCTAATCGTGGCGTGTGTAACGAGGTGTGGTTCCGACCAGAGCGTGGATGGTCACAGCCCGTCGCTAGAGGGGCACGCGCGCACGTCACGTGACGATACAAAGCGAGCAGCAGCATGCATCAATCGTCCAACGCTGCCAGTCTCATTGCAAACAGTGACATGGAGGCGTCAAACGAAGAGCAAAGAGGTGTTGTTCGGTTTCTGACAGCGGAAGGACTAGGAGGAACGGACATTCATCGCCGAATGTCACAAGTGTACGGCGAACACTGCATGTCCCTTGTAAGGGTCAAGGCGTGGCACAAGCGCTTCAGGGAAGGACGGGTGTCGTTAGCCGATGATGCCCGATCTCGGGCACCCCCCTGCATTACCGATGACAACGTTCAGCTGGTTGATGCACTCATTACGCAGGACCACCGAGTGACAGTGAACGCCATAACCGCCGTGGTCGGATTGAGCGTCGGAAGTGTGCATACCATCATGAAAAAACGACTACACTTGCGCAAAGTGTGTGCCCAATTGGTGCCCCACAGTCTTCAACCACACCAGGAAGCATGTCGAATGGCCCACTGTCTTGGTCAACTGCAGCGCTATGCGAGGGAAGGGAATGGGTTCCTGGCACGAGTGGTGGCTGGAGGTAAGTCATGGTGTCATCACTTCGAACCAGAATCCAAACGACAAAGCCTCCAGTGGAAGCATCCAGGGTCACCACCACCCAAAAAAGGCAAGGCCATCCACACGAGTGAAGGAAAGGTAATGCTGACGTTCTTCTTTGACCAAGATGGCCCCCTTCTGATACATTTCATGCCGCACGGGACAACAGTGAATGCCCAACGTTACTCGTAAACCTTGACCACCCTTCGCCAAGCGATCAAAACAAAACGACCAGGCAATCTCACCCGTGGGGCCATTCTGCTCCACGACAATGCACGACCTCATACGGCCAACACAGTCGCGGCACTCCTGCAGAAATTCAAATGGGAGGTTCTCGGTCACCCTCCATACAGTCCAGACCTCTCTCCTTGTGATTGCGCCATGTTTGGTCCCCTTAAAAGGGCTCTGTGGGGCCAACGATTCCCCTCGGACGTCGACGTCCAGCTGTACGTGCGGAACTGGTTCACATCGCAGCCCAGGGAATTTTATGAGACAGCCATTCACCTCCTCGTGTCACAGTGGGACAAGTGCCTCAACAGCCAGGGCCAATACTTCCAACATACAGGTACTAGTCTCTGTAATTATGCCTCCGGCTCGTTACTTTTTGAACGCACCTTATATATATAAATCCAACATAGCGATCATCCGAAATAATTAGACGGTTCTCAATATCTACTAATCTATGACAGCAATCAAACTAAAATTTTGTATGTTGACAAAGTATATGAACATATGTTCACCTATGGGACTTTCAATAACCTGGTGAGCAAAAATGCAACATGGCGGCGACGCCAAATTTAAGTATTTAAATGGACGTTTCTCGCGATTTAACCATCCGAGCGCAGTTAAACTTGGTATAGTAAATGCTTATACACATCTTAATCCACTGACATCTAATTTAATTCAATTTTTTTCATAACCACAAGATGGCGGCTTTGCGAAATTTAAAAATTAGGTTTTCAGTTTTTGTGACCTAATTATGGGCTTGACGTTTGAATGATATACCCACGTGATAATCTTCATGTAATAGTGCATAATTCTATGGCCTACATATATAAAAATCCAATATGGCGACCATCCGAAATATTTAGGCGGTTTTCAATATCTACGAATCTATTACAGCAATCAAGGTGAAATTTTGTATGTTGATAGTGGCAATTAACGTAAGTAGGATATATGAAAATAGGCTATTTAGTTCTCCACGGAACTACTTGTTTTGTCCTCGAAACACCTCAGGAAACTGCATTGTTATATATTTTTTTACAGTAATTGATGTCCCTGAGTCTTTGACATTGTGTATCTTGTTTCATTTATTTATACGTATAAATCGTGACAAAATCCAAAATATTAGGATTTACTTTATTATATATGAATTGCAGCCAATGGCCATAGCAGGGTATTTTTTATTGAGCGCCCGTAGGCTCCCAGAAAGTTCAGTTTCAAGTAGTTCCAACGTTGTCTATCAGATGTTACTGTCACTGACACTTAGCGCCGAACATTGTCACTTGATAGAGTGTTTCTAACCGAATATAACCTACAAATTTGGCTCCTTACTACCTATTGTATGGTAGGTTCTTTTACATGCGATTAATCTGTGGCAAGGGCCCGCCGGCTTTACTTCCCCGCCAAAGGAAGGCATACTGAAAGGATTTGAACGCTCTTAAAAATCCCAAGACCTAGCCTGGTTCGAACCTTCGATCTCGGGCATAGCAGTTCAGCTTGCTACCGACTACGCCAGCGAAGACGATTTGAGTTGATTTTTGATTACGTAATACGTGGTGAGGGGGAGGGGGGGTCCAATAATCACGCGTTATAACATGCCCCCCCCCCAAATTGTCCAAGAAGGGATTGCGTAATATGTGGACGGCCTCTAACAGGGCGTGGAATGTTTTGGTGTTTGGTAAATAAATGCAGTCCACCATTGCAAAAATTTATTTTTAAATATCTGTCACTTCACGCAGTCTTCCCGCCCCCCTCCCATCCTCCTCCTCACCCCCCCCCCCCCCCCCCCCCCGGGCACCTCCTTCCTAGTGACGATATTGGTGCCAGGATAGAATGAATAAGCTTTCTGCCCACCTAGGATTTAGTACAACGTTCGCTGTATCTCATCACCGGATTTTGGGCTGCGGTTTGATCTCGCCTTGGGGCGTGGTGGTGTAGTGGCCAAGCTGTATGCCTCTCGCCAAGGCGGACTGGGTTCAATGTGAGATTTTCGAAGTGAAATGAGATGTCCAGTGGTTCGGATTCCACGTAAAAAGGAGGACCCGTGGCTCCTGATCGCATGATTAACGGACACGTTAAAATACAAGCTTCCTTCCTTTTTGATTTTGCCTTGAACTAAACGAATTTGGCAAGTATTAAAAAAAATAGAAAAACACTCAATTACTTTCTATTAAGTCGAAGTGTGGAATATCCGAAGAAAGAGACCTTGTGGTGTAGCGGCTAACATGCAGATTCATTACGAGATTCTGTTGTGCTGGTATTCCACACCCTTGAACTCATCGTTACCTGATTCTCCTGTGGTGGTATTCCACACCCTTGAACTCATCGTTACCAGATTATGCTGTGGTGGTGTTCCACACCCTTGAACTCATCATTACGAGATTCTGTTGTGGTGGTGTTCCACACCCTAGAACTCATCGTCACCAGATTCTGCTGTGGTGGTGTTCCACACCTTTGAACTCATCATTACCATATTCTGCTGTGGTGGTATTCCACACCCTTGAACTCATCATTACCAGATTCATCTCTGGTGGTGGTCCACACCCTTGAACTCATCTTTACCATATTCTGCTGTGGTGGTGTTCCACACCCTTGAACTCATTATTACCAGATTCTGCTGTGGTGGTATTCCACACCCTTGAACTCATCATTACCAGATTCATCTCTGGTGGTGGTCCACACCCTTGAACTCATCTTTACCATATTCTGCTGTGGTGGTGTTTCACACCCTTGAACTCATCATTACCAGATTCTGCTGTGGTGGTGTTCCACACCCTTGAACTCATCATTACCATATTCTGCTGTGGTGGTATTCCACACCCTTGAACTCACCATTACCAGATTCATCTCTGGGGTGGTCCACACCCTTGAACTCATCTTTATCATATTCTGCTGTGGTGGTGTTCCACACCCTAGAACTCATCGTCACCAGATTCTGCTGTGGTGGTGTTCCACACCCTTGAACTCATCATTACGAGATTCTGCTGTGGTGGTGTTCCTCACCCTATAACTCATCGTCACCAGATTCTGCTGTGGTGGTGTTCCACACCCTTGAACTCATCATTACGAGATTCTGCTGTGGTGGTGTTCCACACCCTAGAACTCATCGTCACCATATTCTGCTGTGGTGGTGTTCCACACCCTTGAACTCATCATTACGAGATTCTGCTGTGGTGGTGTTCCACACCCTTGAACTCATCATTACCATATTCTGCTGTGGTGGTGTTCCACACCCTTGAACTCATCGTCACCAGATTCATCTGTGCTGGTGTTCCACACCCTTGAACTCATCATTACCAGATTCATCTCTGGTGGTGGTCCACACCCTTGAACTCATCGTCACCATATTCTGCTGTGGTAGTGTTCCACACCCTAGAACTCATCGTCACCATATTCTGCTGTGGTGGTGTTCCACACCCTTGAACTCACCATTACGAGATTCTGCTGTGGTGGTGTTCCACACCCTTGAACTCATCGTCACCAGATTCATTTGTGCTGGTGTTCCACACCCTTGAACTCATCATTACCAGATTCATCTGAGCTGGCCATCCACACCTTTATTTCGTCATTACCAGATTCTGTTTGCTATCAAGGCACATGTTTTAAGGAAATGAAGACTTTCTAGACGATTTCTGATCACGAAGTACGGTACATTATTGTGAACAGGGCTTCCTTGCAGTTTATTTTCCGCTTGAAGTGTATGAATGTCAGTGAGACGTCAACCTCTTTCCAAGGAAGTAAGTTGCTCCTTAACAGTCATATTCTGCCGTGCGTCACATATCCAAGCTTGTGTAGTACAGGTGTGTTTCATTGGGATCGTCAGTTCACTGTATGACGTGACGTGACTGAACATAAAGCATGTTTATGGAAGAATCTTCCCGAACGCACGATGGTTGAGCAATTGTATCTTTCCCAATCGGTTGTTTTTGTTGTTTTATTTAAGAGCTTGGACATAGTAGCCATCAGCTTCTTGTACTAGTGTGTGTATTGATTTTGTTTGATAACCTGGGTTATTGCGGTGTCTGTAGTGAGACTATCATTGGGAAGGAGTGGGCCGTGGCATTACGTTAGGAACCATCCCGGCATTTACCTGGCTTGAATTCAAGTGCGAAACCATGAAAAACCACTTCTAGAATGGTTGAGGTGGGAATCGAACCCAAGTCCTCTTAATTTTCCCTCACGAGGCTGAGTGTATTCCGTTCCAACCCTCGGAACTGGTGAAATGTCTTAGCAAAGCTTGGAATCGAACCTAAGACCTTTGGTGTCGAGCATCGTTTCGTACCCCGAAACCACAGAAATTGGCTATTCTCTTGATTGGACCAAGTGATGTGTGTGGCCCCACTTCATCTCCTGACAGGTCCCAAAAATAAGTAGTAAAATTGATGCTACTTAAATTTCGCCGAAGAATCGTAAGCAAAGGTTGTAAAAGCGAAACAATTCTCATTGATCGACAATTATGACGTAGACGAGTGCTTGACATGAAGGGACGGGGTTGAGTCTTACAAGGGGACCCTACGGCAATCGAATTTTTGTAATTTTCCCCGCTTCGGGTACGTGCAGTTTAGACCTCGAACAATAATTTCCCAAAGCCGTTCGATGCCATATTCATAAACTCTCGAGAAAATCGACTTCGAAGTTTTCCGAGCGCTTCATATCAAGTAAAGAAGTTACCGAGTTCTAGCAGGACGCGTGGCTCACCCGGTAAGGTTCGGGCCCAGTAATCGCTGAGACGCTAGTTCGAGCCTCACTTCGGGTGCTATTTTTCTTTCAATTCATATACTGTACTACTAATGTGATTGAAATATAAAAATCATCATCAGGCGGATTGTCGTCCTCGACGCCCGACATTATGATCTTCTTTCTCGTATGTTAGAAAAAATCACCCACCACGCCAAGAAACACTATCTGCTTTTCTGGAAACCAACGGTCAAATGCAAGGATCATGTAAGTATAAGAGATTCGTCACTTTTGGTTATAGTATTTCCGAGAGAGAACACCGCCTGAGGCTATGGATTGTACTGCCAAGTCTGGCAACATAAAAAGTAAAAAGCCATATGAATGTAGCCTTTATTACACGTAAATGAACAGTATGTTCTGCGATGAGTTATTGATTATTGATGAAAATAACACAAACATAACTGCGCCTTCCGCTAGGCGCTGAAATATACGTCCAGATAGGAAAATAATACATTTTCATATATATCAATGTTGGCAATAGATTTGTCACGAAGGACACAGTTATGCCGTTCTAGAGCTTAATTCACTTCTAGGCTAATTAAAAATGCTCTCATACTCTACAGAATTGTTGGGATATTCGAAAATATAAAGAAAACTGTCCAAATGCACACACTACATTGCCATAACCTCACTTTTTGCCTAGCATGCCGGCTGCCACCCACCCCTCCCCGTAGCCCTAAACCACAAATTTTATTGCATTGCAAAGGAGAATGGGTAAGAAAACAAACAAGAGATGAAATGCACACATTTATTCTCTGTATATTTTTATTCGAGAGTAGTCCATATTGCCCACTAGTTTTACACATGGTCAACACCAGGAAGATGAAAATTGCCGTGTTGTTCTTACTATCATTATAATTCTTACATCCCGGTGCTTGGCAATTTTTCCTCCCTTGCCGTGGCATGATTGGCTCTCAATTCAATTCAAATAAACAATAAAATACTGAACAAATCAAAACAACCAACAACACCACGAGGAAAATCAATCAAAACAGACTATTCCCGTTCCGCCATTCGGTTTGATGTGAACGTTCATGAGTGCCAACTACGGAACCTTAGTGCTAAAATTAATTCTTCATTGGTTGGCAGAACAAACAGTACAGGGCCTTACCCCGACCCACGCGCTCCCTATGAACTGTCATCCCCCTGGTCAAATGCTACTTCGAACAGGCATCCCTTGCGAATGACGTGGTATGTATCCCTTCCGCGTCCCTTCCACGTCCCCTCCACTCGCCCTGGAATACCCACAAATCCTTTGTGCTAGAGCAGCTGTGCCCACTTCGCAGGAAGAAAAACGTGACAAAGGCAAACAATACACACAGAACTGTTATTCGAAATAATGACAGATCTCGAAGAAACCGCCATATTCAAATATTTCATCACATTCAATTTTACTCATTCCATTGTTTACATTAATTTATTCTTCTATTTATATTTTTATTAATCTACAAGGTGTGAATATTATTGCCGGATACTATTTTTGTCGGTTATTCGCAATTTCAAATAGGAGATAATTAGAAATAAGACGTGTGTTTTTTTCATTGGAAATGATAATTACATACCTGTGAATTATTACAGACTTAATGATTTTTATATTTCAATCACATTAGTAGTAGGATGAATTGAAAGAAAGAAAAAAAATAGCACCCGAAGTGAGACTCGAACTAGCGTCCCAGCGATTACTGGGCCCGAAACTTACCGGGTGAGCCACGCGTCCTGCTCAAACTCCGTAATGTCTTTACTGGATATAAAGCGCTCGGAAAACTTCGAAGTCGATTTTCTCGAGAATTTATGAATATGGCATCGAACGGCTTTGGGAAATTATTGTTCGAGGTCTGAACTTAACGTACCCGAAGCGGGAAAAACTACAAAAATCCGATTGCCGTAGGGTCCCCTTGTAAGTCAACTCAGGAATTACGTGTGTGACCGAGCTTATTGTGTAATCAGTTCTCACTCTAAACGAGCCATTTAACGTAGTCATTAATTATTCTAGTTTATGTGCAATACTGTTAGGGTAATAATCCTGTCGTTAGTTGTTTGACGTCGTATAAGGCTTCTTATGACGGAAGGTGAGTGGAGGTGCATTAGTATTTACGTACGTAACCATTCGTTCCGGTATTTGCTTACAATGAACTGTAGAAGAATGTATAACCACTTGCTTGAGTTTGCTTTGTGACGGCGTTTGAATTCCATTTTTTAAACTGCGCGTACCGGCGTTCACGTCTACAGCCACATGTACTGTAGGGTGATAGAGGGCAACCACGGGCCCTAGAACAAGGTCTTCTGGGCCCCTCTATTTTTATTCAACCTGCGACCTTATTTTGAAATTACGATATTAAGCTTGCAAAATTTTAACTCCCATCCCCCCCCCCCCCTACCACCCAAAAAAATGAAATGAGACGAGAAGTTCCGTTGAATTTAGTTTGCCCAACTGAATATTAATTTAGGTATTCAGCCACTCTACTTATTATCCCCCCCCCAGGGGCTCACATCTAGTGGGACGTGGGTTGGCGACCACGGGGCCCCAGCTGAGTCTGGCATTGCTTCCACTTACTTGTTCAGGGCTCCTCTCTGTCTTCTTTCCTGTCGACCTCACTTGGTCAATTCTTGTTCTCTTCCGACCCCGACGGTATTAGGGTATCCGAGGCCTAGGGAGTCTCTTCCTTTCCAGCCTTAATTGGCCCTTGTCTCATATTTTCTGATACCCTCCTTCTGCGAGAGGTCAGCCTTCTTTTTCTTTTCATGTTCTCTCCTGCCTTCTGCTCAAGGCCCTCAAGGAGGCTGGGTGTATGTAGCCCCACCACTTCTGGTGCAGCCTGGATAATGCTACACCCTCAGGGGCTCACGGCTGGTGAGTTCGGGAGTTGGCGACCCCGAGGGATTCCTGAGCTGGGTCCGGTTTCCCCCTTTTGTCCATTACGTGTGGGGAGGACCCTCTCCTCTTTCACTTTCCTATCTGCCTTTCATGGCTCTCCTTCCTTCCAAGACCCACAATCCGCATTCTTCGAGGGTTGAGGGCATTTCTTTTCCTCCTGTCCTTTATTTGCCTTATTCTCCTTTTGTTTTCCATTTCTTCTTCTAGTATATAAGTTAGTAGTTAGTTTTAGTTATAGTTTACATTTCATTTCCATCTTCACGATCACCCAAACCATTAGGGGCCGATAACCTATATGTTAGGCCCCTTAAAACAACAATTATCATCTTCATCATCATTATTATTATTATTTCCCTCTCATTGGTTTATCTTCAACTTCAAGGTTTTGATCCCTGTGCATTCAAAATTCCATTTTCGTTGTATCTGAACGTGTTCAGGCACCTAAGCCTTACTCCTTTCAGAAATGTATGATGTCGATTTTTTTTAGATTCAATTAGAAACTCTGCAAAGCAAAGCAAAGTAAAGTCAACTCCGTACAGCCCATGGAGGCCCTGGGAGCAGTGGAAGGTAGAGACTTCCACTCATTGCGACTGAAAAGCTTTCTTTATTGGAAGTTTTGAAGTACGAGTGGTGTTGAATAACGACCATCAGGGCACAGCTAGTGCCTGTATGTACTGCGGAAGGTTCTACTCATAGGGTTGGTACAGCTGTACTGACTCAGTGATGAAAGCAATGGCAAACTGCCTCATTCCTCACCTTGCCTAGTACGCCTCATTATAGTCCTACTCATTTCTGGTGTAGGCTGAGTTAACCCCAGGGCTATTTGCGTTTCCGAAAGTGGTAGTTTTGTTTCTAAAATCAACTACGCAGTTGGGGATCGAACCCACTCCCTTTCAGTTAGAAGCTCAGCGCCTCTACCGACTGCGCTGCGCAGCCCCCCCCCCCCCCTCCCAATTAGAAGCTCTGCGTCCCACAAAGAGCTCTTGAACTTAAGCACGTTATAAATTAATTTGACAACTGTGGCAACTTTGCAATTTTCTCGGTAGAAAAGCTAAAAACACAATGGTTATTTATAAAATTAATTATAATATGTTCTCTTTGTAATATTTTTGATGCTATACACTGGCTGTATTTACATCGAACAGAGAAATATCACAAAAATTCAAAATAGTTCAGACATAGAATTAAAGAAAACTACCTCCCTCCGCCTCGGGCCTCTCAGGAAATTAGTTTGTGTGTCTCCCCCTCCCCTCTCATCGGGACTGGCCACCAGACCGTTCTCCACCCAGAATGGGCTATACTGTTGCTTCACGCATAACGGATTATTCCAATAAACTAGTGGTAATAGCGTGTAGCCTCTGTAGAGACCTGGTGCTGATCTTTCGTTCTGACACCCGTAGGTGGCCTGCGCGTCATGTCCGCCTGTTAGGTAGTCAGTCCGGAGGCTGGTTGGATTCACATGAAGCACCACCATACGTCATGTAGTAGAAACCTATAAAACCCAGGGAGGACTATAATGAGGCGTACGAAGCAAGGTGATGAGTGAAGTTTACCTACTTAATTGGATGACATGTTTCGAACGGACGCGTTCATCCTCAGATCCTGTTCATATCTTACAAGACATAAACAGTTTACACCATTCGATCAAATTCATTAAGGAGTCGGAAAAAGAGCGAATCATAAACTACCTCGATATAACAATCGACTGGTCGAACAATAACCTGTCGTACTCGATCCTACGCAAGCCCACTCAAACATTACACACTATTGATAATTGCTCCAACCACCCTAGCGCACATAAATTAGCATGCTTCAATTCGATGTAGTACAGGACAGCTGCACAGAAAAAAAAACTTTTGTTCCAAAAACTGTGCTATGGTTGGCTTTTTGTAAATCGTTAGAAACGCACAAAAAAAGCTTAACTCTGAATTTTAGAATAATTTGCACGATCATTTTGTCGGAAAACTCAAAAAAACATTGAAAAGCGTTTTTCTCTGAATAGACGTATTTTAAAGAAAAGTTTTTTAAACAAAAAATGTAGAGGACATTGTCACCTACAATTCGTCTCATTGAGGTCATGTCATACGTTTTGAAATGCAGAAGCTAGGTGGCGCCAAAGTTTCCAAAAAAGTGTTTTTTTTTCACTTTTTGTTACTTATAGCAGTTAATCGATTATTCGGTAACTGAAATGTATCGATTATGAGTACCAGACCTAGTTGGAATGCAAGCGAGGTACCCGGGACAGCTTGCATGTTAGAGGTCCTTGGATGATGATGACGATGACGATGATGATGATGATGATTTAAGGGGCGTAACATTTTGGATATCGGCCCCTAAGAGGTCCTTGGAGTTTCTCAAACCACATCAGTTAAAAGGAATTTTGAGCCCTCGACATTGCCCTCTCATGTACTAGGCTATATACAGTAGTTTCATGCAGGCAGATGCCCCTACAGAAATGTTTCGAATCGTACTTGGCAGCAACACGACATCGGAAGAACTGTTACGTTCATCAGTCGTTCGAGTGTTGATCAAAGATAAATATTTTTTGAATGCTGGAATTGGAAATAGAATTTAAGCTCGAAAAATTGACAAGACATATTTAAAAATTCTTAAACGTTCACCCACTGAACAGCGTTGCAAACTGGCACTTAACTATATTATTCAGTGACTTGAGGCGTTGAAAAATAAATGACACTAAATTACATTGTTGGCAATAACCAACTTATTAGACCCCCCCCCCCCCCCCAAAAAAGAGAATATATTACAGCCATTCGTCGCCGGTGTCTTTGGATCTTTGCCATCGCTTATTTCAAAACTTGGACGGATTGGCGAAATATTCTTTAAGGGGCCCGGAATCCAATATTTGATGAAGAAATTCAAATACTGTATTTTAAATTTTGAATTTGAAATTTATGACCATTTCCATTTGTGTTTAAATGTTGACAATATTCAAACCGGAAGTATTTTTACTAAATAGCATGCATAGCCGTGATGCATCAGTGTTGCAACTTAAAATGTTATTTCCAGTAAGTTACTCATTTTTAATACTCAAGGAACATTCATTTAGTTTGTGTTGAATGTAGGAACTTGTAACTTTCTGGTTACATTTATAATGTCACTATAGATGTGCGGAAATGGCACTTTGGTGTTAAGTAACATAATCTGGTTTTATGATCTTAATATCTAGAGAAGAAGTACTGACATTTTTGGCCTTAAAAAAAATTAGGTACCAGTTACGTTGATTCAAAACTGTCACTTTATTAAAGACGCTTTCCACATGAAGGTATATTTTTGCAAAATTTGGTGGTCATCGGATGATTAGGTTAGTCGTTATTTGAGTTAAGCTTTGAACATTTGGGTGGCCGCCATTTTGTTTTCGCTAAGATTGTGGCGATATAAAACATTACACTGAGTTGTCCTTTTCCAGTGCTACCTCTGTACCAACGTTGGTTCAATTTGGTTTCATCGTGTGTGAATTGATAGTGGGGGATCGACATACACACATACACGGCCGCCGTCGTGAAATTATTTGGCCGATGACCTTGTAGTTTGGGTAACAGATGCTTCCGACATAAAGGTATATTTTTTTCAAAAGTTGGTCTTGCTCAGGTGGTTAGTTTAGTAGTTATTTGATTTAAGCTTTGAACATTTGGATGGCTACCGTTTTTTTTTTTTTTTTGGATAAGATGGCGGAGATATGAAACATGATACTGAGGTGTCCTTTGCTAGTTCAATTCTATGAAAATTTCAAATGTATACCTTGAACGGTTTCTGAGAAAATGTTCCTATTATGTAGCATGATTCAACATTGTAAACATAGGACGCTCCGGGATTTCGTGTACTGAAGATTTTGTTTTATGGTTTGAAGTTTCTGGGTCAACCATGGAGTATTTCATGAGTGTTGAAGTGCGTCACACTCAGCCTTCTGAGGTAACTGAGATGGCAAATGCGTTCAATACCACCACAGCCCCAATTGTAGTGCTTTTCCATGGTCTCTTCTTCAACTCCAGGCACTTGCCATACGGGTCATTGGTAAAATTAGCGCAAAACCAACCCTTCTACCGGAAGGTTATCCAGATGGAATCCCCACCCAGTAGCATAGCGAAGGAAAAATAATGCAGGGGATTCTGGAATATAGCTGATGAATTAAGATGATCCAATCTTTTTCATGATTTAGTGACATAAGGCTTGATTTGACAAGTTTTGCATATAATAGGCTATAGTGATGTACATGAGACAGGGCTGATCCTCGCATCGCCGGATTTGACGGCAATCCGTGCAGTACCTGGACTCGAAGCCAGAACGAGAGCGGTACAAAACAAGCAGACAAGGCGAGAAATGGGAGGCATCTCATGATCTCGCTGCAGGAAAGTTCAGCTGCAGCTGTTGCGTTCACACACTTGTACTTACGAGTGAAGCTTATGACCTCCGGGTCACTGAGTCATTGCCAAGTGTAATAACTAAAGCCCGGAAGTTCATGCAAAATCATATTTTTGCATATTTATGCATATTTTGGTTATTTTGACACAATGCATCATATTTTCCTTCTTTCCCTGTTTAAGTGCACATCTCTGCTTGAGAAGGCCGTATATTCTAATCTCCTATCGTTTTGAAGCGCTTTTTGTTACTTCATGTTCTTTCGATTCGGACTCCGCGAGACTATCACAGAATAATACTGAAATTAATTATACGTTTCAGTCCTTTTTTGCAAATTAATATCAATTATTTTTATTCAGCATTCACTGTGTAAATATTGTAAATTATTTTCGTTTTTGCAACATTCAATGGCTATTAAAATTGTAAATCAGTTATCCTTAAAAGCCGGCCCCGTGGTGTTTGGGTAGCGCGCCTGCCTCTCACCCGGAGGCCCCGGGTTCGATTCCCGGCTCCGTCAGGGATTTTAGAAACTGACGTGAGGGCTGGAACGGGGTGCACTCACCCTCGTGAGGACAATTGAGTAGCTGTCTGACAGTGAGACAGCGCCCCGATCACGAAAACCAAGATTAACGGCTGAGGGGACCCGATGCGCTGATCACGCGTCATCCCAATATCTGCAGGCCAAATGGCTGGGCAGCGGTCGCTTGGTAAGCCTAGGCCCTTCATGGGCTGTAGTGCAAGGGGTTATTATTATTATCCTTAAAAATTAACAGAATAAAATAATTGTTGATGGCCAAGACCGCTTGAATTTCCATAAAATATAATTTCTACTAGTTAGAACTGTTCCTTAGTTGAGATATAAAAAAGGGTAGTTATATGTCTGTTCATATTTTCTTTATATTCAAGCGCTAAAGAATACGGAGTGATCATAATTGCCGTAGTTACTTCATAGTGCATATTTTATGAAACGTGATGCATATTTGACCAATAATTAGTGATTGTTTGCTCTAATTAATGAAAGAATATTTCCCATAATTTGTACGCTGCGGTCGGCCCTTAACTTTATGTGGATGATTTGGACTGCTCAGGTAGGTGGGGATTTCCCAGGCGTTTGCTTAGTTCTCCCCATGCTGGCCGATTAAACATAGCGTATAGTCTGGATTTCGTCCTTCCATCTTCAGACCCTAGTTTTCCATCATTCGAGTTACACTACTTCTAGAATTAAAATTATTGAGCACAAACCTAGCAGCCTTCCTTTGTACCATCTCCAGCTCATTGACGAGCACTACTTGACATGGGTCCCAAACCGCTGAGCCGTACTCCAACATTGACCTCACCAGGGTCAACTTTGCAGTGGAACTTCTGCCATTTAATACCCGCATTATGAAATGAAGTGATTTGTACGCTTTGGAGACGACACAGCCCACATGGATGGCCAATTATTTGCTCGAGTCTTCTTCTACAAGCAGAACTGTGGTGTAATAGTATCGATTACCTGCAAAAAGAATCAAATATGGAAATTTAGTTGATAACACTGGTGAAAACAAAAGAGAGAGAGAGAGACACACACAGTTGAGTTCGGTGTCCTTCAGATACTGTATTACTGCAAGGTATGACTCTCGGCTCTGGGTAGCAAGCAGGTTAGAGATGCAAGTTGGAAGGCGGTGGTGCACGTCATGGATCTTCTTGATAAACTTTGCATGTTGCGTTCAGAATCTCGCACTCGCAAAAAAAAAAAAAAAGTCACACGAACAATATGGAGTGGTAAGTACTTGTAAAAGTCGCCTTAGTCGTGTAGTGGTCAGCGTGCTTAGCTGCCACCCCGGAGTTCCGAGGTTCAATTCTCGGCTCTGCCACGATATTTGAAACGTGGTATGAGCACTGGAACTGGGTCTACTCACCCTCGGGTGGCCCAAATTAGTAGAGCGGGTTTGATACCCACCTCAGCCATCCTCGAAGTGGTTTTCCGTGGTTTCCCACTTCGTCTTCAGAAAAATGCCGGGATGGTGTCTACCGTCAGGCCACGGCCGCCTCCTTCCATCTTTCTTGTCTATCCCTCCTATTCTTCCCATCCCGTCCCATCCCTCATGAGGCCCCCTGTTCGCTTTGCAGGTGAGGCCGCCTGGGCGAGGCGCTAGTCCCGCCTCCCCAGTTGTATCCACGACCTAATGTCAAGCTCCAGGACACTGTCCGTAGAGGCGGTAAAGGTGGGATCCCTCGCTGAGTCCGTGGGAAAAGCCTACCTGGAGGGTAAACTGACTACAAAAAAAAAGGTACTTGTAAGCGAAATAAATGACTGGGGAAACTGCCAGCGCTGAATGTTGACGTCGAGGTCCGAACGTTGTGTGCTCGTGCATTTTCTTACTTGTTACAACTAACAGTATTGCTTCCTTTTTACAAAGTTCGTTTATCTTTAATTATAATTAATCTCATGTAATGTTTTTTCGGGATTAGGGAACCACCCATAACAACTGGGTACACTTGTGTTGGCCGACTGAAAAACATAACATTTCGATTACTAAGGCAATTCTGAAAAATGGCTACAAACATAGTGTAATTTTATTATTATAAGGGAACATGTTTGTGCATGAATTCTAATGAAACATGTGCGACTTGACTCATTAAATAGGCTTATTAGGCCTACAGTATCTGGCCAGATTATTATGATCATTCCTAGATTTCTTGTATTTGTCTGTTATTAGCTGTGTTTCGTCTATATAGGAGATTTTACTTATATGAAGATGATTAACTCTCTACCACGTTTGTTGGCATTTTTGTAGAGCGCTTGGAGTTACTCAGCTGGTTTTGGTGAGCGATTATATAGGGGCCTAAGTGTTTCAGTGAGTCTTTAGCTTTTTTAGGTTTTTGATTACAGCCTTATTGTAGATAAGAGTGAATTTGTGGTTGTTTTTTGTTGTTAAAAATCCTTTATGCTGCTCTCAATTATTTGTGCATTTGACATAATCTTCATTATGATGGGAAAATTAACAATTCATTCATCCTAGAAAGTAAGACCCTCTGGTTTCGTGCAACTAGCAAATTTAGATCTATTAATTACATACATACATATGCCAGCAAATAGGCAGGTACAGTACCAAATATGTGTGGGATGGATCAATAAAACAATAAGAAATGGCCCGATTCAGGATATCAGAGGTAGAGAAAAGCAGAACACGAACAAAAATACCACCACAATCGTGTACCGGTACTTGATTATAATAATCTGACCATACCGTACATTTTTTAAACTCTTTTATAATTTAGTATCTCTACTTATTATAAAACAAAGTCCCCGATTCTTGGATGTCACGGGTAATCTCGAGAACCACTGAATGGATTTTGATGCGGTTTTCACCATTCTGTAAAGGATATCTCGAGGATGATTTCTGTAGACAATAATTTATTTATGACCAAAGGAAATAAAGCACTAACGATTTCAGTGAAAAGGTCGAAAGAAAAACTGGCGTCCGTGCGCTTTTTAAGCTTACGCTGGGAAAACCGTTAAAATATCTATATACTATGAGTGTAAGAATTGTTCAGCAAGAAAAGTTCTACAAAAAAGCAGGGAGAGCATATCTCTATCTTCAATACATCGCCTACTATAAGTGTTATTACGTTTTCATTTCTTCCAACAATCTCCATTCATTTACTGAGGCGACAGTTTACGAGCTAGCTAGAGGCGAGTCTATTACCCCAGTTACAGCTTAGCTAGCGGACGAGCTTATTGCCCCAGATACAGCCAGCAGCAAACTGTCGAGTCGTGTTGAGTTAAAAGCTTTAGAGAAGAATGGTTGTGTCTGGAGTTTCCATGGAAGTGGAACTCGGCTTTTCTTCATTTCGCCTGGGAACTTTTCGTTCCGCAAAATTCACAGTCAAGTTAAGATTGGACGGACGGGGGATTTGTGTTTCATGCACCTCGCCATTCTTACATTACGTCTGACAAGAATTTGTTGCACATGCTTCTCCATGATAATATAATTAATATTCCAGTCAGTGATTTTAACCCATCATGCCGAGACGTAAAACTTATATTGGTCGTTGTTCATTGACATTGGTAAAAAAAAAGCGCTTATCACGTAATGCATTCATAACTGTTCCCGGGCGAAGCCGGGTCGGGTTGCTAGTTACGATATAAGTTAAGTTTACATTTATTCATATAAAGGTGAAAATAAAACACATGAATTCCAGGTAAAAGTCCTTGTAGCCCATAATGCTAACAGCAATACGAATGTATAGCTTGGGTTATTCAGCTAGGTTGTCCACCTCCAATATCTACTGATCCGTTAAAGATATACACATTCTGTTTACAAATTCTTAAATTGGATTAGGGGCTCATGAAACACTGTCCACTTCGCCTCCATCACGCAGTCTACTTAGTTACAAAGAAACCGGTAGCAACTTTGATTTTTAAATGAAACTATACTAATTTCACCCAATAGAACATAAGTTCAGTTATGTGCTTATTTTGCATATCCGACGAGTACTTTTCGAGATATTAAAGATTTCCTTATGGGTAGGCATTAGACAGAAAGTGATGCGCTAGCGGCTGTGACCAGCTCCTTGTTGACAAACACACGTAGCCTATGTAGGCTATTCCATACATAGCATGCTGTGATATTTTGAACATTTCCAAAATGTTTGACGGTTTACCAGACTAATTGATATTAGACGAGATGTTCACAATGGGCGAGATTTGTTTCATTTCCAATTTTAATATGTCACATTAATTCAATTTTCTCAGGTTCGCCAGCAGTGAACAATTCCGTACTTATTATTTATCCTATGTGTTGAGTTGTTTTCAGACATTTTCGCTGGATTTAGGATGAGGTGGAGAGAAGGAATACGCACGTACTGTAAGTTACATAAGAGACGGCATTCCACTCGTGCTGCCATTGTACGATTACGTTCCGTGTACTGCTCGGGTCCAAGCTCTGTGAACTTGCGGGGTGAGGGGAAGAGGCAGGGTAGGGGCAGGCGAGAAGAGAAGGGCCTGTCAACAGCCCGCCGAGTTACCTTGTATGCCTGTCTATTCCAATACTGATCTGATAACATAGGGTCGTAGCTCAAACCACTGTGGTGTTGCGAGTGAGTGAGTCGCCGACCAATGTATTTGGTTCTGTTACTAAGCACAGACCGGGAGCCTAGCACGTCGTTCATCATAGTACGTCATCGTCCGCGATCCACATTCTTCTCAGGTTCACGGAGCTTGAAACCGAGCAACACACTGCTCCTAGAGCGGAGAGAAATGTACAGGAACGAGGAAATTGACAAGCTTCTTGTGGAAAATGTAAAAGAAATCCGACGTCAGCGGTAGCGTTATGCGTGAAGATGTATCCGTTGCGACAGTGTCCATCACCAACTTCCTTTCGGAGATTGTGTGGAAAATTTATCAGACGGAAACTGGATGCCTCGTATAACGCTACCGCTGAATTAACATTTCTCTTACATTCTGCATAAATAAGAAGCATATCCAATTTTTCCTGGTTATCTATCTATCTTTCCATCTTCTGTCAACCTTCTGTAGTGGCTAGCGTTCTTGGCTGCCGTCCTGGAGGCCAGGGTTTGATCCCCGACTCTGCCAAGGAATTTAATTCTATTCTTAGGGCTGGAACTGGGTAGGCTACACTCAGTTTCGTGAGGCAAAACTGAGAAGAGGTGGGTTCGTTTCACATCTCAGCTATCCTGGAAGTGGTTTTCCGTGGTTTCCCACTTTCACTCGAGGCAAATGCAAATATCGGGCTGGTTCCTAACTTAAGGCCACGGCCGTCTCCGTCCCAATCCTCGCCTTAATTACAAATACACACGACTACAGAACGCAGTTTACCGGACAATTTCAACACATACACCAAAATATACGGGGATAAATGACCACCTAAAATGTTAATGTAAAAATCAGTACGGCAAAGTATGATACAACTTTCCCTACAATATTTGGTTTATATAGCTTCTTTATGAGACCATTGATAACGAAAGTATTAGCACATTCATGTTTCTGCCCTTCCCCGAAACTCTTCAAGCACATGTAGAAGAATTGGCCGGGTAGATCACTCTTCAACTTGAATGCCAAGTTCCATGAAATTTCATTCAGCCGTTTTAAATTGATGTGTGACCGTAAAAACTAAAAGAAAACGTATTGTTTACATTTGATGAAAACTAGATCTAAGCACGTGATTGTGCAAGGAACTGGAGCAAGGCTAGTTCCAGACATGGCAGGAGAGTGATTTCGTCCGTCCTTGAAATCATTTTCCGGGGTTTCCTATTTTGAAGTCGGGATTGGTCCTTCCAATTCTTGGTCCTATTTCATTCATATCCATTTATTTCATCTCTTATTAATTTCTATGATGAGCTTGGCGTCATAAAATGCCTCGGCATATACCAAACCTCCCCTCCCCTCTCCTCTCACCTCACCTCAATTTCTTAAAAACGGCAATAATAAGGGTTAAAGAGCCAGATTGAAAAATATTTTTGGAAATAAAGTGTTCAGAGACTGTATCAGTGTAGTGAAGTACACACTTCAGTTTGGTTGCCATTTCCTAAAATCGATAATGATCATGATGATGGTAATTGTTGTTTTAAGGAGCCAAACATCTAGGTTATCGGCCCCTAATGTTTTGGGTGATAGTGAAAATGAAAGATGACCAAATGAAACCTACAACTAAAACTAACTACTCTCTTACAAACTGGAAGAGGAAATGGGAAACAAAAAGGAGAAGAATGTAAATAAGACAGGAGGAAAGGAAATGCCCTCAACCCTCGAAGAATGAGAATTGAGGGACTTGGAAGGAAGGAGAGCCAAGGAAGACAGAGGGGAAAGGGAAAGAGGAGAGGGCCCGCTCCAAAAGCAATAGAAAAAGGGAGAAATCTTGACCCAGCTCAGGAATCCCTCGGGGTCGCCAACTCCCGAACTCACCAGCAGTGAGCCCTTGAGGGTGTAGCACTATCCAGGGTGCACCAGAAGTGGTGGGGCTACACACACCCTACCTCCTTGAAGGCAGGATATATCAGGAAAAGAAAAACAAGTGGCCCGACCCCTCGAAGAATTAGGGATCAGGACGAGACAAGGGCCAATTAAGGCGGGAAAGTGAAAGACTCTCTAGGCCTCGGTTACCCTGATACTTTCGGGGTTGGAAGAGAACAAGAGTTGACCAAGAGAGGTCGACAGGGAGGAAGACAGAGAGGAGCCCGGCACAAGTAAGCAGAAGCAATGCCGGACTCAGCTGGGGTCCCGTGGTTGCCAACCCACGTCCGACTAGATGTGAGCCCCTGGGGGGTTTCCTAAAATCCTGGAAGTAGGATGTTGCTATTTACTGAAACCTAACGAGTGATGTGGTGCGAAGCGCATTGTCTCATCTTCTAAATTGACTTAATAGACGAGTTGTCCCCAATCCTTGACTCTATGTAAAGCACATAGTTTACCTTGCAGTCTACTAGTCTGTGTGTGTATTGTTTGAGTATCTCAAGGCAAGGCCTCATGGAAATTCCTTAATACAACGAAGCGTTTCTCTAAAATGTATGCTGAATTAAGCATGAGTAGCTTTAACCCTTTCTGGGCAAAACTTTTTTTATTTTTATGTGTTTTTACATTTTAATTTGTTTTAATTGTTATTATTATTAATAATGTTATATTTTGTTTCTCTAATTTTAATGTTTATGTATGTATTTTTAATTTTCAATATATGTTCTTAAATATTTAATTTCGATATTTTCATCGAATTAATTAATTAACTAATTTCGAATTGATTCTCACAATTATTGTCATATTTTTTATGGTTACCGGTATGTTTATTATTTTAATGTTTATATTGCTTTTATTATTAAAATTTTAATTTTTGATTTTTATTTCTATATTTATATTTTACTTTTACACTTTAATTGTTAATGTTTTAGTTTTATTTTATTTTATCCAACACATTACGTCAAGTAAGTACGTCGGTATATTTGATTTTTAGAAATACTAGCACTTCGGCATGAAAATTCTCCGAAATTTGGCTGAAAGATTCAACTATCAGAATCTTTGAAAGCATAAACTGTCCTTATGACAGGTGGTTATTATAGAGACCACTGTCCCATAAAGGGTTAATATTACGGTCCGCCTCGTGGCGTAGTGGCTACCATTCTTCGCTCTCACCACCGGAGGCCAGAGTTCGATTCCCGGCTGTGACAAGATATTTAATTCTGGTCTGAGGAGCTGGAACGGGGTACACACAGCCTCGTAAGGCAAAACTGAGAAGGGGTGAGTTAGAATTCTACCCCTCAGCCATCCTGGAAGTGGTATTCCGTGGTTTCCCAATTCTACTCCAGGCAAACGGTACCTACAAGGCCGTGACCGCTACCTTAATTTACACACACCAATACAGACATCACCGAGACACAGGTTATCAGACAGATTCTACACACACCCAAGTTCAGGGGGTTACATGACCACGATGTCAAAATAATTACCATTTGAATTTTGAAATTTTTTAACTTTGCTTCTAATAGCAAGGTGTGCGGGTTTCCTTGGAAATTTATATCATTGTTGTACAAGGTTTATGACAGGCACAGTTATAATATTAAAATCGTTATTGTTGTGGCTCCTTAAGCTGTATGTGCCCCCTGAATGTACATGCAGTACGAAACCAAAATATTAAGACTTTGGGATTGGAAATCAGTAAGGTATTTATTTTTATAACTGTGGTGCCAAATATCTTATGATAATATTTTAAAGGTAGTAATAAAGATTGAATTTGGGGTATTTGGTGTTTATTTAACATTTGTAAAAGAATACTGCACGTTTTAGTTGGGGTGTTGTGAGCACCTCTTGCCTACATACAGTACCTAATTAAAGGTTAAAACAACAAGCAACAGCATCATCACGTAGGACCCGGATATTGATGCCGTCAAAATGTTTAAAAAATGCACTTAAAATTTTCAAAAATGTTTGTAATACTTGTTCTAAAAATTCGAAAAGTGCACTATAAAATGGAGAAAATGATCTTATAATAATAAACTCACAAATACTTCAAAAATGACATCTTGCTCAAACTGAAAAGTCAATCAAAATAGATTTCTAGCACTTAACAAATGATTTATGTTCACTTTGGTCTGAGTTGCACTGTCATTCTGATGTTGTCAAATGTAAATGATCTGCGGTTATCAGCCAACAAGTTTTTTATATCTCGAAAGGCTGCGTTCAACACCAACTGATGTGAGCGGAGCGTACTTGAATTGAGGAAGGTCGTTTGCTGCTAAATCCTCCTCAATCCCATCCGTGCAGTAGTTTTCACTAGAAAGAATGTCTGACATTTTGCATAATGTTTTATATCCGGTGTTTTTGTACGGCAATTTTTCCAGTTTTGATGCAATACCCGCAGCAATTTCGCCACGATTGTTGCTAAGACCAGTTTCCACCCGGTTGATTAAGGAAATGGAATCAATATTTCAATATTTTAAATTATCTTGTATCAGCTACTTACTTCTTAATTCTGAGAGACGTAACCCCCTTAAAGCTGTGACATGACTAAATTGGAGGAAAAAAAACTCGAAAGGCCGATTTCTCTAAAATAAGACCAAAAAAATCTACCAAACTTAAAAAAATGCTCTTAAAATGGAAAAATAGCAAAAAATGCAAAAAACATGCAAAATAAAAATGACATATTTGAAGACAGAGCTGCCCGTCTGGAGTTTCTATGTACCTCAGCATTGTTTCAGACAGCTCAGTAAAAAGATGACATGTCATCAACATCCGGGCCATAATCATCAGTAACGTGCTCACCGCAACAAGCAGCCTAATGCGGTGCTCCCCGGCTGCAGCAGTTAAAAGGAAACATTATTGTGCGGGGCACAGCATTGCAGGCCCTCCACCCCGCTCTCTGTGTTGCCTTGCTAGAGCATGGACAGTATGTGGTGAGGCTTCAAGGTCACGGTACAGTATGAGTCGGCGGGAATATGAGAAACCCCTCTCTTAACTGCGCCGAGCTCAAGTCAATTGCATGCACAGATTTTCAGCATTAACACACGATGTAGACCCCACGGCGGGCGAAGAGTGACTGATGTCGCTGTTCTCCCACCACTAAAAATGTGGCTCGAAATCTGTTTGCCTCGCCATTCTTAAATTAGGTCTGACAAGAATTCGTTGCACATGCATCTCCATGATAATATAATTAGTCCAGTCAGTGATTTTAACCCATCATGCCGAGACTGAAAAGGGATATAGGTCGTAGTTCATTGACATCGGAAAAAAGGCACTTACCATGTAATGCATTCATAACTGTTCCCGGGTGAAGTTTAATATAAACTGTCATTGAAAGGGCACCCTGGCACTACCTCTGAGAGGATAGGTGTGAGCGAGAAAGAAAAGGAGAAGGAACATCAGTTGAACTGGACTACGCGTGACCTTCAGCCCTGCAATGTTGTGTCCCGCACTTTGGCACCACTGGTTGCACCTATTGCTGGCACGAAGACAAATCTGTCAACTCGATATTAAATCACGCTCTTACATTATGGATTGACACATGAGAGAGCAGCTCGACACCCTCGACATGACATGCCCTGACCTATTTTGAGGAGTTGAATTGACATTTGTTATGTAAGCCTTGCTCAAGCCTGCCTGGCCTGGTTGTCAAGCAGTACTCACGTTTCACGGTTATTATGAATATTTTGCACATTCCGTTTAATTCTTCTCATTAAAACAGTCCAATGTTTACAATTTTAATATATTAGAGCGATCCTGTTTTTACTAATAAATTCACTTTTCAGTAAGAAGCAACTCAAGCAGGTGGTTTTGACAATCTCGATTCCCAGCTGGTCTCAGGGTCTCGTGTGAGGATAACTGAGTGGTATGTGGGCTTGATTCACACTTATGCCATGCCTGAAGTAGTTTGGTGTGGTTTCCCACCTCGACTTCAAGCAAATGGCGGGATGGTTCCTAACTTATGGCTACAGTCACCACCTTCCCAATTCTAGCCTGAATGAATGACCGTGTGGCCTCCGGAGAGGCCGAGTGCAGGTCTTTCTAGTTGACGTCCGTGGGCGACCTGCGCGTCCTAATGAGGATGAGGTGATTATGAAGACGTCACATACACCCAGTCCCCGAGCCACGAGAATTAACCCCATGAGATTAAAATTCCTGATGGATTGGCCGGGAATCGAACCCGGGGCACTCCGGGCTACTTCGGGCCAAAGCCTAGCGCGCTAACCATTTAGCTACGGAGCCGGACAGCTTGAATTGAAAGTACACAGACATTACAAGAACACAGGTCATCAGGCAAATCCACACACACACAACTTACACCCAAGTAAACGGAGCTGGTGGCCCTATATGTGGTTTTGCTTGTTGCATTGTTGAATCAACACTTTCAGTGATTAATAAGATGCAGTTAACGATATTTATTTTGCAGAAGTTAGCCTTGTTCCGTAGTGGCTAGCATTCTTGGCTGTCACCGCGAATGCCCGGATTCGATTCCCTGCTCTGCCAATACATTTAATTCTGGTCTGACGACTGGAATGGGGTACACTCTGCCTCGTGAGGCAATTTATTTATTTATTTATTTATTTATTTATTTATTTATTTATTTAGCGTATGGCTTTTAGTGCCGGGAGTGTCCGAGGACATGTTCGGCTCGCCAGAGACTGTAGCTGCTACAAGCGGACACCCATGGGGTGAGCTACAAGTTCCATTCAATTTCAAGTAGTTCCAACTTTCGCTACCAGATGTCACTGACACTTAGTGATGAACGTTGGAATTTTGATAAAGCGTTTCAACGAAATCTAACCTAGAAATTTAGCTTCATACAAGTTTAGTTAGTGGAAGGATCTTTTACATGCCATAAATCTATGACATGGGACCGCCGGCTTTAGACTACTTCCCCTCCGAAGGAAGGCATACTGAAAGATTATAACGCTCTTACAAAATCCGATGATTTCGGCCGGGTTTGAACCTGCGATCTTGGGCACAGCAATTCAGTATGCTACCAACTACGCCACCGAAACCACTTCGTGATGTAAAACTGAGAAGAAGCGGGTTCAATTCCTAACAGCCAGGTGAGGCAAAACTGAGAACAGGTGGGTTAGATTCCTATTCTCAATTTTAACTCACAAGGTAGAGTGTACCCCGTTCCAGTCCTCAAGTCAGTTGGCATTTGAGGGAGCTGTGCCACGTTTAAGATCCTCTTCGGGGCAAAATTCCGGCACCCCAGCGTCTCTAAAAGCCGCAGTCGTTAAAAGTGACGTGAAATCAATAACAATAACAACAACAACGAAACCTGGAGTAACATACATACTTACTCAAGTTGTTCACTTCACTATTGTATACTAGGAGACCTGTGTGTGTGCATAAACCAATCACCCGGCTGTACTGCTATGCGGGCTTCTTGTTTGTCTTTTTAAACACACGTTTTACGGAAATAAATATGTATTTCTGTTGACTTTTCAAAAAAATGCAAGATTTTTCCAGTAGGCTACTGTTGATACGATTTAAAGGCTACAAACCGCACCTTCTAACTCCCTCTGGCTTAAGAGCTTGAGTTTTGTGAAACATACACCTTAGCGTCTTGTATATAGCCTAATTATGACGATGGTGAAGTGCACAACTTGGTAATGTGTACTTATTTCTGCTACTTGTGTAAATACAGTATATTAATTTTAGCCAATCAAGATGATGATGATGATGATGATGTTCCAAGTCACCAACAGTTAGGCTACTCATTTCATTTGTTCTAGTCACAGCGAGAGACGAGATTTATGGTCAATGTGGTCACGGATGTGTCTGCTCTAATTCTACCGTGTGACAGAAGAAGCAACTGTCAAAGCAATATTGAGATTTTGAGCTGTAATTTGTAGATATTGTTTAGTCGAATATAGTTTTACTGAGAGTCCGCGTCTTTGCGTAGCGGCTAGCATTCTTGGCTGTCACCGTGGAGGCCCGGGTTCGCTTCCCGCTTGTGCCAAGAAATTTAATTCTGGTCTGAGGGTTGGAACGGGGTATACTCAACCTCATGAGGCAAAACGGGGAAGAGGTAGGTTCCATTCCCACTTCAGCCATCCTGGAAGTGGTTTTCCGTGGTTTTCCACTTCTATACCGGGCGAATGCCGGGATAGTTCCTACATTGAGGCCACGGCCGCCTCCTTCCGAATCCACACCTGAATTACAACTACACACACTAATACAGCCATCACAATGACACAGGTTATCAGACAAATTTCACACACACACACACACATACACCCAAGCACACGGCTCTACGTGACCACGATGTCGCTAAGCCCCTAAATGAATCATCAAAAAAGTGTTACTGAGACTCAAGTTCTTCAGGTCGCTTTCTGTGGTCTCGGGGTTGGTCCTGACCTCGATTCCTGGCTCCGCCAAGAAATATATATCTGATCTGAGGCTTGGAACAGGGTACACTCAGCCTCGTGCGAAGACGTCGATCCAGTTCTACCAACTTAGGCTGTCAAAAATTGGTTCTTTGTGGTCTCTCACGTCTACTGCAGGCATGTGCTACAGCCGCTCCTTCCTAATCCTAGTCTCGATTAAAAATTCATACCACAATAACACATGTTATCCGAGAAATTCAACATATATAAAAGCACATGGGGCTGATGACCAGGATGTTTAAGCCCCTGAATTAAGCCACTACAAACAAATTTTTCATGCGATCTTCGGGTTTACTTGAGTGTGTGACATTGGGACTGAGTATATATGACATTCAGCAAGACAGTACCGTATCCATATTCAGGTTGGCCGCCAAAAGTTAACGGTACCAGGGAAACCAGATCAGGATGGCTGTCGAGAAGAGCGTGTGACTGCTCTGCTGGTCTGGGGGCTGAAACAGGAATCCCTCAGCTGAGGAGACAATCCAACCGCAGCCATTCTACAAATACACTTAATACAGTCATCACAATAACATAGGTTATGAGATAAATTCCACACATACATGATGTCCTGCCGGTCTGAGGGTGGAAACTGGAATCTCTCAGCTGAGGAGACAATCCAACCGCAGCCATTCTACAAATACACACACTAATACAGGCATCACAATAACATAGGTTATTAGAAATTCCACACATACATGATGTCCTGCTGGTCTGAGGGCTGTAATGGGATTCACTCAGCTGAGGAGACAATCCAACCGCAGCCATTCTACAAATATACTAATACAGTCATCACAATAACATAGGTTATGAGACAAATTCCACACATACATGACGTCCTGCCGGTCTGAGGGTGGAAACGGGGATCTCTCAGCTGAGGAGACAATCCAATCACAGCCATTCTACAAATACACACACTAATACAGGCATCACAATAACATAGGTTATGAGACAAATTCCACACATACATGACGTCCTGCCGGTCTGAGGGTGGAAACGGGGATCTCTCAGCTGAGGAGACAATCCAATCACAGCCATTCTACAAATACACACACTAATACAGGCATCACAATAACATAGGTTATGAGACAAATTCCACACATACATGACGTCCTGCCGGTCTGAGGGTGGAAACGGGGATCTCTCAGCTGAGGAGACAATCCAATCACAGCCATTCTACAAATACACACACTAATACAGGCATCACAATAACATAGGTTATGAGAAATTCCACACATACATGACGTCCTGCCGGTCTGAGGGTGGAAACGGGGATCTCTCAGCTGAGGAGACAATCCAATCACAGCCATTCTACAAATACACACACTAATACAGGCATCACAATAACATAGGTTATGAGACAAATTCCACAAATACATGACGTCCTGCAGGTCTGAGGGTGGAAACGGGGATCTCTCAGCTGAGGAGACAATCCAATCACAGCCATTCTACAAATACACACACTAATACAGACATCACAATAACATAGGTTATGAGAAATTCCACATATACATGATGTCCTGCCGGTCTGAGGGTGGAAACGGGGATCTCTCAGCTGAGGAGACAATCCAATCACAGCCATTCTACAAATACACACACTAATACAGGCATCACAATAACATAGGTTATGAGACAAATTCCACACATACATGACGTCCTGCCGGTCTGAGGGTGGAAACGGGGATCTCTCAGCTGAGGAGACAATCCAATCACAGCCATTCTACAAATACACACACTAATACAGGCATCACAATAACATAGGTTATGAGAAATTCCACACATACATGACGTCCTGCCGGTCTGAGGGTGGAAACGGGGATCTCTCAGCTGAGGAGACAATCCAATCACAGCCATTCTACAAATACACACACTAATACAGGCAGCACAATAACATAGGTTATGAGACAAATTCCACACATACATGACGTCCTGCCGGTCTGAGGGTGGAAACGGGGATCTCTCAGCTGAGGAGACAATCCAATCACAGCCATTCTACAAATACACACACTAATACAGGCATCACAATAACATAGGTTATGAGACAAATTCCACACATACATGACGTCCTGCCAGTCTGAGGGTGGAAACGGGGATCTCTCAGCTGAGGAGACAATCCAATCACAGCCATTCTACAAATACACACACTAATACAGGCATCACAATAACATAGGTTATGAGAAATTCCACCTATACATGACGTCCTGCCGGTCTGAGGGTGGAAACGGGGATCTCTCAGCTGAGGAGACAATCCAATCACAGCCATTCTACAAATACACACACTAATACAGGCATCACAATAACATAGGTTATGAGACAAATTCCACACATACATGACGTCCTGCCGGTCTGAGGGTGGAAACGGGGATCTCTCAGCTGAGGAGACAATCCAATCACAGCCATTCTACAAATACACACACTAATACAGGCATCACAATAACATAGGTTATGAGAAATTCCACATATACATGACGTCCTGCCAGTCTGAGGGTGGAAACGGGGATCTGTCAGCTGAGGAGACAATCCAATCACAGCCATTCTACAAATACACACACTAATACAGGCATCACAATAACATAGGTTATGAGACAAATTCCACATATACATGACGTCCTGCCGGTCTGAGGGTGGAAACGGGGATCTCTCAGCTGAGGAGACAATCCAATCACAGCCATTCTACAAATACACACACTAATACAGGCATCACAATAACATAGGTTATGAGACAAATTCCACACATACATGACGTCCTGCCGGTCTGAGGGTGGAAACGGGGATCCCTCAGCTGAGGAGACAATCCAATCACAGCCATTCTACAAATACACACACTAATACAGGCATCACAATAACATAGGTTATGAGACAAATTCCACATATACATGACGTCCTGCCGGTCTGAGGGTGGAAACGGGGATCTCTCAGCTGAGGAGACAATCCAATCACAGCCATTCTACAAATACACACACTAATACAGGCATCACAATAACATAGGTTATGAGAAATTCCACATATACATGACGTCCTGCCGGTCTGAGGGTGGAAACGGGGATCTCTCAGCTGAGGAGACAATCCAATCACAGCCATTCTACAAATACACACACTAATACAGGCATCACAATAACATAGGTTATGAGACAAATTCCACACATACATGACGTCCTGCCAGTCTGAGGGTGGAAACGGGGATCTCTCAGCTGAGGAGACAATCCAATCACAGCCATTCTACAAATACACACACTAATACAGGCATCACAATAACATAGGTTATGAGACAAATTCCACACATACATGATGTCCTGCCGGTCTGAGGGTGGAAACTGGGATCTCTCAGCTGAGGAGACAATCCAATCACAGCCATTCTACAAATACACACACTAATACAGGCATCACAATAACATAGGTTATGAGAAATTCCACACATACATGACGTCCTGCTGGTCTGAGGGTGGAAACGGGGATCTCTCAGCTGAGGAGACAATCCAATCACAGCCATTCTACAAATACACACACTAATACAGGCATCACAATAACATAGGTTATGAGACAAATTCCACACTTACATGACGTCCTGCCAGTCTGAGGGTGGAAACGGGGATCTCTCAGCTGAGGAGACAATCCAATCACAGCCATTCTACAAATACACACACTAATACAGGCATCACAATAACATAGGTTATGAGACAAATTCCATATATACATGACGTCCTGCTGGTCTGAGGGTGGAAACGGGGATCTCTCAGCTGAGGAGACAATCCAATCACAGCCATTCTACAAATACACACACTAATACAGGCATCACAATAACATAGGTTATGAGACCAATTCCACACATACATGACGTCCTGCCGGTCTGAGGGTGGAAACGGGGATCTCTCAGCTGAGGAGACAATCCAATCACAGCCATTCTACAAATACACACACTAATACAGTCATCACAATAACATAGGTTATGAGACAAATTCCACACATACATGACGTCCTGCCAGTCTGAGGGTGGAAACGGGGATCTCTCAGCTGAGGAGACAATCCAATCACAGCCATTCTACAAATACACACACTAATACAGGCATCACAATAACATAGGTTATGAGACAAATTCCACATATACATGACGTCCTGCCAGTCTGAGGGTGGAAACGGGGATCTCTCAGCTGAGGAGACAATCCAATCACAGCCATTCTACAAATACACACACTAATACAGGCATCACAATAACATAGGTTATGAGACAAATTCCACACATACATGACGTCCTGCCGGTCTGAGGGTGGAAACGGGGATCTCTCAGCTGAGGAGACAATCCAATCACAGCCATTCTACAAATACACACACTAATACAGGCATCACAATAACATAGGTTATGACAAATTCCACACATACATGACGTCCTGCCGGTCTGAGGGTGGAAACGGGGATCTCTCAGCTGAGGAGACAATCCAATCACAGCCATTCTACAAATACACACACTAATACAGGCATCACAATAACATAGGTTATGAGACAAATTCCACACATACATGACGTCCTGCCGGTCTGAGGGTGGAAACGGGGATCTCTCAGCTGAGGAGACAATCCAATCACAGCCATTCTACAAATACACACACTAATACAGGCATCACAATAACATAGGTTATGAGAATTTCCACACATACATGACGTCCTGCCGGTCTGAGGGTGGAAATGGGGATCGCTCAGGTGAGGAGACAATCCAATCACAGCCATTCTACAAATACACACACTAATACAGGCATCACAATAACATAGGTTATGACAAATTCCACATATACATGACGTCCTGCCGGTCTGAGGGTGGAAACGGGGATCTCTCAGCTGAGGAGACAATCCAATCACAGCCATTCTACAAATACACACACTAATACAGGCATCACAATAACATAGGTTATTAGAAATTCCACACATACATGACGTCCTGCCGGTCTGAGGGTGGAAACGGGGATCTCTCAGCTGAGGAGACAATCCAATCACAGCCATTCTACAAATACACACACTAATACAGGCATCACAATAACATAGGTTATGAGACAAATTCCACACATACATGACGTCCTGCCAGTCTGAGGGTGGAAACGGGGATCTCTCAGCTGAGGAGACAATCCAATCACAGCCATTCTACAAATACACACACTAATACAGGCATCACAATAACATAGGTTATGAGACAAATTCCACACATACATGACGTCCTGCCGGTCTGAGGGTGGAAACGGGGATCTCTCAGCTGAGGAGACAATCCAATCACAGCCATTCTACAAATACACACACTAATACAGGCATCACAATAACATAGGTTATGAGAAATTCCACATATACATGATGTCCTGCCGGTCTGAGGGTGGAAACGGGGATCTCTCAGCTGAGGAGACAATCCAATCACAGCCATTCTACAAATACACACACTAATACAGGCATCACAATAACATAGGTTATGAGACAAATTCCACATATACATGACGTCCTGCCGGTCTGAGGGTGGAAACGGGGATCTCTCAGCTGAGGAGACAATCCAATCACAGCCATTCTACAAATACACACACTAATACAGGCATCACAATAACATAGGTTATGAGAAATTCCACACATACATGACGTCCTGCCGATCTGAGGGTGGAAACGGGGATCTCTCAGCTGAGGAGACAATCCAATCACAGCCATTCTACAAATACACACACTAATACAGGCATCACAATAACATAGGTTATGAGACAAATTCCACACATACATGACGTCCTGCCGGTCTGAGGGTGGAAACGGGGATCTCTCAGCTGAGGAGACAATCCAATCACAGCCATTCTACAAATACACACACTAATACAGGCATCAAAATAACATAGGTTATGAGACAAATTCCACACATACATGACGTCCTGCCAGTCTGAGGGTGGAAACGGGGATCTCTCAGCTGAGGAGACATCCAATCACAGCCATTCTACAAATACACACACTAATACAGGCATCACAATAACATAGGTTAAGAGAATTTCCACACATACATGACGTCCTGCCGGTCTGAGGGTGGAAACGGGGATCTCTCAGCTGAGGAGACAATCCAATCACAGCCATTCTACAAATACACACACTAATACAGGCATCACAATAACATAGTTTATGAGAATTTCCACACATACATGACGTCCTGCCGGTCTGAGGGTGGAAACGGGGATCTCTCAGCTGAGGAGACAATCCAATCACAGCCATTCTACAAATACACACACTAATACAGTCATCACAATAACATAGGTTATGAGAAATTCCACATATACATGACGTCCTGCCGGTCTGAGGGTGGAAACGGGGATCTCTCAGCTGAGGAGACAATCCAATCACAGCCATTCTACAAATACACACACTAATACAGGCATCACAATAACATAGGTTATGAGACAAATTCCACACATACATGACGTCCTGCCGGTCTGAGGGTGGAAACGGGGATCTCTCAGCTGAGGAGACAATCCAATCACAGCCATTCTACAAATACACACACTAATACAGTCATCACAATAACATAGGTTATGAGACAAACTCCACACATACATTACGTCCTGCCAGTCTGAGGGTGGAAACGGGGATCTCTCAGCTGAGGAGACAATCCAATCACAGCCATTCTACAAATACACACACTAATACAGGCATCACAATAACATAGGTTATGAGACAAATTCCACATATACATGACGTCCTGCCGTTCTGAGGGTGGAAACGGGGATCTCTCAGCTGAGGAGACAATCCAATCACAGCCATTCTACAAATACACACACTAATATAGGCATCACAATAACATAGGTTATGAGAAATTCCACACATACATGACGTCCTGCCGGTCTGAGGGTGGAAACGGGGATCTCTCAGCTGAGGAGACAATCCAATCACAGCCATTCTACAAATACACACACTAATACAGGCAGCACAATAACATAGGTTATGAGACAAATTCCACACATACATGACGTCCTGCCGATCTGAGGGTGGAAACGGGGATCTCTCAGCTGACGAGACAATCCAATCACAGCCATTCTACAAATACACACACAAATACAGGCATCACAATAACATAGGTTATGAGACAAATTCCACATATACATGACGTCCTGCCGGTCTGAGGGTGGAAACGGGGATCTCTCAGCTGAGGAGACAATCCAATCACAGCCATTCTACAAATACACACACTAATACAGGCATCACAATAACATAGGTTATGAGACAAATTCCACATATACATGACGTCCTGCCGGTCTGAGGGTGGAAACGGGGATCTCTCAGCTGAGGAGACAATCCAATCACAGCCATTCTACAAATACACACACTAATACAGGCATCACAATAACATAGGTTATGAGAAATTCCACACATACATGACGTCCTGCCGGTCTGAGGGTGGAAACGGGGATCTCTCAGCTGAGGAGACAATCCAATCACAGCCATTCTACAAATACACACACTAATACAGGCATCACAATAACATAGGTTATGAGACAAATTCCACATATACATGACGTCCTGCCGGTCTGAGGGTGGAAACGGGGATCTCTCAGCTGAGGAGACAATCCAATCACAGCCATTCTACAAATACACACACTAATACAGGCATCACAATAACATAGGTTATGAGAAATTCCACACATACATGACGTCCTGCCGGTCTGAGGGTGGAAACGGGGATCTCTCAGCTGAGGACACAATCCAATCACAGCCATTCTACAAATACACACACTAATACAGGCATCACAATAACATAGGTTATGAGACAAATTCCACACATACATGACGTCCTGCCGGTCTGAGGGTGGAAACGGGGATCTCTCAGCTGAGGAGACAATCCAATCACAGCCATTCTACAAATACACACACTAATACAGGCATCACAATAACATAGGTTATGAGACAAATTCCACACATACATGATGTCCTGCCGGTCTGAGGGTGGAAACGGGGATCTCTCAGCTGAGGAGACAATCCAATCACAGCCATTCTACAAATACACACACTAATACAGGCATCACAATAACATAGGTTATGAGAAATTCCACACATACATGACGTCCTGCCAGTCTGAGGGTGGAAACGGGGATCTCTCAGCTGAGGAGAGAATCCAATCACAGCCATTCTACAAATACACACACTAATACAGGCATCACAATAACATAGGTTATGAGAAATTCCACACATACATGACGTCCTGCCAGTCTGAGGGTGGAAACGGGGATCTCTCAGCTGAGGAGACAATCCAATCACAGCCATTCTACAAATAAACACACTAATACAGGCATCACAATAACATAGGTTATAAGAAATTCCACACATACATGACGTCCTGCCGGTCTGAGGGTGGAAACGGGGATCTCTCAGCTGAGGAGACAATCCAATCACAGCCATTCTACAAATACACACACTAATACAGGCATCACAATAACATAGGTTATGAGACAAATTCCACACATACATGACGTCCTGCCGGTCTGAGGGTGGAAACGGGGATCTCTCAGCTGAGGACACAATCCAATCACAGCCATTCTACAAATACACACACTAATACAGTCATCACAATAACATAGGTTATGAGAAATTCCACACATACATGACGTCCTGCCGGTCTGAGGGTGGAAACGGGGATCTCTCAGCTGAGGAGACAATCCAATCACAGCCATTCTACAAATACACACACTAATACAGGCATCACAATAACATAGGTTATGAGAAATTCCACACATACATGACGTCCTGCTCGTCTGAGGGTGGAAACGGGGATCTCTCAGCTGAGGAGACAATCCAATCACAGCCATTCTACAAATACACACACTAATACAGGCATCACAATAACATAGGTTATGAGAAATTCCACACATACATGACGTCCTGCTGGTCTGAGGGTGGAAACGGGGATCTCTCAGCTGAGGAGACAATCCAACCACAGCCATTCTACAAATACACACACTAATACAGGCATCACAATAACATAGGTTATGAGACAAATTCCACATATACATGACGTCCTGCCAGTCTGAGGGTGGAAACGGGGATCTCTCAGCTGAGGAGACAATCCAATCACAGCCATTCTACAAATACACACACTAATACTGGCATCACAATAACATAGGTTATGAGACAAATTCCACACATACATGACGTCCTGCCGGTCTGAGGGTGGAAACGGGGATCTCTCTGCTGAGGAGACAATCCAATCACAGCCATTCTACAAATACACACACTAATACAGGCATCACAATAACATAGGTTATGAGACAAATTCCACACATACATGACGTCCTGCCGGTCTGAGGGTGGAAACGGGGATCTCTCAGCTGAGGAGACAATCCAATCACAGCCATTCTACAAATACACACACTAATACAGGCATCACAATAACATAGGTTATGAGACAAATTCCACACATACATGACGTCCTGCCAGTCTGAGGGTGGAAACGGGGATCTCTCAGCTGAGGAGACAATCCAACCACAGCCATTCTACAAATACACACACTAATACAGTCATAACAATAACATAGGTTATGAGACAAATTCCACATATACATGACGTCCTGCCGGTCTGAGGGTGAAAACGGGGATCTCTCAGCTGAGGAGACAATCCAATCACAGCCATTCTACAAATACACACACTAATACAGGCATCACAATAACATAGGTTATGAGAAATTCCACATATACATGACGTCCTGCCGGTCTGAGGGTGGAAACGGGGATCTCTCAGCTGAGGAGACAATCCAATCACAGCCATTCTACAAATACACACACTAATACAGGCATCACAATAACATAGGTTATGAGACAAATTCCACATATACATGACGTCCTGCCGGTCTGAGGGTGGAAACGGGGATCTCTCAGCTGAGGAGACAATCCAATTACAGCCATTCTACAAATACACACACTAATAGAGGCATCACAATAACATAGGTTATGAGAAATTCCACATATACATGACGTCCTGCCGGTCTGAGGGTGGAAACGGGGATCTCTCAGCTGAGGAGACAATCCAATCACAGCCATTCTACAAATACACACACTAATACAGGCATCACAATAACATAGGTTATGAGACAAATTCCACACATACATGACGTCCTGCCGGTCTGAGGGTGGAAACGGGGATCTCTCAGCTGAGGAGACAATCCAATCACAGCCATTCTACAAATACACACACTAATACAGGCATCACAATAACATAGGTTATGAGACAAATTCCACATATACATGACGTCCTGCCGGTCTGTGGGTGGAAACGGGGATCTCTCAGCTGAGGAGACAATCCAATCACAGCCATTCTACAAATACACACACTAATACAGGCATCACAATAACATAGGTTATGAGAAATTCCACATATACATGACGTCCTGCCGGTCTGAGGGTGGAAACGGGGATCTCTCAGCTGAGGAGACAATCCAATCACAGCCATTCTACAAATACACACACTAATACAGGCATCACAATAACATAGGTTATGAGACAAATTCCACACATACATGACGTCCTGCCAGTCTGAGGGTGGAAACGGGGATCTCTCAGCTGAGGAGACAATCCAATCACAGCCATTCTACAAATACACACACTAATACAGGCATCACAATAACATAGGTTATGAGACAAATTCCACACATACATGACGTCCTGCCGGTCTGAGGGTGGAAACGGGGATCTCTCAGCTGAGGAGACAATCCAATCACAGCCATTCTACAAATACACACACTAATACAGGCATCACAATAACATAGGTTATGAGAAATTCCACACATACATGACGTCCTGCTGGTCTGAGGGTGGAAACGGGGATCTCTCAGCTGAGGAGACAATCCAATCACAGCCATTCTACAAATACACACACTAATACAGGCATCACAATAACATAGGTTATGAGACAAATTCCACACATACATGACGTCCTGCCAGTCTGAGGGTGGAAACGGGGATCTCTCAGCTGAGGAGACAATCCAATCACAGCCATTCTACAAATACACACACTAATACAGGCATCACAATAACATAGGTTATGAGACAAATTCCACATATACATGACGTCCTGCTGGTCTGAGGGTGGAAACGGGGATCTATCAGCTGAGGAGACAATCCAATCACAGCCATTCTACAAATACACACACTAATACAGGCATCACAATAACATAGGTTATGAGACAAATTCCACACATACATGACGTCCTGCCGGTCTGAGGGTGGAAACCGGGATCTCTCAGCTGAGGAGACAATCCAATCACAGCCATTCTACAAATACACACACTTATACAGGCATCACAATAACATAGGTTATGAGACAAATTCCACATATACATGACGTCCTGCCGGTCTGAGGGTGGAAACGGGGATCTCTCAGCTGAGGAGACAATCCAATCACAGCCATTCTACAAATACACACACTAATACAGGCATCACAATAACATAGGTTATGAGACAAATTCCACACATACATGACGTCCTGCGGGTCTGAGGGTGGAAACGGGGATCTCTCAGCTGAGGAGACAATCCAATCACAGCCATTCTACAAATACACACACTTATACATGCATCACAATAACATAGGTTATGAGAAATTCCACATATACATGATGTCCTGCCGGTCTGAGGGTGGAAACGGGGATCTCTCAGCTGAGGAGACGATCCAATCACAGCCATTCTACAAATACACACACTAATACAGTCATCACAATAACATAGGTTATGAGAAATGCCACATATACATGACGTCCTGCCGGTCTGAGGGTGGAAACAGGGATCTCTCAGCTGAGGAGACAATCCAATCACAGCCATTCTACAAATACACACACTAATACAGTCATCACAATAACATAGGTTATGAGAAATTCCACATATACATGACGTCCTGCCGGTCTGAGGGTGGAAACGGGGATCTCTCAGCTGAGGAGACAATCCAATCACAGCCATTCTACAAATACACACACTAATACAGGCATCACAATAACATAGGTTATGAGACAAATTCCACACATACATGACGTCCTGCCGGTCTGAGGGTGGAAACGGGGATCTCTCAGCTGAGGAGACAATCCAATCACAGCCATTCTACAAATACACACACTAATACAGTCATCACAATAACATAGGTTATGAGACAAATTCCACACATACATGACGTCCTGCCAGTCTGAGGGTGGAAACGGGGATCTCTCAGCTGAGGAGACAATCCAATCACAGCCATTCTACAAATACACACACTAATACAGGCATCACAATAACATAGGTTATGAGACAAATTCCACATATACATGACGTCCTGCCGGTCTGAGGGTGGAAACGGGGATCTCTCAGCTGAGGAGACAATCCAATCACAGCCATTCTACAAATACACACACTAATACAGGCATCACAATAACATAGGTTATGAGACAAATTCCACACATACATGACGTCCTGCCGGTCTGAGGGTGGAAACGGGGATCTCTCAGCTGAGGAGACAATCCAATCACAGCCATTCTACAAATACACACACTAATACAGGCATCACAATAACATAGGTTATGACAAATTCCACACATACATGACGTCTTGCCGGTCTGAGGGTGGAAACGGGGATCTCTCAGCTGAGGAGACAATCCAATCACAGCCATTCTACAAATACACACACTAATACAGGCATCACAATAACATAGGTTATGAGACAAATTCCACATATACATGACGTCCTGCCGGTCTGAGGGTGGAAACGGGGATCTCTCAGCTGAGGAGACAATCCAATCACAGCCATTCTACAAATACACACACTAATAGAGGCATCACAATAACATAGGTTATGAGAAATTCCACATATACATGACGTCCTGCCGGTCTGAGGGTGGAAACGGGGATCTCTCAGCTGAGGAGACAATCCAATCACAGCCATTCTACAAATACACACACTAATACAGGCATCACAATAACATAGGTTATGAGACAAATTCCACACATACATGACGTCCTGCCGGTCTGAGGGTGGAAACGGGGATCTCTCAGCTGAGGAGACAATCCAATCACAGCCATTCTACAAATACACACACTAATAGAGGCATCACAATAACATAGGTTATGAGAAATTCCACATATACATGACGTCCTGCCGGTCTGAGGGTGGAAACGGGGATCTCTCAGCTGAGGAGACAATCCAATCACAGCCATTCTACAAATACACACACTAATACAGGCATCACAATAACATAGGTTATGAGACATACATGACGTCCTGCCGGTCTGAGGGTGGAAACGGGGATCTCTCAGCTGAGGAGACAATCCAATCACAGCCATTCTACAAATACACACACTAATAGAGGCATCACAATAACATAGGTTATGAGAAATTCCACATATACATGACGTCCTGCCGGTCTGAGGGTGGAAACGGGGATCTCTCAGCTGAGGAGACAATCCAATCACAGCCATTCTACAAATACACACACTAATACAGGCATCACAATAACATAGGTTATGAGAAATTCCACATATACATGACGTCCTGCCGGTCTGAGGGTGGAAACGGGGATCTCTCAGCTGAGGAGACAATCCAATCACAGCCATTCTACAAATACACACACTAATACAGGCATCACAATAACATAGGTTATGAGACAAATTCCACACATACATGACGTCCTGCCGGTCTGAGGGTGGAAACGGGGATCTCTCAGCTGAGGAGACAATCCAATCACAGCCATTCTACAAATACACACACTAATACAGGCATCACAATAACATAGGTTATGAGACAAATTCCACATATACATGACGTCCTGCCGGTCTGTGGGTGGAAACGGGGATCTCTCAGCTGAGGAGACAATCCAATCACAGCCATTCTACAAATACACACACTAATACAGGCATCACAATAACATAGGTTATGAGAAATTCCACATATACATGACGTCCTGCCGGTCTGAGGGTGGAAACGGGGATCTCTCAGCTGAGGAGACAATCCAATCACAGCCATTCTACGAATACACACACTAATACAGGCATCACAATAACATAGGTTATGAGACAAATTCCACACATACATGACGTCCTGCCGGTCTGAGGGTGGAAACGGGGATCTCTCAGCTGAGGAGACAATCCAATCACAGCCATTCTACAAATACACACACTAATACAGGCATCACAATAACATAGGTTATGAGACAAATTCCACACATACATGACGTCCTGCCAGTCTGAGGGTGGAAACGGGGATCTCTCAGCTGAGGAGACAATCCAATCACAGCCATTCTACGAATACACACACTAATACAGGCATCACAATAACATAGGTTATGAGACAAATTCCACACATACATGACGTCCTGCCGGTCTGAGGGTGGAAACGGGGATCTCTCAGCTGAGGAGACAATCCAATCACAGCCATTCTACAAATACACACACTAATACAGGCATCACAATAACATAGGTTATGAGAAATTCCACACATACATGACGTCCTGCTGGTCTGAGGGTGGAAACGGGGATCTCTCAGCTGAGGAGACAATCCAATCACAGCCATTCTACAAATACACACACTAATACAGGCATCACAATAACATAGGTTATGAGAAATTCCACACATACATGACGTCCTGCTGGTCTGAGGGTGGAAACGGGGATCTCTCAGCTGAGGAGACAATCCAACCACAGCCATTCTACAAATACACACACTAATACAGGCATCACAATAACATAGGTTATGAGACAAATTCCACATATACATGACGTCCTGCCAGTCTGAGGGTGGAAACGGGGATCTCTCAGCTGAGGAGACAATCCAATCACAGCCATTCTACAAATACACACACTAATACAGGCATCACAATAACATAGGTTATGAGACAAATTCCACACATACATGACGTCCTGCCGGTCTGAGGGTGGAAACGGGGATCTCTCTGCTGAGGAGACAATCCAATCACAGCCATTCTACAAATACACACACTAATACAGGCATCACAATAACATAGGTTATGAGACAAATTCCACACATACATGACGTCCTGCCGGTCTGAGGGTGGAAACGGGGATCTCTCAGCTGAGGAGACAATCCAATCACAGCCATTCTACAAATACACACACTAATACAGGCATCACAATAACATAGGTTATGAGACAAATTCCACACATACATGACGTCCTGCCAGTCTGAGGGTGGAAACGGGGATCTCTCAGCTGAGGAGACAATCCAACCACAGCCATTCTACAAATACACACACTAATACAGTCATAACAATAACATAGGTTATGAGACAAATTCCACACATACATGACGTCCTGCCGGTCTGAGGGTGAAAACGGGGATCTCTCAGCTGAGGAGACAATCCAATCACAGCCATTCTACAAATACACACACTAATACAGGCATCACAATAACATAGGTTATGAGAAATTCCACATATACATGACGTCCTGCCGGTCTGAGGGTGGAAACGGGGATCTCTCAGCTGAGGAGACAATCCAATCACAGCCATTCTACAAATACACACACTAATACAGGCATCACAATAACATAGGTTATGAGACAAATTCCACATATACATGACGTCCTGCCGGTCTGAGGGTGGAAACGGGGATCTCTCAGCTGAGGAGACAATCCAATCACAGCCATTCTACAAATACACACACTAATAGAGGCATCACAATAACATAGGTTATGAGAAATTCCACATATACATGACGTCCTGCCGGTCTGAGGGTGGAAACGGGGATCTCTCAGCTGAGGAGACAATCCAATCACAGCCATTCTACAAATACACACACTAATACAGGCATCACAATAACATAGGTTATGAGACAAATTCCACACATACATGACGTCCTGCCGGTCTGAGGGTGGAAACGGGGATCTCTCAGCTGAGGAGACAATCCAATCACAGCCATTCTACAAATACACACACTAATACAGGCATCACAATAACATAGGTTATGAGACAAATTCCACATATACATGACGTCCTGCCGGTCTGTGGGTGGAGACGGGGATCTCTCAGCTGAGGAGACAATCCAATCACAGCCATTCTACAAATACACACACTAATACAGGCATCACAATAACATAGGTTATGAGAAATTCCACATATACATGACGTCCTGCCGGTCTGAGGGTGGAAACGGGGATCTCTCAGCTGAGGAGACAATCCAATCACAGCCATTCTACAAATACACACACTAATACAGGCATCACAATAACATAGGTTATGAGACAAATTCCACACATACATGACGTCCTGCCAGTCTGAGGGTGGAAACGGGGATCTCTCAGCTGAGGAGACAATCCAATCACAGCCATTCTACAAATACACACACTAATACAGGCATCACAATAACATAGGTTATGAGACAAATTCCACACATACATGACGTCCTGCCGGTCTGAGGGTGGAAACGGGGATCTCTCAGCTGAGGAGACAATCCAATCACAGCCATTCTACAAATACACACACTAATACAGGCATCACAATAACATAGGTTATGAGAAATTCCACACATACATGACGTCCTGCTGGTCTGAGGGTGGAAACGGGGATCTCTCAGCTGAGGAGACAATCCAATCACAGCCATTCTACAAATACACACACTAATACAGGCATCACAATAACATAGGTTATGAGACAAATTCCACACATACATGACGTCCTGCCAGTCTGAGGGTGGAAACGGGGATCTCTCAGCTGAGGAGACAATCCAATCACAGCCATTCTACAAATACACACACTAATACAGGCATCACAATAACATAGGTTATGAGACAAATTCCACATATACATGACGTCCTGCTGGTCTGAGGGTGGAAACGGGGATCTATCAGCTGAGGAGACAATCCAATCACAGCCATTCTACAAATACACACACTAATACAGGCATCACAATAACATAGGTTATGAGACAAATTCCACACATACATGACGTCCTGCCGGTCTGAGGGTGGAAACCGGGATCTCTCAGCTGAGGAGACAATCCAATCACAGCCATTCTACAAATACACACACTTATACAGGCATCACAATAACATAGGTTATGAGACAAATTCCACATATACATGACGTCCTGCCGGTCTGAGGGTGGAAACGGGGATCTCTCAGCTGAGGAGACAATCCAATCACAGCCATTCTACAAATACACACACTAATACAGGCATCACAATAACATAGGTTATGAGACAAATTCCACACATACATGACGTCCTGCGGGTCTGAGGGTGGAAACGGGGATCTCTCAGCTGAGGAGACAATCCAATCACAGCCATTCTACAAATACACACACTTATACAGGCATCACAATAACATAGGTTATGAGAAATTCCACATATACATGATGTCCTGCCGGTCTGAGGGTGGAAACGGGGATCTCTCAGCTGAGGAGACGATCCAATCACAGCCATTCTACAAATACACACACTAATACAGTCATCACAATAACATAGGTTATGAGAAATGCCACATATACATGACGTCCTGCCGGTCTGAGGGTGGAAACAGGGATCTCTCAGCTGAGGAGACAATCCAATCACAGCCATTCTACAAATACACACACTAATACAGTCATCACAATAACATAGGTTATGAGAAATTCCACATATACATGACGTCCTGCCGGTCTGAGGGTGGAAACGGGGATCTCTCAGCTGAGGAGACAATCCAATCACAGCCATTCTACAAATACACACACTAATACAGGCATCACAATAACATAGGTTATGAGACAAATTCCACACATACATGACGTCCTGCCGGTCTGAGGGTGGAAACGGGGATCTCTCAGCTGAGGAGACAATCCAATCACAGCCATTCTACAAATACACACACTAATACAGTCATCACAATAACATAGGTTATGAGGCAAATTCCACACATACATGACGTCCTGCCAGTCTGAGGGTGGAAACGGGGATCTCTCAGCTGAGGAGACAATCCAATCACAGCCATTCTACAAATACACACACTAATACAGGCATCACAATAACATAGGTTATGAGACAAATTCCACATATACATGACGTCCTGCCGGTCTGAGGGTGGAAACGGGGATCTCTCAGCTGAGGAGACAATCCAATCACAGCCATTCTACAAATACACACACTAATACAGGCATCACAATAACATAGGTTATGAGACAAATTCCACACATACATGACGTCCTGCCGGTCTGAGGGTGGAAACGGGGATCTCTCAGCTGAGGAGACAATCCAATCACAGCCATTCTACAAATACACACACTAATACAGGCATCACAATAACATAGGTTATGACAAATTCCACACATACATGACGTCTTGCCGGTCTGAGGGTGGAAACGGGGATCTCTCAGCTGAGGAGACAATCCAATCACAGCCATTCTACAAATACACACACTAATACAGGCATCACAATAACATAGGTTATGAGACAAATTCCACATATACATGACGTCCTGCCGGTCTGAGGGTGGAAACGGGGATCTCTCAGCTGAGGAGACAATCCAATCACAGCCATTCTACAAATACACACACTAATAGAGGCATCACAATAACATAGGTTATGAGAAATTCCACATATACATGACGTCCTGCCGGTCTGAGGGTGGAAACGGGGATCTCTCAGCTGAGGAGACAATCCAATCACAGCCATTCTACAAATACACACACTAATACAGGCATCACAATAACATAGGTTATGAGACAAATTCCACACATACATGACGTCCTGCCGGTCTGAGGGTGGAAACGGGGATCTCTCAGCTGAGGAGACAATCCAATCACAGCCATTCTACAAATACACACACTAATAGAGGCATCACAATAACATAGGTTATGAGAAATTCCACATATACATGACGTCCTGCCGGTCTGAGGGTGGAAACGGGGATCTCTCAGCTGAGGAGACAATCCAATCACAGCCATTCTACAAATACACACACTAATACAGGCATCACAATAACATAGGTTATGAGACAAATTCCACACATACATGACGTCCTGCCGGTCTGAGGGTGGAAACGGGGATCTCTCAGCTGAGGAGACAATCCAATCACAGCCATTCTACAAATACACACACTAATAGAGGCATCACAATAACATAGGTTATGAGAAATTCCACATATACATGACGTCCTGCCGGTCTGAGGGTGGAAACGGGGATCTCTCAGCTGAGGAGACAATCCAATCACAGCCATTCTACAAATACACACACTAATACAGGCATCACAATAACATAGGTTATGAGAAATTCCACATATACATGACGTCCTGCCGGTCTGAGGGTGGAAACGGGGATCTCTCAGCTGAGGAGACAATCCAATCACAGCCATTCTACAAATACACACACTAATACAGGCATCACAATAACATAGGTTATGAGACAAATTCCACACATACATGACGTCCTGCCGGTCTGAGGGTGGAAACGGGGATCTCTCAGCTGAGGAGACAATCCAATCACAGCCATTCTACAAATACACACACTAATACAGGCATCACAATAACATAGGTTATGAGACAAATTCCACATATACATGACGTCCTGCCGGTCTGTGGGTGGAAACGGGGATCTCTCAGCTGAGGAGACAATCCAATCACAGCCATTCTACAAATACACACACTAATACAGGCATCACAATAACATAGGTTATGAGAAATTCCACATATACATGACGTCCTGCCGGTCTGAGGGTGGAAACGGGGATCTCTCAGCTGAGGAGACAATCCAATCACAGCCATTCTACAAATACACACACTAATACAGGCATCACAATAACATAGGTTATGAGACAAATTCCACACATACATGACGTCCTGCCGGTCTGAGGGTGGAAACGGGGATCTCTCAGCTGAGGAGACAATCCAATCACAGCCATTCTACAAATACACACACTAATACAGGCATCACAATAACATAGGTTATGAGAAATTCCACCCATACATGACGTCCTGCTGGTCTGAGGGTGGAAACGGGGATCTCTCAGCTGAGGAGACAATCCAATCACAGCCATTCTACAAATACACACACTAATACAGGCATCACAATAACATAGGTTATGAGACAAATTCCACACATACATGACGTCCTGCCAGTCTGAGGGTGGAAACGGGGATCTCTCAGCTGAGGAGACAATCCAATCACAGCCATTCTACAAATACACACACTAATACAGGCATCACAATAACATAGGTTATGAGACAAATTCCACATATACATGACGTCCTGCTGGGCTGAGGGTGGAAACGGGGATCTATCAGCTGAGGAGACAATCCAATCACAGCCATTCTACAAATACACACACTAATACAGGCATCACAATAACATAGGTTATGAGACAAATTCCACACATACATGACGTCCTGCCGGTCTGAGGGTGGAAACGGGGATCTCTCAGCTGAGGAGACAATCCAATCACAGCCATTCTACAAATACACACACTAATAGAGGCATCACAATAACATAGGTTATGAGAAATTCCACATATACATGACGTCCTGCCGGTCTGAGGGTGGAAACGGGGATCTCTCAGCTGAGGAGACAATCCAATCACAGCCATTCTACAAATACACACACTAATACAGGCATCACAATAACATAGGTTATGAGACAAATTCCACACATACATGACGTCCTGCCGGTCTGAGGGTGGAAACGGGGATCTCTCAGCTGAGGAGACAATCCAATCACAGCCATTCTACAAATACACACACTAATAGAGGCATCACAATAACATAGGTTATGAGAAATTCCACATATACATGACGTCCTGCCGGTCTGAGGGTGGAAACGGGGATCTCTCAGCTGAGGAGACAATCCAATCACAGCCATTCTACAAATACACACACTAATACAGGCATCACAATAACATAGGTTATGAGACATACATGACGTCCTGCCGGTCTGAGGGTGGAAACGGGGATCTCTCAGCTGAGGAGACAATCCAATCACAGCCATTCTACAAATACACACACTAATAGAGGCATCACAATAACATAGGTTATGAGAAATTCCACATATACATGACGTCCTGCCGGTCTGAGGGTGGAAACGGGGATCTCTCAGCTGAGGAGACAATCCAATCACAGCCATTCTACAAATACACACACTAATACAGGCATCACAATAACATAGGTTATGAGAAATTCCACATATACATGACGTCCTGCCGGTCTGAGGGTGGAAACGGGGATCTCTCAGCTGAGGAGACAATCCAATCACAGCCATTCTACAAATACACACACTAATACAGGCATCACAATAACATAGGTTATGAGACAAATTCCACACATACATGACGTCCTGCCGGTCTGAGGGTGGAAACGGGGATCTCTCAGCTGAGGAGACAATCCAATCACAGCCATTCTACAAATACACACACTAATACAGGCATCACAATAACATAGGTTATGAGACAAATTCCACATATACATGACGTCCTGCCGGTCTGTGGGTGGAAACGGGGATCTCTCAGCTGAGGAGACAATCCAATCACAGCCATTCTACAAATACACACACTAATACAGGCATCACAATAACATAGGTTATGAGAAATTCCACATATACATGACGTCCTGCCGGTCTGAGGGTGGAAACGGGGATCTCTCAGCTGAGGAGACAATCCAATCACAGCCATTCTACAAATACACACACTAATACAGGCATCACAATAACATAGGTTATGAGACAAATTCCACACATACATGACGTCCTGCCAGTCTGAGGGTGGAAACGGGGATCTCTCAGCTGAGGAGACAATCCAATCACAGCCATTCTACGAATACACACACTAATACAGGCATCACAATAACATAGGTTATGAGACAAATTCCACACATACATGACGTCCTGCCGGTCTGAGGGTGGAAACGGGGATCTCTCAGCTGAGGAGACAATCCAATCACAGCCATTCTACAAATACACACACTAATACAGGCATCACAATAACATAGGTTATGAGAAATTCCACACATACATGACGTCCTGCTGGTCTGAGGGTGGAAACGGGGATCTCTCAGCTGAGGAGACAATCCAATCACAGCCATTCTACAAATACACACACTAATACAGGCATCACAATAACATAGGTTATGAGAAATTCCACACATACATGACGTCCTGCTGGTCTGAGGGTGGAAACGGGGATCTCTCAGCTGAGGAGACAATCCAACCACAGCCATTCTACAAATACACACACTAATACAGGCATCACAATAACATAGGTTATGAGACAAATTCCACATATACATGACGTCCTGCCAGTCTGAGGGTGGAAACGGGGATCTCTCAGCTGAGGAGACAATCCAATCACAGCCATTCTACAAATACACACACTAATACAGGCATCACAATAACATAGGTTATGAGACAAATTCCACACATACATGACGTCCTGCCGGTCTGAGGGTGGAAACGGGGATCTCTCTGCTGAGGAGACAATCCAATCACAGCCATTCTACAAATACACACACTAATACAGGCATCACAATAACATAGGTTATGAGACAAATTCCACACATACATGACGTCCTGCCGGTCTGAGGGTGGAAACGGGGATCTCTCAGCTGAGGAGACAATCCAATCACAGCCATTCTACAAATACACACACTAATACAGGCATCACAATAACATAGGTTATGAGACAAATTCCACACATACATGACGTCCTGCCAGTCTGAGGGTGGAAACGGGGATCTCTCAGCTGAGGAGACAATCCAACCACAGCCATTCTACAAATACACACACTAATACAGTCATAACAATAACATAGGTTATGAGACAAATTCCACACATACATGACGTCCTGCCGGTCTGAGGGTGAAAACGGGGATCTCTCAGCTGAGGAGACAATCCAATCACAGCCATTCTACAAATACACACACTAATACAGGCATCACAATAACATAGGTTATGAGAAATTCCACATATACATGACGTCCTGCCGGTCTGAGGGTGGAAACGGGGATCTCTCAGCTGAGGAGACAATCCAATCACAGCCATTCTACAAATACACACACTAATACAGGCATCACAATAACATAGGTTATGAGACAAATTCCACATATACATGACGTCCTGCCGGTCTGAGGGTGGAAACGGGGATCTCTCAGCTGAGGAGACAATCCAATCACAGCCATTCTACAAATACACACACTAATAGAGGCATCACAATAACATAGGTTATGAGAAATTCCACATATACATGACGTCCTGCCGGTCTGAGGGTGGAAACGGGGATCTCTCAGCTGAGGAGACAATCCAATCACAGCCATTCTACAAATACACACACTAATACAGGCATCACAATAACATAGGTTATGAGACAAATTCCACACATACATGACGTCCTGCCGGTCTGAGGGTGGAAACGGGGATCTCTCAGCTGAGGAGACAATCCAATCACAGCCATTCTACAAATACACACACTAATACAGGCATCACAATAACATAGGTTATGAGACAAATTCCACATATACATGACGTCCTGCCGGTCTGTGGGTGGAGACGGGGATCTCTCAGCTGAGGAGACAATCCAATCACAGCCATTCTACAAATACACACACTAATACAGGCATCACAATAACATAGGTTATGAGAAATTCCACATATACATGACGTCCTGCCGGTCTGAGGGTGGAAACGGGGATCTCTCAGCTGAGGAGACAATCCAATCACAGCCATTCTACAAATACACACACTAATACAGGCATCACAATAACATAGGTTATGAGACAAATTCCACACATACATGACGTCCTGCCAGTCTGAGGGTGGAAACGGGGATCTCTCAGCTGAGGAGACAATCCAATCACAGCCATTCTACAAATACACACACTAATACAGGCATCACAATAACATAGGTTATGAGACAAATTCCACACATACATGACGTCCTGCCGGTCTGAGGGTGGAAACGGGGATCTCTCAGCTGAGGAGACAATCCAATCACAGCCATTCTACAAATACACACACTAATACAGGCATCACAATAACATAGGTTATGAGAAATTCCACACATACATGACGTCCTGCTGGTCTGAGGGTGGAAACGGGGATCTCTCAGCTGAGGAGACAATCCAATCACAGCCATTCTACAAATACACACACTAATACAGGCATCACAATAACATAGGTTATGAGACAAATTCCACACATACATGACGTCCTGCCAGTCTGAGGGTGGAAACGGGGATCTCTCAGCTGAGGAGACAATCCAATCACAGCCATTCTACAAATACACACACTAATACAGGCATCACAATAACATAGGTTATGAGACAAATTCCACATATACATGACGTCCTGCTGGTCTGAGGGTGGAAACGGGGATCTATCAGCTGAGGAGACAATCCAATCACAGCCATTCTACAAATACACACACTAATACAGGCATCACAATAACATAGGTTATGAGACAAATTCCACACATACATGACGTCCTGCCGGTCTGAGGGTGGAAACCGGGATCTCTCAGCTGAGGAGACAATCCAATCACAGCCATTCTACAAATACACACACTTATACAGGCATCACAATAACATAGGTTATGAGACAAATTCCACATATACATGACGTCCTGCCGGTCTGAGGGTGGAAACGGGGATCTCTCAGCTGAGGAGACAATCCAATCACAGCCATTCTACAAATACACACACTAATACAGGCATCACAATAACATAGGTTATGAGACAAATTCCACACATACATGACGTCCTGCGGGTCTGAGGGTGGAAACGGGGATCTCTCAGCTGAGGAGACAATCCAATCACAGCCATTCTACAAATACACACACTTATACAGGCATCACAATAACATAGGTTATGAGAAATTCCACATATACATGATGTCCTGCCGGTCTGAGGGTGGAAACGGGGATCTCTCAGCTGAGGAGACGATCCAATCACAGCCATTCTACAAATACACACACTAATACAGTCATCACAATAACATAGGTTATGAGAAATGCCACATATACATGACGTCCTGCCGGTCTGAGGGTGGAAACAGGGATCTCTCAGCTGAGGAGACAATCCAATCACAGCCATTCTACAAATACACACACTAATACAGTCATCACAATAACATAGGTTATGAGAAATTCCACATATACATGACGTCCTGCCGGTCTGAGGGTGGAAACGGGGATCTCTCAGCTGAGGAGACAATCCAATCACAGCCATTCTACAAATACACACACTAATACAGGCATCACAATAACATAGGTTATGAGACAAATTCCACACATACATGACGTCCTGCCGGTCTGAGGGTGGAAACGGGGATCTCTCAGCTGAGGAGACAATCCAATCACAGCCATTCTACAAATACACACACTAATACAGTCATCACAATAACATAGGTTATGAGGCAAATTCCACACATACATGACGTCCTGCCAGTCTGAGGGTGGAAACGGGGATCTCTCAGCTGAGGAGACAATCCAATCACAGCCATTCTACAAATACACACACTAATACAGGCATCACAATAACATAGGTTATGAGACAAATTCCACATATACATGACGTCCTGCCGGTCTGAGGGTGGAAACGGGGATCTCTCAGCTGAGGAGACAATCCAATCACAGCCATTCTACAAATACACACACTAATACAGGCATCACAATAACATAGGTTATGAGACAAATTCCACACATACATGACGTCCTGCCGGTCTGAGGGTGGAAACGGGGATCTCTCAGCTGAGGAGACAATCCAATCACAGCCATTCTACAAATACACACACTAATACAGGCATCACAATAACATAGGTTATGACAAATTCCACACATACATGACGTCTTGCCGGTCTGAGGGTGGAAACGGGGATCTCTCAGCTGAGGAGACAATCCAATCACAGCCATTCTACAAATACACACACTAATACAGGCATCACAATAACATAGGTTATGAGACAAATTCCACATATACATGACGTCCTGCCGGTCTGAGGGTGGAAACGGGGATCTCTCAGCTGAGGAGACAATCCAATCACAGCCATTCTACAAATACACACACTAATAGAGGCATCACAATAACATAGGTTATGAGAAATTCCACATATACATGACGTCCTGCCGGTCTGAGGGTGGAAACGGGGATCTCTCAGCTGAGGAGACAATCCAATCACAGCCATTCTACAAATACACACACTAATACAGGCATCACAATAACATAGGTTATGAGACAAATTCCACACATACATGACGTCCTGCCGGTCTGAGGGTGGAAACGGGGATCTCTCAGCTGAGGAGACAATCCAATCACAGCCATTCTACAAATACACACACTAATAGAGGCATCACAATAACATAGGTTATGAGAAATTCCACATATACATGACGTCCTGCCGGTCTGAGGGTGGAAACGGGGATCTCTCAGCTGAGGAGACAATCCAATCACAGCCATTCTACAAATACACACACTAATACAGGCATCACAATAACATAGGTTATGAGACAAATTCCACACATACATGACGTCCTGCCGGTCTGAGGGTGGAAACGGGGATCTCTCAGCTGAGGAGACAATCCAATCACAGCCATTCTACAAATACACACACTAATAGAGGCATCACAATAACATAGGTTATGAGAAATTCCACATATACATGACGTCCTGCCGGTCTGAGGGTGGAAACGGGGATCTCTCAGCTGAGGAGACAATCCAATCACAGCCATTCTACAAATACACACACTAATACAGGCATCACAATAACATAGGTTATGAGAAATTCCACATATACATGACGTCCTGCCGGTCTGAGGGTGGAAACGGGGATCTCTCAGCTGAGGAGACAATCCAATCACAGCCATTCTACAAATACACACACTAATACAGGCATCACAATAACATAGGTTATGAGACAAATTCCACACATACATGACGTCCTGCCGGTCTGAGGGTGGAAACGGGGATCTCTCAGCTGAGGAGACAATCCAATCACAGCCATTCTACAAATACACACACTAATACAGGCATCACAATAACATAGGTTATGAGACAAATTCCACATATACATGACGTCCTGCCGGTCTGTGGGTGGAAACGGGGATCTCTCAGCTGAGGAGACAATCCAATCACAGCCATTCTACAAATACACACACTAATACAGGCATCACAATAACATAGGTTATGAGAAATTCCACATATACATGACGTCCTGCCGGTCTGAGGGTGGAAACGGGGATCTCTCAGCTGAGGAGACAATCCAATCACAGCCATTCTACAAATACACACACTAATACAGGCATCACAATAACATAGGTTATGAGACAAATTCCACACATACATGACGTCCTGCCGGTCTGAGGGTGGAAACGGGGATCTCTCAGCTGAGGAGACAATCCAATCACAGCCATTCTACAAATACACACACTAATACAGGCATCACAATAACATAGGTTATGAGAAATTCCACCCATACATGACGTCCTGCTGGTCTGAGGGTGGAAACGGGGATCTCTCAGCTGAGGAGACAATCCAATCACAGCCATTCTACAAATACACACACTAATACAGGCATCACAATAACATAGGTTATGAGACAAATTCCACACATACATGACGTCCTGCCAGTCTGAGGGTGGAAACGGGGATCTCTCAGCTGAGGAGACAATCCAATCACAGCCATTCTACAAATACACACACTAATACAGGCATCACAATAACATAGGTTATGAGACAAATTCCACATATACATGACGTCCTGCTGGGCTGAGGGTGGAAACGGGGATCTATCAGCTGAGGAGACAATCCAATCACAGCCATTCTACAAATACACACACTAATACAGGCATCACAATAACATAGGTTATGAGACAAATTCCACACATACATGACGTCCTGCCGGTCTGAGGGTGGAAACGGGGATCTCTCAGCTGAGGAGACAATCCAATCACAGCCATTCTACAAATACACACACTAATACAGGCATCACAATAACATAGGTTATGAGACAAATTCCACATATACATGACGTCCTGCCGGTCTGAGGGTGGAAACGGGGATCTCTCAGCTGAGGAGACAATCCAATCACAGCCATTCTACAAATACACACACTAATACAGGCATCACAATAACATAGGTTATGAGACAAATTCCACACATACATGACGTCCTGCCGGTCTGAGGGTGGAAACGGGGATCTCTCAGCTGAGGAGACAATCCAATCACAGCCATTCTACAAATACACACACTTATACAGGCATCACAATAACATAGGTTATGAGAAATTCCACATATACATGATGTCCTGCCGGTCTGAGGGTGGAAACGGGGATCTCTCAGCTGAGGAGACAATCCAATCACAGCCATTCTACAAATACACACACTAATACAGTCATCACATTAACATAGGTTATGAGAAATTCCACATATACATGACGTCCTGCCGGTCTGAGGGTGGAAACGGGGATCTCTCAGCTGAGGAGACAATCCAATCACAGCCATTCTACAAATACACACACTAATACAGGCATCACAATAACATAGGTTATGAGAAATTCCACACATACATGACGTCCTGCGGGTCTGAGGGTGGAAACGGGGATCTCTCAGCTGAGGAGACAATCCAATCACAGCCATTCTACAAATACACACACTAATACAGTCATCACAATAACATAGGTTATGAGACAAATTCCACACATACATGACGTCCTGCCAGTCTGAGGGTGGAAACGGGGATCTCTCAGCTGAGGAGACAATCCAATCACAGCCATTCTACAAATACACACACTAATACAGGCATCACAATAACATAGGTTATGAGACAAATTCCACACATACATGACGTCCTGCCGGTCTGAGGGTGGAAACGGGGATCTCTCAGCTGAGGAGACAATCCAATCACAGCCATTCTACAAATACACACACTAATACAGGCATCACAATAACATAGGTTATGACAAATTCCACATATACATGATGTCCTGCCGGTCTGAGGGTGGAAACGGGGATCTCTCAGCTGAGGAGACAATCCAATCACAGCCATTCTACAAATACACACACTAATACAGGCATCACAATAACATAGGTTATGAGACAAATTCCACATATACATGACGTCCTGCCGGTCTGAGGGTGGAAACGGGGATCTCTCAGCTGAGGAGACAATCCAATCACAGCCATTCTACAAATACACACACTAATACAGGCATCACAATAACATAGGTTATGAGACAAATTCCACATATACATGACGTCCTGCCGGTCTGAGGGTGGAAACGGGGATCTCTCAGCTGAGGAGACAATCCAATCACAGCCATTCTACAAATACACACACTAATACAGGCATCACAATAACATAGGTTATGAGACAAATTCCACACATACATGACGTCCTGCCAGTCTGAGGGTGGAAACGGGGATCTCTCAGCTGAGGAGACAATCCAATCACAGCCATTCTACAAATACACACACTAATACAGGCATCACAATAACATAGGTTATGAGACAAATTCCACATATACATGACGTCCTGCTGGGCTGAGGGTGGAAACGGGGATCTATCAGCTGAGGAGACAATCCAATCACAGCCATTCTACAAATACACACACTAATACAGGCATCACAATAACATAGGTTATGAGACAAATTCCACACATACATGACGTCCTGCCGGTCTGAGGGTGGAAACGGGGATCTCTCAGCTGAGGAGACAATCCAATCACAGCCATTCTACAAATACACACACTAATAGAGGCATCACAATAACATAGGTTATGAGAAATTCCACATATACATGACGTCCTGCCGGTCTGAGGGTGGAAACGGGGATCTCTCAGCTGAGGAGACAATCCAATCACAGCCATTCTACAAATACACACACTAATACAGGCATCACAATAACATAGGTTATGAGACAAATTCCACACATACATGACGTCCTGCCGGTCTGAGGGTGGAAACGGGGATCTCTCAGCTGAGGAGACAATCCAATCACAGCCATTCTACAAATACACACACTAATAGAGGCATCACAATAACATAGGTTATGAGAAATTCCACATATACATGACGTCCTGCCGGTCTGAGGGTGGAAACGGGGATCTCTCAGCTGAGGAGACAATCCAATCACAGCCATTCTACAAATACACACACTAATACAGGCATCACAATAACATAGGTTATGAGACATACATGACGTCCTGCCGGTCTGAGGGTGGAAACGGGGATCTCTCAGCTGAGGAGACAATCCAATCACAGCCATTCTACAAATACACACACTAATAGAGGCATCACAATAACATAGGTTATGAGAAATTCCACATATACATGACGTCCTGCCGGTCTGAGGGTGGAAACGGGGATCTCTCAGCTGAGGAGACAATCCAATCACAGCCATTCTACAAATACACACACTAATACAGGCATCACAATAACATAGGTTATGAGAAATTCCACATATACATGACGTCCTGCCGGTCTGAGGGTGGAAACGGGGATCTCTCAGCTGAGGAGACAATCCAATCACAGCCATTCTACAAATACACACACTAATACAGGCATCACAATAACATAGGTTATGAGACAAATTCCACACATACATGACGTCCTGCCGGTCTGAGGGTGGAAACGGGGATCTCTCAGCTGAGGAGACAATCCAATCACAGCCATTCTACAAATACACACACTAATACAGGCATCACAATAACATAGGTTATGAGACAAATTCCACATATACATGACGTCCTGCCGGTCTGTGGGTGGAAACGGGGATCTCTCAGCTGAGGAGACAATCCAATCACAGCCATTCTACAAATACACACACTAATACAGGCATCACAATAACATAGGTTATGAGAAATTCCACATATACATGACGTCCTGCCGGTCTGAGGGTGGAAACGGGGATCTCTCAGCTGAGGAGACAATCCAATCACAGCCATTCTACAAATACACACACTAATACAGGCATCACAATAACATAGGTTATGAGACAAATTCCACACATACATGACGTCCTGCCAGTCTGAGGGTGGAAACGGGGATCTCTCAGCTGAGGAGACAATCCAATCACAGCCATTCTACGAATACACACACTAATACAGGCATCACAATAACATAGGTTATGAGACAAATTCCACACATACATGACGTCCTGCCGGTCTGAGGGTGGAAACGGGGATCTCTCAGCTGAGGAGACAATCCAATCACAGCCATTCTACAAATACACACACTAATACAGGCATCACAATAACATAGGTTATGAGAAATTCCACACATACATGACGTCCTGCTGGTCTGAGGGTGGAAACGGGGATCTCTCAGCTGAGGAGACAATCCAATCACAGCCATTCTACAAATACACACACTAATACAGGCATCACAATAACATAGGTTATGAGAAATTCCACACATACATGACGTCCTGCTGGTCTGAGGGTGGAAACGGGGATCTCTCAGCTGAGGAGACAATCCAACCACAGCCATTCTACAAATACACACACTAATACAGGCATCACAATAACATAGGTTATGAGACAAATTCCACATATACATGACGTCCTGCCAGTCTGAGGGTGGAAACGGGGATCTCTCAGCTGAGGAGACAATCCAATCACAGCCATTCTACAAATACACACACTAATACAGGCATCACAATAACATAGGTTATGAGACAAATTCCACACATACATGACGTCCTGCCGGTCTGAGGGTGGAAACGGGGATCTCTCTGCTGAGGAGACAATCCAATCACAGCCATTCTACAAATACACACACTAATACAGGCATCACAATAACATAGGTTATGAGACAAATTCCACACATACATGACGTCCTGCCGGTCTGAGGGTGGAAACGGGGATCTCTCAGCTGAGGAGACAATCCAATCACAGCCATTCTACAAATACACACACTAATACAGGCATCACAATAACATAGGTTATGAGACAAATTCCACACATACATGACGTCCTGCCAGTCTGAGGGTGGAAACGGGGATCTCTCAGCTGAGGAGACAATCCAACCACAGCCATTCTACAAATACACACACTAATACAGTCATAACAATAACATAGGTTATGAGACAAATTCCACACATACATGACGTCCTGCCGGTCTGAGGGTGAAAACGGGGATCTCTCAGCTGAGGAGACAATCCAATCACAGCCATTCTACAAATACACACACTAATACAGGCATCACAATAACATAGGTTATGAGAAATTCCACATATACATGACGTCCTGCCGGTCTGAGGGTGGAAACGGGGATCTCTCAGCTGAGGAGACAATCCAATCACAGCCATTCTACAAATACACACACTAATACAGGCATCACAATAACATAGGTTATGAGACAAATTCCACATATACATGACGTCCTGCCGGTCTGAGGGTGGAAACGGGGATCTCTCAGCTGAGGAGACAATCCAATCACAGCCATTCTACAAATACACACACTAATAGAGGCATCACAATAACATAGGTTATGAGAAATTCCACATATACATGACGTCCTGCCGGTCTGAGGGTGGAAACGGGGATCTCTCAGCTGAGGAGACAATCCAATCACAGCCATTCTACAAATACACACACTAATACAGGCATCACAATAACATAGGTTATGAGACAAATTCCACACATACATGACGTCCTGCCGGTCTGAGGGTGGAAACGGGGATCTCTCAGCTGAGGAGACAATCCAATCACAGCCATTCTACAAATACACACACTAATACAGGCATCACAATAACATAGGTTATGAGACAAATTCCACATATACATGACGTCCTGCCGGTCTGTGGGTGGAGACGGGGATCTCTCAGCTGAGGAGACAATCCAATCACAGCCATTCTACAAATACACACACTAATACAGGCATCACAATAACATAGGTTATGAGAAATTCCACATATACATGACGTCCTGCCGGTCTGAGGGTGGAAACGGGGATCTCTCAGCTGAGGAGACAATCCAATCACAGCCATTCTACAAATACACACACTAATACAGGCATCACAATAACATAGGTTATGAGACAAATTCCACACATACATGACGTCCTGCGGGTCTGAGGGTGGAAACGGGGATCTCTCAGCTGAGGAGACAATCCAATCACAGCCATTCTACAAATACACACACTAATAGAGGCATCACAATAACATAGGTTATGAGAAATTCCACATATACATGACGTCCTGCCGGTCTGAGGGTGGAAACGGGGATCTCTCAGCTGAGGAGACAATCCAATCACAGCCATTCTACAAATACACACACTAATACAGGCATCACAATAACATAGGTTATGAGACAAATTCCACACATACATGACGTCCTGCCGGTCTGAGGGTGGAAACGGGGATCTCTCAGCTGAGGAGACAATCCAATCACAGCCATTCTACAAATACACACACTAATACAGGCATCACAATAACATAGGTTATGAGACAAATTCCACATATACATGACGTCCTGCCGGTCTGTGGGTGGAGACGGGGATCTCTCAGCTGAGGAGACAATCCAATCACAGCCATTCTACAAATACACACACTAATACAGGCATCACAATAACATAGGTTATGAGAAATTCCACATATACATGACGTCCTGCCGGTCTGAGGGTGGAAACGGGGATCTCTCAGCTGAGGAGACAATCCAATCACAGCCATTCTACAAATACACACACTAATACAGGCATCACAATAACATAGGTTATGAGAAATTCCACACATACATGACGTCCTGCTGGTCTGAGGGTGGAAACGGGGATCTCTCAGCTGAGGAGACAATCCAATCACAGCCATTCTACAAATACACACACTAATACAGGCATCACAATAACATAGGTTATGAGACAAATTCCACACATACATGACGTCCTGCCAGTCTGAGGGTGGAAACGGGGATCTCTCAGCTGAGGAGACAATCCAATCACAGCCATTCTACAAATACACACACTAATACAGGCATCACAATAACATAGGTTATGAGACAAATTCCACATATACATGACGTCCTGCTGGTCTGAGGGTGGAAACGGGGATCTATCAGCTGAGGAGACAATCCAATCACAGCCATTCTACAAATACACACACTAATACAGGCATCACAATAACATAGGTTATGAGACAAATTCCACACATACATGACGTCCTGCCGGTCTGAGGGTAGAAACCGGGATCTCTCAGCTGAGGAGACAATCCAATCACAGCCATTCTACAAATACACACACTTATACAGGCATCACAATAACATAGGTTATGAGACAAATTCCACATATACATGACGTCCTGCCGGTCTGAGGGTGGAAACGGGGATCTCTCAGCTGAGGAGACAATCCAATCACAGCCATTCTACAAATACACACACTAATACAGGCATCACAATAACATAGGTTATGAGACAAATTCCACACATACATGACGTCCTGCGGGTCTGAGGGTGGAAACGGGGATCTCTCAGCTGAGGAGACAATCCAATCACAGCCATTCTACAAATACACACACTTATACAGGCATCACAATAACATAGGTTATGAGAAATTCCACATATACATGATGTCCTGCCGGTCTGAGGGTGGAAACGGGGATCTCTCAGCTGAGGAGACGATCCAATCACAGCCATTCTACAAATACACACACTAATACAGTCATCACAATAACATAGGTTATGAGAAATGCCACATATACATGACGTCCTGCCGGTCTGAGGGTGGAAACAGGGATCTCTCAGCTGAGGAGACAATCCAATCACAGCCATTCTACAAATACACACACTAATACAGTCATCACAATAACATAGGTTATGAGAAATTCCACATATACATGACGTCCTGCCGGTCTGAGGGTGGAAACGGGGATCTCTCAGCTGAGGAGACAATCCAATCACAGCCATTCTACAAATACACACACTAATACAGGCATCACAATAACATAGGTTATGAGACAAATTCCACACATACATGACGTCCTGCCGGTCTGAGGGTGGAAACGGGGATCTCTCAGCTGAGGAGACAATCCAATCACAGCCATTCTACAAATACACACACTAATACAGTCATCACAATAACATAGGTTATGAGGCAAATTCCACACATACATGACGTCCTGCCAGTCTGAGGGTGGAAACGGGGATCTCTCAGCTGAGGAGACAATCCAATCACAGCCATTCTACAAATACACACACTAATACAGGCATCACAATAACATAGGTTATGAGACAAATTCCACATATACATGACGTCCTGCCGGTCTGAGGGTGGAAACGGGGATCTCTCAGCTGAGGAGACAATCCAATCACAGCCATTCTACAAATACACACACTAATACAGGCATCACAATAACATAGGTTATGAGACAAATTCCACACATACATGACGTCCTGCCGGTCTGAGGGTGGAAACGGGGATCTCTCAGCTGAGGAGACAATCCAATCACAGCCATTCTACAAATACACACACTAATACAGGCATCACAATAACATAGGTTATGACAAATTCCACACATACATGACGTCTTGCCGGTCTGAGGGTGGAAACGGGGATCTCTCAGCTGAGGAGACAATCCAATCACAGCCATTCTACAAATACACACACTAATACAGGCATCACAATAACATAGGTTATGAGACAAATTCCACATATACATGACGTCCTGCCGGTCTGAGGGTGGAAACGGGGATCTCTCAGCTGAGGAGACAATCCAATCACAGCCATTCTACAAATACACACACTAATAGAGGCATCACAATAACATAGGTTATGAGAAATTCCACATATACATGACGTCCTGCCGGTCTGAGGGTGGAAACGGGGATCTCTCAGCTGAGGAGACAATCCAATCACAGCCATTCTACAAATACACACACTAATACAGGCATCACAATAACATAGGTTATGAGACAAATTCCACACATACATGACGTCCTGCCGGTCTGAGGGTGGAAATGGGGATCTCTCAGCTGAGGAGACAATCCAATCACAGCCATTCTACAAATACACACACTAATAGAGGCATCACAATAACATAGGTTATGAGAAATTCCACATATACATGACGTCCTGCCGGTCTGAGGGTGGAAACGGGGATCTCTCAGCTGAGGAGACAATCCAATCACAGCCATTCTACAAATACACACACTAATACAGGCATCACAATAACATAGGTTATGAGACAAATTCCACACATACATGACGTCCTGCCGGTCTGAGGGTGGAAACGGGGATCTCTCAGCTGAGGAGACAATCCAATCACAGCCATTCTACAAATACACACACTAATAGAGGCATCACAATAACATAGGTTATGAGAAATTCCACATATACATGACGTCCTGCCGGTCTGAGGGTGGAAACGGGGATCTCTCAGCTGAGGAGACAATCCAATCACAGCCATTCTACAAATACACACACTAATACAGGCATCACAATAACATAGGTTATGAGAAATTCCACATATACATGACGTCCTGCCGGTCTGAGGGTGGAAACGGGGATCTCTCAGCTGAGGAGACAATCCAATCACAGCCATTCTACAAATACACACACTAATACAGGCATCACAATAACATAGGTTATGAGACAAATTCCACACATACATGACGTCCTGCCGGTCTGAGGGTGGAAACGGGGATCTCTCAGCTGAGGAGACAATCCAATCACAGCCATTCTACAAATACACACACTAATACAGGCATCACAATAACATAGGTTATGAGACAAATTCCACATATACATGACGTCCTGCCGGTCTGTGGGTGGAAACGGGGATCTCTCAGCTGAGGAGACAATCCAATCACAGCCATTCTACAAATACACACACTAATACAGGCATCACAATAACATAGGTTATGAGAAATTCCACATATACATGACGTCCTGCCGGTCTGAGGGTGGAAACGGGGATCTCTCAGCTGAGGAGACAATCCAATCACAGCCATTCTACAAATACACACACTAATACAGGCATCACAATAACATAGGTTATGAGACAAATTCCACACATACATGACGTCCTGCCGGTCTGAGGGTGGAAACGGGGATCTCTCAGCTGAGGAGACAATCCAATCACAGCCATTCTACAAATACACACACTAATACAGGCATCACAATAACATAGGTTATGAGAAATTCCACCCATACATGACGTCCTGCTGGTCTGAGGGTGGAAACGGGGATCTCTCAGCTGAGGAGACAATCCAATCACAGCCATTCTACAAATACACACACTAATACAGGCATCACAATAACATAGGTTATGAGACAAATTCCACACATACATGACGTCCTGCCAGTCTGAGGGTGGAAACGGGGATCTCTCAGCTGAGGAGACAATCCAATCACAGCCATTCTACAAATACACACACTAATACAGGCATCACAATAACATAGGTTATGAGACAAATTCCACATATACATGACGTCCTGCTGGGCTGAGGGTGGAAACGGGGATCTATCAGCTGAGGAGACAATCCAATCACAGCCATTCTACAAATACACACACTAATACAGGCATCACAATAACATAGGTTATGAGACAAATTCCACACATACATGACGTCCTGCCGGTCTGAGGGTGGAAACGGGGATCTCTCAGCTGAGGAGACAATCCAATCACAGCCATTCTACAAATACACACACTAATACAGGCATCACAATAACATAGGTTATGAGACAAATTCCACATATACATGACGTCCTGCCGGTCTGAGGGTGGAAACGGGGATCTCTCAGCTGAGGAGACAATCCAATCACAGCCATTCTACAAATACACACACTAATACAGGCATCACAATAACATAGGTTATGAGACAAATTCCACACATACATGACGTCCTGCCGGTCTGAGGGTGGAAACGGGGATCTCTCAGCTGAGGAGACAATCCAATCACAGCCATTCTACAAATACACACACTTATACAGGCATCACAATAACATAGGTTATGAGAAATTCCACATATACATGATGTCCTGCCGGTCTGAGGGTGGAAACGGGGATCTCTCAGCTGAGGAGACAATCCAATCACAGCCATTCTACAAATACACACACTAATACAGTCATCACATTAACATAGGTTATGAGAAATTCCACATATACATGACGTCCTGCCGGTCTGAGGGTGGAAACGGGGATCTCTCAGCTGAGGAGACAATCCAATCACAGCCATTCTACAAATACACACACTAATACAGGCATCACAATAACATAGGTTATGAGAAATTCCACACATACATGACGTCCTGCGGGTCTGAGGGTGGAAACGGGGATCTCTCAGCTGAGGAGACAATCCAATCACAGCCATTCTACAAATACACACACTAATACAGTCATCACAATAACATAGGTTATGAGACAAATTCCACACATACATGACGTCCTGCCAGTCTGAGGGTGGAAACGGGGATCTCTCAGCTGAGGAGACAATCCAATCACAGCCATTCTACAAATACACACACTAATACAGGCATCACAATAACATAGGTTATGAGACAAATTCCACACATACATGACGTCCTGCCGGTCTGAGGGTGGAAACGGGGATCTCTCAGCTGAGGAGACAATCCAATCACAGCCATTCTACAAATACACACACTAATACAGGCATCACAATAACATAGGTTATGACAAATTCCACATATACATGATGTCCTGCCGGTCTGAGGGTGGAAACGGGGATCTCTCAGCTGAGGAGACAATCCAATCACAGCCATTCTACAAATACACACACTAATACAGGCATCACAATAACATAGGTTATGAGACAAATTCCACATATACATGACGTCCTGCCGGTCTGAGGGTGGAAACGGGGATCTCTCAGCTGAGGAGACAATCCAATCACAGCCATTCTACAAATACACACACTAATACAGGCATCACAATAACATAGGTTATGAGACAAATTCCACATATACATGACGTCCTGCCGGTCTGAGGGTGGAAACGGGGATCTCTCAGCTGAGGAGACAATCCAATCACAGCCATTCTACAAATACACACACTAATACAGGCATCACAATAACATAGGTTATGAGACAAATTCCACACATACATGACGTCCTGCCAGTCTGAGGGTGGAAACGGGGATCTCTCAGCTGAGGAGACAATCCAATCACAGCCATTCTACAAATACACACACTAATACAGGCATCACAATAACATAGGTTATGAGACAAATTCCACACATACATGACGTCCTGCCGGTCTGAGGGTGGAAACGGGGATCTCTCAGCTGAGGAGACAATCCAATCACAGCCATTCTACAAATACACACACTAATACAGGCATCACAATAACATAGGTTATGAGAAAAATTCCACATATACATGACGTCCTGCCGGTCTGAGGGTGGAAACGGGGATCTCTCAGCTGAGGAGACAATCCAATCACAGCCATTCTACAAATACACACACTAATACAGGCATCACAATAACATAGGTTATGAGACAAATTCCACACATACATGACGTCCTGCCGGTCTGAGAGTGGAAACGGGGATCTCTCAGCTGAGGAGACAATCCAATCACAGCCATTCTACAAATACACACACTAATACAGGCATCACAATAACATAGGTTATGAGAAATTCCACACATACATGACGTCCTGCCGGTCTGAGGGTGGAAACGGGGATCTCTCAGCTGAGGAGACAATCCAATCACAGCCATTCTACAAATACACACACTAATACAGGCATCACAATAACATAGGTTATGAGACAAATTCCACACATACATGACGTCCTGCCAGTCTGAGGGTGGAAACGGGGATCTCTCAGCTGAGGAGACAATCCAATCACAGCCATTCTACAAATACACACACTAATACAGGCATCACAATAACATAGGTTATGAGACAAATTCCACACATACATGACGTCCTGCCGGTCTGAGGGTGGAAACGGGGATCTCTCAGCTGAGGAGACAATCCAATCACAGCCATTCTACAAATACACACACTAATACAGGCATCACAATAACATAGTTTATGAGAATTTCCACACATACATGACGTCCTGCCGGTCTGAGGGTGGAAACGGGGATCACTCAGCTGAGGAGACAATCCAATCACAGCCATTCTACAAATACACACACTAATACAGGCATCACAATAACATAGGTTATGAGACAAATTCCACATATACATGACGTCCTGCCGGTCTGAGGGTGGAAACGGGGATCTCTCAGCTGAGGAGACAATCCAATCACAGCCATTCTACAAATACACACACTAATACAGGCATCACAATAACATAGGTTGTGAGACAAATTCCACTTATACATGATGTCCTGTCGGTCTGAGGGTGGAAACGGGGATCTCTCAGCTGAGGAGACAATCCAATCACAGCCATTCTACAAATACACACACTAATACAGGCATCACAATAACATAGGTTATGAGACAAATTCCACATATACATGACGTCCTGCCGGTCTGAGGGTGGAAACGGGGATCTCTCAGCTGAGGAGACAATCCAATCACAGCCATTCTACAAATACACACACTAATACAGGCATCACAATAACATAGGTTATGAGACAAATTCCACATATACATGACGTCCTGCCGGTCTGAGGGTGGAAACGGGGATCTCTCAGCTGAGGAGACAATCCAATCACAGCCATTCTACAAATACACACACTAATACAGTCATCACAATAACATAGGTTATGAGAAATTCCACACATACATGACGTCCTGCCGGTCTGAGGGTGGAAACGGGGATCTCTCAGCTGAGGAGACAATCCAATCACAGCCATTCTACAAATACACACACTAATACAGGCTTCACAATAACATAGGTTATGAGACAAATTCCACACATACATGACGTCCTGCCGGTCTGAGGGTGGAAACGGGGATCTCTCAGCTGAGGAGACAATCCAATCACAGCCATTCTACAAATACACACACTAATACAGGCATCACAATAACATAGGTTATGAGACAAATTCCACACATACATGACGTCCTGCCGGTCTGAGGGTGGAAACGGGGATCTCTCAGCTGAGGAGACAATCCAATCACAGCCATTCTACAAATACACACACTAATACAGGCATCACAATAACATAGGTTATGAGACAAATTCCACACATACATGACGTCCTGCCGGTCTGAGGGTGGAAACGGGGATCTCTCAGCTGAAGAGACAATCCAATCACAGCCATTCTACAAATACACACACTAATACAGGCATCACAATAACATAGGTTATGAGACAAATTCCACACATACATGACGTCCTGCCGGTCTGAGGGTGGAAACGGGGATCTCTCAGCTGAGGAGACAATCCAATCACAGCCATTCTACAAATACACACACTAATACAGGCATCACAATAACATAGGTTATGAGACAAATTCCACACATACATGACGTCCTGCCGGTCTGAGGGTGGAAACGGGGATCTCTCAGCTGAGGAGACAATCCAATCACAGCCATTCTACAAATACACACACTAATACAGGCATCACAATAACATAGGTTATGAGACAAATTCCACACATACATGACGTCCTGCCGGTCTGAGGGTGGAAACGGGGATCTCTCAGCTGAGGAAACAATCCAACCACAGCCATTCTACAAATACACACACTAATACAGGCATCACAATAACATAGGTTATGAGACAAATTCCACACATACATGACGTCCTGCCGGTCTGAGGGTGGAAACGGGGATCTCTCAGCTGAGGAGACAATCCAATCACAGCCATTCTACAAATACACACACTAATACAGGCATCACAATAACATAGGTTATGAGAATTTCCACACATACATGACGTCCTGCCGGTCTGAGGGTGGAAACGGGGATCTCTCAGCTGAGGAGACAATCCAATCACAGCCATTCTACAAATACACACACTAATACAGGCATCACAATAACATAGGTTATGAGAAATTCCACATATACATGACGTCTTGCCGGTCTGAGGGTGGAAACGGGGATCTCTCAGCTGAGGAGACAATCCAATCACAGCCATTCTACAAATACACACACTAATACAGGCATCACAATAACATAGGTTATTAGAAATTCCACACATACATGACGTCCTGCCGGTCTGAGGGTGGAAACGGGGATCTCTCAGCTGAGGAGACAATCCAATCACAGCCATTCTACAAATACACACACTAATACAGGCATCACAATAACATAGGTTATGAGACAAATTCCACACATACATGACGTCCTGCCAGTCTGAGGGTGGAAACGGGGATCTCTCAGCTGAGGAGACAATCCAATCACAGCCATTCTACAAATACACACACTAATACAGGCATCACAATAACATAGGTTATGAGACAAATTCCACACATACATGACGTCCTGCCGGTCTGAGGGTGGAAACGGGGATCTCTCAGCTGAGGAGACAATCCAATCACAGCCATTCTACAAATACACACACTAATACAAGCATCACAATAACATAGGTTATGAGAAATTCCACATATACATGATGTCCTGCCGGTCTGAGGGTGGAAACGGGGATCTCTCAGCTGAGGAGACAATCCAATCACAGCCATTCTACAAATACACACACTAATACAGGCATCACAATAACATAGGTTATGAGACAAATTCCACACATACATGATGTCCTGCCGGTCTGAGGGTGGAAACGGGGATCTCTCAGCTGAGGAGACAATCCAATCACAGCCATTCTACAAATACACACACTAATACAGGCATCACAATAACATAGGTTATGACAAATTCCACATATACATGATGTCCTGCCGGTCTGAGGGTGGAAACGGGGATCTCTCAGCTGAGGAGACTATCCAATCACAGCCATTCTACAAATACACACACTAATACAGGCATCACAATAACATAGGTTATGAGACAAATTCCACATATACATGACGTCCTGCCGGTCTGAGGGTGGAAACGGGGATCTCTCAGCTGAGGAGACAATCCAATCACAGCCATTCTACAAATACACACACTAATACAGGCATCACAATAACATAGGTTATGAGACAAATTCCACACATACATGACGTCCTGCCGGTCTGAGGGTGGAAACGGGGATCTCTCAGCTGAGGAGACAATCCAATCACAGCCATTCTACAAATACACACACTAATACAGGCATCACAATAACATAGGTTATGAGAAATTCCACACATACATGACGTCCTGCCGATCTGAGGGTGGAAACGGGGATCTCTCAGCTGAGGAGACAATCCAATCACAGCCATTCTACAAATACACACACTAATACAGGCATCACAATAACATAGGTTATGAGAAATTCCACACATACATGACGTCCTGCCGGTCTGAGGGTGGAAACGGGGATCTCTCAGCTGAGGAGACAATCCAATCACAGCCATTCTACATATACACACACTAATACAGGCATCACAATAACATAGGTTATGAGACAAATTCCACACATACATGACGTCCTGCCGGTCTGAGGGTGGAAACGGGGATCTCTCAGCTGAGGAGACAATCCAATCACAGCCATTCTACAAATACACACACTAATACAGGCATCACAATAACATAGGTTATGAGAATTTCCACACATACATGACGTCCTGCCGGTCTGAGGGTGGAAACGGGGATCTCTCAGCTGAGGAGACAATCCAATCACAGCCATTCTACAAATACACACACTAATACAGGCATCACAATAACATAGGTTATGAGACAAATTCCACACATACATGACGTCCTGCCAGTCTGAGGGTGGAAACGGGGATCTCTCAGCTGAGGAGACAATCCAATCACAGCCATTCTACAAATACACACACTAATACAGGCATCACAATAACATAGGTTATGAGACAAATTCCACACATACATGACGTCCTGCCGGTCTGAGGGTGGAAACGGGGATCTCTCAGCTGAGGAGACAATCCAATCACAGCCATTCTACAAATACACACACTAATACAGGCATCACAATAACATAGGTTATGAGAATTTCCACACATACATGACGTCCTGCCGGTCTGAGGGTGGAAACGGGGATCACTCAGCTGAGGAGACAATCCAATCACAGCCATTCTACAAATACACACACTAATACAGGCATCACAATAACATAGGTTATGAGACAAATTCCACATATACATGACGTCCTGCCGGTCTGAGGGTGGAAACGGGGATCTCTCAGCTGAGGAGACAATCCAATCACAGCCATTCTACAAATACACACACTAATACAGGCATCACAATAACATAGGTTATGAGACAAATTCCACATATACATGATGTCCTGTCGGTCTGAGGGTGGAAACGGGGATCTCTCAGCTGAGGAGACAATCCAATCACAGCCATTCTACAAATACACACACTAATACAGGCATCACAATAACATAGGTTATGAGACAAATTCCACATATACATGACGTCCTGCCGGTCTGAGGGTGGAAACGGGGATCTCTCAGCTGAGGAGACAATCCAATCACAGCCATTCTACAAATACACACACTAATACAGGCATCACAATAACATAGGTTATGAGACAAATTCCACATATACATGACGTCCTGCCGGTCTGAGGGTGGAAACGGGGATCTCTCAGCTGAGGAGACAATCCAATCACAGCCATTCTACAAATACACACACTAATACAGTCATCACAATAACATAGGTTATGAGAAATTCCACACATACATGACGTCCTGCCGGTCTGAGGGTGGAAACGGGGATCTCTCAGCTGAGGAGACAATCCAATCACAGCCATTCTACAAATACACACACTAATACAGGCATCACAATAACATAGGTTATGAGACAAATTCCACACATACATGACGTCCTGCCGGTCTGAGGGTGGAAACGGGGATCTCTCAGCTGAGGAGACAATCCAATCACAGCCATTCTACAAAAACACACACTAATACAGGTATCACAATAACATAGGTTATGAGACAAATTCCACACATACATGACGTCCTGCCGGTCTGAGGGTGGAAACGGGGATCTCGCAGCTGAGGAGACAATCCAATCACAGCCATTCTACAAATACACACACTAATACAGGCATCACAATAACATAGGTTATGAGACAAATTCCACACATACATGACGTCCTGCCGGTCTGAGGGTGGAAACGGGGATCTCTCAGCTGAGGAGACAATCCAATCACAGCCATTCTACAAATACACACACTAATACAGGCATCACAATAACATAGGTTATGAGACAAATTCCACACATACATGACGTCCTGCCGGTCTGAGGGTGGAAACGGGGATCTCTCAGCTGAGGAGACAATCCAATCACAGCCATTCTACAAATACACACACTAATACAGGCATCACAATAACATAGGTTATTAGAAATTCCACACATACATGACGTCCTGCCGGTCTGAGGGTGGAAACGGGGATCTCTCAGCTGAGGAGACAATCCAATCACAGCCATTCTACAAATACACACACTAATACAGGCATCACAATAACATAGGTTATGAGACAAATTCCACACATACATGACGTCCTGCCGGTCTGAGGGTGGAAACGGGGATCTCTCAGCTGAGGAGACAATCCAACCACAGCCATTCTACAAATACACACACTAATACAGGCATCACAATAACATAGGTTGTGAGACAAATTCCACACATACATGACGTCCTGCCGGTCTGAGGGTGGAAACGGGGATCTCTCAGCTGAGGAGACAATCCAATCACAGCCATTCTACAAATACACACACTAATACAGGCATCACAATAACATAGGTTATGAGAATTTCCACACATACATGACGTCCTGCCGGTCTGAGGGTGGAAACGGGGATCTCTCAGCTGAGGAGACAATCCAATCACAGCCATTCTACAAATACACACACTAATACAGGCATCACAATAACATAGGTTATGAGAAATTCCACATATACATGACGTCTTGCCGGTCTGAGGGTGGAAACGGGGATCTCTCAGCTGAGGAGACAATCCAATCACAGCCATTCTACAAATACACACACTAATACAGGCATCACAATAACATAGGTTATGAGACAAATTCCACACATACATGACGTCCTGCCAGTCTGAGGGTGGAAACGGGGATCTCTCAGCTGAGGAGACAATCCAATCACAGCCATTCTACAAATACACACACTAATACAGGCATCACAATAACATAGGTTATGAGACAAATTCCACATATACATGACGTCCTGCCGTTCTGAGGGTGGAAACGGGGATCTCTCAGCTGAGGAGACAATCCAATCACAGCCATTCTACAAATACACACACTAATACAGGCATCACAATAACATAGGTTATGAGAAATTCCACACATACATGACGTCCTGCCGATCTGAGGGTGGAAACGGGGATCTCTCAGCTGAGGAGACAATCCAATCACAGCCATTCTACAAATACACACACTAATACAGGCATCACAATAACATAGGTTATGAGACAAATTCCACATATACATGACGTCCTGCCGGTCTGAGGGTGGAAACGGGGATCTCTCAGCTGAGGAGACAATCCAATCACAGCCATTCTACAAATACACACACTAATACAGGCATCACAATAACATAGGTTATGAGACAAATTCCACATATACATGACGTACTGCCGGTCTGAGGGTGGAAACGGGGATCTCTCAGCTGAGGAGACAATCCAATCACAGCGATTCTACAAATACACACACTAATACAGGCATCACAATAACATAGGTTATGAGAAATTCCACACATACATGACGTCCTGCCGGTCTGAGGGTGGAAACGGGGATCTCTCAGCTGGGGAGACAATCCAATCACAGCCATTCTACAAATACACACACTAATACAGGCATCACAATAACATAGGTTATGAGACAAATTCCACACATACATGACGTCCTGCCGGTCTGAGGGTGGAAACGGGGATCTCTCAGCTGAGGAGACAATCCAATCACAGCCATTCTACAAATACACACACTAATACAGGCATCACAATAACATAGGTTATGAGACAAATTCCACATATACATGACGTCCTGCCGGTCTGAGGGTGGAAACGGGGATCTCTCAGCTGAGGAGACAATCCAATCACAGCCATTCTACAAATACACACACTAATACAGGCATCACAATAACATAGGTTATGAGAAATTCCACACATACATGACGTCCTGCCGGTCTGAGGGTGGAAACGGGGATCTCTCAGCTGAGGAGACAATCCAATCACAGCCATTCTACAAATACACACACTAATACAGGCATCACAATAACATAGGTTATGAGACAAATTCCACACATACATGACGTCCTGCCGGTCTGAGGGTGGAAACGGGGATCTCTCAGCTGAGGAGACAATCCAATCACAGCCATTCTACAAATACACACACTAATACAGGCATCACAATAACATAGGTTATGACAAATTCCACACATACATGACGTCCTGCCGATCTGAGGGTGGAAACGGGGATCTCTCAGCTGAGGAGACAATCCAATCACAGCCATTCTACAAATACACACACTAATACAGGCATCACAATAACATAGGTTATGAGACAAATTCCACACATACATGACGTCCTGCCGGTCTGAGGGTGGAAACGGGGATCTCTCAGCTGAGGAGACAATCCAATCACAGCCATTCTACAAATACACACACTAATACAGGCATCACAATAACATAGGTTATGAGACAAATTCCACACATACATGATGTCCTGCCGGTCTGAGGGTGGAAACGGGGATCTCTCAGCTGAGGAGACAATCCAATCACAGCCATTCTACAAATACACACACTAATACAGGCATCACAATAACATAGGTTATGAGAAATTCCACACATACATGACGTCCTGCCAGTCTGAGGGTGGAAACGGGGATCTCTCAGCTGAGGAGACAATCCAATCACAGCCATTCTACAAATACACACACTAATACAGGCATCACAATAACATAGGTTATGAGAAATTCCACACATACATGACGTCCTGCCAGTCTGAGGGTGGAAACGGGGATCTCTCAGCTGAGGAGACAATCCAATCACAGCCATTCTACAAATAAACACACTAATACAGGCATCACAATAACATAGGTTATGAGAAATTCCACACATACATGACGTCCTGCCGGTCTGAGGGTGGAAACGGGGATCTCTCAGCTGAGGAGACAATCCAATCACAGCCATTCTACAAATACACACACTAATACAGGCATCACAATAACATAGGTTATGAGACAAATTCCACATATACATGACGTCCTGCCGGTCTGAGGGTGGAAACGGGGATCTCTCAGCTGAGGAGACAATCCAATCACAGCCATTCTACAAATACACACACTAATACAGTCATCACAATAACATAGGTTATGAGAAATTCCACACATACTTGACGTCCTGCCGGTCTGAGGGTGGAAACGGGGATCTCTCAGCTGAGGAGACAATCCAATCACAGCCATTCTACAAATACACACACTAATACAGGCATCACAATAACATAGGTTATGAGAAATTCCACACATACATGACGTCCTGCTCGTCTGAGGGTGGAAACGGGGATCTCTCAGCTGAGGAGACAATCCAATCACAGCCATTCTACAAATACACACACTAATACAGGCATCACAATAACATAGGTTATGAGAAATTCCACACATACATGACGTCCTGCTGGTCTGAGGGTGGAAACGGGGATCTCTCAGCTGAGGAGACAATCCAACCACAGCCATTCTACAAATACACACACTAATACAGGCATCACAATAACATAGGTTATGAGACAAATTCCACATATACATGACGTCCTGCCAGTCTGAGGGTGGAAACGGGGATCTCTCAGCTGAGGAGACAATCCAATCACAGCCATTCTACAAATACACACACTAATACAGGCATCACAATAACATAGGTTATGAGACAAATTCCACACATACATGACGTCCTGCCAGTCTGAGGGTGGAAACGGGGATCTCTCAGCTGAGGAGACAATCCAACCACAGCCATTCTACAAATACACACACTAATACAGTCATCACAATAACATAGGTTATGAGACAAATTCCACACATGCATGACGTCCTGCCGGTCTGAGGGTGAAAACGGGGATCTCTCAGCTGAGGAGACAATCCAATCACAGCCATTCTACAAATACACTCACTAATACAGGCATCACAATAACATAGGTAATGAGAAATTCCACATATACATGACGTCCTGCCGGTCTGAGGGTGGAAACGGGGATCTCTCAGCTGAGGAGACAATCCAATCACAGCCATTCTACAAATACACACACTAATACAGGCATCACAATAACATAGGTTATGAGACAAATTCCACATATACATGACGTCCTTCCGGTCTGAGGGTGGAAACGGGGATCTCTCAGCTGAGGAGACAATCCAATCACAGCCATTCTACAAATACATACACTAATACAGGCATCACAATAACATAGGTTATGAGAAATTCCACATATACATGACGTCCTGCCGGTCTGAGGGTGGAAACGGGGATCTCTCAGCTGAGGAGACAATCCAATAACAGCCATTCTACAAATACACACACTAATACAGGCATCACAATAACATAGGTTATGAGACAAATTCCACACATACATGACGTCCTGCCAGTCTGAGGGTGGAAACGGGGATCTCTCAGCTGAGGAGACAATCCAATCACAGCCATTCTACAAATACACACACTAATACAGGCATCACAATAACATAGGTTATGTGACAAATTCCACACATACATGACGTCCTGCCGGTCTGAGGGTGGAAACGGGGATCTCTCAGCTGAGGAGACAATCCAATCACAGCCATTCTACAAATACACACACTAATACAGGCATCACAATAACATAGGTTATGAGAAATTCCACACATACATGACGTCCTGCTGGTCTGAGGGTGGAAACGGGGATCTCTCAGCTGAGGAGACAATCCAATCACAGCCATTCTACAAATACACACACTAATACAGGCATCACAATAACATAGGTTATGAGACAAATTCCACACATACATGACGTCCTGCCAGTCTGAGGGTAGAAACGGGGATCTCTCAGCTGAGGAGACAATCCAATCACAGCCATTCTACAAATACACACACTAATACAGGCATCACAATAACATAGGTTATGAGACAAATTCCACATATACATGACGTCCTGCTGGTCTGAGGGTGGAAACGGGGATCTATCAGCTGAGGAGACAATCCAATCACAGCCATTCTACAAATACACACACTAATACAGGCATCACAATAACATAGGTTATGACAAATTCCACATATACATGATGTCCTGCCGGTCTGAGGGTGGAAACGGGGATCTCTCAGCTGAGGAGACAATCCAATCACAGCCATTCTACAAATACACACACTAATACAGGCATCACAATAACATAGGTTATGAGACAAATTCCACATATACATGACGTCCTGCCGGTCTGAGGGTGGAAACGGGGATCTCTCAGCTGAGGAGACAATCCAATCACAGCCATTCTACAAATACACACACTAATACAGGCATCACAATAACATAGGTTATGAGACAAATTCCACACATACATGACGTCCTGCCGGTCTGAGGGTGGAAACGGGGATCTCTCAGCTGAGGAGACAATCCAATCACAGCCATTCTACAAATACACACACTAATACAGGCATCACAATAACATAGGTTATGAGACAAATTCCACATATACATGACGTCCTGCCGGTCTGAGGGTGGAAACGGGGATCTCTCAGCTGAGGAGACAATCCAATCACAGCCATTCTACAAATACACACACTAATACAGGCATTACAATAACATAGGTTATGAGACAAATTCCACACATACATGACGTCCTGCCGGTCTGAGGGTGGAAACGGGGATCTCTCAGCTGAGGAGACAATCCAATCACAGCCATTCTACATATACACACACTTATACAGGCATCACAATAACATAGGTTATGAGAAATTCCACATATACATGATGTCCTGCCGGTCTGAGGGTGGAAACGGGGATCTCTCATCTGAGGAGACAATCCAATCACAGCCATTCTACAAATACACACACTAATACAGTCATCACAATAACATAGGTTATGAGAAATTCCACATATACATGACGTCCTGCCGGTCTGAGGGTGGAAACGGGGATCTCTCAGCTGAGGAGACAATCCAATCACAGCCATTCTACAAATACACACACTAATACAGTCATCACAATAACATAGGTTATGAGAAATTCCACATATACATGACGTCCTGCCGGTCTGAGGGTGGAAACGGGGATCTCTCAGCTGAGGAGACAATCCAATCACAGCCATTCTACAAATACACACACTAATACAGGCATCACAATAACATAGGTTATGAGAAATTCCACACATACATGACGTCCTGCCAGTCTGAGGGTGGAAACGGGGATCTCTCAGCTGAGGAGACAATCCAATCACAGCCATTCTACAAATACACACACTAATACAGGCATCACAATATCATAGGTTATGAGAAATTCCACACATACATGACGTCCTGCCGGTCTGAGGGTGGAAACGGGGATCTCTCAGCTGAGGAGACAATCCAATCACAGCCATTCTACAAATACACACACTAATACAGGCATCACAATAACATAGGTTATGAGAAATTCCACACATACATGACGTCCTGCCGATCTGAGGGTGGAAACGGGGATCTCTCAGCTGAGGAGACAATCCAATCACAGCCATTCTACAAATACACACACTAATACAGGTATCACAATAACATAGGTTATGAGAAATTCCACACATACATGACGTCCTGCCGGTCTGAGGGTGGAAACGGGGATCTCTCAGCTGAGGAGACAATCCAATCACAGCCATTCTACAAATACACACACTAATACAGGCATCACAATAACATAGGTTATGAGACAAATTCCACACATACATGACGTCCTGCCGGTCTGAGGGTGGAAACGGGGATCTCTCAGCTGAGGAGACAATCCAATCACAGCCATTCTACAAATACACACACTAATACAGGCATCACAATAACATAGGTTATGAGAATTTCCACACATACATGACGTCCTGCCGGTCTGAGGGTGGAAACGGGGATCTCTCAGCTGAGGAGACAATCCAATCACAGCCATTCTACAAATACACACACTAATACAGGCATCACAATAACATAGGTTATGAGAATTTCCACACATACATGACGTCCTGCCGGTCTGAGGGTGGAAACGGGGATCTCTCAGCTGAGGAGACAATCCAATCACAGCCATTCTACAAATACACACACTAATACAGGCATCACAATAACATAGGTTATAAGACAAATTCCACACATACATGACGTCCTGCCAGTCTGAGGGTGGAAACGGGGATCTCTCAGCTGAGGAGACAATCCAATCACAGCCAGTCTACAAATACACACACTAATACAGGCATCACAATAACATAGGTTATGAGACAAATTCCACACATACATGACGTCCTGCCGGTCTGAGGGTGGAAACGGGGATCTCTCAGCTGAGGAGACAATCCAATCACAGCCATTCTACAAATACACACACTAATACAGGCATCACAATAACATAGGTTATGAGACAAATTCCACATATACATGACGTCCTGCCGGTCTGAGGGTGGAAACGGGGATCTCTCAGCTGAGGAGACAATCCAATCACAGCCATTCTACAAATACACACACTAATACAGGCATCACAATAACATAGGTTATGAGAACTTCCACACATACATGACGTCCTGCCGGTCTGAGGGTGGAAACGGGGATCTCTCAGCTGAGGAGACAATCCAATCACAGCCATTCTACAAATACACACACTAATACAGGCATCACAATAACATAGGTTATGAGACAAATTCCACATATACATGACGTCCTGCCGGTCTGAGGGTGGAAACGGGGATCTCTCAGCTGAGGAGACAATCCAATCACAGCCATTCTACAAATACACACACTAATACAGGCATCACAATAACATAGGTTATGAGACAAATTCCACATATACATGACGTCCTGCCGGTCTGAGGGTGGAAACGGGGATCTCTCAGCTGAGGAGACCATCCAATCACAGCCATTCTACAAATACACACACTAATACAGGCATCACAATAACATAGGTTATGAGACAAATTCCACACATACATGACGTCCTGCCGGTCTGAGGGTGGAAACGGGGATCTCTCAGCTGAGGAGACAATCCAATCACAGCCATTCTACAAATACACACACTAATACAGGCATCACAATAACATAGGTTATGAGACAAATTCCACACATACATGACGTCCTGCCAGTCTGAGGGTGGAAACGGGGATCTCTCAGCTGAGGAGACAATCCAATCACAGCCATTCTACAAATACACACACTAATACAGGCATCACAATAACATAGGTTATGAGACAAATTCCACATATACATGACGTCCTGCCGGTCTGAGGGTGGAAACGGGGATCTCTCAGCTGAGGAGACAATCCAATCACAGCCATTCTACGAATACACACACTAATACAGGCATCACAATAACATAGGTTATGAGACAAATTCCACACATACATGACGTCCTGCTGGTCTGAGGGTGGAAACGGTGATCTCTCAGCTGAGGAGACAATCCAATCACAGCCATTCTACAAATACACACACTAATACAGGCATCACAATATCATAGGTTATGAGAAATTCCACATATACATGACGTCCTGCCGGTCTGAGGGTGGAAACGGGGATCTGTCAGCTGAGGAGACAATCCAATCACAGCCATTCTACAAATACACACAATAATACAGGCATCACAATAACATAGGTTATGAGAAATTCCACATATACATGACGTCCTGCCGGTCTGAGGGTGGAAACGGGGATCTCTCAGCTGAGGAGACAATCCAATCACAGCCATTCTACAAATACACACACTAATACAGTCATCACAATAACATAGGTTATGAGACAAATTCCACACATACATGACGTCCTGCCGGTCTGAGGGTGGAAACGGGGATCTCTCAGCTGAGGAGACAATCCAATCACAGCCATTCTACAAATACACACACTAATACAGGCATCACAATAACATAGGTTATGAGACAAATTCCACATATACATGATGTCCTGCCGGTCTGAGGGTGGAAACGGGGATCTCTCAGCTGAGGAGACAATCCAATCACAGCCATTCTACAAATACACACACTAATACAGGCATCACAATAACATAGGTTATGAGACAAATTCCACACATACATGACGTCCTGCCAGTCTGAGGGTGGAAACGGGGATCTCTCAGCTGAGGAGACAATCCAATCACGGCCATTCTACAAATACACACACTAATACAGGCATCACAATAACATAGGTTATGAGAATTTCCACACATACATGACGTCCTGCCGGTCTGAGGGTGGAAACGGGGATCTCTCAGCTGAGGAGACAATCCAATCACAGCCATTCTACAAATACACACACTAATACAGGCATCACAATATCATAGGTTATGAGACAAATTCCACATATACATGACGTCCTGCCGGTCTGAGGGTGGAAACGGGGATCTCTTAGCTGAGGAGACAATCCAATCACAGCCATTCTACAAATACACACACTAATACAGGCATCACAATAACATAGGTTATGAGAAATTCCACATATACATGACGTCCTGCCGGTCTGAGGGTGGAAACGGGGATCTTTCAGCTGAGGAGACAATCCAATCACAGCCATTCTACAAATACACACACTAATACAGGCATCACAATAACATAGGTTATGAGACAAATTCCACACACATGACGTCCTGCCAGTCTGAGGGTGGAAACGGGGATCTCTCAGCTGAGGAGACAATCCAATCACAGCCATTCTACAAATACACACACTAATACAGGCATCACAATACCATAGGTTATGAGACAAATTCCACACATACATGACGTCCTGCCGGTCTGAGGGTGGAAACGGGGATCTCTCAGCTGAGGAGACAATCCAATCACAGCCATTCTACAAATACACACACTAATACAGCCATCACAATAACATAGGTTATGAGAAATTCCACACATACATGACGTCCTGCTGGTCTGAGGGTGGAAACGGGGATCTCTCAGCTGAGGAGACAATCCAATCACAGCCATTCTACAAATACACACACTAATACAGGCATCACAATAACATAGGTTATGAGACAAATTCCACACATACATGACGTCCTGCCAGTCTGAGGGTGGAAACGGGGATCTCTCAGCTGAGGAGACAATCCAATCACAGCCATTCTACAAATACACACACTAATACAGGCATCACAATAACATAGGTTATGAGACAAATTCCACATATACATGACGTCCTGCTGGTCTGAGGGTGGAAACGGGGATCTCTCAGCTGAGGAGACAATCCAATCACAGCCATTCTACAAATACACACACTAATACAGGCATCACAATAACATAGGTTATGAGACAAATTCCACATATACATGACGTCCTGCCGGTCTGAGGGTGGAAACGGGGATCTCTCAGCTGAGGAGACAATCCAATCACAGCCATTCTACAAATACACACACTAATACAGGCATCACAATAACATAGGTTATGAGAACTTCCACACATACATGACGTCCTGCCGGTCTGAGGGTGGAAACGGGGATCTCTCAGCTGAGGAGACAATCCAATCACAGCCATTCTACAAATACACACACTAATACAGGCATCACAATAACATAGGTTATGAGACAAATTCCACATATACATGACGTCCTGCCGGTCTGAGGGTGGAAACGGGGATCTCTCAGCTGAGGAGACAATCCAATCACAGCCATTCTACAAATACACACACTAATACAGGCATCACAATAACATAGGTTATGAGACAAATTCCACATATACATGACGTCCTGCCGGTCTGAGGGTGGAAACGGGGATCTCTCAGCTGAGGAGACAATCCAATCACAGCCATTCTACAAATACACACACTAATACAGGCATCACAATAACATAGGTTATGAGACAAATTCCACACATACATGACGTCCTGCCAGTCTGAGGGTGGAAAAGGGGATCTCTCAGCTGAGGAGACAATCCAATCACAGCCATTCTACAAATACACACACTAATACAGGCATCACAATAACATAGGTTATGAGACAAATTCCACACATACATGACGTCCTGCCAGTCTGGGGGTGGAAACGGGGATCTCTCAGCTGAGGAGACAATCCAATCACAGCCATTCTACAAATACACACACTAATACAGGCATCACAATAACATGGGTTATGAGACAAATTCCACATATACATGACGTCCTGCCGGTCTGAGGGTGGAAACGGGGATCTCTCAGCTGAGGAGACAATCCAATCACAGCCATTCTACAAATACACACACTAATACAGGCATCACAATAACATAGGTTATGAGACAAATTCCACACATACATGACGTCCTGCTGGTCTGAGGGTGGAAACGGGGATCTCTCAGCTGAGGAGACAATCCAATCACAGCCATTCTACAAATACACACACTAATACAGGCATCACAATACCATAGGTTATGAGAAATTCCACATATACATGACGTCCTGCCGGTCTGAGGGTGGAAACGGGGATCTGTCAGCTGAGGAGACAATCCAATCACAGCCATTCTACAAATACACACACTAATACAGGCATCACAATAACATAGGTTATGAGAAATTCCACATATACATGACGTCCTGCCGGTCTGAGGGTGGAAACGGGGATCTCTCAGCTGAGGAGACAATCCAATCACAGCCATTCTACAAATACACACACTAATACAGTCATCACAATAACATAGGTTATGAGACAAATTCCACACATACATGACGTCCTGCCGGTCTGAGGGTGGAAACGGGGATCTCTCAGCTGAGGAGACAATCCAATCACAGCCATTCTACAAATACACACACTAATACAGGCATCACAATAACATAGGTTATGAGACAAATTCCACATATACATGATGTCCTGCCGGTCTGAGGGTGGAAACGGGGATCTCTCAGCTGAGGAGACAATCCAATCACAGCCATTCTACAAATACACACACTAATACAGGCATCACAATAACATAGGTTATGCGACAAATTCCACACATACATGACGTCCTGCCAGTCTGAGGGTGGAAACGGGGATCTCTCAGCTGAGGAGACAATCCAATCACAGCCATTCTACAAATACACACACTAATACAGGCATCACAATAACATAGGTTATGAGACAAATTCCACACATACATGACGTCCTGCCAGTCTGAGGGTGGAAACGGGGATCTCTCAGCTGAGGAGACAATCCAATCACAGCCATTCTACAAATACACACACTAATACAGGCATCACAATAACATAGGTTATGAGAATTTCCACACATACATGACGTCCTGCCGGTCTGAGGGTGGAAACGGGGATCTCTCAGCTGAGGAGACAATCCAATCACAGCCATTCTACAAATACACACACTAATACAGGCATCACAATAACATAGGTTATGAGACAAATTCCATACATACATGACGTCCTGCCAGTCTGAGGGTGGAAACGGGGATCTCTCAGCTGAGGAGACAATCCAATCACAGCCATTCTACAAATACACACACTAATACAGGCATCACAATACCATAGGTTATGAGACAAATTCCACACATACATGACGTCCTGCCGGTCTGAGGGTGGAAACGGGGATCTCTCAGCTGAGGAGACAATCCAATCACAGCCATTCTACAAATACACACACTAATACAGCCATCACAATAACATAGGTTATGAGAAATTCCACACATACATGACGTCCTGCTGGTCTGAGGGTGGAAACGGGGATCTCTCAGCTGAGGAGACAATCCAATCACAGCCATTCTACAAATACACACACTAATACAGGCATCACAATAACATAGGTTATGAGACAAATTCCACACATACATGACGTCCTGCCAGTCTGAGGGTGGAAACGGGGATCTCTCAGCTGAGGAGACAATCCAATCACAGCCATTCTACAAATACACACACTAATACAGGCATCACAATAACATAGGTTATGAGACAAATTCCACATATACATGACGTCCTGCTGGTCTGAGGGTGGAAACGGGGATCTCTCAGCTGAGGAGACAATCCAATCACAGCCATTCTACAAATACACACACTAATACAGGCATCACAATAACATAGGTTATGAGACAAATTCCACACATACATGACGTCCTGCCAGTCTGAGGGTGGAATCGGGGATCTCTCAGCTGAGGAGACAATCCAATCACAGCCATTCTACAAATACACACACTAATACAGGCATCACAATAACATAGGTTATGAGACAAATTCCACATATACATGACGTCCTGCCAGTGTGGGGGTGGAAACGGGGATCTCTCAGCTGAGGAGACAATCCAATCACAGCCATTCTACAAATACACACACTAATACAGGCATCACAATAACATAGGTTATGACAAATTCCACACATACATGACGTCCTGCCGGTCTGAGGGTGGAAACGGGGATCTCTCAGCTGAGGAGACAATCCAATCACAGCCATTCTACAAATACACACACTAATACAGGCATCACAATAACATAGGTTATGAGACAAATTCCACACATACATGACGTCCTGCCGGTCTGAGGGTGGAAACGGGGATCTCTCAGCTGAGGAGACAATCCAATCACAGCCATTCTACAAATACACACACTAATACAGGCATCACAATAACATAGGTTATGAGACAAATTCCACACATACATGACGTCCTGCCGGTCTGAGGGTGGAAACGGGGATCTCTCAGCTGAGGAGACAATCCAATCACAGCCATTCTACAAATACACACACTAATACAGGCATCACACTAACATAGGTTATGACAATTTCCACACATACATGACGTCCTGCCGGTCTGAGGGTGGAAACGGGGATCTCTCAGCTGAGGAGACAATCCAATCACAGCCATTCTACAAATACACACACTAATACAGGCATCACAATAACATAGGTTATGACAAATTCCACATATACATGACGTCCTGCCGGTCTGAGGGTGGAAACGGGGATCTCTCAGCTGAGGAGACAATCCAATCACAGCCATTCTACAAATACACACACTAATACAGGCATCACAATAACATAGGTTATGACAAATTCCACACATACATGACGTCCTGCCGGTCTGAGGGTGGAAACGGGGATCTCTCAGCTGAGGAGACAATCCAATCACAGCCATTCTACAAATACACACACTAATACAGGCATCACAATAACATAGGTTATGACAAATTCCACACATACATGACGTCCTGCCAGTCTGAGGGTGGAAACGGGGATCTCTCAGCTGAGGAGACAATCCAATCACAGCCATTCTACAAATACACACACTAATACAGGCATCACAATAACATAGGTTATGACAAATTCCACACATACATGACGTCCTGCCAGTCTGAGGGTGGAAACGGGGATCTCTCAGCTGAGGAGACAATCCAATCACAGCCATTCTAGAAATACACACACTAATACAGGCATCACAATAACATAGGTTATGAGACAAATTCCACACATACATGACGTCCTGCCGGTCTGAGGGTGGAAACGGGGATCTCTCAGCTGAGGAGACAATCCAATCACAGCCATTCTACAAATACACACACTAATACAGGCATCACAATAACATAGGTTATGAGACAAATTCCACATATACATGACGTCATGCCGTTCTGAGGGTGGAAACGGGGATCTCTCAGCTGAGGAGACAATCCAATCACAGCCATTCTACAAATACACACACTAATACAGGCATCACAATAACATAGGTTATGAGACAAATTCCACACATACATGACGTCCTGCCGGTCTGAGGGTGGAAACGGGGATCTCTCAGCTGAGGAGACAATCCAATCACAGCCATTCTACAAATACACACACTAATACAGGCATCACAATAACATAGGTTATGAGACAAATTCCACATATACATGACGTCCTGCCGGTCTGAGGGTGGAAACGGGGATCTCTCAGCTGAGGAGACAATCCAATCACAGCCATTCTACAAATACACACACTAATACAGGCATCACAATAACATAGGTTATGAGACAAATTCCACACATACATGACGTCCTGCCGGTCTGAGGGTGGAAACGGGGATCTCTCAGCTGAGGAGACAATCCAATCACAGCCATTCTACAAATACACACACTAATACAGGCATCACAATAACATAGGTTATGAGACAAATTCCACATATACATGACGTCCTGCCGGTCTGAGGGTGGAAGCGGGGATCTCTCAGCTGAGGAGACAATCCAATCACAGCCATTCTACAAATACACACACTAATACAGGCATCACAATAACATAGGTTATGAGACAAATTCCACACATACATGACGTCCTGCCGGTCTGAGGGTGGAAACGGGGATCTCTCAGCTGAGGAGACAATCCAATCACAGCCATTCTACAAATACACACACTAATACAGGCATCACAATAACATAGGTTATGAGAAATTCCACATATACATGATGTCCTGCCGGTCTGAGGGTGGAAACGGGGATCTCTCAGCTGAGGAGACAATCCAATCACAGCCATTCTACAAATGCACACACTAATACAGTCCTCACAATAACATAGGTTATGAGAAATTCCACATATACATGACGTCCTGCCGGTCTGAGGGTGGAAACGGGGATCTCTCAGCTGAGGAGACAATCCAATCACAGCCATTCTACAAATACACACACTAATACAGTCATCACAATAACATAGGTTATGAGAAATTCCACATATACATGACGTCCTGCCGGTCTGAGGGTGGAAACGGGGATCTCTCAGCTGAGGAGACAATCCAATCACAGCCATTCTACAAATACACACACTAATACAGGCATCACAATAACATAGGTTATGAGACAAATTCCACACATACATGACGTCCTGCCGGTCTGAGGGTGGAAACGGGGATCTCTCAGCTGAGGAGACAATCCAATCACAGCCATTCTACAAATACACACACTAATACAGGCATCACAATAACATAGGTTATGAGACAAATTCCACACATACATGACGTCCTGCCGGTCTGAGGGTGGAAACGGGGATCTCTCAGCTGAGGAGACAATCCAATCACAGCCATTCTACAAATACACACACTAATACAGGCATCACAATAACATAGGTTATGAGACAAATTCCACACATACATGACGTCCTGCCAGTCTGAGGGTGGAAACGGGGATCTCTCAGCTGAGGAGACAATCCAATCACAGCCATTCTACAAATACACACACTAATACAGGCATCACAATAACATAGGTTATGAGACAAATTCCACATATACATGACGTCCTGCCGGTCTGAGGGTGGAAACGGGGATCTCTCAGCTGAGGAGACAATCCAATCACAGCCATTCTACAAATACACACACTAATACAGGCATCACAATAACATAGGTTATGAGAAATTCCACACATACATGACGTCCTGCCAGTCTGAGGGTGGAAACGGGGATCTCTCAGCTGAGGAGACAATCCAATCACAGCCATTCTACAAATACACACACTAATACAGGCATCACAATATCATAGGCTATGAGAAATTCCACACATACATGACGTCCTGCCGGTCTGAGGGTGGAAACTGGGATCTCTCAGCTGAGGAGACAATCCAATCACAGCCATTCTACAAATACACACACTAATACAGGCATCACAATAACATAGGTTATGAGAAATTCCACACATACATGACGTCCTGCCGATCTGAGGGTGGAAACGGGGATCTCTCAGCTGAGGAGACAATCCAATCACAGCCATTCTACAAATGCACACACTAATACAGGCATCACAATAACATAGGTTATGAGAAATTCCACACATACATGACGTCCTGCCGGTCTGAGGGTGGAAACGGGGATCTCTCAGCTGAGGAGACAATCCAATCACAGCCATTCTACAAATACACACACTAATACAGGCATCACAATAACATAGGTTATGAGACAAATTCCACACATACATGACGTCCTGCCGGTCTGAGGGTGGAAACGGGGATCTCTCAGCTGAGGAGACAATCCAATCACAGCCATTCTACAAATACACACACTAATACAGGCATCACAATAACATAGGTTATGAGAATGTCCACACATACATGACGTCCTGCCGGTCTGAGGGTGGAAACGGGGATCTCTCAGCTGAGGAGACAATCCAATCACAGCCATTCTACAAATACACACACTAATACAGGCATCACAATAACATAGGTTATGAGAATTTCCACACATACATGACGTCCTGCCGGTCTGAGGGTGGAAACGGGGATCTCTCAGCTGAGGAGACATTCCAATCACAGCCATTCTACAAATACACACACTAATACAGGCATCACAATAACATAGGTTATGAGACAAATTCCACACATACATGACGTCCTGCCGGTCTGAGGGTGGAAACGGGGATCTCTCAGCTGAGGAGACAATCCAATCACAGCCATTCTACAAATACACACACTAATACAGGCATCACAATAACATAGGTTATGAGACAAATTCCACACATACATGACGTCCTGCCAGTCTGAGGGTGGAAACGGGGATCTCTCAGCTGAGGAGACAATCCAATCACAGCCATTCTACAAATACACACACTAATACAGGCATCACAATAACATAGGTTATGAGACAAATTCCACATATACATGACGTCCTGCCGGTCTGAGGGTGGAAACGGGGATCTCTCAGCTGAGGAGACAATCCAATCACAGCCATTCTACGAATACACACACTAATACAGGCATCACAATAACATAGGTTATGAGACAAATTCCACACATACATGACGTCCTGCTGGTCTGAGGGTGGAAACGGTGATCTCTCAGCTGAGGAGACAATCCAATCACAGCCATTCTACAAATACACACACTAATACAGGCATCACAATATCATAGGTTATGAGAAATTCCACATATACATGACGTCCTGCCGGTCTGAGGGTGGAAACGGGGATCTGTCAGCTGAGGAGACAATCCAATCACAGCCATTCTACAAATACACACAATAATACAGGCATCACAATAACATAGGTTATGAGAAATTCCACATATACATGACGTCCTGCCGGTCTGAGGGTGGAAACGGGGATCTCTCAGCTGAGGAGACAATCCAATCACAGCCATTCTACAAATACACACACTAATACAGTCATCACAATAACATAGGTTATGAGACAAATTCCACACATACATGACGTCCTGCCGGTCTGAGGGTGGAAACGGGGATCTCTCAGCTGAGGAGACAATCCAATCACAGCCATTCTACAAATACACACACTAATACAGGCATCACAATAACATAGGTTATGAGACAAATTCCACATATACATGATGTCCTGCCGGTCTGAGGGTGGAAACGGGGATCTCTCAGCTGAGGAGACAATCCAATCACAGCCATTCTACAAATACACACACTAATACAGGCATCACAATAACATAGGTTATGAGACAAATTCCACACATACATGACGTCCTGCCAGTCTGAGGGTGGAAACGGGGATCTCTCAGCTGAGGAGACAATCCAATCACGGCCATTCTACAAATACACACACTAATACAGGCATCACAATAACATAGGTTATGAGAATTTCCACACATACATGACGTCCTGCCGGTCTGAGGGTGGAAACGGGGATCTCTCAGCTGAGGAGACAATCCAATCACAGCCATTCTACAAATACACACACTAATACAGGCATCACAATATCATAGGTTATGAGACAAATTCCACATATACATGACGTCCTGCCGGTCTGAGGGTGGAAACGGGGATCTCTTAGCTGAGGAGACAATCCAATCACAGCCATTCTACAAATACACACACTAATACAGGCATCACAATAACATAGGTTATGAGAAATTCCACATATACATGACGTCCTGCCGGTCTGAGGGTGGAAACGGGGATCTTTCAGCTGAGGAGACAATCCAATCACAGCCATTCTACAAATACACACACTAATACAGGCATCACAATAACATAGGTTATGAGACAAATTCCACACACATGACGTCCTGCCAGTCTGAGGGTGGAAACGGGGATCTCTCAGCTGAGGAGACAATCCAATCACAGCCATTCTACAAATACACACACTAATACAGGCATCACAATACCATAGGTTATGAGACAAATTCCACACATACATGACGTCCTGCCGGTCTGAGGGTGGAAACGGGGATCTCTCAGCTGAGGAGACAATCCAATCACAGCCATTCTACAAATACACACACTAATACAGCCATCACAATAACATAGGTTATGAGAAATTCCACACATACATGACGTCCTGCTGGTCTGAGGGTGGAAACGGGGATCTCTCAGCTGAGGAGACAATCCAATCACAGCCATTCTACAAATACACACACTAATACAGGCATCACAATAACATAGGTTATGAGACAAATTCCACACATACATGACGTCCTGCCAGTCTGAGGGTGGAAACGGGGATCTCTCAGCTGAGGAGACAATCCAATCACAGCCATTCTACAAATACACACACTAATACAGGCATCACAATAACATAGGTTATGAGACAAATTCCACATATACATGACGTCCTGCTGGTCTGAGGGTGGAAACGGGGATCTCTCAGCTGAGGAGACAATCCAATCACAGCCATTCTACAAATACACACACTAATACAGGCATCACAATAACATAGGTTATGAGACAAATTCCACATATACATGACGTCCTGCCGGTCTGAGGGTGGAAACGGGGATCTCTCAGCTGAGGAGACAATCCAATCACAGCCATTCTACAAATACACACACTAATACAGGCATCACAATAACATAGGTTATGAGAACTTCCACACATACATGACGTCCTGCCGGTCTGAGGGTGGAAACGGGGATCTCTCAGCTGAGGAGACAATCCAATCACAGCCATTCTACAAATACACACACTAATACAGGCATCACAATAACATAGGTTATGAGACAAATTCCACATATACATGACGTCCTGCCGGTCTGAGGGTGGAAACGGGGATCTCTCAGCTGAGGAGACAATCCAATCACAGCCATTCTACAAATACACACACTAATACAGGCATCACAATAACATAGGTTATGAGACAAATTCCACATATACATGACGTCCTGCCGGTCTGAGGGTGGAAACGGGGATCTCTCAGCTGAGGAGACAATCCAATCACAGCCATTCTACAAATACACACACTAATACAGGCATCACAATAACATAGGTTATGAGACAAATTCCACACATACATGACGTCCTGCCAGTCTGAGGGTGGAAAAGGGGATCTCTCAGCTGAGGAGACAATCCAATCACAGCCATTCTACAAATACACACACTAATACAGGCATCACAATAACATAGGTTATGAGACAAATTCCACACATACATGACGTCCTGCCAGTCTGGGGGTGGAAACGGGGATCTCTCAGCTGAGGAGACAATCCAATCACAGCCATTCTACAAATACACACACTAATACAGGCATCACAATAACATGGGTTATGAGACAAATTCCACATATACATGACGTCCTGCCGGTCTGAGGGTGGAAACGGGGATCTCTCAGCTGAGGAGACAATCCAATCACAGCCATTCTACAAATACACACACTAATACAGGCATCACAATAACATAGGTTATGAGACAAATTCCACACATACATGACGTCCTGCTGGTCTGAGGGTGGAAACGGGGATCTCTCAGCTGAGGAGACAATCCAATCACAGCCATTCTACAAATACACACACTAATACAGGCATCACAATACCATAGGTTATGAGAAATTCCACATATACATGACGTCCTGCCGGTCTGAGGGTGGAAACGGGGATCTGTCAGCTGAGGAGACAATCCAATCACAGCCATTCTACAAATACACACACTAATACAGGCATCACAATAACATAGGTTATGAGAAATTCCACATATACATGACGTCCTGCCGGTCTGAGGGTGGAAACGGGGATCTCTCAGCTGAGGAGACAATCCAATCACAGCCATTCTACAAATACACACACTAATACAGTCATCACAATAACATAGGTTATGAGACAAATTCCACACATACATGACGTCCTGCCGGTCTGAGGGTGGAAACGGGGATCTCTCAGCTGAGGAGACAATCCAATCACAGCCATTCTACAAATACACACACTAATACAGGCATCACAATAACATAGGTTATGAGACAAATTCCACATATACATGATGTCCTGCCGGTCTGAGGGTGGAAACGGGGATCTCTCAGCTGAGGAGACAATCCAATCACAGCCATTCTACAAATACACACACTAATACAGGCATCACAATAACATAGGTTATGCGACAAATTCCACACATACATGACGTCCTGCCAGTCTGAGGGTGGAAACGGGGATCTCTCAGCTGAGGAGACAATCCAATCACAGCCATTCTACAAATACACACACTAATACAGGCATCACAATAACATAGGTTATGAGACAAATTCCACACATACATGACGTCCTGCCAGTCTGAGGGTGGAAACGGGGATCTCTCAGCTGAGGAGACAATCCAATCACAGCCATTCTACAAATACACACACTAATACAGGCATCACAATAACATAGGTTATGAGAATTTCCACACATACATGACGTCCTGCCGGTCTGAGGGTGGAAACGGGGATCTCTCAGCTGAGGAGACAATCCAATCACAGCCATTCTACAAATACACACACTAATACAGGCATCACAATAACATAGGTTATGAGACAAATTCCATACATACATGACGTCCTGCCAGTCTGAGGGTGGAAACGGGGATCTCTCAGCTGAGGAGACAATCCAATCACAGCCATTCTACAAATACACACACTAATACAGGCATCACAATACCATAGGTTATGAGACAAATTCCACACATACATGACGTCCTGCCGGTCTGAGGGTGGAAACGGGGATCTCTCAGCTGAGGAGACAATCCAATCACAGCCATTCTACAAATACACACACTAATACAGCCATCACAATAACATAGGTTATGAGAAATTCCACACATACATGACGTCCTGCTGGTCTGAGGGTGGAAACGGGGATCTCTCAGCTGAGGAGACAATCCAATCACAGCCATTCTACAAATACACACACTAATACAGGCATCACAATAACATAGGTTATGAGACAAATTCCACACATACATGACGTCCTGCCAGTCTGAGGGTGGAAACGGGGATCTCTCAGCTGAGGAGACAATCCAATCACAGCCATTCTACAAATACACACACTAATACAGGCATCACAATAACATAGGTTATGAGACAAATTCCACATATACATGACGTCCTGCTGGTCTGAGGGTGGAAACGGGGATCTCTCAGCTGAGGAGACAATCCAATCACAGCCATTCTACAAATACACACACTAATACAGGCATCACAATAACATAGGTTATGAGACAAATTCCACACATACATGACGTCCTGCCAGTCTGAGGGTGGAATCGGGGATCTCTCAGCTGAGGAGACAATCCAATCACAGCCATTCTACAAATACACACACTAATACAGGCATCACAATAACATAGGTTATGAGACAAATTCCACATATACATGACGTCCTGCCAGTGTGGGGGTGGAAACGGGGATCTCTCAGCTGAGGAGACAATCCAATCACAGCCATTCTACAAATACACACACTAATACAGGCATCACAATAACATAGGTTATGACAAATTCCACACATACATGACGTCCTGCCGGTCTGAGGGTGGAAACGGGGATCTCTCAGCTGAGGAGACAATCCAATCACAGCCATTCTACAAATACACACACTAATACAGGCATCACAATAACATAGGTTATGAGACAAATTCCACACATACATGACGTCCTGCCGGTCTGAGGGTGGAAACGGGGATCTCTCAGCTGAGGAGACAATCCAATCACAGCCATTCTACAAATACACACACTAATACAGGCATCACAATAACATAGGTTATGAGACAAATTCCACACATACATGACGTCCTGCCGGTCTGAGGGTGGAAACGGGGATCTCTCAGCTGAGGAGACAATCCAATCACAGCCATTCTACAAATACACACACTAATACAGGCATCACACTAACATAGGTTATGACAATTTCCACACATACATGACGTCCTGCCGGTCTGAGGGTGGAAACGGGGATCTCTCAGCTGAGGAGACAATCCAATCACAGCCATTCTACAAATACACACACTAATACAGGCATCACAATAACATAGGTTATGACAAATTCCACATATACATGACGTCCTGCCGGTCTGAGGGTGGAAACGGGGATCTCTCAGCTGAGGAGACAATCCAATCACAGCCATTCTACAAATACACACACTAATACAGGCATCACAATAACATAGGTTATGACAAATTCCACACATACATGACGTCCTGCCGGTCTGAGGGTGGAAACGGGGATCTCTCAGCTGAGGAGACAATCCAATCACAGCCATTCTACAAATACACACACTAATACAGGCATCACAATAACATAGGTTATGACAAATTCCACACATACATGACGTCCTGCCAGTCTGAGGGTGGAAACGGGGATCTCTCAGCTGAGGAGACAATCCAATCACAGCCATTCTACAAATACACACACTAATACAGGCATCACAATAACATAGGTTATGACAAATTCCACACATACATGACGTCCTGCCAGTCTGAGGGTGGAAACGGGGATCTCTCAGCTGAGGAGACAATCCAATCACAGCCATTCTAGAAATACACACACTAATACAGGCATCACAATAACATAGGTTATGAGACAAATTCCACACATACATGACGTCCTGCCGGTCTGAGGGTGGAAACGGGGATCTCTCAGCTGAGGAGACAATCCAATCACAGCCATTCTACAAATACACACACTAATACAGGCATCACAATAACATAGGTTATGAGACAAATTCCACATATACATGACGTCATGCCGTTCTGAGGGTGGAAACGGGGATCTCTCAGCTGAGGAGACAATCCAATCACAGCCATTCTACAAATACACACACTAATACAGGCATCACAATAACATAGGTTATGAGACAAATTCCACACATACATGACGTCCTGCCGGTCTGAGGGTGGAAACGGGGATCTCTCAGCTGAGGAGACAATCCAATCACAGCCATTCTACAAATACACACACTAATACAGGCATCACAATAACATAGGTTATGAGACAAATTCCACATATACATGACGTCCTGCCGGTCTGAGGGTGGAAACGGGGATCTCTCAGCTGAGGAGACAATCCAATCACAGCCATTCTACAAATACACACACTAATACAGGCATCACAATAACATAGGTTATGAGACAAATTCCACACATACATGACGTCCTGCCGGTCTGAGGGTGGAAACGGGGATCTCTCAGCTGAGGAGACAATCCAATCACAGCCATTCTACAAATACACACACTAATACAGGCATCACAATAACATAGGTTATGAGACAAATTCCACATATACATGACGTCCTGCCGGTCTGAGGGTGGAAGCGGGGATCTCTCAGCTGAGGAGACAATCCAATCACAGCCATTCTACAAATACACACACTAATACAGGCATCACAATAACATAGGTTATGAGACAAATTCCACACATACATGACGTCCTGCCGGTCTGAGGGTGGAAACGGGGATCTCTCAGCTGAGGAGACAATCCAATCACAGCCATTCTACAAATACACACACTAATACAGGCATCACAATAACATAGGTTATGAGAAATTCCACATATACATGATGTCCTGCCGGTCTGAGGGTGGAAACGGGGATCTCTCAGCTGAGGAGACAATCCAATCACAGCCATTCTACAAATGCACACACTAATACAGTCCTCACAATAACATAGGTTATGAGAAATTCCACATATACATGACGTCCTGCCGGTCTGAGGGTGGAAACGGGGATCTCTCAGCTGAGGAGACAATCCAATCACAGCCATTCTACAAATACACACACTAATACAGTCATCACAATAACATAGGTTATGAGAAATTCCACATATACATGACGTCCTGCCGGTCTGAGGGTGGAAACGGGGATCTCTCAGCTGAGGAGACAATCCAATCACAGCCATTCTACAAATACACACACTAATACAGGCATCACAATAACATAGGTTATGAGACAAATTCCACACATACATGACGTCCTGCCGGTCTGAGGGTGGAAACGGGGATCTCTCAGCTGAGGAGACAATCCAATCACAGCCATTCTACAAATACACACACTAATACAGGCATCACAATAACATAGGTTATGAGACAAATTCCACACATACATGACGTCCTGCCGGTCTGAGGGTGGAAACGGGGATCTCTCAGCTGAGGAGACAATCCAATCACAGCCATTCTACAAATACACACACTAATACAGGCATCACAATAACATAGGTTATGAGACAAATTCCACACATACATGACGTCCTGCCAGTCTGAGGGTGGAAACGGGGATCTCTCAGCTGAGGAGACAATCCAATCACAGCCATTCTACAAATACACACACTAATACAGGCATCACAATAACATAGGTTATGAGACAAATTCCACATATACATGACGTCCTGCCGGTCTGAGGGTGGAAACGGGGATCTCTCAGCTGAGGAGACAATCCAATCACAGCCATTCTACAAATACACACACTAATACAGGCATCACAATAACATAGGTTATGAGAAATTCCACACATACATGACGTCCTGCCAGTCTGAGGGTGGAAACGGGGATCTCTCAGCTGAGGAGACAATCCAATCACAGCCATTCTACAAATACACACACTAATACAGGCATCACAATATCATAGGCTATGAGAAATTCCACACATACATGACGTCCTGCCGGTCTGAGGGTGGAAACTGGGATCTCTCAGCTGAGGAGACAATCCAATCACAGCCATTCTACAAATACACACACTAATACAGGCATCACAATAACATAGGTTATGAGAAATTCCACACATACATGACGTCCTGCCGATCTGAGGGTGGAAACGGGGATCTCTCAGCTGAGGAGACAATCCAATCACAGCCATTCTACAAATGCACACACTAATACAGGCATCACAATAACATAGGTTATGAGAAATTCCACACATACATGACGTCCTGCCGGTCTGAGGGTGGAAACGGGGATCTCTCAGCTGAGGAGACAATCCAATCACAGCCATTCTACAAATACACACACTAATACAGGCATCACAATAACATAGGTTATGAGACAAATTCCACACATACATGACGTCCTGCCGGTCTGAGGGTGGAAACGGGGATCTCTCAGCTGAGGAGACAATCCAATCACAGCCATTCTACAAATACACACACTAATACAGGCATCACAATAACATAGGTTATGAGAATGTCCACACATACATGACGTCCTGCCGGTCTGAGGGTGGAAACGGGGATCTCTCAGCTGAGGAGACAATCCAATCACAGCCATTCTACAAATACACACACTAATACAGGCATCACAATAACATAGGTTATGAGAATTTCCACACATACATGACGTCCTGCCGGTCTGAGGGTGGAAACGGGGATCTCTCAGCTGAGGAGACATTCCAATCACAGCCATTCTACAAATACACACACTAATACAGGCATCACAATAACATAGGTTATGAGACAAATTCCACACATACATGACGTCCTGCCAGTCTGAGGGTGGAAACGGGGATCTCTCAGCTGAGGAGACAATCCAATCACAGCCATTCTACAAATACACACACTAATACAGGCATCACAATAACATAGGTTATGAGACAAATTCCACACATACTTGACGTCCTGCCGGTCTGAGGGTGGAAACGGGAATCTCTCAGCTGAGGAGACAATCCAATCACAGCCATTCTACAAATACACACACTAATACAGGCATCACAATAACATAGGTTATGAGAATTTCCACACATACATGACGTCCTGCCGGTCTGAGGGTGGAAACGGGGATCTCTCAGCTGAGGAGACAATCCAATCACAGCCATTCTACACACATCAAAAAAAGTTTTGCATCACCTCGGTTCCAAGAGTTCCGGAACCTTTAAATACAAAGGGAATAGAGATCAACACAAACAACATTTCAGCTCGTTTTATTGCTCATGAGACCCACACATTGCATGTTGTACCATCATACAGCTAGACTTTCAGCATTTGTGGTCCAGATTGCAGTACACACCACTACCTCTAATACCCAGTAGCACGTCCTCTTGCATTGATGCATGCCTGTATTCGTCGTGGCATACTATCCACAAGTTCATCAAGACACTGTTGGTCCAAATTGTCCCACTCCTCAACGACAATTCGGCGTAAATCTCTCAGAGTGGTTGGTGGATCAAGACGTCCATAAACAGCCCTTTTCAACATATCCCAGGCATGTTCGATAGGGTTCATGTCTGGCGAACATGCTGGCCACTGTAGTCGAGCGATGTCGTTATCTTGAAGGAACGCATTCACAAGATGTGCACGATGAGGTCGAGAATTGTCGTCCATGAAGACAAATGCCTCTCCAATATTCTGCCGATATGGGTGCACTATGGGTCGGAGGATGTCATTCAGGTATCGTAAAGCCGTTTCGGAGCCTTCCATGACCTCCAGTGGCGTACGTCGGCCCCACATAATGCCACCCCAAAACATCAGGGAACCACCACCTTGCTGCACTCGCTGGACAGTGTGTCTAAGACGTTCAGCCTGACCAGGGTGCCTCCAAACACGTCTCCGACGATTGTCTGGTTGAAGGCATATGCGACACTCATCGGTGAAGAGAACGTGATGCCAATTCTGTGGGGTCCATTCAGCATGTTGTTGGGCCCATCTGTACCGCGCTGCATGGTGTCGGGGTTGCAAAGCTGGACCTCGCCATGGACGTCGGGAGTGAAGTTGCGCATCATGCAGCCTATTGCGCACAGTTTGAGTTGAAACACGACGTCCTGTGGCTGAACGAAACGCATTATTCAACATGGTGGCATTGCTGTCAGGGTTCCTCCGAGCGGCAATCCGTAAGTAGCGGTCATCCACTACAGTAGTAGCCCTTGGGCGGCCTGAGCGAGGCCTGTCATCGACAGTTCCTGTATCTCTGTACCTCCTCCATGTCCGAACAACATCGCTTTGGTTCACTCTGAGACGCCTGGAAACTTCCCTTGTTGAGAGCCCTTCTTGACACAAAGTAACAATGCGGACGCGATCGAACTGCGGTATTGACCTTCTAGGCATGGTAGAACTACAGACAACATGAGCAGCGTACCTTCGTCCTGGTGGAATGACTGGAACTGATCGGCTGTCGTACCCCCTCCGTCTAATAGGCCCTGCTCATGCATGGTTGTTTACATCTTTGAGCAGTTTTAGTGACATCTATGAACAGTCAAAGGGACTGTATCTTTGATACAATATACACAGTCAACGTCTATATGCCGGAGATCTGGGAACCCAGGTGATGCAAAACTTTTTTTGATGTGTGTACAAATACACACACTAATACAGGCATCACAATAACATAGGTTATGAGACAAATTCCACATATACATGACGTCCTGCCGGTCTGAGGGTGGAAACGGGGATCTCTCAGCTGAGGAGACAATCCAATCACAGCCATTCTACAAATACACACACTAATACAGGCATCACAATAACATAGGTTATGAGACAAATTCCACATATACATGACGTCCTGCCGGTCTGAGGGTGGAAACGGGGATCTCTCAGCTGAGGAGACAATCCAATCACAGCCATTCTACAAATACACACACTAATACAGTCATCACAATAACATAGCTTATGAGAAAAATTCCACACATACATGACGTCCTGCCAGTCTGAGGGTGGAAACGGGGATCTCTCAGCTGAGGAGACAATCCAATCACAGCCATTCTACAAATACACACACTAATACAGGCATCACAATAACATAGGTTATGAGACAAATTCCACACATACATGACGTCCTTCCGGTCTGAGGGTGGAAACGGGGATCTCTCAGCTGAGGAGACAATCCAATCACAGCCATTCTACAAATACACACACTAATACAGGCATCACAATAACATAGGTTATGAGACAAATTCCACATATACATGATGTCCTGCCGGTCTGAGGGTGGAAACGGGGATCTCTCAGCTGAGGAGACAATCCAATCACAGCCAATCTACAAATACACACACTAATACAGGCATCACAATAACATAGGTTATGAGACAAATTCCACACATACATGACGTCCTGCTGGTCTGAGGGTGGAAACGGGGATCTCTCAGCTGAGGAGACAATCCAATCACAGCCATTCTACAAATACATACACTAATACAGGCATCACAATATCATAGGTTATGAGAAATTCCACATATACATGACGTCCTGCCGGTCTGAGGGTGGAAACGGGGATCTCTCAGCTGAGGAGACAATCCAATCACAGCCATTCTACAAATACACACACTAATACAGGCATCACAATAACATAGGTTATGAGAAATTCCACATATACATGACGTCCTGCCGGTCTGAGGGTGGAAACGGGGATCTCTCAGCTGAGGAGACAATCCAATCACAGCCATTCTACAAATACACACACTAATACAGTCATCACAATAACATAGGTTATGAGACAAATTCCACACATACATGACGTCCTTCCGGTCTGAGGGTGGAAACGGGGATCTCTCAGCTGAGGAGACAATCCAATCACAGCCATTCTACAAATACACACACTAATACAGGCATCACAATAACATAGGTTATGAGACAAATTCCACATATACATGATGTCCTGCCGGTCTGAGGGTGGAAACGGGGATCTCTCAGCTGAGGAGACAATCCAATCACAGCCATTCTACAAATACACACACTAATACAGGCATCACAATAACATAGGTTATGAGACAAATTCCACATATACATGACGTCCTGCCAGTGTGAGGGTGGAAACGGGGATCTCTCAGCTGAGGAGACAATCCAATCACAGCCATTCTACAAATACACACACTAATACAGGCATCACAATAACATAGGTTATGACAAATTCCACACATACATGACGTCCTGCCGGTCTGAGGGTGGAAACGGGGATCTCTCAGCTGAGGAGACAATCCAATCACAGCCATTCTACAAATACACACACTAATACAGGCATCACAATAACATAGGTTATGAGACAAATTCCACACATACATGACGTCCTGCCGGTCTGAGGGTGGAAACGGGGATCTCTCAGCTGAGGAGACAATCCAATCACAGCCATTCTACAAATACACACACTAATACAGGCATCACAATAACATAGGTTATGAGACAAATTCCACACATACATGACGTCCTGCCGGTCTGAGGGTGGAAACGGGGATCTCTCAGCTGAGGAGACAATCCAATCACAGCCATTCTACAAATACACACACTAATACAGGCATCACAATAACATAGGTTATGAGAAATTCCACACATACATGACGTCCTGCCAGTCTGAGGGTGGAAACGGGGATCTCTCAGCTGAGGAGACAATCCAATCACAGCCATTCTACAAATACACACTCTAATACAGTCATCACAATAACATAGGTTATGAGACAAATTCCACACATACATGACGTCCTGCCGGTCTGAGGGTGGAAACGGGGATCTCTCAGCTGAGGAGATAATCCAATCACAGCCATTCTACAAATACACACACTAATACAGGCAACACAATAACATAGGTTATGAGACAAATTCCACATATACATGATGTCCTGCCGGTCTGAGGGTGGAAACGGGGATCTCTCAGCTGAGGAGACAATCCAATCACAGCCATTCTACAAATACACACACTAATACAGGCATCACAATAACATAGGTTATGAGACAAATTCCACACATACATGACGTCCTGTCAGTCTGAGGGTGGAAACGGGGATCTCTCAGCTGAGGAGACAATCCAATCACAGCCATTCTACAAATACTCACACTAATACAGGCATCACAATAACATAGGTTATGAGAATTTCCACACATACATGACGTCCTGCCGGTCTGAGGGTGGAAACGGGGATCTCTCAGCTGAGGAGACAATCCAATCACAGCCATTCTACAAATACACACACTAATACAGGCATCACAATAACATAGGTTATGAGAAATTCCACACATACATGACGTCCTGCCAGTCTGAGGGTGGAAACGGGGATCTCTCAGCTGAGGAGACAATCCAATCACAGCCATTCTACAAATACACACACTAATACAGGCATCACAATAACATAGGTTATGAGAAATTCCACACATACATGATGTCCTGCCGGTCTGAGGGTGGAAACGGGGATCTCTCAGCTGAGGAGACAACCCAATCACAGCCATTCTACAAATACACACACTAATTCAGGCATCACAATAACATAGGTTATGAGAAATTCCACACATACATGACGTCCTGCCGGTCTGAGGGTGGAAACGGGGATCTCTCAGCTGAGGAGACAATCCAATCACAGCCATTCTACAAATACACACACTAATACAGGCATCACAATAACATAGGTTATGAGACAAATTCCACATATACATGACGTCCTGCTGGTCTGAGGGTGAAAACGGGGATCTCTCAGCTGAGGAGACAATCCAATCACAGCCATTCTACAAATGCACACACTGAAAAAGATTGCATGAAATTATTAAAAAAACTTGGATGACCAGTTTCGATCGTCAAGTGATCATCAGATCCTTAGGCTATTAAATCTATATCTACAAGTATGTGGGTGATGGTATTTGCACATTTAGTTGCAGCAGTTGTTATAAACTAGCCCAACTTGTTAGTGATATGTAATATTATTGTTGATATACAGGGTGTTTAAAAAAAGTGTCCGATATTGCAACAGGGGTTGGAATTGGTAAAACGAGAAGAAATGTTCCTATAAACATATGTCCAGAATCAAATACCCGTTGAGATATGAGCCATTTTACTTGTGTTGTGTATGAACACTTCAGACAATGGACGTCTTCCTACCAGCTATTTTTAATGAACACTAGACTGTCACACACGTTTCACAGAACACGCGTTGGGCAAACATCCATCGACACCACCAACGAGGAGCTGTGATGATTTCAGCTGGTCTGTCCGCGGATACCATCTGCACGTTACAAGAGGTGCTGCATATGGTTACCACATGCTTCGGCTCTTCTTCGCAAGGAATCCCCAACTCGTCCAATAACGCCCGGCTGCTCGCGAATGTGGGCACTCTCATTGGTCACACGCTCTTGTAACATCTACACATTGTCGACGGATGTGGTATACACCAATGTCTTTAAATGTCCCCATAGGCCCTAGCCAGAAATCTAATGGATTAAGGTCCGGAGAACGGGGAGGCTATGCTACTACCATTTTCTAATCCATAGCAAAATACCATGTTTGCCATTTCCCTCGAGGAATACTCCATCACACTCTTTACGTCATCTACACAGCACGGGGCCAACAGTCTGGTGCGGGAAGTGCACTGCACTGCCAGCACAACCACTTACTATGACTGAACATCCGACTCATGCAAAGACCTTCAACGGAAGGACGCCTGCACCACCGAATATAACTCCTCCTCATGCGGGTAAAATGGTGCATATCTCAACAGGCATTTGTTTCCGGCCATATGTTTATAGGAACATTTCTTCTCGTTTTACCAATTCCAACCCCTGTTGCAATATCGGACACTTTTTTCGGAATACCCTGTATTGTTAGTTTGCAAGTTGGCTTGCTTATTGTGGTATCTGTGGTTACTGTTAAATGGCCAGGTTAGGGTGGATTCTGAACGGTCTAGCTGATTGTTTGAGTGATGTGCGGTCCTTTCTCGAGCAGCAACTACCAACCACTGACCATCCAATCTAATTTTGCATTGTTTCATATTTGTCAGCAGAAGAATATTCTAATGATAGTTCATTATACCAACCTACATTTCTATTGCTTGATTAGGACACGAGAAATAAAAACGAGATTTAAAAATTTTTGCACAACTGCCATTTTTAAGTTCTCATCAAGTTCCATTAAATTAGTCACCAATATATTAAGGCTTGTATGAAGATATACCATGCCAAGTTTCACGTCGCCGCCATGTTGGTATAGTGCTCATCAGGTTATTGAAAGTACCATAGGTAAACTTATGTTAATGACCTCTATCAACGCACACAATGCCAGTTTGATTGCTGTAATGGATTCGTGGATATTGAGAACCGTCTAAATATTTTGGATGTCCGCCATGTTGGATTGTTCTATATGTATCCATAGTGGGATGCACCATTACATGAAGATTATTGCGTAGGTTCATTATTCAAACGTTAACTTCGATCGCCTGATTAGGACACAAAAAATAAAAATAAAAATTAAAATTTTGCACAGCTGCCATTTTTAGGTTATGAAAACATTTGAATTAAATTAGATGCCGGTAGTTTAAATCTTCTATAAACATTTACCGTAGCCAAGTTTCACTGTGCTCGGATGATTAAATCGCGAGAGAAATCTGTTTACATATTTTAATTTCCCTTGGCCACCTTGTTGGTTTTGTACTTAACAGGTTTTTAAAAGTCACAGAGGTGAACTTATAGTAGTACCCTTTATCACCGTTCAAAATTTCAGGGTAACAGTTGTGGATATATAGGATACCAGTGAAATGTTTCCCGCGGCCGCCATGTTGAATTGGTGTAACGTTTTTCACATTTGAAGGGCACGGTCGAGGTAGTAGTATGCCCTTACTGGGCTTCATTGAAATGGATTGGGTCGTTTAAGTTTTATTAGGGGGACACACACGGACAAAAGATGATCGCATAAGCCTATTTTGTCATAAGATGAAAATGGCTAACAAAAGATTGGAGGTGTTCTTTCATTAAAATAAAACTTGCATGTATTCTGCATGTATTCTCCTTGTATGGACACAAGTTATACGTCCCCGTTTGACATAAAATGTCATATAACTGGACAACAATATACACAACACTGTACACGCCGCCGTACATCTTACATAGCCACTGTCTCGACACCAGCGTGCGTCCTCAAAGCCTCAAAGCCTCAAAGTTGAGGATGTGGCCGCAAAAAACTACCCAAGAGCTGTAGTTTTGAAAACATAAGATGATGTTCGCGGTGTTGTGTTATTGTATGACAAAGTAATTCTATGTCAAATGCGACATTTTTGTTTTCAATTAGGGGCCCCGTCAGCCCCGTGTACTGTGGTGTGTATAGAATTTGTCTGATGACCTGTAATGGTGTGTGCATTTGTAATTGAAGCTAGGATTGGGTAGGAGGCTATCGTGGTCTTAGATTAGGAAAGAACAATCCCGGCATTTGGCTGGAGTAGAAGTGGAAAACCACTTTTAGGATGGGGGCGTGATTGTGCAGTGGTCAAGCTGCTTGCCTCTCACCTAGGTGAACCTCCCGGTCAATGTATGTGAGATTTTCGAAGTTAAATGTCACGTCCTGTAAAAATGGACGTCCTGTGATTCACGATCGCGAGATTAACGGTCACGTAAAACAACAGACTTCCTTCCTTAACTTCTAAGATGGCTGAGATGTGGATCGAACCCACCTCTCTTCGCTGTTGTCCCACCAGGCTGATCAGAATTAAATTTCTTGGCAGAGTCGGGAATCGAACCCGGACCTCAAGGATGACGGTCAAGCTTCTAAATAACCTACAATTCCCTAAAGTAAAATGCAGTGATGATATACTGTAGTCTATCATCGACCTGGTTCCTATGTGTTTCTATGATTATCCTTATGTTTCGAGATTGAGTTTGCAATAGTTAATCCCATGCTAACACAGAAATCCAGTGAACATTTCCCATTTGTGTTCGCTTCCCAGTCCTCACCCCACTTACCCGTCTCATACCCCTCAGTCTTAGTTCCTATCATAGCAATACAATCCACCATCAACTCTACACTATCTTTATTATAAACTCACACTGCAACATCACTCAATGCCTCATAACATCTGTCTACTTCATCCTGGTTAGCCCCTTCATATAGAGCATACTCTGAAACAATCATAACCCGAGTTTCTGAGATATTTATACCTATCAATATTAATCGCTCATTTCCATACCTTGCATAAACTACGCTACGTTTTATGGTTTTCGTAACAACAACAACAACAACAATAAAAATAATAACTAGCGGACTCATGCGAGAACTCTCACATGCGTATCAACCAAGCGCCCGGCTAAACTGTTATGCAGGCTCGACGCGACACAGGTCTAGCAGGGGCTATAGTCTCTTTATATGTTTACAAGCACTTTATAAACAAATTAACATATTTCCGTTGACTTTTCAGGTAATACAAGATTTTTCCTGTTCTATTGAGACGATTTGGAATATTTTGGTACAAACCGCAGCTTCTAACTCCTTCTGGTTTAGGAGCTTGAGTTTTGTGAAACATACACCTTAGCGTTTCATATGTATGATGATAATAATAATAATAGTAATAATAATAACTAGCGGACCTGTGCGAGAACTCTCGGATGTGTATAAACCACCCACCTGGCTTTACTGTTATGCGGGCTTCTATATGTATGATTATTTTTTTTGTCGATATTGATGAAATCAGAGAGCAATTAAGTCATCACTGCTGCTGGTTGTGTGCGCCCCATGTGTACAGACTACCCGCCCCATCACTGCTGCTGGTTGTGTGCGCCCCATGTGTATAGACTACCCGCCCCATCACTGCTGCTGGTTGTGTGCGCCCCATGTGTACAGACTACCCGCCCCATCACTGCTGCTGGTTGTGTGCGCCCCATGTGTATAGACTACTCGCCCCATCACTGCTGCTGGTTGTGTGCGCCCCATGTGTATAGACTACCCGCCCCATCACTGCTGCTGGTTGTGTGCGCCCAATGTGTATAGACTACTCGCCCCATCACTGCTGCTGGTTGTGTGCGCCCCATGTGTATAGACTACTCGCCCCATCACTGCTGCTGGTTGTGTGCGCCCCATGTGTACAGACTACCCGCCCCATCACTGCTGCTGGTTGTGTGCGCCCCATGTGTACAGACTACCCGCCCCATCACTGCTGCTGGTTGTGTGCGCCCCATGTGTATAGACTACTCGCCCCATCACTGCTGCTGGTTGTGTGCGCCCCATGTGTATAGACTACCCGCCCCATCACTGCTGCTGGTTGTGTGCGCCCAATGTGTATAGACTACTCGCCCCATCACTGCTGCTGGTTGTGTGCGCCCCATGTGTATAGACTACTCGCCCCATCACTGCTGCTGGTTGTGTGCGCCCCATGTGTACAGACTACCCGGCCGGCCCTAGTGCTATGCGGGATGGACGCGACACAGTTCTGCCAGGGGCTATCGTCTTGTTTATTTATTTAAAAACACTTAAACAAATAAATATATTTCCGTTGACTTTTCAAGAAATGCAAGATTTTTCCTGTACTATTGAGACGATTTGTAAGATTTTGGTACAAACCACACCTTCTAACTCCCTGTGATTTAGGAGCTTGAGTTTTGTGAAACATACACACACCTTAGCGTATTATATATACAGACAATATTGCATGTCGAAACCTATTATTCCCGTTTCTAAGAGGTCTAGGATGAAGTGGAATGAGTTTCTATGTGGTTAATGGTTTTTGCTCCGGGATGCCTTTCCCGACGCCAACCTAATTAGAGTAGTTAACGTGGCGTGAAATGAATAAAGATTGAAGAATGGAAAATTATAGAAAAAAACATTTTAAGGATGGCCGACTGGTGAGCTCGTCCCCCGTGTGCTGCTATAGCCTTGAGGTTTAATGCGCGTTTCTACATTGGTCAGTCGAAATAGTCATATTAAATATAGAACTTGATGCGTCGGAACATGTTAGTTCTGAACATGTCAACACTTATGTAGATATAACACATTGAATGTCATCTCCTCTGTTATGAAATGTGCCCTAAGTTGCAGGATCGAATCCCGACGCAGTCAGTTGGCATTCGAGGGTGCTCAAATTTTAGGGAGCCGCGATTGTAGATTTTCTGGTATGTTAAAAATCCCCTTCGGGGTAAAATTCCGGTACCCCGCGTCTCGATCTGTAACATATCACCTCTAGAACTAAGACGACAGGAAGCAGCAGTACGTGTGTGGAGAAAGTTACATCAACAAAATCACCCACAGGATCTCCCAATCCATGAAGTTCTTAACGATCTTCCCTCCACTCGTCTTAGATCAAGGAACCCAATATGGCATAACATACCTGACATTAATTCCACGGAACAATGGCACCAAAACTGGAAGTCTGCTCCTGTGAAACATCAAGGTATTCTAGATCCTACTACTGTATTTGACTTCCGGGATTTAACCTGAAGAGAATCCAGTGGGTAAAGTTAAATCGCCTAAGAACAGGTCACGCCAGATGTAACGCCATGCTTCATAAATGGAGAATTCATGATTCTCCTGCCTGTGACTGCGGAACTCCTTTTCAAACTGTAGAGCATATTGTTCAAGAATGTCGGCTGAGGAAGTATGCTGGATCACCACAGTATGTTATTTCTGCAGCGCCTCCCTTTCTGGACTGGCTTCAACAACTGGATATCTCGTTATGAATGCAAGCTCATCCAATGTTCTTGTGATGAACATTTATATAATGTACATATGATTTACTTATATATATATACATATTATATTGTAATTCAGAAGCCTCCGTAGCTTAGGTGGCAGAACGCCGGCCTCTCACCGCTGCGCTGGGTCCGCGGTTCAAATCCCGGTCACTCCATGTGAGATCTGTGCTGGACAAAACGGACGCAGACAGGGTTTTCTCCGGTTACTCCGGTTTTCCCTGTCAAAAATTACATTCCAGCAACACTCTCCACTATCATTTCATTTCATCTGTCATTCATTTAATCATTGCCTCAGAGGAGTGCGACAGGCTTCGGCCACCGGCACAGTTCATATCCTCGCCGCTAGATGGGGGCTTCATTCATTCCATCCCTGACCCTCCTGCGGTGCTCACAAGCGAGCGATCGTGACAAATGAGCATTCAAATGAAAGAGAATATACATTTGCAGTGACGAATTGCACTCTAATTTCATAAATATCTATAATTTCTTTAAAAAATGTACGAAGTGTGTGATTTGCAGATACTGTTGCTGTAGGAAAATACGCTCTATATTTCCTGGCCACTTCATATTTTGGCCGCTGTTACACCTGTTTCATGTCATTTTAACATTCTCCTTTATCATTTTGCATGGATTTCAGAAAGAGTAAATCAGAGGAATGAGTACTGAAATCGTAGACTATAATTTCATAAATATCGAATAACCGGTGAGTGTTATGATGATCCAATTTTCAGTGATTTCCTTCTTAAGTTAGGGAACGTAGAACTTGGAATTCTAACTGAAATGTAAATAGTGTTCTATAATCGTTTGGTTGAAATAATAACATAACAACCTTTCTCCATAAGTCTCTCATTATAAACCTATTGGGGAGAGTGTGGTTTAAGAACATGCGAGATTTCTCGTACGGGTCCGCTAGTTATATTGTAATTCACCTAGTTGCTAGCCATACGATAAACAAACAAATAGGCTAAATAATAAATAAATAAATAAATTATTATTATTATTATTATTATTATTATTATTATTATTATTATTATTATTATTGTTATTATTATCTCTGTCATGATCAGTGTGGGTGTTTTGTACTCCTGTTCATTTCAAAGATTGTTGGGTTATTTTAAGTTCGTTTTGGCACAAACTGTACCTCATAGGCTCATACCATTAACTAGGCTGTTCCAGCCGAGTTGCTCGCCAGTGAGCAATGGAGTACTCGCCGCCTTACGTGAGTAAACCTGCAACATGCAATACAGCTCTGCTGTGGGGGCTGCAATCACTGCGTGGTGGATACATCAAGACTGGCAGGAAGTGCATAGACTTGTGCTATGACCTTCGCCCAGTGACGTAATGACTATCACCCCCGGTGTCTTTCCAACCGTGCTCCGAGCATTACTGCTGAGTACTCGCGTGTATGCATACTCGGAACAGCTTGCCGTAAACATTTTAGGGCAAATCCGAGTGTCGATGAACAAATAGACTACTCTGATTCCTACTTCGAATTAATCTGCAGACCATCTGGCGTTTTCTTCTGATCTTATTTGATAATTTACCGTAGTTAACGTAATCGATTAACACAACGCGGTTGCACAGGTCTGAGGAAGTGCTGGGACGGAAAGGGCCTGGTGGTAGCTGCGGTGCGGCTAGTTGTGTAGTTCTCGTCACATTTGGGAAATTTGGCATACGTAGGAAAGACTTGCGTAACCTCTCCAGTGACCACCTCGTGCTGTAATGGCTATAGTTACCAGCTCTGGCTAGAAATTCAATTCCCGTCCAAGGATTCGAACGAGGTACCACACTCGGCTTCCACTCACAGATTATATATTCTTACGTCATTGAATATTACAATAATAATAATAATAATAATAATAATAATAATGTATGGCCTTGGGTGCCAGCTTTGTTATTTAACGCCCAGAGGGCAGCTTGCGTGTCGAATTTTGTTGTTGCTTGGAGCGCTATGAAAGTCAAGGAGGTTAGATATCGAAGCTCCTTGACACTATAGCGCTTTCTAGTAGAGAATGGAGGAACTTTTGTGATGGCGGAAAGTCCCGAGATTAATTTTGCCATTGTGAACACTGCCTACTGAATCAAATGGATTCTTTAACATGCCAACGACGTATGACATGCGTGTCGTGCTTTTTGTCGCCGTTCGAAAATTACTTACCATGGCCAGGAGCGAACCTGCAAGCTTGGGGTTGGTAGCCCGACACGACAATCACTCACCCACCGTGGCGATAATAATAATAGTAGTAATAATAATAATATAAAGATAACTCAGCCATATTAGAAGTGGATTTCCGTGGTTTACCACTTCTACTCCAGGCAAATGTTAGGATGGCTCTGAACGTACGGTCATGGCTGCTTCCACTCTAATCCTAGCTCCAATTACATATACATACTTAGAGACACCACAATAGCACAGGTTATCATACAATTTATTTATTTATTTATTTATATATATATAGCCAAGTACACGGTGATGATGACCTCGATGTCTAGGACCCTGAATTATACACAGCAACGACCTCTTCAGGCTCACCTAGTTTATGTACTACGCCACCATTAAGACTTCAAATACTAGGTTGCAGCTATCCGCAGAAGAGAATATTCTACAGTCACCTGTGTGTAGTTGCTCTGTTATTCGTGCACTAGGGCTTCCAGGGACCACCTCATGGTGTAGCAGCTAGCTTTCTTAGCTGACGCCCCTGAGGTCCGGGTTCGAATCCCGGCTCTGCAAAGAAATGTTATTTTGGTCTGAAGGCCGGAACGGGCTATCTTACACTCGGTCTCGTGAGGCAAAAAAGAGGTTAGTTCGATTCCCACCTCCGCCATCTTGGATGTTCTTTCGGGTTCCATCTTCTACTCCATGCAAATGCCGGGATAGCACGTAACTAAAGGCCGCGGCCGCCTCCTTCCCAATCCTCGATTAACACACAATCTAATACTGCCATCACCATAACACAGGTTATCAGAAAGAACTTATAGGCCTACACACACATTCAAGTACATGGGGTTGGATGACCACGATATTCAAGCCTCTCAAATGAAGCAACAACAACAATGAGGCTGACAGGACGGGAAATTACGGGCAAGTCAATTGAAACTGGATTTCCTTGATGTCATTGCACAAAGACTAAATGATGAGATGTGATGACGACAAGAGTCAAAACGAACATGATTATTCAACAGGCTGAAATATGGTTCGATTGCCACAGGCAGGAAAGATGTCTAAATTTCAGTGAGATGGACTCTTGCAACAATGTTGGTAATTTGGTCAATTAAGTTTCGTGACAGGTAATAGTTCAACAAATAGTCGCGTCACGTCGGTCTGCTACCAGAGTTGCCTCGCTGTATCCCTATTCTTCGTGCTGGGCACGATGGGGATACTATCCAGCTGTACAGGGGGCCCCGTTCACTAGACCAGTGCTTTCCGAATGTTTTTTTCTATGACGAAAATCAGTGTACGTACGCCTGCTCCCTCACATTATACAGTACATCCCCTTAACTATCAAGAAAAACTCAAAAGAATGTTCCCTCTGTTAGTTACAATGTCACTAAGAATATGTAACCGTGGCAAGCACCAAATGAAATCATATGTACATACGCTCAAATTAAGTTATTTGATTTAGGAGCTTGCGACAACGTGATAGTATATCCCCGTGTACTTAGTTGTGTGTGTCTATATATATATAAACTAAAAATACTGTCTGATAACATTTGTTATTGTGGCGTCTAAATGTGAGTCTTATTTGTAATTGGGACGAGGATTGATGGAGGAGGCGGTCGTGGTCTTTAAGTTAGGATCCATCCCAGCAACATTTGCCTGGAGTAGAAGTTGGAAACCGCGGAAAACCACTTCTAAGATGGTTGAGGTGGGAAACGAACCAAGCTCTTATCAGTTTTTCCCCACAAGTCTGAGTGTACAACGTTCAAATCCTCAGATCAAAATTATATTTCTTGGCAGAGACGGGAGTCGAATCCGTACCTTATGGGTGACAGTCAAGTATGCTAGTCATTAGGCTACATCACGACGTGGTCGCTCAAACTAAGAATGAGCGCGCACTCTCAGTAACTGTTTTGGTCAAGTCCAAACGACGTGTTTACATGAAAACCTTTACAGTGGTGTCAGAGATTATATGTAGGTATGTATTACGAGGTTAATTTACTTTGAGTGTTGGTTCTGGGCTCGGGAATTAAACATGAAAGAAATAATGTTTTTGGTTTTACGTCCCTTTTAACAACTGCGGCTTTTATAGACGCAGGGGTGCTGGAATTTTGCCCCAAAGGGGATCTTTGACTGCACACCCTCGAATGCCAGCTGTCTGCGCCAGGATTCACCCTGCAACCTTGAGACAAGCAGGCGAGAATGTTACCGCTGAGCCACGTAGCCAGTCAAGAAAGAAAAACTGCGCAGTTGCCAGAGTGTGCTTATTTTTGCATGTTTGTTACAGGACTTTTCTCTCTCTGGTGCAGAGAAATTAGCCTACACTGATTCGGGTGAGGCAGGATTAAGTGAACAATTTCCTGACATTGCAAAAGCTTCTACCAGTTCCTTAAAACTTGCTGTGTAATATTATCGCAATCCTTTCCCTGAAGCACACGTATCCAGACGACCAGGGAAACCCTTGTTTCGAAGCGCGATTACCCTACCCAGAATATTCCCGGAGAAGTAGACGTCAGTGAAGTCGCAATTAGAGCCTGGTGTAGTGAGGAGGTGGGCACCCCTGGGCAGCAGGAAGCGAATGACCTGGATCCCAGGAGTTACTGACGCACGACTGACGTCAAGCGAGGGAGGAATAGCACCCATTGTTACGGAATGGAAAGTAAAACAGGACACATGCCATTGGTTCCACATAGCACCTACATATCCTAGCTTGTGGAACTTCTCTCCCGGAAGTGCGGACTCTCACCAAACTAACCTTGGATTTGGAAACAGGGTTTCATTTAGGGAATTACACATCGTAGCTATCAATCCCGTGTACTAGGGTATGATAACCAGGACAGTGGCCCTAGGTCAGCGTTTTCCGGGCCCCTCCATTTTGGTCCAGCCTGAGACATTATTTTGGAAGTAGTAAGCTGGTTTTCCGTTCACCCGTAAAAAACTCCGTGGAATCTAGCATGTTTATATTAGGGTTGGAGTCCGGCTTCGTGGCTAAATGATTAGTGCGCTAGGCTTTGGCCCGAAGTGTCCCGGGTTCGATTCCCGGCCGAACCATCAGGGATTTTAATCTCCTGGGGTTAATTCCCGTGGCTCGGGGACTGGGTATATGTGACGTCTTCATCATCATTTCATCCTCATCACGACGCGCAGGGGGGCACAGGTCGCCCACGGGTGTCAACTAGAAAGACCTGCACTCGGCCGCTCCGAAGGCCACACGATCATTATCATCATTAGGGTTGGTACTTTAAATCAATTAATTTCAGATATCGAAAAATCGAAGCAGATAAATCGATTATTTGCTACAAATAACGACTAATCGACTGTGCATTTCATTAATCGGTTGGTCGAATAATTAATTGTTTTGTCGATTAATCATTGTACTTCGCTCCTTTCACTGCGCTTTCTCAGAAGCAAAACAGACATCGAATTAATTAATTAATTAAAATATATTGTATCATATATTTTGTTAAGTAATGTACCTTTTTGTTAAATCTAGGCTAAATCAAAGTTAAAAAATGTTCCTGTCCTAAATTGTAAACATTGACATCTTTCCTGAAATCTCTTAGTTTTCTTTTTTCGAAACCCTTCCCAATGTGATTGATGTTTGTCCTTCCACTGTCACTGACTCTTATTTGGTTATTGTTAACAAAAATAAGGAAGGACACTTTGTATATTTAGGCAAAAAGTAACTTTTATAAATTTCTATACATCATTCCGAAAATAAGCGTAACTCAACTTAAGTGATGACCTCATTTAAACTTCTTTTCTTACTGTATATCGCGTCTACTAATCAATTTATCGATTCTTCGGTTAGCTGATTAATCTATTATTCAATTAGTCGATTAATTGAATATCAGTTATTAGCAGCTCTTGTTTACAGGGGGCGTATATAAGGGTGGGGGGTGGTGGTGCTGAGGGGGTTCCAGCCCCCCCCCCCCCCTATAAAAGCCAATACAAATTAAGAAAGTGTTGGTTTGGTAAGAGCATAAAATAATTGTGAATTTGGTTGTACCCTAATCTTAACTCATTGGGTAAGTTATAAGCAATATTAATATTGAAATTAGACTAACTCGTGGTGTAGAGGCTAGCATTCTTGGCTGCCGCCGCAGATGTCCGAATTCGATTCCCGACTCTGCCAAGAAACTTTAATTCTAGTCTGAGGGCTGGAACGGGGTACACTTAGCCTTGTGAGGCAAAACTGTGAATTCCACAGTACGGAACTTTTGTAAAAACTTTTGTAAAAAGAAATGTTCATCTTTCTGCTTAGTAAATTGACGATTATTTAGATATTTGCCATTCATACTCCATAGATCATAATAGAAAATTCATTGAGTATAAAATTGTATTTGTGTGTTGTATTTTACAACTGTTTTTGTGTTGCCAGTAATTGTACGCTATATAAACTTTGAATCTTATCTAAAATAATTACACAAAGTTATATGCTCGAAGATATTGGTTGATATTTCTGGGTATTTTGCGGTGACAATCCCCTGAGAATACTCATAATTTTCCAGGATAGCCAGCCCCCCCCCGAAAAAAATGTATATACGCCCCTACTAGTTTATACTGAATATCAGTTTACTTGCTTTTAAGATATTTAACCACTCTTCATTATGTCTCACATTGCTTGTTCTTTTACTTCCAGATGTTGATGACGATGCATTTATTATTTCAATGTTCATTGCATCTGACCGTGCCTACTCCTTTCAGTAATGCATGGAGTAAACACAGTCAAACCTGCCTAAAGCGGAACGCAATAGTTCCGGATTTATTTTTCCGTTTTCACAGGTTTCCGTTTTACAAAGGGTTGAGTTTTAATAAGACAAATTACACTACAAAGAAAAACTGTTTTTCCCACTTGAAACAACACAGTTAATTGTTTATCCGGACGTTTGTTTTTGTCGTGTTCATCAATAACTTTTAATTTTCTCCTCCAGTGTAAGTGGCTTAGGTTTAGAAGTCTTTGTCACTGAATTACAGTACGTTAGTAAATGCAGTACACAGTAAAAAGTACACCTTTAATGATTACTCAAGTTCACTACTTTCTTCTACTCTGATTTGTCAGAAGGAAACTGTTTGTATTACAAGAGGGTTGGAGGAAGTAACGGTACATTCCATTCCCTTAAAGATGATGTGAAATGTAGCATACCTGCTGCATCCTTGAGGAAAAATTAGTTAGTAATGTTTTCCAGATTTTTTGTGCAACTACAATCGCGCTCAAAATTGAGCACTTATTTTTGTATTTTGGATAAGATAATCCGTTTTAGTCAGGTTACGTGTGCCTACAGTTCTGTAATTTCATTCCGTTTCCGCGTTAGGCAGTTTTCCTGTTTACAGTGTCATTTTACATAGGAAATACCTCCGTTCCGAATTTTATTTTCCGTTTGTGCAGGTTTCCGGTATATAAAGGGTCCGGTTTAGGCAGGTTTTACTCTAGTAGATTTTTTCAGAGATTGAATAGGAACCTTAACGCCCTATACAGACCTTTTGTACTTTGTAAATTAAGTGGAGAATTCTGTCAACTGTGCCATTTCCCCGGGAGAGAGGCGAAAGACACAGTCTACTGTATATTCTCTTCGTAATGTTTTAGTTACTATTCACTGGTTCATTTACACCAATTAAATTCGTATAAGAACATTTCAAAATGGAAATGAAGTTGTCCACTGTTAGCCCTTTTACCCTGGGGCTACAGCCCCGCTTCACCCTCCCTCTCGTCGGGCCTGATGATAACCTCTATTATGCTTGTGTCTGTAGTAGCATGTTTGTGTGTGTGTAATTGAGACAAGGTGGCTGTGGCCTTAAGTTAGAAGTTAGTTTGCCTGAAAGTAGAAGTGAAAAACAATGGGAAACCACTTCCGGGACTCGAACACATCTGTCAGCAGTGTCGCGTTCAAACCCTCATACCAAAATTATGAATTCGGAGATTTCTTTGTAGAAACGGGAATCGAATCCAGACTGCAAGGGTGACAGCCAAGAATAGAAGTAGCTAAACCACGATTCTATCTTATGGATACCATACCAACAAGCTTACAAAAGAAAAACGAATAAACCTTGTTAACATTTATTTGTGTTTCGCGTAATTAAGTGGCTTATGTTTGGTTCAATTGTTTTTCACGAATGTCGAGCGGTTTTCTTGAACACTGCAATTCTCAGATACAATAGTGCGAGAGTAACAAGTTTATCCATCGTTAGCTCATTGTTTAAAAAGGCTTGTTATTGCGCGTGGTTTCACATGTTCATTGACTAAAGTTTGGTGCTTTTCAGTCGGTCAACACGATTGTACCCAAATGAGATGGGTTATTCCCTAATCCTGAAAAAAATTACATGAGATTAATAAATACACTTGGATGACCAGTTTCGATCGTCAAGCGATCATCATCAGATCCATTACACTTGGGCTATAAAATCTATGCCTAAAAATATGGATGACAAAATATTTACAATATGTAGGCTACACTTATTTATACACTAAATCTCTACTAATATAGAAAAATGAGATGGTGTGTGTCTGTGTATTGCTCAATCACGCACGAACTACTGGTCCGATTTACATAAAATTTTACATGGAAGTAGCTGATTACCTGATTAACATATAGGCTACATTTGATTTCAATACTTTGCACTATTTAAAGATGGCGACCATTTTAGTGACGTCACTACACCCTTTGACTTCAAACTTCATATTTACATTTCAAATAAAAAGAGAACGCTAAGAAATAGAAAACGTTTGATGGCATATACGAGGTTTAAAATTTAATTTTCTACCCGAAAGGTCCTAATCACTTTTCGTGTATCTCCAACGGTTTGCGAGTAAAACCTAAATTTGTGCTATGAAACACGGCCAACGCCGAGTGGTGTGGTTGGACAAAATGTTCCATCCTTACTCTCCCTCCACGCAGCACCACACCTATCCCCTGTTTTAACTGTCACCTTCACATTTTAATTTATTTTTTACCCGCTGCGAAGCGCGGGTACTTCAGCTATACACTAAATAAGTGTATATATTGTAAATATTTTTGACCCATATTTTCAGATATATACACACATCAAAAAAAGTTTTGCATCACCTCGGTTCCCAGATCTCCGGCATATAGACGTTGACTGTGTATATTGTATCCAAGATACAGTCCCTTTGACTGTTCATAGATGTCACTAAAACTGCTCAAAGATGTAAACAACCATGCATGAGCAGGGCCTATTAGACGGAGGGGGTACGACAGCCGATCAGTTCCAGTCATTCCACCAGGACGAAGGTACGCTGCTCATGTTGTCTGTAGTTCTACCATGCCTAGAAGGTCAATACCGCAGTTCGATCGCGTCCGCATTGTTACTTTGTGTCAAGAAGGGCTCTCAACAAGGGAAGTTTCCAGGCGTCTCAGAGTGAACCAAAGCGATGTTGTTCGGACATGGAGGAGGTACAGAGATACAGGAACTGTCGATGACAGGCCTCGCTCAGGCCGCCCAAGGGCTACTACTGTAGTGGATGACCGCTACTTACGGATTGCCGCTCGGAGGAACCCTGACAGCAATGCCACCATGTTGAATAATGCGTTTCGTTCAGCCACAGGACGTCGTGTTTCAACTCAAACTGTGCGCAATAGGCTGCATGATGCGCAACTTCACTCCCGACGTCCATGGCGAGGTCCAGCTTTGCAACCCCGACACCATGCAGCGCGGTACAGATGGGCCCAACAACATGCTGAATGGACCCCACGGAATTGGCATCACGTTCTCTTCACCGATGAGTGTCGCATATGCCTTCAACCAGACAATCGTCGGAGACGTGTTTGGAGGCACCCTGGTCAGGCTGAACGTCTTAGACACACTGTCCAGCGAGTGCAGAAAGGTGGTGGTTCCCTGATGTTTTGGGGTGGCATTATGTGGGGCCGACGTACGCCACTGGTGGTCATGGAAGGCTCCGAAACGGCTTTACGATACCTGAATGACATCCTCCGACCCATAGTGCAACCATATCGGCAGAATATTGGAGAGGCATTTGTCTTCATGGACGACAATTCTCGACCTCATCGTGCACATCTTGTGAATGCGTTCCTTCAAGATAACGACATCGCTCGACTACAGTGGCCAGCATGTTCGCCAGACATGAACCCTATCGAACATGCCTGGGATATGTTGAAAAGGGCTGTTTATGGACGTCTTGACCCACCAACCACTCTGAGAGATTTACGCCGAATTGTCGTTGAGGAGTGGGACAATTTGGACCAACAGTGTCTTGATGAACTTGTGGATAGTATGCCACGGCGAATACAGGCATGCATCAATGCAAGAGGACGTGCTACTGGGTATTAGAGGTAGTGGTGTGTACTGCAATCTGGACCACAAATGCTGAAAGTCTAGCTGTATGATGGTACAACATGCAATGTGTGGGTCTCATGAGCAATAAAACGAGCTGAAATGTTGTTTGTGTTGATCTCTATTCCCTTTGTATTTAACGGTTCCGGAACTCTTGGAACCGAGGTGATGCAAAACTTTTTTTGATGTGTGTATTTTATAGATTTTATGGATCTGATGATGATCGCTTGTTGATCGAAACTGGTCATCCAAGTCTATTTATTAATCACATGTATTTTTTTCAGGATTAGGGAATAACCCATCTCATTTGGGTACAATCGTGTTTACCGACTGAAAATCATCAAACTTTTGTTCACTTAGCTTCAAACACCATAATGTTCATTGATATTACAACTCTTCAGTCGGTCAACAGAATATAATCCTAATTACTGTGACATGCGAAAAATTACCTGAAAAGAGTAGCATGTGATTATACAGGGTTAGCACAAATGATTGAAGCGATTTCATGCACATGCATTATTGAAAGTATATAGCTTACAGCATTGACACATAGACTATACCAATTAAAAGAGAACCTCATCAAGTTTTTTGAGTCTGCTTGCTACAAATTTTCGATGTGCCCTCCTCGCGCCACATGGCAAATATCGATACGGTAGTCTTAACTCCGACCACACACGCTGGATCATATCCTGGTCAATTTTAGCTACAGCCGCATGGATCCGTTTCCTCAGTAGATCAAGTTTAGAAGGTTTATATTTTATGTATAAACTAGCAACCAGCCCTGATTCGCCCGTGAACAGTTATGAATGGGCAACGAATTCTTGTCAGTCGTAATTTTATGTGCATGAAACACAAATCCCCCTCTGTCCAATCTAAAAACACTTATAATGGGCGATGTATTGAAGTTAGAGATATGCTCTCGGGGACGTTTTGGGAGAATTTTCATGCTGGACAATTCTTACACTCATAGTATATTGATGTTTTAACGGTTTGCCCAGCGTAAGCTTAATAAGCGCACGGACGCCAGTTTTTTTTTTACTTTTTCACTGAAATCGTTACTGCTTGGCTTCCTTTGATCATAAATAAATTATTTTCTACATAAACCTTCCTCGAGATATCGTTTACAGAATGGTGAAAACCGCATCAAAATCCGTTCAGTGGTTCTCGAGATTACCCGTGACATCCAAGAATCGGGGACTCCGATTTATACAAAGTAGAGATTTGAAAGTAATTGGTGGAAAAGGACGGTAGTTATCATGTCTACAAGAAATTGATAGTCTATATATTTAGGTATATACACTTTTGAATTGGGGATGTCTTTGGGGCCTAGGGGATGTGAAAAGTGAATATATTTCGAAATTTTTCGGAAGACTCAGAATGGCCTGACGTCTGCTCGAGGGTTCTAATCAGTGATCTCTGGACTTGCTGCAGGTCCCCATCGCGGTCACAGTGTGCAATTTAACACGCAGGACAACACAGTGGGGTTATTTGCCACTGTCTTCATTTCTCATACTACGCTATTTTGTAAATCATACCATGATTGACGTGTTGCATACGTTGTAGGCCCAGAAAGTACTGTTTGGTGATAAAATCAAATCGAGTACAGATACAGATAAACTATTTATTGCGTAACAAACTACAATCGTAAACTATCTCTCCACATCGCTCCCACCATTTTGGAGGGTATACAAACTCCTCACTTGAAGTTTCCATAAGAAAAGGAAGAATAATAAGCGTTATATTTGAAAAAGAATCGTGAATTTCGCATGTATGTAGCATTTTGGTATAATTTTCCCAATTCTAATCAACTTTGCATTTTATCGCTTTCTCAAAACACATTAAAAAGTGGTTTTCACCTCGTGAAAAGTGAAAATACAAGAGTACAATCCCTATGAGCATTTTGCGCTTTATCGCATTTGCGAACAAACCAATATAATATTCAAATGAGCTTAATTTTATGTCTATATCTTTTGTAACATACATCACTTGTGCATTAAGATGACGATATTCATTGCATAATTTCACAATTTCCTATTGTAAGTTTTATCTGACCTTGTATTTGCCTTGTAGCTACATATTTGAGAGTATTTTGTTTACATGCAATTCCTATATGTGATATTTTTTTCATAGTATTGTTGTATAGAGGAACACTTAAAGTATTGTGGTCTGTTTAAAAGAGGAGCTACGTTTATGGGTGAGATAGTGCTCCTCGTTGATATTCCAAGGAGACTGCACGACACGGGAAACAGAAGCGATAAAATTACTGGATTCCAACTGACTGGAATAGTCTTGGCCAAGGTTTCCTGCGAAGACATAATCAAGGCTTTGACGAGGACAATCTCAATGGCACTCGGGTTCGGAGGCGGCTTCCAGTAGGTCATACGCTAATGTAACGCGAGACATTATGAAAAACCGTGTGAGGTTAAACAACGTCAATAAGGAAAAGGCAATCCAGAGCAAAAATGTGGTCTTTTTTGTGTGTGTGTGCAAATAGTTAATTTTTAACTGGTCGATTTATTTATAATGCGTAGGCCTAATTTTAGTCTGCTTTTGACATTTTGAAAATAAATTGTGTATCGTATGATTATGATATCAATCATGGGGCTTTTTGTGTGTTCATATGTCTGTTTGCATTTCCTCTCTATGCACAGAATTTTACAAAAATGTATGCATAAAGTGCTATTTGGGGACATCTGACTTTCCATATTTGCAAGTGCGCAATTGCTGCCAACTGTAAATCGGACGCCATTGTGGATTTTGATGCAGAAGGTTATAGCACCATAACTATTTACCGTAATGATATAATATATAATACATTAATATTACACAAATCTAGAATTCATAAAATATTAAAATCAATAATTACTATTGCTATTACTATTACTTGTAATTTCGAAACATGGCAATAAAGTGTTATCATGCAAAGCTTTATTCCGTCAAAGGCACAAGTCCCTAGACTCTGTACATTAAAGATGGCTGCCATGCGTGTTAATAAAACTTAAAATAGATGCAGCTCGATATGATTGAGGGATGACTACTACATATTGTGAAAGAGGAGTCTCGTATAAGACACTTCTCTCGTACCAGTCGTAGGGCTATCGCTATAAATATCACGCACTTTCGCCATATTGATTGCATAAAATATTTAGAATGAATAATCACCATGTGATAAACTTGCAATTTCGAAACATGGCAAGAAGGTTGTATTGTGGAAAAGTATTGCTCCATCTTCTTCATACATGCGAGGTGGCAGCCTTCCACACTTTAACATTTTAAGATCGATCAATGTAATTGAACAATTGGCACGAAACTTAGGAAAAGAAAATTTTTAATTGAGAGACCTCCATTGCACAACACTATCTGACTGAATATTACACACGAACGTCATCTTAAGTATGTTATATAAAAAGTTGTAGTTGTTATTTCATTTGAGGGGCTGGGACATCGTCGTCATTTAGCCCCATGCACTTGGGCGTGTGTAGAATGTTGTATGATAACCTGTATTATTGTGATGGCTGTATTAGTGTGTGTGTTTGTGATTCAGGTGCGGATTGGGAATGGGACGGCCGTGGCCTTAAGTTAGAAACCATCCTGGCATTTGCCTGCGGTAGAAGTGGGAAACCACGGAAAACCACTTCCAGTATGGTTGAGATGGGAATCCAACCACCTGGTCTCAGTTTTGCCTCATGAGGCGGAGTTTACCCTGTTCCAGCCCTCAAGCCAAAATTACATTTCTTGGCAGAGTCGGGAATCGAAACCGAACCTTTGAGGCGACAGCCAAGAATGCTGGCTGCTACACCGTGAGGTGGTCGTATTATAAAATAATATAATTAATACATGTTAAAATTGTGTGATACAAGATTTTTAAAAAATGTGGAAGTGTAGGCTAAATCACTGGATTATAAGTGATCAACGTTCATAACTCCCTAATTCAGTGGGCCGTCGCGTCGTTGAATAGAAAGAAAATGGCATCTGATGAATTATGGTAGCATTTGCACAACATTCTGATAGAGGATAGCGTATAAGGGACATCCCTTGTCAAAGAATAAAAAAAATGGACAGGCTGCGTGGCTCAGCGGTAACGTTCTTGCTTGCTGTTCCCAAGGTTGCAGGATCGAATCCTGGCCTAGTCAGTTGGCATTTGAGGGTGTACAAAGGTGAGGGAGCTGGGTCAGTAGATTTACTGGCATGTTAAAGATCCCCTTTGGGACAAACTTCCGGCACCCCGGCGTCTCTAAAAGCCGCAGTTGTTAAAAGGGACGTAAAACGTAAAACCAATAAGACAAAATTAGTTGTGGAACTCAAGCAAGGAAACATCATCAAGTTGAACTCGTACATTAAGAATAGATCATTTGCATCGTATGAGGCCCAGCTACCTACCCAAGTGGAAAGTTGACCATAATACAGATGTAACGCTGAATGTACTATCGCGTGCATAAATAACGGGCCGCCTTACCGAGCGGGAGTTGAGTTTTCGAGCCATCAGGTTGCCATCACTTGGGGTGTTCTCGGGAGATGAATGCTGAGAGCCGTGATTGGACACCTGTCGTTGTAGGCAAAGGGGGAGCGGAGGGGAACAGATCGAGGAGCACAGCGCCAACTTGGAGTTTCTTTAGTTTCGCGCTTGGAAGATTGTTACAGATAACGAGACGGTTTTAATAAATCTAAATTGAAATGCCAAGTAACCCATTAATTGTTAAATCTCGTTACAAATGCACTGCTGAGTTTTACTGTGTGTGAATTCTTTTGAGAATCGAGTTTTCACAGTTAGGGACTAAACGCAGTTTAATAAGAAGAAAAAGAAGGAAAACGCAAACGTCCTAAACTCATTATATTTCTGTGACGCCAGCTTCATAGAGCCCAACCATCTGCCCCCTCCTCACCAGACGGTCGTTCATATTAAAGGTCACAGACCTCAAAATCGAAGTTCGCTGTCGTGTTACTGAGCCACTGTCAGCCTCTTGTGATTAACAGGTGATACCACACTCCCCCTCCTCTCCCCCCTTGTCTACAAGGACAGGTGTCCAATCACGGCTCTCAGCATTCCCCTCCCGAGAACACCCCAAGCGACGGCAACCTGATGGCTCGAAAACTCAACTCCCGCACGGGAGTACAGCGTCTAAAAGTCTGCGAGTGCCGATTGTAGTGCACTCACTGCCCCTTGCCGCAACCGTGTGATTTCCGAGCGCGAAATGCTGTACAGAACAGGAGCCCTCCAAAAGGGAGATGGGTCAGGTTACATTCGTGAATACGTGTTATTTACTTCAGAAAGAATGTCCACCTCGTGGTGTAGCGTCTAGCGTTCTTGGCTGTCGCTCCGGAGGTCCGGGTTCAATTTTCGACTCTGCCAAGAAATGTAGTTCTCGTCTGAGAGCTGGAATGGGGTCCATTAAAACTCGTGATCCCAACTGAGAAGAGTTGGGACGATTGCCACCTCAGCCATCCTGGAAGAGGGTTTTCCGTGGTTTCCCCACTGCTACTCCATGTGATTGCTGGGATGGTTCCTAACTTAAGGCCATGGCCGCCTCCTTCCTAATCCTCACCTGGGGGCGTGGTGGCTCAGCGGTCTAGCTGAATGCCTCTCACCAAGGCGGTCCGGGTTCGATTCCCGGTCAATGCATGTGATATTTTCGAAATGAAATGCCATGTCCTGTGGTTCGGATTCCACGTAAAAAGGAGGTCCCGTGGCTTATGATCTCGAGATTAACGGTCACGTTAAACTGCAAGCTTCCTTTTAATCCTCACCTTAATTACAAATACATACACGAATACATCCATTACAATAACTCAGGTTATCAGACAAAATTCCACACTGATCCAAGTACACGCGGCTAAATGAGCATGATGTCCAAGCCTTTCAAATGAAACAACAACAACAACAACAACTGACTTTTTAAAAGAATTGATGTAAATAAGTCGTATATCAACTATACGCATATCACGCAAGAGGCTGAGCTATTAGTATGGATAGAAAGCTGGGTCTGATACAGTAATCTGTTTTTCTCCGTAATGGTTGAGTTTAACCTGGCTCCAGTCACAGGTTAAAATCCGTCAAAACAGTGTTCCGGCCGGTGATTGGTGTAGCCGCTTGTATCATTCAACCGTGTCAAACATGTTAAAGAATAGCACAGCTCTAGCAGGTTAACTTTACCTTACAATACAAGAAAAGTAACGTACAACAACGATAATAATAATATCGTATGGCCTTGGGTACCGGTGCATGCTTTGTTATTTGACGCCCAGAGGGCAGCTCGCATGTCGAATTTTGTCGTTCTTTGGAGCGCTATGAAAGAACATCAAGGAGATTAGATATATAAGCTCCTTGACACTATGGCGCTTTCTAGTAGAGAAAGGAGGAACTTCTGTGTTGGCGGAAAATCCCAAGATTAATTTTGCCATTATGAACACGGCCTACTGAATTCAAACAACAACGTATGACATGCGTGCCGTGATTTTTGTCGCCTTTCGAAAAACACCACAGCCAGGAGCGAACCGGCAAGCTTGGGGTTGGTAGTCCACAACAGCGATATAAATTATTAAATAACGCTACGCAACTTCTGCATTTGCGAAACCGCGAATCACATAATAAGAATTACAAATACAGAACAAAGCGATCTCTGGCTAAAATCCGGGAATGTTGGCTCAACGAACAAAGCACGTACGTCAGGGGTGCACAATCCACGGCCCTCAAAGTCAGTTTATGCGGTCCGCGGATAAATATTTTATACTATTGGAAACGTGAATATATATATTTTGAATGATGAGATTTTTCCCATTATTGTAGGCCCTAGTTGAAATAAGAAAATTGGAGGGAAACTTGCACATTGCCATCTCTAACATTGAACCTGATATTGACAGACTATTGAAAAATAAACAATGCCAAGCATCACATTAGGAGCAATAGACTACCACTTGATTTGATGGTCTGTTTGACGATATATTGATTTTCATTTTTTATATACTTTGATATTAAGAATTCTGTTCTTTGTAAAAATTCAAATTTTACAATTTTGTGATAGTATTATTTTATTTTATATACCCCTAAACCTTTTCGAATTAGGAGTAAGTTGCTTGTAAATCAGCAATTTGATAACTTAATAACGTAATTTGCCAAAAACTTCAGAAATAGATTTAAACCATTCAGAGGACACAAAAATGGTACTGAAGTACATTTTGTGTCTGCTGGTAAAATAGGTTATTCAGATAATATTAAAATTAGCTTTGGCGGTAGGGTTTGGCAAGTGCCTGTGTGGAAAGGTAACTTGCGGCCCTTATACTTATTATGTAAAAATAAACTTGGTCCCCACTTATAAAAAGGTTGTGCACCCCTGACGTAAGGGATATCAAACCAGTGTTTCACTGGATGTTCAGAGTGTTCCGGCCGGCGATTAGTGTAACCGCCACAATACGAAGCGCGTTCAGGAACAATGGAGGGAAGCGAGTGCATTTCAAGGATGTTGTTAACACTGACCGAAACATGTTTTGTTGTTGTTGATTCATTTAGGGGCTTTGCGAGATCATGGTCTTGTTGCCCCATGTACTGGTGTGTGTGTGTGTAATCTATCTGATAACCTGTGTTATTGCAATGGCTGTACTAGTGTTTGTGCATTAGTAATTGTGGCTAGGATTTGGGTAGGTGGCGACCGAGGCCTTAATGAGGTACCATCCTAGCATTTTCTTGGAGAAGAAGTTCTAGGATGGTTCAGGTGGGAATCGAACTTGCTTCTTCTCAGTTCTTGCCCACGAGGCTGAGTGTACCCCGTTCCAGCCTCCATATCAGAGGGCAGAATCGGGAATCGAACCCGGGCCTCCCCGGTGACAGCCAACAATGCTAGTTACTGTGCCACGAGACGTGACTGAAGTTCACATTGACGATTAGAAGTCTTTCGGAGGTGCAAAATACATCCAGTTCTTGACATTGTGATTTTCCAAGAAATTTTGGCCGTAAACGAGACACGATTAAAACTGATCTGCTGTCATCTTACAGGCTTGTCTGTTAGTGTTACTTCCTGTCTGTTCCAGAAGACGACACGACCGGCTGCCATGAAATAAACATGCTTGACTTGTGAGCCAAACATGCCGATCGTCTCGTTTAAAACTACAAACTTTAGCGATAGCCAATGCCCACCTTAAAATATCGTTGGCAATATTGTGTAATTGTATGTCATGTTAACGGAGTGCATGACTGTGTCGACGTCTTTAATTCCCTTCTTATTATTTTACGCGAAACAATACCCAGCGTTTTCTCAGTTTTTCCCGCATTCCCTCCAGCTAAATGCCGAGATAGTCCCGGGGTGCTTACCCCATCCGTGTCCCTAATACAGCCACACACTACTACAGCAATCACATAAATACAGGTTATCAGACACACACCCAACTACACGGAGCTGATGAATGTCCCAAGCCCCCAAATTGAATTAACAATAACGTTTCTCAGGGTGTCGCTAGTACATGATATAAAACAATCACCACAGTAATGTTTAAGACCGACAGTGGTGGCTACGCTCGCTAAAGTGCAGCGTTAGGTGCTGACTCGGTAGATGCGTGGGTTCGAGCCCCACCGTCGGCCGTCCTTGAAATGGTTTTCTGTGGTTTCCCCATTGTCAACTCCAGGCAAATGCTGGGATGGTGCCTTCTGACGGGCCACGGCCGCTTCCTCCCACATCTTTGCCCAGTTTCATTCACCATCATTCATTTCATCTCTCATTAATTCCTCTCATGAGGTTGGCGTCAGGAAGGCATCCGTCCGTAAAAACCATCCGCCACAAAGACTTCCATCGCATCTCATCCCCGACTCCGTTGGAAAACGAGAATAATAAGGGTTAGACCAGGCTATTCCAAATCCACGAGTTTGAGTATGCATACACGCGAGTACTCAGCAGTGTTGCTCGGAGCATGGTTGGAGAGGGACTGAGGGTGATAGCCAATACATCACTGGGCGAAGGTCATAACACAAGTCCATGCGCTTCCTGCCAGTCTTGATGTATCCACTGCACATTGACGGCAGTCCCCATAGCAGAGCTGTATTGCATGTTGCAGGTTTACTCACGCGAGGCGGCGATTACTCCCTTGCCCTCTGGCGAGCAGCTCGGCTGGAACAGCCTGGGGTAGACAATCACACCACAGTAATATTTAAGGTTTTTAACTTGACGGCAATGTCAAAAGGAGACCACCTCATGGTGTAGTGCGTAGCATTCTTGACTGTCGCCCCAAAGGTCCGGGTAGGATTCCCGGCTCTACCAAGAAATTTAATTCTGGTCTGTGAGAAGGAACGGAGTAAACTCAACCCCATGAGACAAACTGAGAGAAGAGGCGAGTTCGATTTCCACCTCAGTCATCCTGGAAGTGTTTTTTTCGTGCTTTCCCATTTCTACTCAGACAAATGCCGTGATGGTTCCTAACTTACGGCCTAGGCCACCTCTTCCTAATCCTCGTCCCAATTACACTTGCATACCTGCCAACTTTTACGGTTTTCCGTAAAATTTACGGAATGGCAGTGTGTTTTACGGTCTTACGGATGAACTATAATATTTTACGGATTTATGTACCAATATCTTTTTAAAATTCGCGCCAGAACAAGCTTCCGCATGCCGCTGATACATGCCGTGTGACGTCTTGCGGAAATCTCGTCAAACGGACCGAGATCGACGCCAGTTGCATAAAATCATAAAATCATAAAATCCGAGCCCGATCGCGAACTTGTGATCACGAGGACTGCGGGAATCCTGTCAAAGGTGATTGGGCACCCATCACGAAACATTCCGAAATCTACTCGCCACTTTTCCCATGACCGCATACTTAAAAGCGTACGGGGAGTGAGAAGTGCATCAACCCACTTAGAAATGACTACGTAGCATCGCGATACTCATTTCTCCTCGTGATCCACCGTGAACTTCCAACCACAGCATAGGGACAGCGGAAATCACGGCGCCGACCGTACAACATGTCAATTACTGCTCGTGAATTTTAATCATGCCCAACCTTGAGCTTGCCTCCGCCAATCTGCCAGACCAGATAGACAGGCAGACAATCGTTGAACGGCCGGGTGCGGCTTCGACTGCATATTATCGCGCTCTCAGTGTCCAACCGCGAGGACAACGCGAATCTTGTAAAAAGGTCGAGAGCGGTAGCGATTGCGATACATCGCGATATTTCTCCGCATTCGATGACGAGGACAACTGGATTCTTGTCAAACGGACAGCAAGCGGCGCCGATTGCGTAATATGCTATAATTTCCCATGCCCGATCTGAAGGACAATGGAAATCTCGTCGAATGATTAAAAGTGACACCGATTATGTAAATCGCGATTTGTCTCCGTGTTCTATCGCGAAAACTACGGGAATCACGTCAAACGGCTGAGACCAGCGCCGTTCGTGTAACATCTCGATATTTCTCCGTACTTGACTGCGATGACAGAATGTGAACGAATTTTTAGCCCGATTAGGACGAACAGGACACAGACACTCTGGAAGCCATTTCCATTTTGAAGACCAGAAGTTCTGAAGCATGTTATACAAACAAATTCTATTGAAAAGATGGTATATTGGCTGAGTTTTAAATTCTATTGACTTTCTGATGAAAGCAAAGCAAGTCACAACTTTTGCTCTTAAATCAGACTCTTATAATATCATCGGTTAGTGTAGTGTTTTATGTTAATGCTGTTGAACTCATAATTTTCTGAAGTGAAGAATTTTGTCGTGTCAAATGAATCTCTGGAGTCTATTTCTAATTTGAAGACCAGGAGCTCTGGTCCTTGTTATGCCAGCACCTTTTCTCCAGACTTTTTGCAGGAAGCTAAAAAAGCCACAGCTATTAATTTTAAAGTGCAAGTTATTTCCAGTGAGTGATGAGTGTATTACCTAGGTATATTATTTCAAGGAAGTCCTGTTATATCTATGCTCCACACCTGCTTCTTTAGGGTCATGCTCGTCTACAAATAATTGGCGTATGATGTAAGTAGATAGGATTTCATTGATATATCCTGTTTTAAGCATGAACTGCTGTATTTTGTAGCCCGGGAGGATTATTGTTTCAAGCCGGGGTATGTCAAAATTGGATAGATTGTTTTGGCACACGCCAGTTTTACTGAAAGTCCTTTTTGAAAGTTGGCAGTTGTGCAGCTAAAAACAGGGGAAACTGAGAAAATACGATTTTATAATTTTAATAAAGCGGACCAAGATTCTAAAACGCATTAAGTGTGCCCCCCAGGGGCTCAAAACTAGTCGGACGGAGGTTGATGACTACAGGACCCTAATTGAACACGACATGCTTCCACTTGTGTCGGGCTCCTCTATTTGATCTTTCCTGTCGACCTCCTCTAGTGAACTCTTGTTCTCTTCTGGCCCCGAGGCCTAAGGAGCCTTTCATATTCTTTCTTTCATATTCTCATTTTTCGAATAATTGTTTTTATGGTTCCCTTTGCCAACATTAGAGGCCCTATAAAAGGTTGGGTGTGTGTATCCCCCACACGCATGTTGCACCTTGGGCTGTGCTACACCATCAAGGGATCAGGAGTTTGCAACCCCGAGGGATTGCTGAGCTGCGTCCGATATTTTTTTCCCATTGACTTTGTGTCTTTTTTGTATCTGACTTTCATGTTCATCGCCCTTCCAAGTTGGACCAGGTCAATTGGCTCCAGTTCAGCTCGGTATCACAAGCTCCCATATGGCCGGACGCGAGATTGCAATTGAAGGGTCCTCGGAAAGAAGGGGGAGGAATGTCACTCAAAATGTAAAATCGAGATACCAGCGCGATCTGGTGGCCTCTTTGCGACGTATTGAAGGCACAATTGTGTCTGGCTAAGAACAATGATGGTCGTGAGAAAATGACGTTTCAAGTCGACGCGTACATATAAGTAATGAAACTTCAAAACTCGTTTCCTGAACATTTTACATAATTTGGCATTCCCCCTTCTACCCCTGGACCCTTCAAATTCAAGTTCAATTTCAGCATAGGCTTTCCTGATTGGCTGTTGTGAGGGGATATGGCGGCCAACATCTGTTGCGCGGTAGTTACGAGGCTGCTCACAGCTGCAGTTCATTGAATGTGATGAGAATTCTTACGTTGTAAAACTTAATTATAGTCTAATGCTCGCTGAGCGTTGTCAGCAAGAAATTCCACCAGTAATTTATGTTGAAAGAAAGTGTTGAAATAAAAACACCTGGCTACAACTCGAAGGTTTGCACTGTAGACTTAATTACGTGTTTCGGGAATAATTGTGTCAATGTGCATGTTGTTGTTGTTGTTGTTGCTGTTGTTAAAGGCTTGGGACACCGTGGTCACAAGTGTTATAAACTTTCTGCGTTTTTTGAGATCTGTCTGATAATCTATGTTTTTGATGTGTGTATCATGTATTTGTCAGAGGGACTTCTGTTTGGATGCAAACAGCCATAGGCTTCTAAACGGTGCCATTCCAGCATTTTCCTGAATGTTGTTTGTTGAGTCTTCAGTCTTGATGCAGTTCTCCACGCCTCCCTGTCCTGAGCTAGTCGTTTCATCTCTGCATTGCTACCACACCTTACGTCTGTATAACATATTGCAACCTTGGTCTACCCCTATAGTTTTTCTCGTCGATCTTTGCTTCCCCATAACTACGTTTGCAATTCCTGGGTGTCTTAGTAAGTGTCCTACCAACCTATCTCTTTTCTTCATTAGCAGTCGCCAGAAATATCTTCCCACTGCCACTCGTTTAAATACCTCTTCATTTGTTACCCTATCTACCCATCTGATCTTCATCATTTTAAACGCTTCAATTCTTCTCTTTTCTGCTGCTCCAACAGTCTCAAGTTTCACTTCCGTAAAATACACAAAAGTTTGTGTCTTTTGAGTCGGTCAGCACGATTGTACCCAAATGAGATGGGTTATTCCCTAATCCTGAAAAATATTACATGAGATTAATTATTTATAAATAAAAACATCAACCTTTTGTTGACTAAGGCAACACTGAAAATGGCTTCAAACACCATAATCTTCCGTGAAGCGCCACGCTCCAGACAAATACTTTCAAAAATCACTTCCTAATACCTAATCTATATTCGATGTCAACAGATTCCGTTTGTGTAGAAATGCTCTCCTTGCCTGAGCCAACCTACATTTTATATCCTCTTTGGTGGTAATTGTACTTCCTATGTAACAGTAGTCTCCTACTTCCTTTAGCTTTTCACCTGCCAATTTGACCTCCATAGGGGTTTCTGATTTCTTTCGGCTGTATTCCAATATTTTTGTTTTAAATTTATTGATTTTCATCACGAATTATTTCCTCAAGACATAGTTCATACCATTTAACAACTCATTCAAATCCTCTGGTGTGTTGGCTAAGAAACTTGTCAGCGCCACTCTTGTGCTTCCGCCTTTCGCCTGAAAATAAAATGTGAAACCATGAAATATGCTACCATTTCAAAGAGGGACAGTGAGTGGTGGAATTCAAAACTACCTCCTTCTTGAGATCAGAATGCGCCCGAACGCACACAATTATCATGGTTGGTAAATAAACTAGCCTTGTGATTCAATAAAGCATATAGATTTGTCAACGTGAATTTCGTGTTCTTGGGTGGGAGTAGGGTTGCCAAACGTTCCGTTTTACCCGGAACAATTCCGTCTTTTCTTGTTTTGTTGCACGTTCCGTTTTAATCTTTAACGGGACGCCAAATATTCCGTTTTTGATGTGTAACATCTTTCCGCTCGGTTGCTGGATAGTTTTGTGGGAGTGATTTTGAAAATTGGGGACGGAAGTGAATCGGGCGGAAGTGGATCGAACGGAAGTGGATCGGACGGAAGTGAAGACGCACTGCCAGAAAAATGGGACGGAAGTGAATCGGGCGGAAGTGGATCGAACGGAAGTGGATCGGACGGAAGTGAAGACTCACTGCCAGCTGGATGTACAATTGAAAATGTGTGTATTGGAAACAAGGCAGTGTGTGCTCTGTAGCGCGAGAATGTTATGGCAATACAGTAGGCAGTGCATTTAGCAGGCACTGGCTTGACGAGCACAGTGGCAAATGTTTCACCGACTTTCATTTGTTATTGAGCAGTTTATGAAGCTTCACGTTCAAGGTTGAATATCACATGGGTTAGGAGAAAGACGACAAATGACATTTAAGTAAGCGGCATTATTTTCAAGCTGTGGGTGAGTAGTCAAATATTAAATGCATAACAGAATGTTGTTATATGAGCGGAATAAAAGCTGTATTTTCATCATATGTAAGACTAGGTCATTTCATGATTGTAGGAAGCCGTGTTTGATTGTTTGCGACGAACTGTACGAGAGCCTTGAGAATAATGAATGTTATAGTTACTGAGGAATGTGCTCACAGTATTTGAGAGTACTGTCGACGTTGTGTGTCACTTTATTATTATGAATAAAATGATTAATGTAAAAGGAAGGAAGGAAGGAAGCATGTAGTTTTGCGTGTCCGTTAATCTCACGATCATGATCCACGGTACCTCCCTTTTACGTGGAATGCGAACCACAGGACATGGCATTTCAATTCGAAAATCTCACATGTATTGACCGGGAATCAAACCCGGTCTTCCTTCTTGGGAGACTAACAGCAGACCGCTGCGCCACAAATGTGACAGTAGCATATCTCCAATTCAATCTATACATTCATCATAGTATCAGTATGAAAATGGAGTGTAAATTAACATTTTAAGAATGTCCAAGCTGTGTAGTATACGAGTAGGATAACATGTCAGATGTTACACATCATATGCGACTACTGTAAGGCTCGTATCTTTTTTTGTTTTTGTTTTTGTTAATTGGATACTATATTCAATTTCGCACCAATTCTCAAATGTCCCGCTTCAGAATTGATTGTAATATCTAGCTTGATTTCTGGTGATACAGGTGCAAGTTTTAAAGAGCAAATAATTTCTATGTCTGTGTCAGATAAATGGGTACAAGTTATAGATTTATTAGGGGCAACAAAATTGAGGAATATCTTAGTTCTTGTGAAGTTCATACTCAGCAATTTCCCCTCCAATGCTTTTACGGAGAGAGTGTTTCTGTCATGAATATCAAATGGAGAGATGATAGAAACAGAAGTTCCATTAGTTTGATAAAACAAGAATTGTTCACATATTACAATTATGACGAAAATTGTAGTGAATTTTATCACAAGGTACTTACAAATAAAACATCCTTGCAAAGGGTCGTTAAAATGAAAAGCATTTGTAAGATGCTGGTATCATAGGCGTACATTATATGTCAGCAATATCTAGTTTCAATTTTGTGTATTTGCTTATGTAATGCTTATTTAATACATATCTGTATTATTTATTGCAACATTTTAACAACCTTGATTTAAAAAAAACAATTTTTGGGACGTTTGTTCCGTTTTTCCAGTTTTCAAATCTAGCAACCCTAGGTGGGAGTAGAATCTTATGACGTATGTTCTTGTGGTCCCTATACTAATGTATATACTTGTAAAACTAGGTACCCTGCAGCATAGTCGTGCGCGTTAAATCACGCACCTCGACTGCGACGTGGAGCTGAAGCACTTCCGGAGATGACCGCGACCATCCTGAGTGTAGTTTTTCTCGTTTTTTTTCCACACTTCCTCCAGAAAATAAGCCGAGATGGTAACTTATTTCAAGGGCAAATACCGCAAGTGTTTAACCTAATAATCGCGGCGGTACTTGTAGCTCACCCCATGGGTGTCCGCGTAGAAGTAGCTACAAAATCTGGCGAGCCGAACATGTCCTCGGACACTCCCGGCACTAAAAGCCATACGCTAATAAAAAATAAAAAAGTAATAATAATTACAGTTACACACTCTATTACAGTCACTTCTTTGCACAGGTTATCAGACAAACCCACCACACATTCAAGTCAACGGGGCTACTCAAATGAATAACTAACAACAGCAACAAAATTGGGACTGAGATGGGCGTAAGTTAGGTCCCATTTGCCCGGGGATGAAATGGTGAACCCGAAAAAACATTTTTAGGATTGCTGGGATTCGAATCCCTCTGTATGCTCTTCTCACAGCCTGTTGCAACTTTCATGGCAGAGGCACAGCAATACTTTGCTCATACGCATAGTCTTATTGATTTCAAGAATGCTAATCAATATTACATTACGTCTCACAGCCATTCGTGGATTAACTAGATAACAATTATAAGGGTTATTCCTGGGACCTGTCGCGCGGGGTCATAATCACCCAGGGACGCGGTTATCGCTCATTTGCTGCTTAGCTGTGATAGAGAACATAGGTTCCTCTGTACTCGTGACCCTGCGCGACCCTAAACCCTTTATAGATCTTCCCACCATGTATTTATAGAACGGTGTTAGGGAGAGAATCTTCCCACACCTTTAATTTCAAGCAGTTCCACATGCATCCACAAGCTAGCTGCACAGAAATTTTGAAAACCCATTAATTTGATGTAGGCTATACTGTCATCAGAAACCAAAGGTGGAAAGCATATATCCCAGTGGTCTCCACAGTGCACGTGCTCGCCAGTTCGGTTGTGTTGAGTGAATGCAATGTTTTACAGAATAACGTGTCTTTATTGAAGATAGGAGATTTGTAAAAGTTGCTATATAATGTTAATAATGGTTTTGGTCACTTGAGTAAATATATTTCTGCTAGAAAGGAAATAATTATCCTGTTTATGGTGTTTGCCATACAACAGAAGATTTTTTAAAATTAATTATCTGTGTTTTTAGTAATACTATTTTGAAATTATAGAATTATATTAGAATATACTAACTTGTAATACTCCAAAATCACTTTTATATTTTTTTATGTGTGACATCTTTCCGCTCGGTTGCTAGATAGTTTTGTGGGAGTGATTTTGAAAATTGGGGACGGAAGTGGATCGGAACGATCGAGCTGGCAGTGATGGATCGAACGGAAGTATGCACTGCCCGCTCGATCGATCGAACGGAAGTGTACTAGCTGGCAGTGGTGGAAAACGGAAGTATGCACTGCCTGCTCGATCAATCGAACGGAATTGTACTAGCTGGCAGTGGTGGAAAACGGAAATATGCACTGCCCGCTCGATCGATCGAACGGAAGTGTACTAGCTGGCAGTGGTGGAAAACGGAAGTATGCACTGCCCACTCGATCGATCGATCGATCCAGCGGGCAGTGGTAAGACCCAGCTGGCAGTGGTACGAGAAACAATGAACGCGTGGTATCTGAAATTGATACAATGACGTACTCTCGGCCATGTGGAATGTATATGACATACTGAACGGAAAACGCTCATGCGAACTCTGGTGTCAAGTGATTGAAACAAATGACATGGTACATGTTCGAAGTCTTCGTATCAGTATTTAAATTGTAAAATGCCTTAATATCAAACATTGTAAGTAGTCGGCATTGCCGGTATTATGTTTCTGCACAATGGCTATTCAAATATTAACCCACATAACGGTAATGCAGTCATCAATATAATATAATCGTTGTGGTTTTACGAGAATTGAGCAAGCCTTCATGAACTATGACTGAATACATTATCTTTACTCACAAGAGGTCCTATTCATAAGGCATTTTAAACTCAATTTCACGCAGGAACATTATCGAAACAAGCAAAATATAAATGAAACTTAATTCCGTAATGCAGTATTACTGGAACGTGGAGGTAAGTCACCATCGTGTGCACAAACTTTCCGTAGTCGAAATAGCCGTGGGGTTAATGCTTATGACTGTGAAGCTAGAGATCTTGGGTTCGAATCCCGGACAGGGTAGATGTTTTTGCTACCAGATTATCATTTTAAACTATATTTATCATATCAATATGACTCATTTTAACAGAATCCATATGAAATTACGTGTTGGTCTGTGAAAGAAGAGGACCTGTTTATAAGGAATTTAAGGTTATGAGCGGCGTCGCGTCTATTACCGGTAATCTAGTTGATCCATATCGTATTCTTTATTTAGGCTAGTGCTGGTGGAAGCTACAAATCATCTAATAAAATGAGTTCCGTATTATAAACTACAATATCTGTAAAACACTCCCTTTTACAATAGATTAATATTTGTGCCAATAATAGTATAAAATACCGGTGTATCAACAATTTCACGTGAGGTTTCTTCTATGTCAGATGTTACACATCATATGCGACTACTGTAAGGCTCGTAATTTTTTGTGCAGGTTTCCGCAAAGATGTTATAGGTCACTGAACGTGTGTTGCGTGGGAGTTACGTCTTTTTTTAATTATAGAGCGTGATATATATATATATATCACAATGGCTATTCAAATATTAACCCACATAACGGTAATGCAGTCATCAATATAATATATATAGGCTTGCCATACGTCCGAGTTTGACCGGGACAGTCCCGGTATTTTGCTCTTGTCCCGATGTCCCGCCCGGTTTTATCAATGTCCCGGAAAACGGCTCTAAGATGTAAAAAGTAATGCATTTATGTGTTTAAGAATCTTCTATGAATCGGTTACCTTGCAACATCGTTGACTATCGCGCACAGCGTCAAAGAGGTCAGAAGTATTCAAACGCATGACACAAAACAAGATGTTCAGTAAAGAACATATAGCCTACTTTCTCCTAAATGCATGGGTATTGTTATAACTCTTTGTCCTTTTCAAGGAGCATAATTGAATGTTGGTTGTAGTAGCTTGTTGAAATACAACGTGTTATACGGATATTAAACATGAATATGAGGTGCCCTTTGCTAGTGCTACATCTGTACAAAATTTCATTCAATTCGGTTTCATCGTGTTTGAATTGATATTGTGAATCGATTTGCACACATACATGGCCGCTATCTGCAAACTATTTGGCTGATGACCTCATCGTTTCGTCAACATAAAGGTATGTTGTTGCAAAATTTAGTAGAGATCAGCTGATTAGGTTGGTCGTAATTTGATTTAAGATTTTAACATTTGGGTGGCCACCATTACGTTTCCGTCAAGATGGCAGCGATATAAAACATGACACAGAGGTGCTCTTTGCTAGAGCTACCTCTGTACTAAATATCGTTTAATTCGGTTTTACCGTGTTTGAATTGATGGGAGGAATCGATTTGCACACAAACATGACCGCCATCCGAAACCTATTGGGCTGATGACCTTGTAATTTGGTCAAAGGATGCTTCCCACATAATCGTATGTTGCTGAAAAATTTGGTAGAGATCAATGGATTAGGTAAGTCGTAATTTGATTTAAGCCTTGAACATTTGGGTGGCCACCATTACGTTTCCGTCAAGATGGCGGCGATATAAAACATGACACTGAGGTGTCCTTTGCTAGTGCTACCTCTGTACCAAATTTCGTTCAATTCAGTTTCACCGTGTTCGGATTGATAGGGGGGGACAGACATTCAGAGTTCACACACACACACACACAATTTTTCGCCCTGTGTTGATCTCATAAGTCTACTTTCATTTTTTGCAAAAATCGAAAGTAGGCTAACAATAGCTCAAACTGCTAATTCAGCGCGTTGCGAGGGTAGTGTAATCTGTGAGCAAACGCTGTAACTACTTGCCCAGCGGCGCTGCCAGCCCCCTCTACTCTCTGGCTGAGCAAGTCTATTGCGGGCAAGTCTATTGCGGTCACAGTCGGGGAAACTCCAGGGAAACTCCAAACACAACCACCCTTCTCAGAAATCTTAACTCAACACGACTCAATGGTTTGCTGCTGGCTGTATCTGGGACAATAGGTTCGCCCTCTAGCTAGGCTGTAACAGGGATGATAGACTCGCCCTTAGCTAGCTCGTAAACTGTCGCCTCAGTAGTTGAATGGACATGGTTGGAAGAAATAAAAACGTAAAAACACTTATAGTGGGCGATGTATTGAAGATAGAGATATGCCCTCGCGGACTTTTTTGTAGAACTTTTCATGCTGAACAATTCTTACACTCATATTATTTAGATATTTTTAATGGTTTGCCCAGCGTAAGCTTACAAAGCGCTCGGACGCCAGGTTTCTTTCGACTTTTCCACTGAAATCGTTACTGCTCGGCTCCCTTTGATCATAAATAAATTATTTTATACAGAAATCATCCTCGAGATATCCTTTACAGAATGGTGAAAACCGCATCAAAATCCATCCAGTGGTTCTCGAGTTTACCCGTAACATCCAAGAATCGGGGACTTAGTTTTATACTAAGTAGAGACTAGCAACCCGCCCCGGCTTCACCCGGGAATAGTTATGAATGCATTAAGTGATAAGCGCATTTTTTTTCGATGTCAATGAACTACGGCCTATATCCGTTCTACGTCTCGGAATGATGGGTTAAAATCACTGACTGGACTATTAATTATATTATCATGGAGATGCATGTGCAACGAATTCTTGTCAGACGTAATTTAAGAATGGCGAGGTGCATGAAACAAATCCCCCTTCCGTCCAATCTAAAAACACTTATAGTGGGCGATGTATTGAAGATAGAGATATGCTCTCGCGGACTTTCTGTAGAACTTTTCATGCTGAATAATTCTTACACTCATAGTATATTGATATTTTAATGGTCTGCCCAGTGTAAGCTTAAAGAGCGCACGGACGCCAGGTTTTTCTTTTCGACTTTTTCACTGAAATCGTTACTGCTTGGCTTCCCTTGTTCAAAAATAAATTATTTTCTGCAGAAACCTTCCTAGAGATATCCTTTACAGAATGGTGAAAACTGCATCAAAATCCATCCAATGGTTCTCGATATTATTCGTGACATCCAAGAATCGATGCCTTAAACGTAAGTAGAGATAATGACTAAAGGAAATAAGAATTATATTACTTATACTCTGTGAGCTGCCAGAATAGAATTGACAGTTCTCAGGGAACAAGGTTGCCAAACAGTTAAAATAACAAGCGATTATACTGGACAAGCTAGAGATACAGCTAACCAGGCACTGACGCACGCGGGCTGTGATATTGCAACGCTGAGTATTATGACATCAACTATGCGAACAGGGATTGGTTAAGAGCCAGTGATGACTGACGTGGAATTTCAGGCCAAATGGCAATCCTAATTTGGCAGCTCATAGAGTACAGAGAAAGGTGACAGTCAAGTCAACTAATTTCGTTTTATTCTATGTTTTTTTAATAAGCTGATTTGGTTTACCCTCCGAATGCATTGCTCCAAATAAATACGTAATAATATCAAAGAATAAACCCTATGCAAACTTTTTGTTGTCAGCTGTACTTCTGTGCTGAGCACCTCGTAGTGTAAGTCTGGGTTCAATTCCTGGCTCTGCCAAGAAACTTAATTCTGGTGTAAGTGCTGGGACGGGGTACATGCAGCCCCGTGAGTAAAAACTGAAGAATGGTGGATTCTATTCACACCTCAGCCATTGTAGAAGTGGTTCTCCGTGGTTTACGACTTTTACTCCAGGGAAATGCGGGGATGGTTCCAATTAAGGCCAAGGCCACCTCCTTCCCAATGCTTAACCTTTTTTTAATATTATTTATCGAATGGCCTTTAGTGCCGGGAGTATCCGAGGACATGTTCGGCTCGGCAGAGTTTGTGGCTGCTTCAAAGCTACAAGTACCGTCGCGTGTGGAGTGTTGTCCGGGGAGGAAATTGTGAATGTATGGACGAGGAGTTGGAAGGTAGCGGCTGACGTGAGGGCTGGAACGGGGTGCATTCAGCCTCGTGAGGACAATTGAGTAGCTGTCTGACAGTGAGACAGCGACCCCATCGCGGAAACCAAGGTTAACGGCCGAGGGGACCCGACGCGCTCACCACGCGTCACCTCGCAATCTCGCAGACCCTTGATGTTCTGTAGTGCCACGGTGTTTGTTTTATTCTAGGAAGGTTGTTTGTATGGGCCGTGTTCCTCTCTACTTTGTCCTACTAAGTTGTTCTTGAACAACTACATGGAAGAGTGATGCTGGACTTATCGACTAGCAGTTTTTCTTCCATTCGCCACCATTTTATGCTCCCTGAGCATTTCGCTCTTCAATCTTGTAGAGCAGGCGTTCTTAACCCGGTGCTCGTGAGCACCACGGTGCTGTTTAAATTAAATTTGGTGCTCTCGTCATACGAGTCAGAAAGTGCTCGTGAGCACAACCTCCCCTGAGGTCCATTCTTCAACTCAAACTCTGTTGTATGAACCAGAATAATAGTGTTTCCACTACACGTCTTGGCAGTCAGAAATGTTTTTAATCTACGGTAAAAATAATTAGACATCAATGTTTTATACGTAACACGAAAGATGGTGATTCTGCTTCTACACGTAAATGTATCTTATCTGCATCAGCCATGCAAGGAGTTGCAGCATGCCAAGTGAGCGGTGAATCCCTAGCTATTTCTGCACTTCTGCGGGAGATAGAGGAAAGAAAAAGAGGCACATGCTTGTTGTATTATTATTATTATTATTATTATTATTATTATTATTATTATTATTATTATTATTATTATTATTATTAAGATTGTTCGTCAGCCCAGCCAAAACCATATACTCACAGCCATGAATGAGATAATGAGACCAAGACATGGGTAGAAAGCCACATTTTACTGTAGCCTGTGCCAACAGACAAATGCAAATGTACTGCATTCATCAAGAGATGGTAAACAGTCAGAATTATTATTATTATTATTATTATTATTATTAATAATAATAATAATAATAATAATAATAATAATAATATTACTAGAGTAAAGCCTGCCTAAACCAGACCCTTTATATACCGGAAACCTGGACAAACGGAAAACTAAATTCGGAACGGAGGTATTTCTTATGTAAAATGACACTGTAAACCGGAAATCAGCCTATCGTGGAAACGGAAAGAAATTCCGGAACTGTAGGCGTAAATGACCTGACTAAGACGGATTATCTTATCCATAATACAAAGCTATGTACTAAATTTTGAGCGCGACTGTACTTACACCAAAGTCCTAGGAAACATTGACTCTAATTTTTCCTCAAGGATGCAGCAGGTATGCTACATTTCACATCATCTTTAAGGGAATGGAATGTACCGTTACTTCCTCCAACCCTCTTGTAATACAAACAGTTTCCTTCTGACAAATCAGAGTAGAAGAAAGTAGTGAACTTGAGTAATCATTAAAGGTGTACTTTTTACTGTGTACTGCATTTACTAACGTACTGTAATTGAGTGACAAAGACTTATAAACATAAGCCACTTACACTGGAGGAGAAAATTAAAAGTTATTGAAGAACACGACAAAAACAAACGTCCGGATAAACAATTAACTGTGTCGTTTCAAGTGGGAAAAACAGCATTTCTTTGTAGTGTATTTTGTGTTAGTAAATCTCAACCCTTTGTAAAACGAAAACCTGTGTAACCGGAAACATAAATCTGGAACGATTGCGCTCCGCTTTAGGCAGGTTTTACTTTATTACTATATTCGATTTAATGGAGCTTGGGTAGTTTGTATGGCAAGAGCGTTCTGCTCACAGTCTCCCTGTTGTAGAATATAATAATAATGTTATTGGTTTTACGTCCCTTTTAACTACTCCGTGTTGCTGGAATTTTGCCCTAAAGGGGATCTTTAACGTGCCATTAAATCTACTGACACGGCTCCCTCGCATTTGCGCCCCCTCAAATGCCAGCTGACTGGTTATAGGACATAACGTACCACGGACACATCGTACCACCGGACATAACGTACCACTTGGCCGGCTGATTACCTGCGAAGAGTCAGCTAATGACCTTAAAATATTTAGGAGAGGACATAACGTACCACTTGAAAGAGAGGGAAGTATTTAGGGTGCATGAAACCCTAACCGCACGGCCACTTGCTCGGCATTGCTCAAGTAATCCTGGTAATAAATACGTGGGCAATAACATAACATAAACTAAAATAAAATATGATAAGTTTTTGGATTCCCATCACACTTTATCCAGGCTTTGGACTGGATAAATGTTTATAAACATTTTGGCGTGTTTAAAATCAGCTGTGGTTAAGCTCTGGTCATTTTTCGTTTTCTTTTCTTTGTTTTTTATTTTATTAAATTTTTAAATTGTTTTTTGTGGGTTTTATATCCCAGCGAATAGCAAGTTCGCCGTGTGAAGTTTCATTCCAAGTTCTGCGATTAAGAGAGAGCTCTCAAGCTTGATTTCAAGTTTCTATTCTCTTCATACCGCTTCATTAAATTCGTACTTCATCCATCGAAGTGCGCACATAAACCGCCCTTATTCGCTGTACACAACTCCATGTTGCAATACCAAAGTGTTTAAAGCCGCACAATGTGATCGCCACTGATGTTTATGTGGCAATGAACCTGTATCTGCAATGCCCGTCTGACATCAAGTGGTACGTTATGTCCCAGCGTAAATATTTAGGGATTACGGGAAAATCGTTCTTAGGTAGATAACGACCTGGGTGGTACGTTATGTCCTCGAAAATCAAGTGGTACGTTTTGTCCGTGGTACGTTATGTCCGGACACCCAGCTGACTACGCCAGGATACGAACCTGCAACCTTGGGCCCAGCAAGCGAGAATGTTACCGCTGAGACACGCAGCCAGCACCCTGTTGCAGAGGCTTGATATGCAGTTCAATGGCTGGTGGATAATACTGTGATGCCCCTGTTTCTTGTGAGATGACCGTGGCTTCTGCGACGAATTGTATTCACGACGTCGGACGTCTGGCTTGTTCTGTTATCATTGTAGTAAGTACACAGATGGGGAGGGCGCTTCTTAATAATCGTATTGGTAATAACGAGATCATTGACCTCTGCAAAATTCAAGATTTTCTCGCCATCATGATTTCTGTCGCAAATTCCATGATTTCAGTGACATTGATAGCCTTCTGCTGTTGAACCAACGTGACGGTTCAGATCGCCACAGATAAGTTCGTCTTCCTGTGGCACGTTCATAAATTGTGTGTCTCATTTCAGGGGCTTGGATATAGTAGACATATAGCCCTGTATACTTGGGTGTGTGTCTGTAGAATGTATCTTCTGACCTGTGTTTGTAGTAGTGTGGATATTTGTAATGTAGGCGAGGATTGGGAAGGAGGCGGTCGTGGCCTTAAGTTAGGAACCATCCTGGCATTTGCCTGGAGTGGAAAAACCATTTCCAGGATGGCTGAGGAGGAAATAGAACCCGGATATCCAAGGTGTTAGCTAGGAATGCTAACCACTGCGTCACGAAGCGGACTTTCCTGTCAATCATGTTCCAGGAGTATTCTTTCATACTCTGAGAGCAACCAGTTTGTGGTGCCTAGCCGGAGAAGATATGAATTTTCCTTGTTTCTGTAATCGTGGTTACCTTCATTAGGCGGTCGTCATGGGACTCTGCCTCAGCGATGGAGTTTCGAAGTCCCTCACTAACAACCAGTCCAATGCCGATTGGAAGAAAGGAGAGCCATGAAAGGCAGATAGGAAAGGGAAAGAAGATAGTCCGCTCCAGAGGCAATGGAAAAAGGGGAAAAACATGGACCCAGCTCAGGAATCCATTTACAACTGTACTAGCAACCCACCCCGGCTTCGCCCGGGAAGAGTTACGAATGCATTACGTCATAAGCGTTTCTTTTTCGATGTCAATGAACTACGACCTACATCCGTTTTACGTCTTGGCATGATGGGTTAAAATCACTGACTGGACTATTAATTATATTATCATGGAGATGCATGTGCAACGAATTCTTGTCAGACGTAACTTAAAAATGGCGAGGTGCATGAAACACAAATCCCCCTTGCGTCCAATCTAAAGCACTTATAGTGTGCGATGTATTGAAGATAGAGATATGCTCTCCCGGACTTTTATGGAGAACTTTTCATGCTGAACAATTCTTACACTGATAATTTTAACGGTTTGCCAAACGTAATCTTAAACAGTGCGCGGACGCCAGGTTTTTATTTCCGACATTTTCACTGAAATCGTTACTGCTTGGTTTCCTTTGATCATAAATAATTTATTTTCTACAGAAACTTCCTTCAGATATCCTTTACAGAATGGTGATAACCGCATCAAAATCCATCTAGTGGTTCTCGAGATTACCGGTGACACATTTGTTTTATACAAAGTAGAGATATGATATCCCCGATGTCATGCACTTTTGCATCAATCCACCGATACGGTATGGTTTAATGATGATGATGATGATTATTGTTGTTTTAAGGGGCCTAACATCTAGGTTATCGCCCGTAATAGTTTGGGTGACAGTGGAAATGATAATGTAATGTGAATTACAACTAAAACTAACTACGGACTTACAGACTAGAAGAAGAAATGGAAAACTAAACAAAAAATAATGTAAATAAACGACAGGAGAAAATGAAATGCCCTGAACCATTGAGGATTGAGGGACTTGGAAGAAAGGAGAGCCATGAAAGGCAGATAGGAAAGGGAAAGAAGATAGTCCGCCCCAGAGGTAATGGAAAAAGGGGGAAAACATGGACCGAGCTCAGGAATCCCTCCGGGTCGCTATCTCCCGAACTCACCAGCGTAGCCGTGAGTCCTTGAGGGTGTAGCACTATCCAGCGTGCACCATAAGTGGTGGGGCTATGAACAGTAGTATCATTTCTACTTCTTAGAGTATTGATGAATATACTGTGGTACTTATTAAACAGGCCGTGGCTTAGGCGGCTGCACGCCAGCCTCTCACCGCTGGGTCCGTGGTTCAAATCCCGGTCACTCCATGTGAGGTTTGTGCTGGACAAAGCGGAGACAGACAGGTTTTTCTCCGGGTACTTCGGTTTTCCCTGTCACAATTTCATTCCAGCAACACTCTCCACTATCATTTCATTTCATCTGTCATTCATTTAATCAATGGCCCAGGGGAGTGCGACAGGTTTCGGCAGCCGGCACAGTTCATATGCTCGCCGCTAGATGGGGGCTTCATTCAGTCCATTCCCTGACCCGGTCGGTCGACTGGAAGCAGACTGTGGATTTTCATTTTCACTTATTAAACAGGTGTTCATTAGTGACACTAGCCTATCTCCAAATAATTTTATTAACTCATTACAGCATTTTACAGTCTGAATACAGTACTAGTAGTTTGTATTTCGTCACAATTATCAGAATGTCCCAGATACTAAATCGTATTTTAAAACTCCTGATATGATATCATTGTAAATGCATATTGTCATTTGTGTGCGTGTGAGTATCGATTCCCACCTCAGATATCCTAGAAGTGTTCCCATTTCACCAGATAAATGCCAGGATGGTTCCTAATTTAAGGACACAACCGCCTCCTTTTAGAGCCCAGTATGAATTACGAATTCCAACACATTCATCACAGCATTTTTCGATAAATGAAAACGAACCATGAAATAGATTTCGTCGTAATTATCGAGGTGTGCTGGTCCTTGTCTATAAATATAAGGTGATCATAAAAAATTCATGAACGGTAGTCGATGATTTGAAGATAGTCATCAGTAGGGCTCGGATGTTGATGACATGTCATCTTTTTACTGAGCTGTCTAAAACAATGCTGAAGTACATAGAAACTCCGGACAGGTCACCCCGTCTTCAAATATGTCTTTTTTATTTTGCATAATTTTACATTTATTTTTTTGCTATTTTTCCATTTGAAGAGCTTTTTTTTTAGTTTGGTAGATTATTTTGGTCATATTTTACAGAAACCGGCCGAGGTCGTTGCGGCATGACTGTTGGCAGTCGCTCACATCCGGGAGGCGAGGTGGTTCGAATCCCCCCGCCGGCAACCTTGAAGATGGTCTTCTGTGGTTTCCCATCTTCCTTCCAGGCAAATGCCGGGGTTGGTCCTTAACTATAGGCCACAGCCGCTACCTTCCAACTCCTCGACCCTCCCTTCCAACTTCCCTCCCCAACGGTACTTGTAGCTCACCCACTGGGTGTCCGTCTCGAAGCAGCTACAAAACTGGCGAGCCGAACATGTCCTCGGACACTCCCGGCACTAAAAGCCATACGAAAAAAAAAACGAAAAAAAAAACAAAAAAAAACAGAAATCGTCCTTTTAAGGTTTGTTTTTTTTTTCTTTCAATTTAGTCATGTCACAGCCTTATGAGGGATTTACGAGAGTTAAGAAGAAGCTAGTAGCTACATTTGACAACATCAGAATGACATTCGTAGTGCAGTGCAACTCGGACTTAGCTTAAGTAAACATAAACCTTTTGTTAAGTGCTAGAAATCTATTTTGATTGACTTTTCAGTTTGAGCTTAAGATGTCGTTTTTGAAATATTGGTGAGTTTATTATTATAAGATCATTTTCTCCATTTTATAGTGCATTTTTCAAATTTCTAGGGCATTTATTACAGTCATTTTTGAGAATATTAAATGCATTTTTAAACCCTTTTTACGGCATCAACATCCGGGCCCTATGTACTGTAAATACGTATTCTTTCCCCTTGCTTATCCAAAAAAAAAAATGATAAATGTCCATGAATTAGAACCTTAGCTATCATATATTTACATTTTATTACTGTATTACATATTTGATCATAATTACATTTTTTGCATACTTTTCCTTTTTATGTAAAATTACTTATTCTGTCTCTTACCGTAAAAATAGTACATTATGCAACGAGCCTATAATGGCAATAATTAAGACACGAGTATGTTTATAAAACGAGCGTATGCGAGTTTTATAATTTGCATACGAGTGTCTTAATTACCATTATAGGCGAGTTGCATACAACTGTTTAATGTTCGACGATAATTATTATAACTATGTTATGTTCGAACATAAATATTCATAAATATCTGTCGAGATTTCGCCAGTTTTATGTACTGAACAGAGCGCATGAGACGCTGAGAATGCCTTGTATTTGTCCATGGCCTCTTCGATTACCCCACTATGACACTAGGCAACGCAGTGAAATTTAAATTAGAAGAACGTGGAACACAGCGCAGGTGCGATGCATTCCTTATCTAATTGGTCAAACAACTATTTCTTGAGCTGTGATTGGTGGTAGAAACTGTTTCATAATGAAAAATGGTGTTATAATTACCATCATTATGATACAATTTTCTGACATATAATAGTCAGGGTCGAACATAAATATCTTTTTGCAAGTGAAATATACGGTAATTGAAAACAATCTGTATGACAATATTTGTTCATTGGAAACTCAGGTACCGTACATAAAGTGGATTTTCTAAGCAATTCATAAGCTGCTGAGAAAGAGTCAGGGAAGAATTCTAAGAATGATACTAGTGGAGATGATGAAAATGTATTGCAGCCGAATTGGCCAGTTGTTACATTAGTTAATATACATAACAAATATGGTACATAAGAGCCAAAAGTAATTTTACTATCTCGATATTTTCGCAAAGTTTGTTTGCTGTATTCAGTGACTGTCTTTGTTCTCTTCTTGCGCTTCTCTATGTGATAGCGTTCACATCCCTCACCACATAGTGTGCACTCGCAGTCTTCTTTTACTCAGTGAAAGCGTGTCGTCGCACATACAGTAGCGGTTGTGTAGAATTCCGGCCATATTTCTTTACATTTCTTTCTCCTTTACTTCTGAATCTCTGTATAGTGTCGCGTGGATGGCAATGAATGGTTATATCTCAGGTCTTCGATGTAGAATGTTTCCTTTGCAGCCTATACCTGTCTTGATTGTGTGTTCATGGGGAGACATAGAGCTCTCTTCAGGTATCTTGATTTGACTTTCATCATGGTTCTTAGGTCTGCTAGCGATAGCTCTTCCAAGATTATTTCAATACCATATGTTATGATCGGGCTTATTGCTGTGTGGAATATTTTCATTGCTGACTCCAGTGAGAATTTGTGAAGGTCTTTTATTCTGTAGGTGGCTCTCATAGCCGCTCTCGCTTTTTCTTTGATGTGGATTCTGGAGGTAAGGGGATGGCAGTTCACGTCACACCCTGACGGAGACTCAGCGGATGGGCTTTAGTTTATTTCAGTTGTCCAGTGAGTGTCTGAGACTCTACTTTTCAACCTGTTGTTCAGAGAGGCTGCTATATTTCCTCCCACCCCGCAAACAAAAAGTGCCCCTCACAATACGTCTTATTCTTGAATTCGTACGCATTTTCTCATACATAATAATGGAATTTATTTAAATATGCTATAATGCGGACATGCTTAAATAATTAATTATTGTACCACACTTTATTTTGCAAAATATAATGAATAAAATGAGGAATCTTCAGAAAATACCATGTGTAATATATCATTTATATAAAAATTAATATTAGATATTTTAATTTTTTAAACGTAATATTACATATTTCACATAATATTATTACATAAATATGTATTTTCCAGTTGATATTACATGAAAATTCTAGCCCTAGTCATCAGAATACAAATCGACTATACAGATTATAAAATGACCACAGCTGGTAGCATAAAAATAACGGAACCATGGAGTAGCACTACTCCAAAGGTTTATCAAGCACAAATAGCACCGAGTAAATACCTGGCCACCATATTTACTCAGCTACCGGCACTGCCTAGCGATTGAAAACAGAAGATTAGCCGTGTGCTGCTGAGATATAAGAACAGTCCTGATTAAGAAGATTAGCCGTGTGCTGCTGAGATATAAGAACAGTCCTGATTAAGAAGATTAGCCGTGTGCTGCTGAGATATAAGAACAGTCCTGAATAAGAAGATTATCCGTGTGCTGCTGAGATATAAGAACAGTCCTGAGTAAGAAGATTAGCCCTGTGCTGCTGAGATATAAAAACAGTCCTGAGTAAGAAGATTAGCCGTGTGAAACTGAGATATAAAAACAGTCCTGAATAAGATGATCAGCCCTGTGCTGCTGAGATATAAAAACCGTTCTGAATAATGAGATCATCCCTGTGCTGCTGAGATATAAAAACAGTCCTGAGTAAGAAGATTAGCCGTGTGCTACTAAGATATAAAACAGTCCTTAATTAGAAGATTAGCCCTGTGCTGCTGAGATATAAAAACCGTTCTGAATAAGGAGATCAGCCGTGTGCTGCTGAGATATAAAACAGTCCTGAATAAGGAGATTAGCCGTGTGCTGCTGAGATATAAAAACAGTCCTGGGTAAGAAGGTTAGCCCTGTGCTGCTGAGATATAAAACAGTCCTGAATAAGGAGATTAGCCGTGTGCTACTGAGATATAAAACAGTCCTGAGTAAGAAGATTAGCCGTGTGCTACTGAGATATAAAAACAGTCCTGAATAAGGAGATTAGCCGTGTGCTGCTGAGATATAAAACAGTCCTGAATAAGAAGATTAGCCGTGTGCTACTGAGATATAAAACAGTCCTGAATAAGGAGATTAGCCGTGTGCAACTGAGATATAAAACAGTCCTGAATAAGAAGATTAGCCGTGTGCTACCGAGATATAAAACAGTCCTGAATAAGGAGATTAGCCGTGTGCAACTGAGATATAAAACAGTCCTGAATAAGAAGATTAGCCATGTGCTGCTGAGATATAAAACAGTCCTGAATAAGAAGATTAGCCGTGTGCTACTGAGATATAAAACAGTCCTGAATAAGGAGATTAGCCGTGTGCAACTGAGATATAAAACAGTCCTGATTAAGAAGATTAGCCGTGTGCTGCTGAGATATAAGAACAGTCCTGAATAAGAAGATTATCCGTGTGCTGCTGAGATATAAGAACAGTCCTGAGTAAGAAGATTAGCCCTGTGCTGCTGAGATATAAAAACAGTCCTGAGTAAGAAGATTAGCCGTGTGAAACTGAGATATAAAAACAGTCCTGAATAAGATGATCAGCCCTGTGCTGCTGAGATATAAAAACCGTTCTGAATAATGAGATCATCCCTGTGCTGCTGAGATATAAAAACAGTCCTGAGTAAGAAGATTAGCCGTGTGCTACTAAGATATAAAACAGTCCTTAATTAGAAGATTAGCCCTGTGCTGCTGAGATATAAAAACCGTTCTGAATAAGGAGATCAGCCGTGTGCTGCTGAGATATAAAACAGTCCTGAATAAGGAGATTAGCCGTGTGCTGCTGAGATATAAAAACAGTCCTGGGTAAGAAGGTTAGCCCTGTGCTGCTGAGATATAAAACAGTCCTGAATAAGGAGATTAGCCGTGTGCTACTGAGATATAAAACAGTCCTGAGTAAGAAGATTAGCCGTGTGCTACTGAGATATAAAAACAGTCCTGAATAAGGAGATTAGCCGTGTGCTGCTGAGATATAAAACAGTCCTGAATAAGAAGATTAGCCGTGTGCTACTGAGATATAAAACAGTCCTGAATAAGGAGATTAGCCGTGTGCAACTGAGATATAAAACAGTCCTGAATAAGAAGATTAGCCGTGTGCTGCTGAGATATAAAAACAGTCTTGAGTAAGAAGATTAGCCGTGTGCTGCTGAGATATAAAAACAGTCCTGAATAAGGAGATTAGCCGTGTGCTACTGAGATATAAAACAGTCCTGAGTAAGAAGATTAGCCGTGTGCTGCTGAGATATAAAAACAGTCCTGAGTAAGAAGATTAGCCGTGTGCTGCTGAGATATAAAAACAGTCCTGAATAAGGAAATTAGCCCTGTGCTGCTGAGATATAAAACAGTCCTGAATAAGAAGATTAGCCGTGTGCTGCTGAGATATAAAAACAGTCCTGAGTAAGAAGATTAGCCGTGTGCTGCTGAGATATAAAAACAGTCCTGAATAAGGAAATTAGCCCTGTGCTGCTGAGATATAAAACAGTCCTGAATAAGAAGATTAGCCCTGTGCTGCTGAGATATAAAACAGTCCTGAGTAAGAAGATCAGCCCTGTGCTGCTGATATATAAAAACAGTTCTGAGTAAGGAAATTAGCCCTTTGCTGCTGATGTATAAAAACAGTCCTGAATAAGGAAATTAGCCCTGTGCTGCTGATATATAAAAACAGTCCTGAATAAGGAAATTAGCCCTGTGCTGCTGAGATGTAAAAACAGTCCTGAATAAGGAAATTAGCCCTGTGCTGCTGAGATATAAAACAGTCCTGAATAAGAAGATTAGCCCTGTGCTGCTGAGATATAAAACAGTTCTGAATAAGATTAGTCCTGTGGTGCTGAGATATAAAACAGTCCTGAGTAAGAAGATCAGCCCTGTGCTGCTGATATATAAAAACAGTCCTGAATAAGGAAATTAGCCCTGTGCTGCTGAGATATAAAAATAAATCAGATAAATCCCTCCTTCTGTGGTCTCGAGGTGCGTATTGCCAATCCAGTCCCAAAGGTCCTGGATTCGATTCCCAACGATGCCAAGAAACTCAATTCTGGTCTGAAGGCTGTAACGGGGTGCACTCAGCTTCGTGAGGTATAACTGAGGAAGGTGGGTTTGATTCCCGCCTCAGCCACCCTAGAAGTGGTTTCCGTGGTTTCCCACTTCTTCTCCAGACAAATGCCGGGATGGTTCCTGAAGGACACTACTGCCTCCTTCCAAATCCCAGTCTTTGTTACGAATGCACACACCACTACAAGCACCACCATAACACAAATTATCAGACAAATCCTATACACCCACTCCACGATATCGCATGCCCTTAAATGAATCAAGAACAACAACAGGAATCACTTTCCCACGCGGGAGATGGCCTATAACACGGTGCTAAACTATGTATCATGTCATTAAGGGGCTTGCAACATCATGGCAATCAGGCCCGTGTATTTGAGTGGGTGAAGAAGGGGGCATCTTAAATGCGAAGAGGGGCATTGAAAGGAAATATGGAATGAAAATGTCAGTTAACCTGTGTCGTTGTGGTGTCTGTACAAGAGTGTATTTGGTATTGTTGGATGGAAGGAGGTGGCCGTGGCCTTATGAGCCATCCCAGCGTTACGAAAATCAGTGGGATACCACGGCAAACCTCTCCTACAAAGGATGGTTGAGATTGGAATCCAACGCACCTCTTTGCGATTATCTTCACAAATCTGACTCTACCCAAAAATTGGCGGGACCTCAGGGATGGCAGCCAATACCCCTAACCACTACTCCACGGTATTGTATGTAGGCCTACAGGCCGGACGTTGGTTTTAGACGAGTGAAAAATCATAATGGAAGCCTGGAGGCGAGTTGCTACAGTACCTGTGATGTTGACAGCGGCCCAGTGCGGTCAGATGATGGACAAAACTATCTCTCTCCGCTGCTGAAGTACAGTCATAGTCAAATATAATGACGTTCTGTTCGTAACTATGTAACGTGTACTTCCGCGTCACACAATACTTCGACGTGGACTGTACTTTTTTTTAGCGTATGGCTTTTATGCCGGGAGTGTCCGAGGACATGTTCGGCTCGCCAGTTTTGTAGCTGCTTCGAGGCGGACACCCAATGGGTGAGCTACACGTACCGTCGCGTGTGGAGTGTTGTCTGGGGAAGAAAGTTTGAATGTAAGGACGAGGAGTTGAAAGGTATCGGCTGTGGCCTATAGTTCGGGACCAACCCCGGCATTTGCCTGGAAGGAAGATGGGAAACCACAGAAGACCATCTTCAAGGTTGCTGGCGGGAGGATTCGAGCCTCCTCGCCTCCTCGCCTCCCGGATGTGAGCGACTGCCAGCAGTCATGCCGTAACGACCACGGCTAACTCACTGGACTGTACTGTTCTGGGCGGTGGTGTCGTCACTTGCTCAAGTTCGGTATTCCATTGCATCAGACCGGCGGTGACAACTGTGAAGGGGGAGGGCGAGAAGGGACTGTGTACAGGCTCACCCGCAAGGTTCAAGGTCAAGGGCAATCGTCTAAAATAAACCACAGCTATCAAGAGACATTGAATGTGGAGTACCTGCAGTAGTGTTACCTCCCTGGTAACTGGATCAGATGGAATGCTAATTGTGTGCGTTGATGTCTCTTACTTGAGTATGTTGCTGTCTCCGGTCACTGCTACAGTTATTATATAATACCTGTTCTTGACAGTGACCTTGATTTTAGTATCAAGTTTAACTGACCCGTAGTTGCTGGAGACAGATTTGCTATTATCATCATTAGGACTCGTGTTTTTAGGTACTAAAAATCGGAAAATATTAAATTTTTATGTATTGAAGAAACCTGAAATATGTGACAAGAAAGTAAATATATTTAATTACAATTTAGTTTGTTAATGTGAATATAAACAGTACGCAGTACTCACGAATGCAATTTATGCTATGTCTCACTGAGTGCTGAAGCATTACAGAACACAACGAGATACAGCTTCAGGTTGTCCATCACAAATGACTGACGATTATCGTGAAACACTTCTTCTGAAGGCGCGAAACTGCGGCAAAATGTTTCTTGCCCTTGATTTTTGTGTAACTTGAGATCGCTGTTTAGCCTTGATTGCTTTCCCACATGGTTGGCAGAACAGAACACCCCCATCAGAAGTAAAATTATTCTTAAATTCTGCAACAGACTATACTTGTAGTTGTTTTTACTTTAGGCATCGTGGAACTGCCTTACACTTCACAGTGCCAGAAATGAACTGCATGTGAGTGACACTGGTTCCAGATAGCTGGGGGAGGGGGAGGTCTAGCACTTAGTGCAATATGGCTATGGACAAGGAAATCTCCGACTTCCACAGTGAGTGGCACGGGGCGACACGTTAAGAATAACACAGTTGCAAGCTGACATAGCTCTGCATGAAGATTAGATAACTCACAGGTTCTTCCCCGTTGAAGTAACACAGAACAAAGAAGCAATAAACTGAAAGATCTAGCATACTGATTTTAATAAATGTAAATATTATGTCTTTTTATCTGCTAATAAGTGAAAAGCAGGAATTTATGTATGTATAAAAAATGCTTAAATTATGTATTTACATAAAAATATTTACCTAAAAATCCGAATATTTGAATGTTGGATTTTTGCACACCAGGTTATTGAAAGTCCCATAGGTGAACTTATGTTTATCAACGTACAAATTTTCAGTTTAATTCCTGTCATAGATTATTAAATATTGAGAACCGTCTAAATATTTCGGTGGTCGCCATGTTGGATATTAATATATGTAGGCCATAGAGCTATGTACTATTAGATGACGATTATTGCTTAGGTTCTTTATTCAAACTTTGACTTAGATCGCATGATTAGGACACAAGAAATGAAAAGTTAATTTTAAAATTTCGCACAGCCGCCATCTTGAGGTTATGTAAACAATTGAACTAAAACTGGCAGTGCATTACAATTTGTATAGTCACATGCTGTACCAAGTTTCACTGCGATCGAATGGTTAAATCGCGAGAAAAGTCTATTTAAATGTTTCAACTTCGCTTGGCCGCCATGTTCGTTTTGTAGTTAACAGCTTTCTGAAAGTCACCTAGGTGAACTTCTAGTAGTGGCCTTTATCACCGTACAAAATGTCAGGGTGATATCAGTAATAGTTTCGGAGATATAGAATGCCGGTGAAATATTTGGCACAGCCGCACTTTAGTGTGCTCGTTATCTGAACTTCTTCGTATATATGGAAGTAGTCTTCAAACATATCTGTACTAATAAATCGTATCATTTCTGTTTCGCCTTAGATGAATGGCATCTTTGTCGACACGTGTGTGTCTTTTATCGCTTAATGGCAGCTGTTGGCCTCGGGCAGCGCTAGTACCATCGAGGACTCTTGTCCCCCTCAAAGGTAATCATGATGAAAAAATTAAAATGTATTGTTGTTGTTGCCGGCTCCGTGGTGTTGGGGTAGGGCGCCTGCCTCTCACCCGGAGGCCCCGGGTTCGATTCCCGGCTTCATCAGGGATTTTAGAAACTGACGTGAAGGCTGGTACGGGGTGCACTCAGTCTCGTGAGGACAATTGAGTAGCTGTCTGAGAGTGAGGCAGCGCCCCGGTCACGAATGCCAAGAATATCGGCCGAGAGGACCCGATGCGCTGACAACGCGTCAACCCAATATCTGCAGGTCGAATGGCTGGGCAGCGGTTGCTTGGTAGGCCTAGGCCCTTCATGGGCAGTAGTGCCAGGGGTTATATTATTATTATTATTATTATTATTATTGTTGTTTTTGAATCATTTAGGGGCTTTGCGACATCGTGGTCATGTAGCTCCGTGTACTTGTGTGTGTGTGGAATTTGTGTGATGACCTGTGTTATTGTGATGGCTGTATTATTATGTGTATTTGTAATTCAAATGAGGATTTGTAAGGAGGTGGACGTGACCTTAAGTTAGGAACCATCCCGGCATTCACCTGGAGTAGAAGTGAGAAACCACGGAAAACCACTTCCAGGATGGCTGAGGTGAGAATCGAACCCACTTCTTCTCAGTTTTGCCTCATGAGGCTGAGTGTACCCCGTTCCAGCCCTCAGACCACAATTCAATTCACTTGGCAGAGCCGGGAATCAAACCCGAGCCTCCATGGCGACAGCAATGATTGCTAGCCACTAAGCAACGAGGTGGAATACTAAGTTATTGAGAAATGCTACGAGAGAATTAAACAATCGTTTTTGTGTTTTCTAGACCTAGGGAAGCCGTACGATGGAGTTTTAAGCGAAAAGATTCTAAGCATCCTAGGGGATTATGGCTTCGAAGGATGGCAGATACAGGTAATCAAGAATACTTATGTTGATGATTAGGGGCAGATGACCTCGTAGTTCCGTTCCTTAAAAGAACAATGACTAAACTGCAGTGAGAGTTGATGGCAGGAAGAGTTCTTGGTTTAAAGTTCTTACAGGAGTTCACCGCTACTGGTTACTTTATATATGGACCCTTTGTTGAAGGGCGTAAACTGGTTTGGCAGTATTCTGCAAGAAAAAAGCTGTGTAATGACGAGTCTCTTTCTCTCTACATACAGTAGTTTAGTATTTAGACCGACCTCGGTTTATGGGAGCGAGAGCTGGGTGGATTCAGGATATCTCATACATAAGCTAGAGGTAACTGATGAGAGTAGCACGAATGAGATGAGAGCAATGGTCGGAGGGAACTTGTATAGACGAGATAAAGGCGAAGTTAGAAATGAACACGTTAGATAAGGCCGTTCGTATGAGCCGACTCAGATGGTGAAGAGAATGGGGGAGGAGAGATCACCTAGGAGGCGATGGTCAGATTCAGTGTTTAACGATTTCAAAGTGTGGGGCATAGAAGCACAGGCGGCTGCAGTTCTAACTGCTAATAGGGGATTATGGAGGCTTGCAGACTGGACGCTGAAAGGAAAAACAAAGTCAAATGAGAATGAAATGAATTATTAGGTTTTACTCATTCCATTGAGTCATGGCTGGGTTCGATAACTAAACAAGAATGAAAGATGGATAGAAAGGCCGTGGAATTTCGAAGCGTACACTCATTCTTTGCTTTAGTGAATGTGCATGTACTGTACATGTGCTTTGACGAAGCCCTCTGGTGTGTGAATATTCAGTGGGCGGCTGTTTTAGTGACACATACAGTACATACTTAATACTGGCTAGCTGCATGGCTCAGCGGTAACGTTCTCGCTTGCTGGGCCCAAGGTTGCAGGTTCATATCCTAGCGCAGTCAGCTGGCATTTGAGGGTTGCGCAAATGCGAGGGAGCAGTGTCAGTAGATTTACTGGCATGTTAAAGATCCCCTTCGAGGCAAAATTCCGGCACCCCAGCGTCTCTAAAAGCCAGAGTAGTTAAAAGGGACGTAAACCAATAACATTATTATTATTATTATTATTATTATTATTATTATTATTATTATTATTATAGCCTACTTAATACTTTAGTGTTATGCTTTCCAGCACTTAATCTTTGACGTTGAGTAAAATTACCTATTATAGACGAGCATGCGCACTAGTATGGCATAGATTGTAGGAATGTTTGAATGGAACGCTCCAGGTTCAGGAGATTCGCGGTTCGATCCCGGTGCAAACAACGACCATCGTTGGGGTTATCTCCACACAGGTTTGCACTTCCCCAACCCTATGCTGTTACAAACATAGATTGCCCCTCACAAATAAAAATAAAACAACATTTTTTATTATGTTTTACTAGGTTTATTTACTATAAAATATTTCAAAGTACAGATAGTAAATTGGACCTTGATGCCATATGTAAAGTGTTGAACGTGCTGAGGGTGTAAAACGTCATGTGCCCCTCGAAAATTGGATCTGTCCCCCCCGAGCAGTTCCTACTTTCCTGGGAGAAACACTGACGTTACTGATGCTAGCAATTATGTTAGCCGTTTTTTTTTTTTGTATTTTTCTTAAATATATCTACTTTTATTGTTCTGTTTAAAGAGTTTATAAATTGTATTTCTTATTTAGAAAGAGAATGCTGATCCCTGATGTTTTGTCATAGGCTAATGGTCGGGAAGTTGATCGGAGCGCGCAGCGAGAAGCCGAATGTCAGTCTACGGTAAGTGAATGAAGCTCTTATCTTCCACATGTTAATGTCACCTGACGACACGAGTATTTATTGCAGTAATCTGCTTCTCTTCTAGTGGTCTGTTTTAATGGAAAATGCAACGAGTTTGCTCTAGCTTCATCATCACATTTCTCAACAACTGTACGAATTAATTGTCGGGCTTCACTATGCACAACAAAACTTTTCCTTTTAGCGGGCCGAGAAATTAATCCCGAAGTTCCTTCAGCCATACCGCTTATTGCTGAATCAACTGATTTATAATAATAATAATTATATCTCCAGCATTTAATTTGCCTTCCTGCTTCAGGTGAATTTTGAAACGAAATTTGTGTCATGAGAACTACGCACACTACTCACGAGAATGTCAGAGGATCAACTGTTTGATTATTCAATCATTAGCAACGCCACACTGGTTTCAGCAAAGACCCTAGGTTAGCAGTATTGGAATAGACGGGAATATCAGGTAACACGGCGGGCTGTTGACAGGCTTCTCAATTCTCGCCTGCCCCTTCGCTGCCTCTGCCCTTCACCCCGAAAGTTCGCAGAGCTTAGACCCGAGCAGGTAGGGCTCTTTCATCTTGTGAACAACAGGATTAGAAATCATTCTGTACAATTTGATTACATCTAATAATCATGTTAGTGTATTGGGTGACATACAATGAACAGTTATTAAAATAATTCTTTCCCTGCTCCAAAATATTAGTACTGTACAACTAGAAAACAATATTTTTCCCAGAGCTATGACTACAGCGGCTGGTTAGCGCGGTCACCGCGTGTGGCTCCGTTTTTAGACAGTTACAGCAGATAAAGCTATGTATACAAGTCTTTCATATAAAGTAAGAACGGCGAGCGGCGGCTTTGTTACCCGCTGCTGCAGTGGCCTTGGCCGAGCTTGTGGCGTGCCACGGCCCCCTGCCGTAGTATTGAAAGCGCGCGCATAGTGGTACTGTACTCGACCTTGCAATAAACGTGCAGGTGTTCAGTCGCCAGTCTGAAACTCAGATGTTAACATAAGACAGTTATCATTACAACATCGTATTTTTGTATGTAAAACTTATTTTAAGTACGAGTCGGCTCGGCGGGTACGTGATGCATTTGTTCAGCAATTTCCTGATGAAGTGCCACCTTTACTACCACAGATTCACGTAATTGTAAATACGTTTGACACTACTGACTCAGTGCTCAATAAAAGACATAAAATTAAAAATCAGAAACATTGCAGTGGCAGAACTCACTCGCGTCAGCCAGAATGTGGTTACCAGATACAATGCCTGTATAACCCAGGAAGGACGACACTTCCAGCATCTTTTATAAGGTAATATTTCATACAGGATTGTACACATGCTTAATGCAGGGGGCCGTGGCACGCCATAAGCTCGGCCAAGGCCACCGCAGCAGTGAATAACAAAACTGCCGCTTGCCGTTCTTACTTTATATGAAATACCCTGTATAACAGCTGATTAGTGTGCTCATCACGCGTGGTTCAGTTTCTGAACTCCTACAGTAGATACACTAGTCGGAATATGAATGAAAATCCACAGCTTGCTTCCAGTCTACCGACCGGGTCAGGGAATGGAATGAATAAAGCCCCCATCTAGCGGCGAGGATATGAACTGTGCCGGCCGTCGAAGCCTGTCGCACTCCCCTCGGGCTATGATTAAATGAATGACAGATGACATGAAATGACAGTGGAGAGTGTTGCTGGAATGAAATTTGTGACAGGAAGAACCGGAGTACCCGGAGAAAAATCTGTCTGCCTCCGCTTTGTCCAGCACAAATCTCACATGGTGTGACCGAGATTTGAACCACGGACCCAGCGGTGAGAGGCCGGCGTGATGCCGCCTAAGCCACGGAGGATCTAGTCGGAATATGTTTTAAAATAATAGTATCATGTTATCCACCAAACAATTTGAGTAATTTCGAGCCGAGGCTGATGAGCACGATGTCCAAACACCTGAATGACACAACAACAGTGAACTGAATGGGATTTTAGTTTCTATAACCCAGTGGCGTGGCCGCGCGTGTTAAGTCGTACATCACGACCACGACCGGGAGCTGCCGCAAGTCCGGAGATCGGAGGTTCGAATACCGGCGCCGCTGACAGTGGTTATCGTGAATGTGGGTTTTTCCACACTTCCTCCAGGAGTATGCCGGGATAGTACTGTAACTTATTTCCAAGTGCCGGGGCAACTACTCAATCCCCCACCCAAATAATTCCAGTTACACAAACTGCTACAGTCACCTCAGAAACACAGTTTATCAGACAGATTTAACGCACTTGCAAGTACACGGGGTTAATGTTGACCAAGAAGACACAAGTGCTTATGTCGAATTAACATCAACAACAACCATAACAATATTTTCTATAAAACTACAGTTGTATAGTCACCATATTTCAGTTTGTTAAAATATTTGAAATTCATTAAGTGAATACATTTATTTATTAATTTACCTATTTATCTAATTATTTATATATATATATTTGCATTTCATTGAGCATTATAGACTGTTTTAGGGCCATCATAACTCATAATAATAATTTAAAAATTGTAATTATTAGCTCGAGACGTATTTATACCGAGATAATGTGTAACACATACAACTAATGACCATCACCTAGGGGTTACGGAAGAAATTGTTCATTTTGGCGTTTCTTCGGTGATACATCAATATTTTGGACAGCTAGATTGGAATCATCTGGCCGATATTTAACTTGTTACCACAAGAACACTAGTAATTAGGTGAGTGCTCTGTTTGTACTCGGATACTTTCTATACAAGAGCCCGAGTGCAATGTCAGAGTTTTCTGATTACCAAGGGGTTCAGATACTCGACGATCACAAGCTATACGCCAATGGGGATAGCGAATAAACTAGTGGTAAAATGGCAAAATTGAATTCATCCAAGTAGTTTACATATCTGAAAACTGTTCTAGTTTATCATAACTAGGGCTCGGATTTTTAGGTGCTAAAAATCGGGAAAATATTTATTTTTATGTATTAAAAATACCTGAAATATGTGACAAAAAAAGTAAAAATATGTAATTATTATTTAATTTATTAATGTGAATATAAACAATATGCAGTACTCACGAATGCAATGCCTCACTGACTGCTGAAGCATTACAATACACAACGAGATACATCTTCAGGTTGTCCATCACAAATGACCGACGATTATCACGAAACACTTCTTCTGAAGGCGCAAATCTGCGGCAATATGTTTCTTGCCTTCGAGGTGTTGTGTAACTTGAGATCGCTGTTCAGCCTTGATTGCTTTCCAACATGGTTGGCAGGACAAAACGCCCCCATCAGAAGTAACATTATCCTTAAATTCTGCAACAGACGATAACTTGTAGTTGTTTTTACTTTAGGCATCGTAGAACTGTCTTACACTTCACAGTGCCAGAAATTAACTGCATGTCAGTGACACTGGTTCCAGGTGGCTCTAGCACGTGGTGCAATGTGGCTATGGACAAGGAAATCCCCGACTTCCACAGTGAGTGGCACGGGGCGACACGTTAAGAATAATAGTTGCAAGCTGACATACGCTCTGCTTGAAGATTAGATAGCTCACAGGTTCATCCCCGTTGAAGTAACACAGAACAAAAATGCAATCAACTGAAAGATCTTGCTCACTTATTAAAAATAAAATGTAAATATTATGTCTTTGTATGTGCTAATAAGTGAAAAGCAGGAATTTATTTAATTATAGAAAAAATGTTTAAAAAAATGTATTTACATAAACAAATATTTATTTACCTAAAAATCCGAGCCCTAATCATAAGTTTCTTACAGTTTGTTTGAAGTAACACGTAATTTTGCTTTCAGAGTGTGGAAGGATAATAACTTAATTGCAAATATTCAATAAGAGTAAATATTTGACTCCCTTTTTAAAACATTGTCTTGCAATTATGGACTGATGTTGGGATGGAAGTTGCATTAACGAAATGTAAAAAACAAAACAAACAAAAAAAACTATGAAATATCTACCTATCGTATACAACATTTTAAAAATGTTCTTTGTAATCAACCATTCTTATAAATGAAAAACACTTCGGAATGTTACGTCACGATATTCATTTGTTCTTAGGTATGAAGATGCAGTGGTCCAGCTGCTTGTCTCTTACCAAGGCGGAGCGGGTTTGATTCCCGCTTAATTATGTGTGATTTCCGAAGTGGAATGTAAGGTCCTGTGGTTCGGATCCCGTGTAAGAAGGAGGTCCCATGGCTCATGATCGCGAGATTAATAGTCACGTTAAACGATAATGTTCCTTCATTTGTTCTCACTCGAAAAATATTATGGATAGCTACATTGTCACCGAGTCGCGCCAACATTCTGTTCCCATCCAGCTTCACAGGGCTGATGTCCCAATCCCTTTATGAGGGTAATGAGGTTTGACCCTGTATAGGGCAGATTATTATTAAATATATTTTATTTGTATTTATTTAAATTTAATATTAAATAATTTTAAGTCAACATATAATTTTAGTTTCCTTTAACATGTTAATGTTCATATTTATTTTTATAATTGTTTTATATTATTTTCATAATCTTACAGTTATTATTACTATTATTATTATTATTATTATTATTATTATTATTATTATTATTATTTATAATCTTACGATTAAGATTATTAAATTATTTTAATTTGTATAAGCCTGTTCATTTTTAACTTTTACCACCTTTTTTCATTTATTATATTATATTATATTATTATATATTAATTTTATATTTTTAATTTTAATTTTCTTTTTTATTTCAATTATTTTATTTAAAAAATATAAAGCACTTTGGGGTAAGGAGGTAAATAAATAATATTCATCTTTCAGAAATATCAACACTTCCAAAATAAATTTCTTGATATATGGCTGAACGATTCAACCATACGCATCTTGACGATATAAATTGTCCTTATAGCAGGTAGTTAATAGCTGTATACAGACCACTAACCGAGGGTTAAACGGGAGCCACTCTTAAGTTTCTATTCTCCAAATAGCCACAGTCCCTTCAAAACCACGAGGGGACGGTCAGGACGTCTGATGTTGAGACAAAAGAAGCACGGGACCTTCATAATTACGTTGGGGAGCTGCATGTTCCATGATCCGAGGTTCAAATCGTGACGCTGGCAACGGATATCCTGAGTGTTTTTTCTCCCGGGTTTTTGCCCACATTCTCACCCGGTAACACGGGGCATTAAACCCAATCCTTAGTCCTGATAGTTACAGTCGCCACATAACAACGTGTTATCTGAAAAATTCTGTACCCATCCAGCTACACAGGACTGATGTCCCAATCCCTTTATCATGGTCGTCAAATGTGTTGACCGTTCGTGAAATGAACCCGCTTATCTTCCTTGTTCGTGCTTGCCTCGAGAAACCTGTGTCTTAGCGTGTGCTAGGGAGGATACAGAGTCGCTCAACCAGTATAGTGGCAACGGTCAACGTGAACCCACTGGCGAACACAGGTTTCGGCTTGCGTTTGATTCTTAACCCCTTAAAAGTGATTCTCCCCTGGCATAGAAGCGGTTTTTTGAGGGTAATGAGGTTTAAACGGGAGCCATTCTTAAGTTTCTATTCTCCAAGTAGCCACAGTCCCTTTAAACCATGAGGGGACGTTCAGGACGTCTGATGTTGAGACAAAAGAAGCACGGGACCTTCATAATTACTTGGTCGGAACTTGCGGCAGGCTTCCGACTGGGTATCCGTTGACCGTCACGACTTTATAAAATATATACTGTTTTATACACAGTATTAGGGCTCCCACATTCTTTTAGACATAGATTTTATAGCCTAAGTGTTGGATCTGATGATGATCGCTTGACGATCGAAACTGGTCATCCAAGTGTATTTATTAATCTCATGTAATTCTTTTTCAGGATTAGGGAATAACCCGTCTCGTTTGGGTACAATCGTGTTGACCGACTGAAAAGCACCAAACTTTTGTTTATTATTATTATTATTATTATTATTATTATTATTACTGTCACAGTCATCCTCACGAAGCTGAGTGCATCCTATTCCAAAACGCAATCTCCATGACCTAACCAATGATGATGTGCAGAAGGCACGGGGTCTGGCAACAAACAGCACTTCATGTTCTGAGATTTTGCTAGCCTTGGCGCATTTAGTCAAGAAATACTGGGACATGGCCATGACAGTGGGCGATTATGAGGATCAGGCCGTTCAATTACTTGCTTCATTCCTCTCACGGTGTGGGTTTGTTGGCATGCTCTACTAGACTTCAAGGCGTTTGGGACATCATTCACGATTTATACTGTCATGGAATTCTTGATGAAAATGAAAATCCACAGCCTCCGTCCAGTCGACTGACTGGGTCAAAATGATTGAAGCCCCCATCTAGCGGCCGGCTGCCGAAGCCTGTCGCACTCCCCTGGGGCAATAATTAAATGAATGACAGATGAAATGCAATGACAGTGGAGAGTGTTGCTGGAATGAAATTTGTGACAGGAAAAACCGGAATACCCGGAGAAATACCTGTCAGCCTCCGATTTGTCCAGCACAAATCTCACATGAAGTGGCCGGGAGATGAACAACGGACCCAGTGGGATTACATGGAAATAATTGTTGAAAAATTACGGGGGATTGAGTGGAGAGGGGGATTAACTTGGTGTTAAACCTGCTGATACGCGTCTCTCCAATTTACATACCCTTCTATGCAATCAAGTTGCTCTGTGATTGGATTCCGCAACGTTTGAAACAGAAAGTGAGCGTGGGGGCGTGGTGGCTCAGCGGTCTAGCTGCATGCCTCTCACCAAGGTGGTCCGGGTTCGATTCCAGGTCAATGCATGTGAGATTTTCGAAGTGAAATGCCATGTCCTGTGGTTCGGATTCCACGTAAAAAGGAGGTCCCGTGGCTCATGATCTCGAGATTAACGGTCACGTTAAACTACAAGCTTTCTTTGATTGCATCCGCACAACTGTTATCCGCCGCGTATCCGCACGACTCTTTTCCGCATTCGCACGTTTGTTATCCTTATCTACTGGCATTACAATATTATTTTTAATTAGTTAAAGCATAAATTACTAAAGCGACATATTTAGACGTTTGAGAAATAAGTCGTTCCCTTGGCTGTGTATGTCATGTGCTATGTTGCCATAATTGCAACCCTTTCCTGTTCGGAATGTTAATTATGCTTAATGACATAATTTAAATGAGATTAGCTTAAATCATCATCTTACATTATTTTGTCATGAAAAGAACATTACGGAAAATTATGATGTGTCATAAACATCCGGGTTCTAATAATGATATTAAACAAGTTCAGATTGTATTCTAAAAACTATCCGCAAATATTCTCCAAACATTATCTGCAGCTTATCCGCTATCCGCATGGCGAAAAATTTTGCGGATATCCGCATGCACGCAGGGATTTACATATAGTCTCAAAAAGGTTGAGAGCTATTGTAGACATGTGTGTCAGTCAACCCAGGGCGAGCGCTGCAGGAAGTGCAAATGGACACTGGGTGTGCTATCCGGTCTGAGAACCGCGCCGTATTTGGTCTAACGATTTCTATGTACAGTATCTTGTAATCTCCTTTGCTGTTACTTCCAGTTCATCAATGAGGCTATCTGAATTAATTTGGAATTCTGTGCCGTACATAAAGTAGATTTCTTTTTACAGAGTGAAATTTGTTTTGTTTGTGCTACTTGGATCTACTACACTTCTAGGACTCTGAATGACTTGCTTGGACGATTGAAAAAAGGAAGCTTGTAGTTTAACGTGACCGTTAATCTTGAGATCATAAGCCACGGGACCTCCTTTTTACGTGGAATCCGAACCACAGGACATGGCATTTCACTTCGAAAATCTCACATGCATTGGCCGGGAATCGAACCCGGACCGCCTTGGTGAGAGGCATACAGCAAGACCGCTCAGCCACCACGCCCCGTGGACGATTGAATGAAGACATCACAATTACAGATGTGGTCAGGTTATTACAATGATTGTGATATTGGAATGAAGTACTCCAGGTCCAGGTGTGTTACTATAGTACTTTACCTCTAATATACCGGATGAGTTAGCCGTGCTCGTTACGGCGTGGCAGCAGGCAGTCGCTCACATCCGGATGGCGAGGAGGTTTAAATCCCCCCCGCCGGAAACCTTGAAGATGGTCTTCGGTAGTTTCCCATCTTTCTTCCCTAACTATAGGCCACAGCCGCTAGCTTCCAATTCCTCGTCCTTACATTCACATGAACGAAACTGGGTAGTTGGAAAGAAGCGGCCATAACCTATTAGAAGGTACCGTCGTGGCATTTTTCCAAGTGTTGAATTTGGGAAACCACGGAAAAACACTTCAAGGATGGCCGACGGTTGGGTTCAACTGAGTCCTGAGATAGCCTGACCCCATGAACTAGCGCTGCGCTTTAACAAGTGTAGTTACAGGGTAACTATAAATTTCCCCTTAAAATGTCAGCACAATTGACGTAACCGTTTAGACGAAGAATTCATACATACATACATACATACATACATACATACATACATACATACATACATTCAAACTTTGAGAATTATATAATGCAAGCTGTACCCGGCATGCGTTGCAATGCCAATCAAAGAAAGTGTTGGCGTTGAAATTCTGTTTCTTGAAGTGCTTTTGGATACACAACATGTTAACTGCCTCTAAGCTATCGTAAAATGGATTTTCTAATTTAGAACCATTCTTGGGAGCATGCACAACAACTTTCAAAAGTTTCATCGCTGTCACACATTTGTTGAATCAACTCGTACGCTACCTATTGTGAAATGGATTTGCTAAGTCGAAACCCTTCCCTGGCGTGTACACAATAACTCATCAATGATTCATCGCAATCGGATGAATGGTATATGCACGTATACGGGGTTTTGTTTAAACGATTCGTGCGCTGTCACTCATTTATTGAATCTACTCGTGCGCTACCTATTGAGAAATGTATTACTAAGTCGAAGCCCTTCCCTGGCGTGTACACAATAACTCATCAAGGTTTCTTCGCAATCGAAGAATGTTATATGAACGCAATAGGGGATTTTGTTGAAACGCTTCGCGCGTCGTCGCCCATTTGTTGCATCTACTCTTGCGCTACTTATTGTGAAATGGATTTACTAAGTCCCCTTCCCTGGCGGGTACACAATAACTGATCAATGTTTCATCGCAATCGGATGAATAGTATATGAACGCATACCTGATTTTGTTTAAACGATTCGCGCTCCGTCACTCATTTGTTGAATCTACTCGTGCGCTACCTACTGTAAAATGTATTTACTAAATTAGAAACAGTCACGTAAGTGTCCACAACATCTCACCCAAGTTTCATCGCTATCGGACTAATGGGATATGAAGACATAGGGGACTGTATTGAAACGCTCCGCGTGTCGTCGTTCATTTGTCGAATCTACTCGTGTGCTACCTACTGTGAAATGTATTTACTAAGCCAGAAACCTTCCTTGGAGTGTCCACCATATTTCACCCAAGTTTCACCGCTAACGGCAGAATGGTATATGACCGTATACGGGACTTTGTTGAAACGCTTCACGCGTCGTCCCTCATTTGTTGAATCAACTTGTGCGCTGCATATTGTATAGTGGATTTACTAAGCCAGAAATTGTCCATGACATGTACACAGCATCTCACCCAAGTTTCATAGCTACGGACGAATGGTACATGAATGCATACGGGACTTTGTTGAAACGCTTCGCGTGTCGTCGCTCATTTGTTGATTCTACTCTTGCGCTACATATTGTAATATGGATGTACTCAGCCAGAAACCTTCCCTGGAGTGTACACAACATCTCACCCAAGTTTCATCGCAATCAGATGAATGGTATGTGAACGTATACGGGACGTTGTCGAAACGCTTCGCGCATAGTCACTCATTTGTTGAATATAAACGTGCGCTTCGTATTGTGAAATGGATTCACTTAGCCAGAAACCTTTCCTGGAGTGTACACAACAATTCACCAAACATTTTTCACTATCAGACGAATGGTATATGACTTTATACGGGACTTTGTTGAAACGCTTCGCGTGTCATCGCTCATTTGTTGAATCTACTGGTGCGCTACCTATTGTAAAATGTATGTACTAAGCCAGAAACCTTCCCTGGAGTGTACACAACATCTCACCCAAGTTTCATCGCAATCAGATGAATGGTATGTGAACGTATACGGGACGTTGTCGAAACGCTTCGCGCATAGTCACTCATTTGTTGAATATAAACGTGCGCTTCGTATTGTGAAATGGATTCACTTAGCCAGAAACCTTTCCTGGAGTGTACACAACAATTCACCAAACATTTTTCACTATCAGACGAATGGTATATGACTTTATACGGGACTTTGTTGAAACGCTTCACGCGTCGTCCCTCATTTGTTGAATCAACTTGTGCGCTGCATATTGTATAGTGGATTTACTAAGCCAGAAATTGTCCATGACATGTACACAGCATCTCACCCAAGTTTCATAGCTACGGACGAATGGTACATGAATGCATACGGGACTTTGTTGAAACGCTTCGCGTGTCGTCGCTCATTTGTTGATTCTACTCTTGCGCTACCTATTGTAAAATGTATGTACTAAGCCAGAAACCTTCCCTGGAGTGTACACAACATCTCACCCAAGTTTCATCGCTATCGGATGAATGGTATATGAAATTATATGGGACTTTGTTGAAACGCTTCGCGCGTCGTCGCTCATTTGTTGATTCTACTCGTGCTCTACCTATTTTTAAAGGGATTTACTACGCTAGAAACCTTCCCTGGAGTGCACACAAAATCTCAGCCTAGTTTCATCGCTATCGGACGAATGGTATATGAACGCACACGTGACTTAGTTGAAATGCTTCGCGCGTCGTAGCTCATTTGTTGAATCTACTCGTGCGCTGCCTATTGTAAAGTGGATGTACTAAGCCAGAAAATTTCCCTGCAGTGTACACAACATTTTACGCAAGTTTCATAGCTATCGGCCGAATGGTATATGAATTCATACGGGACTTTGTTGAAACGCTTTGCGTGTCGTCGCTCATTTGTAGAATCTACTCGTGCGCTATCTACTGTGAAATGTATTCACTAATTTTGAAACCTTCACGTAAGTGTACACAACATCTCACCCAAGTTTCATCGCTATCGGACGAATGGTATATGAACACATACGGGACTTTGTTGAAATGCTTCGCGCATCGTCGCTCATTTGTTGAATCTACTCGTGCGCTACCTATTGTAAAATGGATTTACTAAGTCAGAAACCTTCCTTGGAGTGTACTCAACATCTCACCCAAGTTTCATCGCAATCTGACGAATGGTATAAGAACGCATAGGAGACATACCCACAGACATACCCACAGGCAAACTATCACGATACATTGATTTTTATATATAGAGAGAGAGAGATTTCCCCTATACCAGAATTATAATAACAAATGGATTTTAATATATGATACATGCATAGGCCTATGTGCATTTGCACAGAAATACAGTACCTTGGCCGCTGTTGAGTTGGCTGCTCGGTATGACAATGGCTCATGCTTGTCGCGTTTCACAACTCATAGTGCCAACTCCCATTGAAGCGTGCTCTAATGAAAGAATCTTCCAGTGTAATTTACATTTGCCGGAATTAATTCATTATAAGCGTCAGTGATGTGGCAGCTTGACTTCTTGTTGGTGTTTTAGTGTTATTCTCGTTTGAACTGCTTGTTCAAACAACGGCGAGAAAGAATCCTCCTATCCCGAAAGTGACCTGGAAGATCGGGTAAGTCTTGAGGGTTGTCATTTTTATTGATAAGGAAGTGGCCTGTTAGCCTCAATGTTTTGTGCCACATGGCATGCAGTACACAATAGTCTATAATGATATGCAATAATAGCCACATGAACAATATTCGATTTTCTAAATACGAGGCTCTCCAAGAAATTAAGTTTCCCTATTTGTTAAATATTAAGCTGCGTTTACTCTAGCGAAACTCCCTCGCGCGAAATAATGTCGCGAGGGAATAGCGCTGGTGTAGACGTGCCCCCACCCCTGAGTAATTGCGGGGTGAGGGCGCTCGCTGCGAGCCGATGCTCAGTCGGGTTTTGACCGCACATCAAAGGGTTTCGCACGTCGAGTTTCGCTTAGTATAAACGTGGTCGCTGTAGTTGCGCCAGGGATGAATCAAGATCAGTGCTTGCAGCTCATCGAGATCTACAAAAATAGAGTTTTTATGTGGAATCCAAAACACAAAAACTATTTCAATCGCAATAAAAGAGAAGATGCGCGGAAGGAAATTAGTTCTGAACTAAACTTTCCTATTTCTGCAGTGAAAGGTAAGATGAAAGCGCTACTGGGATCATACCGAAGCGAAAGAATAGCCTAATTGTTTGCTCCACCATTGTCGAGGGTGGCGATTTTTCTTCTTCCCTTTCTTGATCAAAAATACCATTGACACGACGGAAAGCGTGGCTGCAGCTGCTGGAGGGACAAAACAAGTTGCCGTGTTGGCCGCGAAACTTTTAGCTCTGAATTGCGCTCTGTTTTAGGTAGTGCGAAATTTCACTCGAAGCGAGTAACTTTCGCCCGAGTGACTTTCGCGAGGGAGTTTCGCTACTGTTAACGCAGCTTAATGTATGTAATCATAGTTCCATGAAAAACGTTATAGGCACCAGACACAGCAATGTTTGCCACCTGGGAATGGAACAGAGTGTGGCATTCGTCTTCAGCTCTTCGCCATTTTCCACGAGATGGTCCAAAACTTCATACTTGAATTCTTTGAAAAGGCCTATTGTAACGTTGGCACAGTGCGATCGTGAATGATTTTTACCTTTTTCGAGAATTGAAGGCGTACCCACCTCAGTGGCGGCAGAATTCTTTGCCGAGGGCATTGGAAAGCTGGTGTAACGATACGACAAATGTTTCAATCGTTTTGGCGATTATGTTGAGACATATGAATAAATCAAGCAAACATTTAGTAGTAAAATCAGTTTGGTATGTCAATCTGTTATTTTTATACAGTCCATCGGAACTTGAAAAGAAAAACAGCCCTCGTATGATTTTCTTGTGATCAGACTAATATGTTCAGTGAGATCGCGATAGGAGGGCAATGCAGAGCATTCAAAGTACCATATACAGTCTGTCAGGCTCTTGACTGTGGCATATCGAGGGCTTAGCTATCGCCTAGCCTATAGATACAAGGTCACATCGACAATATACAATTAATCGCTCTGTAGCAAGAGTTAAAATGAGTGCGTGGTCTGGCGGAGTCCACGGTCTGTCTGGAGTGCAGGAGATTCGGGTTCAAATTCACACTGCTGTATCGTTTATGACGGCGTTAAGGGCTATTCTCTTAAGATAGCACTCTGATTCTAATCTACCATGCATTTTTAAAGCATTTTCAATTTCAATTGCATTTTGTAAGTATTTGGAATTTCAATTGCACTTTGTGAGTATTTTGAATCTGAACCGGCCTTTTTCAATCTAAATTGCATTGTGTATTTTCAATTTCAATTGCATTTTGTAAGTATTTTGAACCTAAATTTCATTTTGTATGTATTTTCAATCTCATTTGTATTTTGTAAGTATTTTGAATTTCAATAGCCTTTTGTAAGTATTTCGACTCTACATTGCATTTTGTACATATTTTGAAAGTAACCTACATTTTGTGCGTGTTTTTCAATCTATTCCTTTTGTGAGTATTTTCCTTCTAAATTCCCTTTTGTAAGTATTACCGCTCTCCATTTAGTGAGTCTTTTCAATCTGAGTTACATTTTGTAAGTATTTTCAGTCTCACTTAATTTTCGTTATGGTTTCCTTTTCATTGTCATTTTCGCTATCACCCAGACCATTAGGGGCCGATAACCTAGATGTTAGGCCCCTTAAAACGACAATTATTATCATCATCACTCTGATTCTAGCTGTATTCAGGTTTAAATACAAACACGTATTACATTAGGCTACTAGTTTTTTCTTGACTCGGTGATCTTTCGATATTGGCTGATACTTTTTTTCCCTTCGGGTTCCATCACATCTATGTGTACAGATGCTTTCCATAAAATGACATTGAGGTGTAGTGGCTAGTGCACTTGGCGGTCACTCGTGCGGTTCTGGGTTCGATTTCCGGCTCTTGTCAAGAAATGTAATTCTACTCTGAGGTTTGGAACGGGGTAAACTCAGACTCGTTAAGTAAAACTGAGAAGTTGGATCGAATCCCACTTCAGCCATCCTAGAAGGGATTTCGATCGTTTCCCATTTCTACTGCCAGGAGGTCCCTAACTTGAGGCCATGGGCGCCTCCTTCGCAATCCTAGCCTCGATTTCAAATACGCTATACTAGACACCATAATAAAACAGTCCTCAGGCAGTATTGCAATAATTTGCTGCTTTATGAAATTAATGTTGTTTCATTTAGGAGAAAATGAAGCTTGTAGTTTTACGTGACCGTTAATCATGTGATCATGAGCTACGGGATCTCCATTCTACGTGGAACCCGAACCATGGGACATGGCATTTCACTTCGAAAATCTCACATGCAATGACCGGGAATCGAACCCCTTGAGAGGCGAATAGCTTGACCGCTGCGCCACCACGCCCCCGTTTCATTTAGGAGTTTGGACATCGTGTTATTTTTGGCCCCGTGTACTTGGGTGTGTGTCGGCTGAGTATTAAGGGAAGTCCTTGCAGTTGTAGCATGAGGGACTGGTACAGGGGTGTGACAAATTGTATTCTTTTGATAATGAAATATTACCTATTGTTTACATTAGACCTACACGTTATGACAGTTATCAGTCAAATACACGGGGCCGGTAACCAATGATGTTCCAAGCGGCAAATAGTACTTTAATAATTAGCATATTTTGGCTTAAATACTGTAGTTTTCGTAGTTTCTCCCTTCATAAAATCCATGCCTGGTAATTGCGGTTATTGTAGATGAACAAAATACATGTTACAGTAGTTCTATTACGATTTCCAGATTTAGTGGACTGGGAAATATGAACATACTTTTTTTGTTTTGTATGTAAATAGAAAATTCTTTGCCAGTAGTTTGAAATTGGCCAGCTGACTTTGGCAATCGACTCGGAGGCGCATTTGAAATTTACTTTCTTATTGCACAGTTTACGATTTCGTTGAAATAAGTTTAGTTTTGCATCAGCTAGGGACCCGGTAATCTATAGCCTTCAAGGTCTTCAGCACTGCTAATTGGGTTTTTGTGGTTGGAATATCCATTCATTGTGCTCCTTGAGTGAAGGAAACCGCAAAGACCTCAACTTCGCAATTCTTGAGACGGAAGTCGTATGAATGACGCAAGTGCGAGTACTCTGCACAAAGCAGGAATGGCTCGATATGATAGAAGACAAATAAGAATGTTCATTTTTGTTTAACAATGTGCAGTCACCCCTCTTTAAACAGATTATTATTATTATTATTATTATTATTATTATTATTATTATTATTTCAGCCGGTAGGCTGATTTGTACCTTGGATGAGGCACTGCTGAACCAGAGTTTAATCAGATAAAGTTATCCCCCCTACCTTAGCTAGCAGTGGGGGAGACTTTGTTAACTCCGCAGTATTTGAAATGTTTTCTCTTGGCTACGAATTTCGAAACGACAAATGCTACCACCTGGTGGTGAAATCGTGATAACCTATGTTGTATTTTGTTTGTGAAAAACTGTATTTATAAAATACCAAGAATTTCGGGGATGCGGTAGTGGTAGCGCTGTAGATTTAGACAAGGTACCGCGGGTTTAGCACTACAGTAGTACTAATAGTATCATCCAAAACTCTTCATCAAGTTACTAAGATAAAATTTCTCCCAAAAAGTTTTTAAAAGTAATTGATTTAGACAACCCATGCCAGATGAAATGAGATGTCACAAATATGTAGGGTGTATTAATTTCTATATCAATTATTTGAAACACTTTCCCTTAAAATATCATGTTTACGATCGTTGTTGTTGTTGTTATTGTTGTTGTTGTTGTTGTTTGTGTCTTCAGTCGTTTGACTGGTTTGATGCAGCTCTCCATGCTTCCCTGTCCTGAGCTAATCGTTTCATCTCTACATAGCTACCACACCCTACATCTGCGGCAATCTGTTTAACATTTTCTAACCTTGGTCTACCCCTACAGTTCTTGTCCTCGACCTTCCTTCCATAACTAAGCTTGCTATTTCTGGGTGTCTTAGTATGTGTCTTCTCTTCATTAGCAGTCGCCAGAAACATCTCTCCTTTCCCACTCGTCTTAATACCTCTTCGTTTGTAACCCAATCTACCCATCTGATCATCATTCTCCTGTAACACCACATTTCAAACGCTTCAATTCTCCTCTTTTCTCCTGCACCAACAGTCCAAGTTTCACTTCCATAGAGTGCCACGCTCCAGACAAAGGCTTTCAAAAATGACTTCCTAATACCTAAATCTATATTCGATGTCTCCCAGCTCTGGCCTAGCCACAACCTTGTTAAAATATTTGATGATAAGTATTCAGTAAGTTCTGATTATTGAAACACGCAAGTTTCGTGGTATTTATCAAATTCTGATTTTAATAAACTGAGCTGCAAGCTATGTTCTAATGAAAAGAAAGTTCGGTTCATCATCCTTCACATTGCACTAGGTTCATATTATCTTAGCTTCCGAACTAGCCTCTATACCAGTGTTCTCCAAACAGGGTGTCGTGAGATTCGTCGTACTTGTAAATTCAGGATAGAAACCGAATAAAGAACCTGTGGGAAAATAGTAAACTTGCTTCCCCTCATTCGGCGTATTAGCCGCGTTAAAACAACCAGGCGTTAAAAATGAAGTACCAAGAATCAGAATTAGACAGCTTCTGGGTTTCTATTCAACAAGATTTTCCTCACCTGCGCAAAGGAGCACTCATCGTTTTGTTGCATTTTTCGACGACATATTCGTGTGAAATTGCGTCTTCTGTTATGGCTAATACAAAAACAGATAAACGTGGAAGTTTGAAAATGTTGGATAAGGAAATGCGTGTGAAATTTGTCCTGTATCCGACCCGGTATAGATCAGATTTGTAATGATCGCCAAGCTCATAACAGTCAATGAATTGGAACATCAAGGGTGCAAATGTTGTATCTATGAGAAAGGTGTTTAATATAGCCTATTATACTAGGAAAATCATATAGGCAATAGTCTATATATCTTTATATATATAATTCTTCGACACGTGTGTATGTGACTGAACTCCTCCTAAACGACTGAACCGATTTTGATGGAATTTGGTATGTATATTAGGGTGGGTCCATGTATGGTTTAGATTCACAATCTGACCCGGTAGGTGGAATGAACACAATTTTAGAACCACAATTTACACACAATTTTAGAACCACAATATACAGTCAAAAACAGTCGTCATGGAAACCACTAGCCTTGGCCTTCGTGAAAGCTGATGTCTTTGGACGGTTTGTCTCTGCACGTTAGAGCCACCTGGCCGCAACCTGTGCAACTACCGCCATTACATACACTCCGCCCGTGGCGAAAAGTTGTGTTTTATACCAAAGGTGGCAGTGATGTCGAATTCTACTGTTTGTCTCTGCACGTTAGAGCGTTTCAAAGTCCCGTATGCGTTCATATACCATTCATCCGATTGCCATGAAACTTGGGTGATTTGTTGAGTGAGCTCCAGGGAAGGTGTTCGGCTTAGTAAATCCATTTTACAATAGATAGCGCACGAATAGATTCAACAAATGAGCCACGACGAGCGAAGCGTTTCAAAAAGGTCCCGTATGCGTTCAAATACCATTCGTCCGATAGCGATGAAACTTGGGTGAGATGTTGTGTACACCCTATGGAAGGTTTCTGGCTTAATAAATCCATTTTACAATAGGTAGTGCACAACTAGATTCAACAAATGTGTGACGGCACGCGAATCATTTCAACAAAGTACCGTATGCGTCCATATACCATTTATCCGATTGCGATGAAACTTGGGTGAATTGTTGTGTACACTCCAGGAAATGTTTCTGTCTTAGTAAATCCAGTTTTTAATAAGGAGCGCACGAGTAGATTCAACAAATGAGCGACGGCGCGCGAATCGTTTCCACAATGTCCCGTATGAGGTCATATATCATTCATTCGATTGCGATCAAACCTTTGTGAATCATTGAGTACACGCCAGAGAAGGTTTCAGGCTTAGTAAATCTATTTTACAATAGGTAGCGCATGAGTAGAATCAACAAATGAGTGACGGCACGCGAATCGTTTAAAGAAAATCACTTATGCGTTCATATGTCATTCCTCCGATTCCGATGAAACTTTGATGAGTTGTTGTGTACACGCCAGGGAAGGTGTTCAACTTGGTAAATCCATTTTACAATATTGGTAGCGCACGAGTAGATGAAACAAATGAGTGACGACGCGCGAAGCGTTCCAACAAAATCCTGTATGCGTTCATATACTGTTCATCGATTGCGATGAAACTTTGATGAGTTGTTGTGTACACTTACGTGACGCTTTCTAACTTAGTAAATCCATTTCACAGTTGGTAGAGCACGAGTAGATTCAACAAATGAGTGACAGCGCACGAATCATTTAAACAAAATCCCGTATGCGTTAAAAGCCATTTATCCGTTTGCCATGAAACTTTGGAGAGTTGTTGTGCACGCTCCAACGATTTTTTCTAAATTAGTTAATTCAATTCACGATAGTTTAGAGGCAGTTAACAGAAATTGAAAAGAATATTGTGTATCCGAAAGCACTTTAAGAAGCAAAGATACAACACTTTCTTTGATTGGCAGGACAACGTCTGCCGGGTCAGCTTGTATATATATATATAACAAGTAGTTCCGTGAAGAACTATACAGCCTATTTTCATATATCCTGCTCATGTTAATTGCCTCTATCAACATACAAAATTTCAGTTTAATTGCTGTAACAGATTCGTAGATATTGAGAACCGTCTAAATATTTCAGATGGTCGCCAGGTTGGATTTTTATTTTTGTACTATTACATTAAGATTATTGTGTACGTGTGGTATTCAAACTTCAATCGCATGATTAGAACACAAGAAGTAAAAACGAGATTTTAAAATTACGCACAGCAGCCATCTTGTGATTATGCAAACAATTGAAATAAATTAGATGCCAGTGGATCAACATTTGTATAAGCATTTAACGTGCAACGTTTCACGGCACTCAGATAGTTAATTCGCGAGAAACGTCCATTTAAATATTTATAATTCGCGTCGCCGCCATTTTGGATTTGTGCTCACCAGGTTACTGATAGTCCTATAGGTGAACATGTGTTATTAGTCTCTATGTACATTAAAAAAAATCAATTTGGTTGCTGTAAAAGATTCATAGATATTGAGAACCGTCTAAATATTTCGGAAGCTCGCCATTTAGGATTGTTATATGTATAGGCCATATAGTTATGTACTATTCAAGGACAATTATTGCCTAGGTTCAGTATTCAAACTTTCACTTCGATCGCATGATTACGACACAAGAAATAAAAACTTAATTTTAAAATTTCGCACAGCCGCCATCTTGAGGTTATGTAAACAATTGAATAAAATTAGATGGCAGTGCATTACAGTCTGCAAAATCATTTACTGTACCACATTTCACTGCTCTCAGAGAGTCAAATCACGAGAAAAGTATATTAAAATATTTCAAATTCGCTTGGTCGCCATGTTCATTTTCTACTTTACAGGTTTATGTAATATACATACGTAAACTTGTATCAGTACCCTTTATCACCGTACAAAATTGCAGGGTGATATCTGTAATAGTTTCGGAGATATAGAATGTCAGTGAAATATTTCGCACAGCCGCCATTTTGAGGTTATGTAAACAATTGAACTAAATTAGACTCCAGTGCATTACAATGTGTATAAACATTTGCTGTACCAAGTTTCATTACGCTTGGATAGTTAAATCGCGAGAAAAGTCTATTTAAAAGTCTCAATTTCGCTTGGCCGCCATGTTGGTTTTGTAGTCACCAGGTTTTTGAAAGTCTCATAGGTGAACTTCTAGTAGTGCCCTTTATCACCGTACACAATTTCAGGGCGATATCGGTAATAGTTTCGGAGATATTGAATACTAGTGAAATAATTCGCACAGCCGCCATGTTGGATTGGTGAGACGTAACAAAATTTGAAGGGCATGGTCGAGGTCGCCGGGAATAGTGCTATGAACTTACAGAGTTTCATTGAAATCGCTCCAGCCGTTTAGATTTTATTAGGGGGGACACACACACACCTCACACACACACACTCACACACGCACACGCACACACACACGGACAAAAGAGTGATCTCATAAGCCTATTTTTTCAAAATTGAAAATAGGCTAAAAATCAATGTTATGTGATAGTTTGTGGGTCTGTCTGTGGGTATGTTTCCTATGCGTTCATATACCATTCATCCGATTGCGATGAAACTTGGGTGAGATGTTGTGTACATTCCAGGGAAGGTTTTTTGGCTTAGTACATCCATTTTACAATAGGTAGCGCACGAGTAGATTCAACAAATGAGCGACGACGCGCGAAGCATTGCAACAAAGTCCCGTATAAGGTCATATACCATTCGTCCGATAGTGATAAAACTTTGGTGAATTGGTGTGTACACTCCAGGAAAGGTTTCTGGCTTAGTAAATCCATTATACAATACGAAGCGCACGTTTAGATTCAACAAATGAGTGACGACGCGCGAAGCGTTCGACAACGTCCCGTATGCGTTCATATACCATTCAACCGATTGCGATGAAACTTGGGTGAGATGTTGTGAACACTCCAGGGAAAGTTTCTGGCTTAGTAAATCCATATTACAATACGTAGCGCACGAGTAGAATCAACAGATGAGCGACGACACGCGAAGCGTTTTAACAAATTCCCGTATACATTCATATACCATTCGTCTGATAGCTATGAAACTTGGTGAGATGTTGTGTACCCTTTAGGGAAGGTTTCTGGCTTAGTAAATGCATTTTACAATAGGTAGCGCACGAGTAGATTCAACAAATGAGCGACGATGCGTGGAGCGTTTCAACCAAGTCCCCTATGTCTTCATATACCATTAGTCCGATCGTGATGAAACTTGGGTGAGATGTTGTGGACACTTACGTGAAGGTTTCTAACTTAGTAAATACATTATACAGTAGATAGCGTACGAGTAGATTCAACAAATGAGCGACGATACGCGAAGCGTTTCAACCATGTCCCGTATGCATTCATATACCATTCATCCGATTGCGATTAAACTTGGATGAGTTGTTGTGTACACTCCAGGGAAGGTTTCTGGCTTAGTAAATCCATTTCACAATAGGTAGCGCACGAGTAGTTGCAACAATTGAGTGACGGCGCGCGAATCGTTTCAACACAGCTCCGTCTGCGCTCATATACCATTCATTCGATTTCGATGAAACTTTCGTGAGTTGTTGTGCACACTCCCACGAATGTTTCTGAGTTATTAAATCCATTCTACAATAGTTTTGAGGTAGTCAACGGAATTTAAAAAAACGTATCGTGTATCCAAAAGCACTTCAACAAACAAGATTACAACGCCAACACTTTCTTTGATAAGCATTGCAACGCATGCCGGGTACAGCTTGTGTATACTATGAAAAATTTAAATGTCTTTAAAATGAATCTCCTTTGTTAAAATAGTCTATGTTTATAATTAAAATAATTAAATGGGTGTCAAATAGAAGCGCCTCCGTGGCTTAGGCGGCAGCACGCCGGCCTCTCACCGCTGGGTCCGTGGTTCCAATTCCGGTCACTCCATGTGAGATCTGTGCTGGACAAAACGGAGGCCGACAGGTTTTTCTCCGGGTACTCCGGTTTTCCCTGTCAACAATTTCATTCCAGCAACACTCTCCACTATCATTTCATTCCATCTGTCATTCATTTAATCATTGCCCCAGAGGAGTGCGTCAGGCCTCGGCAGCCGGCACAGTTCATATCCTCGCCGCTAGATGGGGGCTTCATTCATTCCATTCCTGACCCGGTCGGAGACTGGAAGCAGGCTGTGGATTTTTTTCAAATGGGTGTCATATAGAATTGTGTGTGCTAAGAGGACACGTTTGGAAAGCTCTACTTTATACACCCATCAGTGGTCTAATGCACGCTCTTACATCGGGCGTTCTCAACCTTCATAAGACTGTGAGCACCACCCTCAAGCCATACCAAGTACCCCAGCACCATTAAATCAAATATAATAATAGTAATAATAATTATTATAATGTTGTTGATTGTTTTAGGGGTTTTGCGATATCGTGGCCATGTAGCCCCGTGTACTTGGCTGTGTGTAGGATTTGTCTGATAACCTGTGTCATTGTAATGTCTGTACATGTGTGTGTATTTGTAATTGAGGTACGATTTGGATAGGAAACGGCCATGGCCTTAAGTTAGGTACCATCACTTTATTTACCTGGAGTAGAAGAGGGAAACCATGGAAAACCACTTCCAGGATGGCTGAGTTAGGGATCGAAACCACTCTCCCGATGCCAGCGAGGAAGGAACTAGCGCCTTAGCGCTCTTGGGCCCCCGTGGCCTGTTCGCAAATTCTACACACCCCAAGTACATGGCCAAACCCTTTAAGTGAACACCAACCACAACAGAAATAATACTCAATTATTCACTAGAAAAGGAATGAAATCAATCAGCTTGATCACTCATGCTTCAAAGATCCTGACTAGAATAATTTACATGGGGATAATTTCACCGAGTTGGGTGAAGACCAGTTTGGTTTCAGGAGAAACGTAGTAACAAGGGAAGCTGTTTTAAGTCTCAGGCTGGTCTTGGAAGGCAGAATAAGGAGAAATAAGGGAACGTTCATGGCATTTGTAGACTATGAAAAAGCTTTTGAAAACGTTCATTGGAGTAAGTTGTTTGACATTTTGAAAAGGATTGGAATAAAGTATAGGGAAATGAGGGTGCTCTACAATCTGTTCGAAAACCAGACGGTAGTTATTCGAGCCGACTAGCATGAGAGAGAAGCTGGTGTTCAGAATGGTGTAAGGCAAGGCTGCAACTTATCACTGATACTTTTCAATATGTACAATTAACAATCAACGAAGGAAATTTGAGAAAAAAATAGGCGTGAAGATTCGAGGAGGAATAATTTCAATTCTGAGATTTGCAGATGACATAGTCATACTAGCCGATTCACCAGAGGATTTGAATGAGTTAATGAATGGTATGGACTCGTCTTGAGGAAAGAATTCATGATGAAAATCAATAAATGTAAAACAAAAATATTGGAATGCTGCCGAAAGAAATCAGAAACCCCTATTGACGTCAAATTGACAGGTAAAAAGCTAAACGAGGTGGGAGACTTCTGCTACTTAAGAAGCAAAATAACCAGCGATGGACGAAGCAAAGAGGATATAAAGAGTAGTTTGGCTCAATCAAGGAAAGCATCTGTTGACATCGAATATAGATTTAGGTATTAGGAAGTCTTTTTTGAAAGCCTTTGTCTGGAGCGTGGCGCTCTATGGAAGTGAAACTTGGACTGTTGGCGCAGCAGAAAATAGAAGAATAGAATCGTTTGAAATGTGGTGTTACAGGAGAATGATATAAATCAGATGGGTAGATAGAGTAACAAATGATGAGGTATTAGACGAGTGGGAGAGTAGAGATATTTCTGGTGACTTAAGATACTAAGACAGGAATAGCAAACTTAGTTATGGAAGCGAGGGTCGAGGACAAGAACTGTAGGGGTAGACCAAGGTTGGAATATGCTAAAAAGATTGCCTCGGATGTAAGGTGTGGCAGCTATGTAGAGACGAATCGATTAGCTCAGGGCAGGGAGATGTGGAGAGCTGAAGACTGAAGACTCGAACAAATCTTAGCATTTCTTGACAAGGCTATGTTCTGCGGGAGTGGTATTGTTCAATTTCCGCTTCCTTTCGTCTCGGGACAAGCGTGAAACAATAGCTTTCATCACACAATCGTGTCTACTTTACGACCTAGTCTGTTCGTGTTCTCTGACAATCAGCGGGAGCTCTTTGCTGACTTTAATGTGTTGTTTGTACCACTTCCAGTCTGTAAGCCATTTCTTTTGTGCATTCAAATGGAAGGCAGTGCTAGCTGGTTGTGTTGCTGCAGGGTGGGAGAGTTCTTCTCATGGTGTAGTGACCATCATTCTTGGCTGTCGCTTCTTTTATGTCCTTGTTGTGAGATTTTGAAACTGAAATGCCATGTCCTGTGGTTCGGATTCCTCGTAAAAAGGAGGTCCCGTGGCTCATGTTCGCGAGATTAACGGACAACTTTCACGTAAGACTATGAACTTCCTTTTTTGCTTTTGTCCCTGTTGTGCGAAAAAATATAGGCCTGGATTAGAGTTCACTCAGCCTCGTGAGGTAGAACTGAGAAGTGGAGGGTTTGATTCCCAATTTTACTCCAGGTGAATGTCTAGGATGGCACTTCAATTAAAGCCACGGCCGCCTCTCATCCTAATTCTAGCCCAATAACAAATATACACTAGTAAAGCCATCACAATGACACATGTTATCAGACAGGTTACACACACCCAAGTACATGGGCCTACTTAACCACGATGTCCCAAATCCAAATGGTTCAACAACTAGGGTAGGGAGACGCGATTGTAAAACTCACCATTGAGTTCACCAAATTTAAATTTACACACGTAGAAGTATGTGGTAAATCGTAAAAAATCCTCCCTTGACGAACTCTATACTAAAGTCTGTTCGCCGAGTCGAGACAATGCCCCTGGCTACCCAGACAGGGAAACACGCCCAGTTCACGTCATCGGCTCTGCCGGACAGGGGTAGCCAAGAAGCTCTGAGATCATTAGTCATGCCGTAGCCCTAGAAAAGACAAGACTTGCAACACTTGGTGCTGTGCTGCACTGTATACTTGCTTGTCATAAGCATTAAATAACTTATTAATTAATTAATTAATTAAATAAATACATAAACGAACAATAAATAAACCGCGCTGTAGCATGTAACCGATAAGTCAGCCCGCTTCACTTGTAGGCTATACACAGCACTGAAGTTGGCGTACGTTCAACAGGCACAGCTCTATGCACCCCTTGCGGGCAGCCCTGCAATCACGTGTACAACTGTGTTTACTTCCACTATCTCGACTCGGCGAACAGACTTTAGACAGTTTGTAAATAGCCCGGTGTGGATGTTTCCAAGCCTGGTCACTCAATCGACTGTATAACTTTAAAATCAACATAACGCCCTTGTATCCACTAACTTGATAAGAAACATTCATGTAGTAATCGTCAATGGACATCAGAAGGTAAATAAAAAATAAACAAAATTAATCGGGATTTGAACACGGGGCGCAAAAGTGTAAGGCCACGGCGATAATCGCACCACCACGCCAGTTGAAACTGTTGTGCGCTACGAGATACGAAAAGCACGTCAGACACACTTCGACCGTCATTTTTTCGGAAACGGTCGAGTGTCTATGGATAAGCCGAAACATGTGTTCGCTTATTTTGACCCCTCTTTCACTGAGCGAAGTTTCTGGTTAATCGGGTTGTTACACTTGCCGGGTTCCCCTCGTTCGAGACGCAGGAAACTCGATGTCTCTTGCTTGGGCACAGCAGGCGAGAACGTAACCACTGCGCTACGCTGTCAGCCAAAAATCAAAAATAAGTATAGCCTACCGTTATGTATGTCCATTTATTGCATTTTGACTTCTTGAACAAAATAAATACAGGCAATATTAAATTAAAACAATCGTATGTCAATATAAACAAGTAGTTCCGTGAAGAACTAAATAGCCTATTTTCGTATATCCTACTTATATTAATAGCCTCTATCAACATACAAATTTTCAATTTGATTGCTGTAATAGATTCGTAGATATTGAGAACCGTCTAAATATTTCGGATGGTCACCATGTTGGATCTTTATATAGTCTAATAGACCTTAGATTTACATGAAGATTATTGTGTAGGTGTTTTATTCAAACTTCAATCGCATGATTAGGACACAGGAAATGAAAACGAGATTTTAAAATGTCGCTCAGCCGCCATCTTGTGGTTATGAAAATAATTTAAATCAATTAGATGCCAGTGGATTAAAATTTATATAAGCATATACCGTACGAAGTTTCACTGCGGATGGTTAAATCGCCATGTTGGATTTGTGCTCACCAGGTTACTGAAAGTCCTATAGGTGAACTTATGTTCATAGCCTCTATGATTGCTGTAAAAGGTTCCTAGATATTGAGAACCGTCTAAATATTTCGGATGGTCACCATGTTGGATTTTAATATATATATGCCATAGAGTTATGTAGTATTAGATAAGGATTGTTGTGTACGTTCATTATTCAAACGTTGATTTCGATCGCATGATTAGAACACAAGAAATAAAACTTAATTTTAAAATTTCACACAGCCGCCATCTTGAGGTTATGTAAACAATTGAACTAAATTAGATGTCAGTGCTTTGCAATTTTTATAGGCATTTGCTGTACTGAGTTTCACTGCGTTCAGATGGTTAAATCGCGAGGAAAGTCTATTTAAATGTTTCAACATCGCTTGGCCGCCATGTTCGTTTGGCAGTTAACAGGTTTTTGAAAGTCACATATGTGAACGTCTAGTAGTGCCCTTTATCATCGTACAAAATTTCAAGGTGATATGAGTAATAGTTTCGGAGATATAAGATGCCGGTGAAATATTTCGCACAGCCGCCATGTTGGATTGGTGAGACGTAATAAAATTGGAAGGGCACAGTCGGGATCAGCCGAAATAGTACTATGATCTTACCAAGTTTCATTGAAATCGCTCCAGCTGTTTAGAAGTTATTTGGGGGTGACACACACACTGACGCACGCACACACATACACACACACGGACGAAAGTGATCTCATAAGTCTATTGTTTCATAAATGAAAGTAGGCTAATCATGATATTAATAATAAGGAAGTGTTGGTGATTAAGGGGAAAACATCTAGGTCATCTACCAAAAGGAAAGGAATGTACAATGATGAGGCGACTACGCTTAAGATGCAGCTCGATAATCCATAGGCCTATTAAGAAACTACTGTAAAGTACCGTAATTAATTAACTGCTAATAACATCAACTACAGTAATAAAAATACTGAAGTAAATGAGAAATCCATTTGAGGTTTCATTCATCTCTATTTTATAACTATCATACAGAACCTGGTAACTAAGATACTTGTAACCAGCATCCCCTTGTGTTCGTAGCAAACTAAGGATGTGATGCGAATGATTAAGAAATTGAATGATTCTAGTGGTTGCGAGGAACAAGGTTATCAAATGTTAGTCCCATACTTAAATCATTGAGACAAGGCAAAACCCTGGCTTTGTTAAAACTTGCAAATTTGATACTGTACCTGCCGATGTTTCTGCGGTTTCCGGTATTTATATGTAATTTATATATGTTTATTGCAATTATTATTAGGCTATTATTATTATTATTATTATTGTTATTACCAGTCGGACCTTTCTGGTGGAGTGAACACGCCACAATTAAAGTCTGTTCGCCGAGTCGACACAGTAGAAGTAAACACAGCTGTGCGCGTGATTGCAGGACTGCCCGCAAGGGGTGCGTAGAGTTGTGCCTGTTGAACGTACGCTTACAAGTGAAGCGAGCGTGTGTGATTTCTATTTTTATTCGGATTTATTATTTTATTAATTATTGATAGTCTTTGTATTTAATTAACTTAACTTGTTCTTAACTTCTTACGGAAGGTAACAATTATTGTTGATCGTGTGTACGCGGATTTTATACAGTTGATGTTCCGTCGTAGACTCAGCAGGGGGCAATGCGAGTGTTATTACTCCACCAAAGAAGCAGCCTTAGCGAAAAGCGCTGAGTAGATCTGTTAAGCATACGGTGCTAAACACGTCTAAGGTCGTGTTAGAAATGCTTCCCTCATCATTCCCCGGGTGTTAGTGAGATTTCTGTGTATCGAATAGTTCGAGAATATAAAGTTACCTACAGTTTACAGTCGCCCAAGAAAGAGAAACCTAGGGCAAAGATTGTGGAAAGAGTTGATGAGTTTGATAAGAATGCTATAAGAAGAAAGGCTCACCAGTTCTTTTTTTTTCGCAATGAGCTGCCTACGATCGATAAAGTACTTCTCGCTGTGAATGAAGACACAGATTTGCCGGATTTTTGACGAATGGCATTTTATAATTTATTGCAGGAACTAAACTTCGAACATGTTCGACGAGGACGAGACAGTATGCTCATAGAGTGGGATGAAACAGTTGTATGGAGACGTAGGTATTTGCAAACAATACGACGAATGAGACAAGAAGGGAGAACAGTCTATTTTTTTAGATGAAACTTGATTAAATACAGAGCCACAATACAGCGCTGGTCTTTGCTAGGGCTGCGGCATGACAAACTATCTCGGATCTTCTTGGCTACCCCTGTTCGGGTAAGCCGATGACGAGAACTGGGCGTGTTTCCCTATCCGAACAGCCAGGGGCACTGTCTCGACTCGGCGAATAGACTTTAGAGCCAAGTGCGCTCGTCACTTGTTTATGCGATATTCGCTCACAGGTTTTTGCTCGCCCCCAAAGCTATATGCGCTCCCGGAGTCCATCGTACCTGCCTGTGCAATACTGACTTATATGTTCACCAAGGTCTGCAGTTTGAAACGTTCCATATGTTCTTTCGTCATGTTTCCACTTTTGTTTGCCTCGATGTGAATGTTTAGTGGCCATGTTGCTTCAGTTTTCCTTGAGACATTTGTGCCGAAAGTGCCTTGGTCTCTTGCATAGCTAAGCTGTCACTCATTGATAAAGCCACACCACCTGTGTAAATAGTTGCGTTATGTACAGACTGCAATACACCAGCCGTAGTTTTCTCTCTGTGAGATAGTGTTGACGATTAAGAAACTTCATAATGAAATTGACTTTGGCCACTATTCCAAACATGTCCTTTGTCCACGCTGCCGTTTGTTATACTTCCTACATACCCTTTTGTGCCTTCCGATGTATACTACTATCATCTTCTCTATATGTTTGACGTATCTAGAAATATGCCTTGATGAAATGCCACATTCAGTCTTAAGATGTCGATGAAAATAACTTCGAAATTGTCCATGCCAACAGTTCTAGACGTTTCTGGTGCTCACATATGCAGATGCCAATAGTGAACTGTGATATTGTGATATTACATCCTCTCTTAAAGGCTGTAGTTGTGACAGCCTATACCATTTAAGTTAGCTCCTTTTCGCCTTTTACTTTTCACATAATTTGAAATTAACTTGCAATTTGATTTATTATAGCCTAATGCCCTTATAGCGCCTCATTAGTTTGCTGTAGGCGTTGAGTCCACTTTTGTAACTGTCTTCATAAATATATTCCAGTATGCTATCATCAGTATATTCTGGGCCTCGACCTTTGGGTGGAGTTAGTGCGTGCTCTTTGTTCCTGTTGCCATGGAGATTAAAGTCTTGTTAAAGTCTTACATTGCACCTCCAGGTGCAGGCTATCCCTCTCCTTAGAAATCAGTGTAATCTATCCAGCGTAACGGCATGCATTTCTGCTTCATACCCATTTCATTAATGAATTTTTATATATGTGTCTTTCATCTGAATACAAGGCTGTTTTTAATGGAGAATTGAAGAAGGTATATACAAAACCGCACAAGTCCACTTTGGACCATAATGAGTTGTGACCGGAATGGAGTTCTTTTAACAGCTACGCATTATATACAGTGCAAAACAACATAAGTTTCCATGATGAAGTCCTTAGAATTGTAGGAAGAAAATTAAGAGAGTTGCAAAACAGCATCTGTGATGTTTTGCTACTTACAAAGCACGCCTTATCTAAGCGAGGTCAGTAGCAGAAGAGCACAAGGCAATGCGTAATCATCATGTTCTTCAGCAAATGCTACGTATGTTGACGTTAATCAAAATATGATCAAGGATTACAAAACGTACGGTACCTTGGCAAAATAGATCCCAAACCTGTCGATACAAGTTGCAATTACAGAAAAAAAAGTGGGCTGTAACTGCTTACAAAATAATAGAATATACAGGTACTAATGTCATAACATCAACACTGGCCAGCAATATACTCACCCAAGTTTTCAAGTGCAGGAACATTGAACTTTCTAGGAACGGCCCTAACAATGCCTATAAGGAAGAAATACCACGGAAAGTGCCAAAAGCAAGGGACATAATGATGTAGACAGTATCCCTAGTGAGTTTAAAGTTATCGTATCAAGAGCTGGTAAAGAAGTACGCAACCCTTACTAGTGATACTACGGAGAGTGGCAGTGAACTTTAGGACACCAACAGTGATTACAAGTTCACAAATAACAATATTTTTAATGTATTTTGCACAGATCCTTTGTTCAGTTATTTCAAAACACGCGAACTCCATATTCTTAATAAATATAGAGAGTTGCAAATTGACATATGTCCAAGTACTTAATACATTGTCATTAGACATGTTAAACCAATACTCTCGCACAACCTTTCTGGGAGTCATTTCTGGCACTGGCAAAAAGGAAAATCACAAGTCTGTTAGGTACATTGATTAATTAAATAACTAAAAAACTCAATTTTCTCAACAGTGTTCGGTGAGCGTGTGCTGTTTTGCATATCGTTCATTAAATACAACAATGTCATATCTCAAAAAGCTATATGTTTTAGTGAAGTAAATGTTAAAATTTGTTTTCGCGTGCTTTTTGAGCAGTACGATCGTGAAATCTATTCGTTTCTTTTCATAAATAAACATCATTTTCAAAAATAATTTATTGTCGGAATGAAGCAGATTTCAAATATTTAAGTTCATTTTCCCTGACATGGTGACTTCTGAGGTATGACGTTATTGCATTTAATGAGCGATATGACTCCTTCATTTCACATTATTTACAGATGAATTCTCCCTTAACACGCTTCAGGGTTGATGCTAGAACCGGTCCAGTCTTAGATGAAGGTCGCATCATAATAGATTCCGTACTTTGCTTACGTTTAGGTTTAGATAAGGACACACATGGAAACACGCAAACTCCATATTCTCGACTCAAATTGTTTTCTCATATTCAACACGTCTCAATTTGGTCTCAATATTTTTCACAATATCCATATGGATTAATTGAGTAGTGGCTCAGTTCATTAATTCCCTAAGGGCTAGTTTTCCATATTATCCGACAGAGGACAAAATGTTCACAAGTTTTCCCTCTTTGGAGAAAGGTCGACTGGCAAGCTGTCAATCAGGATTTATCATCTCTACCCTGGTGCCTGCTAACAGCTGAGAGAGACGTAAACAGCGCAGTGGCCTTGTTTGAGGATTTACTTTACTCGGCCATTAAACAACACGTTGCTTTCTCCGTACCCAAATCCAACAAATACCCGCACTGGCTAAGTCAAAACACCAAACTCCTTCTCCAAAATAAAACTCGAGCGTGGTCACTGTGGAAATCAGTTCCTAATCCTCATACACGCAATGTATTTATTCACCTACGGAAAATTTCGAGAGTTCATATGACAGAAGATTACAACCGCTACATTTCTTCCATAACAGGAAATCTCAAGAATAACCCGAAGAAGTTCTGGACACTTATATCATCCCGTAGAAAGACTCCCAGAATTCCACTTAACCTAAACCTCCATAATGAAGAAATCCCATTTGAATTGAGGTCCACACATTTCAATGAATATTTCCATTCAACCTTTTCAGTTCCCGTGCCAATCCCCAGTCCCCCTCAGCTTACCAGCGTCTGTTCTGATTCACTGTCTCAAATTTCAACGACCCCCGATGAAATTCGAAATATTTTAAAAAGTCTTCCCGCAAACAGATCTACCGGACCATCAGACATAAGCCCTATATTCCTGAAAAACACCTCTGCATCTCTCAGCATCCCCTTATCCATGATACTCAACTGGTGCATGACTTCCGGCACTTTTCCTGACTCATGGAAAAGAGCTGATGTCACACCTGTGTTTAAATCAGGCAGCAAGTATGAAATTTCCTCATACAGACCTATATATATCGTCCCTATACTCTCTTCAGTCTTCGAAAGAATAATACATTGCCGTCTCCTCACTTTCACCAAACCACACCTCTCAGAAGAACAACATGGCTTCGTCCCTGGAAAATCATGTTTAACAAATCTGACTGTTCTGAACCATCACATAATTTCTGCAATAGATCAAAAATCTCAGCTAGATGTAATCTACGTCGACCTGGCCAAAGCATTTGATTCCGTGAACCATTTCCTTCTCCTCCACAAGCTTGCTTCACGATACAACGTACATGGATCCTTCCTATCCCTAATAAAAAGCTTCCTGTCCAATAGGCAGCAACGGGTAGTGCTTCCAGGGTCTGTATCGTCCTGGCTCCCAGTCTTATCAGGAGTAACTCAGGGCAGTATCCTGGGACCCCTTCTCTTCGTGCTGTATATGGACGATATAAACACATGTGTGCAAAATTCTCCGTGTTCCCTTCTTCTATACGCTGATGACCTCAAGATATTCAGAAAAATTTCCAATTCTGACGACCACGCTGACCTCCAGGAAGCAGTGAATACTTGTACTGATTGGTTCAACAAATGGAAGTTATCCCCAAATCCGAAAAAGTGCTTCAATGTGTCTTTCTCACTACTGAAATCTGGAAATCAGGCGAACTATAAAATATGTGGAAATAAATTGGATACGGTTTCTCAGGTGAGAGATTTAGGTATTATTCACGATGATAAACTGACATTCTCTCCCCACATTGACCATATCAAATCTCGCGCAATGCGCAGTCTCGGCATTCTATACAGATTCACAGAAATTAAAGACCTCACTGCACTTAAATTATACTTCACCACATATGTTCTCCCTATCCTAGATTTCTCTTCTCCAATCTGGTGTACTTCGGCTATAACCAATATTTCTAAATTGAACAGTGTCTTTAATTTCTTCATATCAATTGTCAAAGTTCGCAATCCTTCACTAAGGCACTTCGCCAAATCCGATATTCTAAACCAGCTCAATGTACTCGACCTAAGAAGCCGTCTACAATTTACTGACCTGTGTTTCTTACATAAAATTATGAATGGTTACACAAAATGTAACATGCTCTTAAGCTACTTCCCACTTCATGTTCCCTCCCGTTCAACACGCCAGAACCATTTACACCACGTACCTCGCCCACGTCTTGAAGTACAGAAGCGCTCTATTTTCCACCGTCTACCTACCCTCAGCAACTCCCTTCCAAACATTGACATATTCTCTCCCTATCGAACATTCAAACATAACATTAGAAGATCCCTTTCACCCTCTTTTCCTAACCCCTCGCCCTCCTAATCACTCACTACCCCAATCACTCCCTGCGTCCTTCCCGAGATTTATCCTTTCTGCCGTCACTGCAAATTGTTACCTGTTATTGTTGTTGTTGTTGTTGTTTTTTGTTATTATTATTTGAAATTGTTAAATTATTAGTGTAAAATGACCTTTTCATGGTTGTATCTAATAATTGTTAAATAAATAAAAATAAATAAATAAATAAATAAATTCTGAAACTTTTGTTTTTGCGCCAAATTAATCTACGGACCTATAGCTCCCTGACCATACATTCCTGAGGCTACTTTCCCACAATTTTGCGTCCTATTAGCAAACCCATTAAAGTACATTTTTATTTCTCCAATAGATACGTAAAAACTAAGAAAAAGGCTGCGTTAGAAGCAAGGTAAAAGGAACACGGAACAACAGCAAAATATCAGTGCTTGAAATGGAAGAAGAGGAGATAATGGCACGTTCTAAAAACTAGAAAAATCTGCTTGCTCTCAGTGGCTACAGTGGAGAGTTGACAACACTGTGCCTCGAGCTGGGAAAGTTTCGGCTCCCCGCAGACATGAAATGTAGACTAAACTTATCCGCCCAGCTACGTTTCAGAGGCGAGCCGCTCGTTAACGAGGAAAGCTAGAGAACTTTACAACATGGCGCTAGCAAACAACTGCAGAGACTCTGACCACTGTTTCTGTAATGAACGATTTCTATTTTGAGCATTTTTTTCGTGTGGTTCGGAACGTTCGAAGTCAAGGGGTGTCAGAAGTAGCGGTGTGCTGGAGCCACATTGGGGCGGTATGCATATTGTACGATTCTCGCCCCTGTCTATATTTTATTTCTCAGATGTCCATATGCCCACACCAGGATGTCTACTTCTCTGGAAAACATGGAAAACAGGGAATACTCAGGGAATTATTAAATCCTGGAAAACTCAGGGAATTATCAGGGTATTTTAAGGACACTCATGGAATTCTAGTTTTACAAGGTGAAACCTTGAATAATTTAAAATAATCATTTAAATGTTGATGGGGGAAAAGTATATTCTGGTGATGATTGTTGTAGATGTATGTTCGTACTGACGTTAAATTAGTAAGCCCTCATTTCTTGCGAGATAGAGCACACAAATTACATGTGTAGACTGTGTATCTCTACTTAGTATAAAACGAAGTCCCCGATTCTTGGATGTTACGGGTAAACTCGAGAACCACTGGATGGATTTTGATGCGGTTTTCACCATTCTGTAAAGGATATCTCGAGGATGATTTCTGTACAAAATAATTTATTTATGATCAAAGGAAGCCGAGAAGTAACGATTTTAGTGGAAAAATCGAAGAAAAAAAAAACTAGCGTCCGAGCGCCTTGTAAGCTTACGCTGGGCAAACCGTTAAACATATCTAAATACTATGAGTGTAAGAATTGTTCAGCATGAAAAGTTCCACAAAAAGAGTCCGTGAGAGCATATACCTATCTTCAATACATCGCCCACTATAAGTGTTTTTACGTTTTAATTTCTTCCAACCATGTCCATTCAACTACTGAGGCGACAGTTTACGAGCTAGCTAAGGGCGAGTCTAACATCCCTGTTAACAGCCTAGCAAGCGGGCGAACCTATTGCCCCAGATACAGCCAGCAGCAAACAGTCGAGTCGTGTTGAGTTAAGACTTCTGAGAAGGGTGGTTGTGTTTGGAGTTTTTGCTGGAAGTGCAACTCGGGTTTTCTTCATTTCGCCTGTGAAACACAGTCAAGTTAAGATTGGACGGAAGGGGGATTTGAATTTCATTCACCTCGCCATTCCCTGGAAGTGCAACTCTCATTTCGCCTGTGAACTTTTCGTTCCGCAAAATTCACAGTCAATTTAAGATTGGACGGAAGGGGGATTATATTATATTAAATTATACTGATTGGCGTATAATCTCTAGGGGGCGTGGTGGCGCAGCGGTCAAGCTGTTGGCCTCTCACCAAGGTGGACCAGGTTCGATTCCCGGTCAATGCATGTGAGATTTTCGAAGTGAAATACCATGTCCTGTGGTTCGGATTCCACGTAAAAAGGAGGTCCCGTTGCTCATGATCGCATGATTAACGGTCACGTAAAACAAAAAGCTTCCTCCCTTTCCTTTTCTTATAGTCTCTGCTTGGTATAAAACAAAGTCCCCGATTCTTGGATGTCACGGGTAATCTCGAGAACCACTGTATGGATTTTAATGCGGTTTTCACCATTCTGTAATGTATACCTCGAGGAAGGTTTCTGTAGAAATAATGTATTTATGATCAAAGGAAGCAAAGCAGTAACGATTTCAGAGAAAAAGTCGAAAAAAAAATCCTGGCGTCCGTGCGCTTTTTAAGCGTACGCTGGGCAACCCGTTAAAATATCAATATACAATGAGTGTAAGAATTGGTCAGCATGAAAGGTTCCACAAAAACGTACGCGAGAGCGTATCTCTATATTCAATATATCGTCCACTATAAGTGTTTTAAATGGGACGGAAGGGGGATTTGTGTTTCATGCACCTCGCCATTCTTAAATTACGTCTGACAAGAATTTGTTCCACATGCATCTCCATGATAATAGTACAGTCAGTGATTTTAACCCATCATGCCGAGACGTAAAACGGATATAGGTCGTAGTTCATTGACATCGTAAAGAAGCGCTTATCACGTAATGCATTCACAACTACTGTTCCCGGGCGAAGCCGGACCGGGTTGCTAGTTTGTATATAAATGTGTAACAGTATGAATTTTGAGAGCAATACCATTGACGAGCTATAATTTGTCTGATAACCTGTGTTATTATGGTATCTGTATTAGTGTGTGTATTTGTAATTGAGTAGTTGTTGTTCATTAAGGGGCTTTGCGACCTCGTGGACACGTTGCCTGGTGTACTTGGGTGTGTGGGGGGAGTGGAATTTGTCTGATAGTTTGTGTTATTGTGATGGCTATATTAGTGTGTGTATTTGTAATTCAGAAGCCTCCGTGGCTTAGCCGGCAGCACGCCGGCCTCACACCGCTGGGTCCGTGGTTCAAATCCCGGTCACTCCATGTGAGATCTGTGCTGGACAAAACGGAGGCAGACAGGTTTTTCTCCGGGTACTCCGGTTTTCTCTGTCAACATTTCATTCCAGCAACACTCTCCACTATCATTTCATTTCATATGTCATCCATTTAATCATTGCCCCAGAGGAGTGGGTCAGGCCTCGGCAGCCGGCACAGTTCATATCCTCGCCGCTAGATGGGGGCTTCATTCATTCCATTCCTGACCCGGTCGGAGACTGGAAGCAGGCTGTGGATTTTCATTCATCAGGATTGGGAAGGAGGCGTTCGTGGCCTTAAGTTAGCAACCATTCTGGCGTTCGCTTGGAGTGGAAGTGGGAAACCACGGAAAATCACTTCCAGGATGGCTGTGGTGGGATTTGAACCCGCCTCTTCTCTGTTTTGCCTCACGAGGCTATTCTAGCACTCAGAACAGATTTGCCGGATTTTTGACGAACGACATTTTATAATGTATTGCAGGAACTAAACTTCGAACATGTTTGACGAGGACGAGACAGTATAATCATAGAGAGGGACGATACAGTTGTATGGAGACGTAGGTATTTGCAAACAATACGACAAATGAGAAAGAAGGGAGAAAAGTCTATTTTTTAGATTAAACTTGGCTAAATACAGAGCCACAGTACAGCGCTGGTCTTTACTAGGGCTACGGCATGACAAGCTATCTCGGATCATCTTGGCTACCCCTGTTCGGCTGAGCGGATGACGTGAACTGGGCGTGTTTCCCTATCCGAACAGCCAGGGGCACTGTCTCGACTCGGCGAATAGACTTTAGTTATACTTTTTACTGTGACGTCACATGGATGCTTACAGTAGAATATTATTGTCCCATTTTGGTGCTATTCATACGATACACTTGTTATTCTAGACAGCATTAGTTGACAGGGTTAGAATGAAGCTAAGTGTGGTTTACATTCGTTCATTGCACTTGAACAAACTTACTGTTCGTCATTAGTACACAGGCTGTGCTTACTTGAGAGCAATGTGGTGTGTTGCAACCGGCGTGGCGCTATGTGTCACATCTGCCCAAGGTAGTTAGAGTATATCTGCCAGTGAGATGTACCGCGAACGTTTAGTTTTACTTGACCGTTAATCATGCGATCATGAACCACGATATCTCCTTTTTACGTGGAATCCGAACCTCAGGACATGGCATTTCACCCGGTCCACCTTGGTGAAAGACCAACAGCTTGATCGCTGCGCCACCACGCCCTACACAAGTAATACAACTCGTTGCATGGAAAAATACAAGAGGGCTTAGAAAATACTTTATTGAGAATTCCTTTTTATGTTGTTGTTGTTGGTATTATTGGGGACGTGATGGCGCGGTGGTCAAGCTGCTTGCCTCTCATCAAGGTGGACCGGGTTCGATTCTCGGTCAATGTATTTGAGATTTTCGAAGTGCAATATCACGTCTTGTTGTTTCGTAAATCAACAACTTCCTTCCTTTTTTTCTTGTTGTTGTTTATTAATTTAGGGGCTTAGCTACATCGTGGTCCTTGGGTGTGTAGGATTTGTCTGATAACCTGTGTTATTGTGTTGTCTGTAGCAGTGTGTATTTATAACCTAGGCTAGGATATGGAAGGAGGCTGTCGTGGCCCTAAGAAAGGAATCATCCTGGCATGTGCCTGGTGTAGAAATGGAAAACCAAGGAAAACCACATTACAGTAAGGCCGAGTTAAGAATCGAACCTGCCTCGTTTCAGTATTGCCTACGAGGCTGCTTTTACCCCGTTCCAGCCCTCATACAAGGATTACATTTCTTGGCGGAGGACTTCCTTCCTCGACATCCTACTACCTTCCTCTCACTACCATTATAAGCCAATTACGGATATTAGAGATGAAAATAATCGAAGTAGGAATGATCTAATAGAGAAGATAGGATAAGGTCGAAACAGACTGAAGTTCAAGACAGTTCTTAGTGTGCATTAGCGCAATATTGATGATTTGAATACCAGAAATATCGATTAGAACTCAGTGAAATGAGCCGTAAGAAGCTGTGCGATAGAATGAAGGAGCACGCCTGATTGTATTGCTGGAAATGAGACAACTGCCGGCTTCCTCTATATAGGTAGTGAACAGTGACAACGCATTATAAAGCTCATATTTATTTATATAGACATACATGCAATGTGTATTACTTCTACAGAAGAAATTCATAGATTCATTCCGTAGTTTCCTTGACTTCAGTGATGTTTGATGTATTGCATAAAGAGGACAAATCCGCGGATAGCAGATAATCAGCTGATAATGTTTGGAGAAAATTAACGGATGGTTTTTAGAATACAATCCGAACTTGTATAATATCATTATTAGAACCCGGATGTTTATGACATAGGCCTATCATATTTTTCCGTAATGTTTTTTTCATGGCAAATTAATCTAAAATGATTATTTAAGCTAATCTCATTCAAATTATGTCATTAAGCATAATTAACACTCCGAACAGGAAAGGGTTGCAATTCTGGCAACATAGCACATGACATACAAAGCCTAGGGGAACGACTGTTTCCTCAAATGTCTAAATATGTTGCTTTAGTAATTAATGCTTTATCTAATTCAAAATATTATTGTAATACCAGCAGATTCGGATAACAAACGTGCGGATGCGCGGCGGCTGCAGATAACAGTTGTGCGGATGCGGATGACGTTTTGTTTATCCGTGCAGGGCTCTAGTCATGGTCTGTAGCCGGGACAACTGTTGACTATGGCGCGAAAATTATTATAACGTCTTTGAAAGACATAATTACGTATATTATTCACCGCCTTGGAAAGGTTATGACTAGGGCTCGGATGTTTAAGACCTAAAATTAGCCCGAATATGCAAGCAAATATGACGTTAAAAATGACGAAATATGACTAAAAATGACTGATTTAAATATGGCCGTTTTTATTATAAATCCAAGTGACAATCCCTTCGAAATTAAATTGTTAACTAAATTCTTTACTCCTATTTTCATATTAATTTCCTGAATATAAATGTTTAAGTGGTTATTCACAGTCTATTTCTGTAAACAATAGGCTAGTTCCCGTTCGGTAAGTTGAGGATGATTGCACACCTACAGCTGCCGGCAAACTACCGAGATATCACGTTCTTACCAAAAAATTGCTCAAAATATGACCTAATGTTTTTTTTTTAGCGTATGGCTTTTAGTGCCGGGAGTGTCCGAGGACATGTTCGGCTCGCCAGTTTTGTAGCTGCTTCGAGACGGACACCCAATGGGTGAGCTACAAGTACCGTTGGGGAGGAATGTTGGATGGGAAGGTCGAGGAGTTGGAAGGTAGCGGCTGTGGCCTATAGTTAGGGACCAACCCCGGCATTTACCTGGAAGGAAGATGGGAAACCACAGAAGACCATCTTCAAGGTTGCCGGCGGGGGGATTCGAACCTCCTCGCCTCCCGGATGTGAGCGACTGCCAACAGTCATGCCGCAACGACCTCGGCTAACTCACCCGGTGACCTAATGGTAATAGTACATTATGCAACGAGCCTATAATGGCTATAATTAAGACACGAGTATTTTTTATAAAATGAGCGTATGCGAGTTTTATAATTTCCATACGAGTGTCTTAATTACCATTATAGGCGAGTTGCATACGACTGTTTATGTTCGACGATAATTATAACTTTATTATATGTTTTAACATAAATATTCATAAATATCTGTTGCGAGTCAGCCACAAGAATTTTGTTATCGGAGAGCGAGCGCGAGACATCTCTCTGTCTTTCAAGATCTTTGAACGACCGACGCATGCGCTCTGTGTGCTTGCCTTGCCATATTATGCAGGCCATATATTTACATCTGCCGTCCCTCAGTAATATTGTCACCGGAGTCGTTTGAAGGCTGTGTAGAAATTAGGGTTGATTATATTAAGGTACAGTGCTATTTCTTGTCTCATATCCGCCAGTTTATTTACGCGAACATATGGACGGTGCGTATTCCATGTCGGTAATTTATTATAGTTCCAAGTTGTGTTTATGTCCGACATGTTGTATTTTGAGCACATGCGCGAAGGTATCGTTACCTAATTGGTCAATGAACGAGCTCTGATTGGCTGGAGAAACTGTACCGTAATGAAAAACAGTGTTATAATGACCATCATTATGACACAGTTTTCTGACACATAATAGCGAGGGTCGAACATAAAGAATGTTAAAAATATGCATTTATATAACAACAAAAAACACTGTATTGTGACGATAATCACTTGATTTGTATCAGAAACCAATCGGCCATGAAAATAGAGGCAAAGAAAAAATATTATTTTTCCTAAACATCCGAGTCCTAGTTATTAGAATTGCCATAATAACGAAACGTCAGGTGTATTCTAGGTCCTAATCCATGATAATTTTTGTGACGGGCATTGAAATGTAAATCTCCCCGTATCCCTGACATCTTAATGTAGGCTATACGGGGATAAAATCTAGCCCATCCTGGTCCCAAGGTATTGATAAGTCTTCCCTGAAAATGTCATCAAGATCGGTGGGGCCGTTTAAGTCCCAATTCCGGATAAACTAATAAACAAACAAACAAACAAACAAACAAACAAACTAACTAACTGACAGACGGAAACTTCGTGTATGATATTTTTAAAATGTTATTATCGAGCCGGAAGGGGTTGCCCCAAGTAAGTGAACCCGCAAAATGTTGAGGCACACACCGTTGCTGATTGCTAGGTTTGTTGATCGATGACCCTTAACTCCAGTAAGGGCAATTTATTTCATGAGGGACAGTATGAAATTATTACATCAGCGTGTGCAGTGTACGATAACTGGCGACCTTAGCGTCTGTGACTCTGGGAGTTATGTAAAGCTACTGGGGAAGTGCTATTGCGTTGGATTTAATCATCCTAGGCTATCACGAGATTGATAGTAATTAGTTGAAATACTGTAATAATCAACAGGTCATCGACTCTTTTGCCGTCGTTGACCATAGAGTAAAGGAAGACAGCTTATGGAACATGTCCCCGTCGATGACGTGGCCATAGAGTAAAAGGAGACAGCTTCTAGGTCATGTCCCCGTCGATGACCCGGTCATAGAGTTAAGGGAGGCAGCTCCTAGATCAACCCCCGTCGTTGACGTGGCCATAGAGTAAAGAGAGACAGCTTCTAGGTCATGTCCCCGTCGTTGACGTGGTCACAGAGTAAAGGGAGACAGCTTCTAGGTCATGTCCCCGTCGTCGACGCGTTCATGGAGTAAAGGGAGGCAGATTCTAGATCATGTTCCCGTCGTCGAAGAAAGGAAAGGAAAGTCCTATTGCCTTGCCCTCTAAATCGCTAACAGTACAGTAACTTGATGTTCCACGAACAATAAAATATTTACTTACATTGGAATGCACGGTAGGAAATCAACGTTATCACATCATTTGTTGTTGTTAATTCCTTTGAGGGGGTTTGGACATCTTGGCCATCAGCTCCGTGTAGTTGGAAGTGTATTGAATTTGTCTGATAACCTGTATTTATGTCATGACTGTAGTAGTGTGTGTACCTGTATTATGGACAGGGATGGGGAAGGTGCCTGGGACTTGAAATAAGGTACTATCCCGGCATTTTCCTGTAAGGAGTGTTACAAAATCCGGGGAAATATGACATAGAGGATAGCCGCTGTCAGCGCCTGGACTTGATCCTCCGATCTCCGGACTTATTGCAGCTGCCCTTTCGGCCGTGGCGCACAATTTAATGAACACAGCTATGGTGTGGACTTGTTGAGATATACATCGACTGTTTATAACACGACCCACTTTCTTGATTGATTACTGTGGATACAGTTTCGAATTCTATAAATATATCCTGATAAATATCATCCTATGTCACAACACCAACAATATAATAGTGGCTATACAGAGGCAAATAAAGATCTATGTGGAACATAATTGGTCTAAATGTCATAATTTCCTTTCAAGCATTTTTATTTTATTTTTGCAAAACAATTGTCTTGATTTAAAATATACAGGATTATTCAGCTAATCTTCTAATCCGTTAAAGATATACACATTCTGTTTTCTAATTCTTAAGGTCACCACTTACTCTTACACGATGAAAAAGTCTATTTTTGTGGCATCACTTTACTAAGTATTTTCTGGGTTTATGCTCAAGGTACAGCTATGATTCTTGTCACATATAAGAAGCGGTATATTTTGAGCTGATTTTGACCATGTAGTGCTACTTTGCTTTTATAGGATATGTGAACTGAATACAAATTTTGACAGATACATTTTCAAAAAATGTTGTATAAGTTGCTTCAGGTACACATTTCTCAGTTGTTTATCAATCAAATATTCTCAAATTTTGTTCACATACGTGGAATGGATCATGGCAGATGTGTAACCACTTTGTTTCATTATTATTGGGACAGAATGCAATAAAAAATCCGAACTCTTTCTTGTTAAATTTATTCAAAAATATGTATCAATTTTTCTCTTCCCAATCCATCCCTACTATGTTTTGGTAGTTAAAATAGGTTAACATTCAAGTACTCCATTAGGCAAGATAATGTAAAAAGAATTGGCCCTCTATCTTAAATGGTTTCCTAGTTATTGGTACCTAAACATGAAAAATGAGTATTAACGGAAAACGGCTGTTAAAGTTAAAAGTGTATTATTCAGAGGATGGGACAAAATTTTAAAAAACAAATTTAAGGTAATTGTAGACATCAAAACCCCAACAAACTATATATATTTGGATTCAGAAAAGAATGAAGAATTTTATGGCGCCAAAATCAAAAAATCTATTTTTTCATCATGCAAGAGTACGTGGTGTCCTTGTATTAAGGGGCTCATAATTTACTGTCCACTTCGTCTCAATCACGTACCTAGTTACCGAGAAACATGTAGCAACTTTAGTTTTTAAATGGGACTGGGACTATACTGATTTCTACCAATAGAACTCAAGTTCAGTGATGTGCTTATTGTGCAAATCTGACGAGTACTTTTTGAGATATTAAAGATTTTAATGTGTAGACATTAGACAGAAAGCGATGCGCCAGCCGCGGTAATGTCGAGTGCGTGACCCACTCCTTGTTGACAAACACACGTAGGTCTACCAAATGTATTCCATATTCTGTGATATTTTGTACATTTTCAAAATGTTTGACAGTTATCCAGACTCGTAAGAATGAAAACTAGCCGAAATGTTCACAATTAACTAATGGGCGAGTTTTGTTTCATTTGTCATTTTAATATGTACTGTACATTAATTCAATTTTCTCAGGTTCACCTGTACAGAAAATGTTTGTACGTATTATTTATCGTATGCTTCGGTGGCGTAGCTGGTAGCATGCTGAACTTCTATGCCCAAGATCGCGGGTTCAAACCCGGCCGAAGTCGACGGATTTTTAAGAGCGTTCACATCCTTTAGTATGCCTACCTTCGGAGGGGAAGTAAAGCGGCGGTCCCATGTCATAGATTTATGGCATGTAAAAGAACCTTCAAGTAATTAAACTTGTGTGAAGTTAAAATTGCAGATTAGATTTCGTTGAAACGCTCTATTAAAGTTCCAACGATCACCACTAGGTGTCAGTGACATCTGGTAGCGAAAGTTGGAATTACTTGAAATTGAACGGAAATTGTAGCTCACCCCATGGGTGTCCAAATTGAAGCAGCTACAGTCTCTGGCGACCCGAACATGTCCTCGGACACTCCCGGCACTAAAAGCCATACGCTAAAGTAATAAATAATAATCCATGAATTGAGGTGCTTTCATATATTTCCGCTAGGATTTCTGGCTGGGGAGAAATGTAAATCAGGGGCCGATAACCTAGATGTTAGGCCCCTTAAAACAACAATTATCATCATCATCATCATCATGTTCATAAGACGCGGCATTCAACGCATGCTATCCTGTGGGTGTCTCCAGCTTCCGTGGGGTTAATTACCACAGATAGCTGGAGGTGTGTAGATGAGGAACGGTGACAGCTTTGGCTCCGATACCACAATACCCGTTTTGCTATCCTAAAAATGTTTTTTATTCTATTGTGTAATAGAATGGAAATAAAAATACAATGGAAATTAGCATAAAAGAAATAAAAGACAAGTTATACACGAAATAGTGCGAGGTGTCATAACTGAAAATGAAAATCCACATCCTGCTTCCAGTCGACCGACCGGGTCAGGGAATGGGATGAGTGAAGCCCCCATCTAGCGGCGAGGATATGAACTGAGCGGGCTGCCGAAACCTGTCGCACTCCCCTGAGGCAATGATTAAATGAATGACAAATGAAATGATAGTGGAGAGTGTTGCTGGAATCAAATTTGTGACAGGGAAAACCGGAGTACCCGGAGAAAAACCTGTCTGCCTCCGCTTTGTCCAGCACAAATCTCACATGGAATGACCGGGAATTGAACCACGGAGCCAGCGGTGAGAGGCCGGTGTGCTGCCGCCAAAGCCACGGAGGCTCTAAGGTGTCATAACTGTTCCAAGTTATTTTTTACGCATTTGGAATTGAAGTACAACAATGAGACTTTTGGATTTACAATCTTAAAAGTGTGTAGTATATTCACAGCTAAAGAAAAAACCAAAACATTTTTTGAAAACAATTGATGCGCATCTCACCTTAAACTGTCTCCGGCCAGAGATGGGATGATCTATTCCCTTCAGAACTATTATATGTTTATTGCTGCCCAACTGTCAACAGAGGATGTGCTAACATTGATATCTTGCTGTGGATCTCAATGTTAGTAAGTAGGCTACTGTATTCTTATTGTTCTTGGGTTAGTGTAATTTACTCTACTATTAATCTCGCATTTTCTATCACATATTTTTTTCTTTCTTTCCTTCGTTGGCGGGGATATGACGATGAGGCTGAGCGCCGGGGTACCTACCCCACAGGCAGTGGCGGCTGGTGTAGAAAATTAGTTGTGTGCTGTAGGCCTAACTCTCCCTCCAATTTTTTTTATGTATAAACGTATAGAAACACTCACTCAGTGTCGAAAAAATGAAGTCCATACGTCGCTCCTTCTTGTTGCAGAACTTGTCAATCACCCTGGCATTTACCCCCCCCCCCCCCCAATACCGGAGACCATCTTCTTCTAAATGGAGAGCATAGCGAGGGCACTTAGTCTTTCTTGTGCCATGGTGTTCCGCAGAAAGCTCTTGATCCTCTTCAGCGATGAGAAACACCTCTCAGGCTCTAGCATTAATAAACACTCTCTTATGGATACCCTTTGCGCGTACACCACATTTACGGTGCGCGACCTGAAATTCCATCTAGTCGCTGGTCCTGTTGGGATTCTTCGAGCTGCCACTGCTTCTAAAGCAGACGTCCGTTGCGGCGACCTTGATAAGAAAGCAGGGAACGCTGACAGGTGAGCGAAGAACATCCTAGCCGACTGATTCTGCGAAGCAGCATGTTCCATTGTTAAATTCAGTTGTTGTGCATAGCAGTGGATGTAATGTGCGTTGGGTTCTTTGCTTGCACTTCACCTTTACCACCACTCATTACTGATGCCCCGCCGTAGGTCTGCGCAATAACCTTGTGTGGTGTAGCGTTTAACATGTTGTCCATTACACTTAAAATACATGATGCAAGGGAATCCGCATTCTGACCTTCCGGTTTAAAGAAGCCCCAAAATCGTTCGTATGGAATACCATCTTCCTCATACCGAAATACCAACACTAACTGTGTCTGCTCTGAAACATCGGTAGTTTCATCGACCATCACACTAACAAAATATGCTTGCTGCATTTCTTCTGCTATCACTTCTCTGAAGGTTTCAAGCATGCAGTCCAACAGCTCGTTCTGGATGGTTTTTGAGGTCCCTTTGAAAACTCTATTAGATTCAATGTGCTTCTTTACTGAACTGTCTATACTAGAAATTAAATCTGCTAGACGGCCCATGAAAACGCCAGGATTGTCTGAATTATCACTTTCGTCGTGCCCTCTTAAAGCTAATTCAAACGTACCACAAAACTTAATGCAGTCCGGGGTAGGTCTACCTAACTACCTTAGTTTTTTCTTCAAGAGTTCTGGTTGAAAATGGGGTTTTCAAGAGGCTCTCCTCTGAGTTTTCCATATTGCACAAACACGCAAACAAACTCAACACATATAAGCATTCCTCATACAAAATTAATTAAGCACTGCACACAAAAACACCTGCAATTACAAAATATTCACGAACTCGGAAACACTTGCTGTGACCGCTCAAAAACAGTACTACTCAGTATTACCAAAAGCATTAAAATGAAACCAGCAACGCCGTAATGCAAAATCACATGTTATTTTGCTATAGTGAAATTTATGAACTAGGCATCACAATAATCATGTCCTTAATTGACGACATAAACAATATAATTTTTATAGTACATCGATTTACAAAATGTGGCTATAAAATAAGTAAGTTAGGAGTATTGAAAAAGACCTTCTGGCGGGAACAGCTGATGGGTTCCTCTGCTTTTTAATACCCCATTTTCTTTGAGTGATTCCCTCTTAAATCCTATTCCTGAGTCCAGATAGTGCCACTGGCCACGTTCACATTCCGTGTGACCAGTGCTGCTTCTCTGTGGTCGAACAAAGAATCGCTGTAATGACTGGTCTTAGCTGTTGTCCCAACAGCACATCCAGAACACAAGGGAAAAGTTGGGCGCGCATGCGCAGAAGACAAAATTCACGCTTCCTGCCAATAAACTTGGAAATTCTCGCTGGGCTGTGATCTGCACAGCTAAGGTAGTGCACGGAGTGGAGCGTACGCCTAGATACCTAGTACCGTGCCTGTTCTGTGAGGGGAGTAGAAATATTTCCTACTCTTTGCGTGACGTATTTCTTAAAGCGTTGTATTTGTAGATAATGGGCCTAATATTAAAATAATTTATTTTGAAATAAAGCAATGTGCTGCAGCACTTCAGCACATAAGGAGCGGCCGCCCCTGGCCACAGGGGCAGATAATCTCGATATTCTGTCCCGTAAGACTATCACCACCACTACCCCTCCTAAACCAATTCCAGACCCAAATAATTAAGAGTTACACACACTACTACAGTCACCACAATAACACGGCTCATATACTACAGTACAAGTATTGATGACCATGTCCCCTGATAGGCTACCAATTGGCATGGGTTGTCCGCAACAGATATCTGGACTTTATGAAGAGGTTTACTGTGGAGGCTGATATTATCAAAGTCATCGATCGCAAGAAACAAGACCCTGCCATTCGTTTCGTAGTTACAAGTGTACAACCTGATAAAGAGAATGAGGAATTTTTAAATTCTGGTTGTCTTAAAATATTGAATGTAACGGGACTTCTACTAGGAGGTGGAGACAATTCCATGGCGGGTCAAATGCAAAATTTAAATATTAAAGATTGGATAGTTTATCAATAAGTACATGTCCGGTTGCTTTGGTCAGGAATATGTTTTGTTTGTGTTAAAAGCACTCAGGAATATGTGTTGTTTGTGTTGAAAGCGCCCAGGAACATGTTTTGTTCGTGTTGAAAGCACTCAGGAATATGTATTTTTTCTGTTGAAAGCACTTAATTTGTTCACAATTTCATACTTTCAAAATGTTCATTTCTGTGTGTTGTATATTTTTAAATTAACAACATTTGTTATTATACATTCTTCTCATGCTTGTAGCAAGCCCCGTTTGATTAGATCTGGGAAGTAAAATGAAAATTTAAACTGTGCGGACAACAAGACAAATGTAGGCTATATTCTGTATTTAGAGGTTATAAAAAAAGACTATATACCTGAAAGCTGAACCTGCTCTTTAGGAGGCCTTTGAGTGGATTGCAAACGTCGCTCTTCCCGTTCAAGCTGGAGCTGGTTTGACGCACTTTGCTGTTAATGGAATGTGTCCGATCAAACTACATGGTCCATGCATAGTGACTGTGTGTGCTTCCATTTCTTGTTAAGTAAAACAAAATGTATAGTGATTTTCTTTGTGCTGTGCCCAATGTCCTTACGTTCCATGACCATTAGGTCATGCTGATCCCTGTTTCCTTTTACCAAGTTCACAGCGAATGCGTCATTTAAGTAATTATTAAGAGTAGTCACTTCGTTCTTCCGGATATCCCGCAACATGGGCCTACTAGTGAGTCACGGAATGCGTCAAAGAAATAAGTGCACAAGATGAGCAGCTGAAGGCGTGGGTGGTTGTCTGGAGAAGCTATATTCATTATCAAGATAATCATGTCATCGATTACTCATGGGGGTCTCCGTGATGTTGATGATCCACCATTCCAGTGTACTGTATATACTCTCATTCTCCTTAAGATACACGGATGCGTTATGAGAATTATTTGCGTAAGAAAATGGTTTATTGCTCCATATGCTTAAACTACACCAAGACTGGCTGCGTGGCTCAGCGGTAACATTCTAGCTTGTTGGGCCTAAGGTTGCAGGTTTGTATCCTGGCGCAGACAGCTGGCATTTTGTAGGTGCGCAAATGCGAGGGAGCCGTGTCAGTAGATTTACTGGCACGTTAAAGATCCCCTTTGGGGAAAAATTCTGGCACCCCGGCGTCTCTAAAAGCCAGAGTAGTTAAAAGGGATGTAAAACCCATAACAATATTATTATTATTATTATTATTATTATTATTATTAAGCTACACCAAGAGGAACAAAGCGTGTATAACAAATAAAATACTAAAACTGAATTAAATGGGAATATTTGTAAGTCGATGAGAATTGAAATTTTCAGGAGAGACAAAAGATAGCTTTAAGACACCAGAAACTCTATTTTATTACCAAATACACATATTATTGTTTAGAAAACACCACAAAATTTCTCTGACTATAAAAGGCAATATTATTGAACATTATCAAGAAGACTTTATGAAAGAAAATTAAATTAATTAAAACTAAAATTAAAATAAGCTTATGAATTTGACAAAATCAATTTTATGCTAGTTTTAATTTTTAAGCACAAATCTTCAGATAAAACTCAAGATGCATTTTATCCAGAAAATCCAGCATGTCCAGTAGGTCCTTTTTGGGCTTACCTGTGACTGGCACCTCTCTTCGGAGGTTTTAATGAGAGTATATTTGTGATGAAAATGTTGAACTCTTTCAACGCGGCTCTTGAAATCCTTCAGGCAGGAGAGAGAGACCGAATTAAGAGGTCTGTCGAATTCCCTGGCAAAGTAAAAAAATCATAGGTATCATCGTGATAGCATTAACAGGTTGAATGAGTTTTGCTTCTCTGACGATTTTTACGTCTTCGTGGACAATTGTTGGGCAAAATTTCGTTCTCCTCTTGATAATGCCAAAATTTCGCATCGAAGTTTGTCTCTTACTCAATGCAGGATCGTCCATTTTGCGTCGTTTTCTTTGCTTAAACGTGACGATGTTTATTAAACCAAATAGAAAGTTAGAAAGTATGTCCAAAAATGAATGCCGGAACTTCATATTGTCCCGATGACGATTCAACAGAAATGAAATCTTACCATTCTTAATGGAATAGCTTTCGGAGGTATATAGAACACTTGAATCGCCACTATAATATACAGTGGTTCTAGATTTATGTAGGGTCTTTGCGGCATCAGGGTCATATAGCCCGGTGTACTTGGGTGTGTGTGTGTGGGGGATTTGTCCGCGAATCTGTGTTATAGTGCTAGCTGTATTAGTGCCTGTATTTATAATTGAGATCAAGATTGGGGAAGAAGGCGGCCTTGCCTTAATTTAGGTAGCAACCCGTCATTCGTCTGGAGTAGAAATGCGAAATTACGGAGAACTTCTTCTGGGATGGCTGAGGTGGGGCTCGAACCTACCTCTTCGCAATTCTGCCTTACGAGGCTGAGTGAACCCCGTTCCAACCCTCAGACGGAATTGTATTTTCTTGTCATAGCCGGGAATCAAACCCAGACCACAGAAGTGACAGCCAAGAATGCTAACCACTGCGCCACGGTGTGGTCTGTAACATGCAGGCAATATAAAAATAAAACACGCTGTTTACTGTGGTACAGTAAAACAGGTCAGACACGTGAGCGAATGTTGACTTACTATCTGCCGTATGTCACACCTCGTGGTATACAGAGGTGTGAACATTATTAGAATGAAAATGAAAATCCACAGCCTGCTTCCAGTCGACCGACCGCGTCAGGGAATAGAGTGAATGAAGCGCCCCCCCCCCCCCCCCTCTAGCGGCGAGGATATGAACTGTGCCGGCTGCCGAAGCCTGTCGCACTCCCCTGGGGCAATGATTGAATGAATGACAGATGAAATGGAATGATAGTGGAGAGTGTTGCTGGAATGAAATTTGTGATAGGGAAAACCGGAGTACCCGGAGAAAATCCTTTCTGCCTCCGTTTTGTCCAGCACAAATCTCACATGGAGGGACCGGGATTTGAACCACGGACCCAGCGGTGAGAGGCCGGCGTGCTGCTGCCTAAGCCACTGAGGCTTTATTAGAATCAAATAAAGAATTTAAATTAGACCGTTTTATTCAAAATCATTTTATTGACCAACTGCTGACATCTTTATACCCTATGTATAAGGTGCGTTCAAAAAGTAACGAGACGGAGGCTGGAATGCGCAAACCGGTGACTACATCGGCTAATCGTGGCGTGTGTAACGAGGTGTGGTTCCGTTCAGAGCGAGGAAGGTCACAGCTCGTCGCTAGAGGGCACGCGTGCACGTCACGTGACGATACAAAGCGAGCAGCAGCATGCATCAATCGTCCAACGCTGCCAGTCGCATTGCAAACCGTGACATAGAGGCGTCAAACGAAGAGCAAAGAGGTGTTGTTCGGTTTCTGACAGCGGAAGGAGTAGGGGGAACGGACATTCATCGCCGAATGTCACAAGTGTACGGCGAACACTGCATGTCCCTTGCAAGGGTCAAGGCGTGGCACAAGCGCTTCAGAGAAGGACGGGTGTCGTTAGCCGATGGTGCCTGGTCTGGGGCACCCCCCTGCATTACCCAGGACCACCGAGTGACAGTGAACGCCATAGCCGCCGTGGTCGCTCCACGACAATGCACGACCTCATACGGCCAACACAGTCGCGGCACTCCTGCAGAAATTCTAATGGTAGGTTCTGGGCCACCCTCCATACAGTCCAGACCTCTCTCCCTGTGATTACGACATGTTTGGTCCCCTGAAAAGGGCTCTGCGGAGCCAACGATTCACCTCGGACGCCGACGTTCAGCTCTACGTGTGGAACTGGTTCACATCGCAGCCCAGGGAATTTTATGAGACAGCCATTCACCGCTTCGTGTCACAGTGGGACAAGTGCCTTAACAGCCAGGGCCAATACTTCTAACATACAGGTCCTGGTTTCTGTAATTATGCCTCCGGCTCGTTACTTTTTGAACGCACATTATATTAAGTTTTCTCCCCTGTAGACTTATAACTTTTCCCGTTAGGAATTGCTTCTGGAAATTTTCAGAATTGGGTATTCCAAGGGATACCTGATCTGGGTCCATTTTCTCTTGTGTCATTGACTTTGGAATGTGCCCTCTAAATCAGGTGATTTCAATCCATGGTCCACGAATCTTTGTATAGTTCAAGAGTGGATGATCAGCAGAAAGACCTTGAGTTCCTCAGTCCTAAATTCACACGAAAAGTAGAATAAGTTAATTATAACAAAGCGTGTGGCATTTTGCGTTAACAAAGCCCCTCTTTTAATGGAAATTCTATAAAATCATTTTACTATGCTTTTCTTAAAATAAAATGTAATTAAGACTGTTCGTTAAATATATTAAATAATTTCAGCGCATTGTAAACATATTTAGTGAATTAAATCATGGAAAGTATAAATGCAATTTTAAAGTACTGGCGTTGGGTCTAATAAATTCACACCTCTGTAATAGTAGGGGAGATCAAGGCTAAACGGGGATTTACTCGCGCGTCGTGGGGACCTTTTGGATTGTGAAGATTAGATGCGAAAAAGAAAAGAAGGTTATATGATGTATGCGCTTTCACTGGTGGGGGGAGCGTGTACAGATTTTTAAAAATTGTAAAATAGAATAGTCACAAAAAATACTTCGGCGCTTCAGATATTAATAGTGTATGCGCCCCACGTGTTTCTGATAACGGAGGAATGTTAATCTGCCGGTTTGCATTGCGGGGGTGGCCGTACGAAGGGGTTGAAAATGAAAAGAAAAACACATTTATTCGAGCGCGTCTGATATTCAGAAGGGATGTTAAGTATAGGCTACCCTAAAGGAGCTCCTATTCAAAAGTCTGACGATTTGGACGCGACCAAAACTCATGGCCGATTTTTGAAAATGCAAACAAAAAAAATCGTGACATTGAAATACTCGAGCGCGTCAGATTAATATACAGACGGTTCAGCTTGATGTCCTTGTCGTGCTGACCAATAATCTGACCATTAGGCCTATGTGGAGGAATTTCCTTAATCTGAAGGTTTGAAAAAAAAAAAAATTTTAAATTACTGAATGTAATAAATACAATTAACAGAGATTAATATATAATATAATATATACCTATTTAGAAGAAAATGGTGTTATGAAAAAAAAAAACCAGTGAGAACGGACGAGAGGCGCGGAGTGGGAAGTACATAGTTCTTAGCAGCTGCATGCACCACACTTTATTGATGATTTTAACTACTTCGGCTTGTGGAAATCGGCATATTATGTTATTCCCGTGATTCTTGAATGATTTCATTCAAAATAAAAACAAAATTAACCGCGCTCGAGAATGTCCAGGTGGTTCTTTATGCAACTTTGTGACTCTCCTATTTCCTTATGCCACGCGCAAATCGTCAGATTATTGAAATGCACACTCTTCTGCATGTAATTAACTGACCTTTCCTTAATCTGACGCGCTCGAGCTTTTCTAACGATCGATATTTTTTTTACTATTCTAATCGGCTGCCCTAAAAGCACGACCCTATATAAAGGGTTCATGTATGGTGGGGGTACTAAACAGGGTGTAAGGTTTCCCCCCTTGTGTTATTCTGCCGTGCTTGAGTAAATCCCAAAATCACCGCTTGGGCTCCCCTACTACATATACGGACACAGATTGTCCCAAGCGAATGTGGCTGCCAACCTACTGTCGACCAAAATATTATGTGCACTCGAGTTTGAAGGTTACTTGTGAAGTAACTAATTGACCTACATAAAATCCAATAACATCATCATTTTCGTCGTTCTATTTTACGTTAGATCATGTAGGTTTGGAATTTTTAATTTATATTTTAATATTTTTTATCGCAGTTGAAACACAAAAAGTGCCCGTTTTTAAGCGTGTTTCGACCATGCGTCACATTTAAGAATTATTATCTCACAAACCCGTCATCAGATCGAATCCAAATTTTAACACAATATACATTGGAATGTTGTATAACTGGTTTATTAATTTCAAAATTTTGTGTGTTCAAGAACGAAAGTTGTTATCAGTTTTGTAAGGTAACTTTTTCTCGGCTCGGGGTCGTTGGAAAATGTAGTTCTTGGTTGCGTTGTAATCCTTATAGATCAAAAAGTTATGCCGTATGACTGTAAAATACGTAAATTAATTCACTTATTTTATATCGGTTTGTATTTGTACGAGGAATTAAGCCATGGTTCACCAGTTAGTCGCTCCAGAAAATGCTGTACAGCGTTGCTGATATGGAGCCCATCACTACCGAGCGAGGCGTGCCATGAAGCGTGATGGAGCCCACTTTGGCAACGCTGTACAGCTTTCACCGAAGCGGCTAACTGGTGAACCATATCTTAATTCCCCATACAAATACAAACCGATATAAAATAAGTGAATTAATTGACGTATTTCACAGTCATACAGCTAAACCTTTTGATCTATAAGGATTACAACGCAACCAAGAACTACATTTTCCAACGACTCCGAGCCGAGAAAAAGTTACCTTACAAAACTGATAACAACTTTCGTTCTTGAACACACAAAATTTTGAAATTAATAAACCAGTTATACAACATTCCAATGTATATTGTGTTAAAATTTGGATTCGATCTGATGACGGGTTTGTGAGATAATAATTCTTAAATGTGACGCATGGTCGAAACACGCTTAAAAACGGGCACTTTTTGTGTTTCAACTGCGATAAAAAATATTAAAATATAAATTAAAAATTCCAAACCTACATGATCTAACGTAAAATAGAACGACGAAAATGATGATGTTATTGGATTTTATGTAGGTAAATTGGTTACTTCACAAGTAACCTTCAAACTCGAGTGCACATAATATTTTGGTCGACAGTAATCTGCTGAATGCTGGAGCGTTGCATGTTGGGCTGCACTCCATCGAGCAGTCATTGTGCTGAATTATGCCCTATTGTTGCGCTAATGGATGCAATTTACCTCAATCATGAATTGTAATGAACTGCTTCAAAGGTGTGAAACAATGACAGGAGGAGAATGTGGGTGATAAAAAACAGAAGGAAAGATTGATGATAGCGCTAATCTCTGTTACCGTGTGTGTATTTGATTTGTAAACTTAGCTTATTTTATTCCCTGCGTGGAATACCTACGCAAGAATATGGCAGTAATTGACGTAATGCAGTGATAGTACCAAGGGCTATATGCCTGTTGTTAAGAAACTTGACTCTGTTGAACTAAAGGGGCCAATAACCTAGATGTTAGGCCCCTTAAAACAACAATTATCATCATCATCATGTTGAACTAATGAAAGTGCTAAGTTTGGGACAATTGTGACAACGTTATAATATACAGAATCATTAAAGGAAAGCTGTTGGAATATTATTGAGGAAAATACGTTGGTAAATGCTAATCAGAACCAAACAGAATGATTTAACGAACACCTTGTCTTTGATTTGTATGCGAAAAGCCATTTAATCTTAGGACGCCAATATATGAACAAGTTGTTCAGTAAAGAACATATAGCCTATTTTGCTTTAAATTCATGGATATAGTTGTATCTTTATTCCTTACACATGCATTAGAATTGGGGTGGTCAAATGGTAACGTTACGTACAGAAAAATAATACGCGTCCTTATGGTCCATGTTGGAAAGAGTGAAAATTCGAAATCTACCATGTCGCATAACACATTTGCACAGTGACACCTTGGATATGTGATTTCCGTAATGTTGCATGTTATGCAATGAACCCGTCTTACTGAGGTAAGTGTCGTCGATGCAACTGCTTATATTGCACGTTACTGATTGTAACATTTTATATTTTAAGATGGCACTTGCACAAGAAATCAGGGCCAAAGTTACATCTTATATAAGACTCCTCGTTTACTATGTTGCGTTGTAATTCCTGTATTGAAGCCTGAGTATTTGACATGAACGTTTCAATAGTACTCCATCCACCATCTTAAATGTAGTGAGTCTTTGATATTGTGCCTTTTGCATAGAACGCCTCTTATGTGAGTCTACCGACTTTCTTTGTTTTATTACTGTAGCTCTAATAGATGGTGGGTTATCAATCTTAATCACTTATATTTTCAAGATGGTGGCTGCGTGCTATATTCAATCGTATAACTAATGCTAGTGAGGTCTCTTGTACGATACTCCTCTCTCACCAAGTTTCGAGTTAATTGCCCAACAGTACATCCGACGTCATTGATTTTAATGTTTTAATAGTATGCCCAGTCATCAATATCGATAGAAAATACTAATAAGGGGTACACAATTCTAACGATCATAAGTTTTCTATTGTTTCATAAATTCGCAAAATGCACAGAATAGCTCTTTATTATTCCAGAAACCGCATCGTATTTTGTGCACCATTGTTCTGTCAGTGGCGTGAAATATTTCTTAATAGTTATGCGCTCTTCATGTTCGTGTCCCAACAGGTGGGATACGCTAATGGAGTGCTGTAGAAATCACGACATAATAATAATATGTCCCTTTTAACTACTCTGGCTTTTAGAAGTCACGAAACATCACTGTCAACAATAACAGGGGCTTTGCGTCATCGTGGCCATATAGCCCCGTGTACTTGGGTGTGTGTGTGTGTGTGTGTGTGTGTGTGGATTAATGCTATTACTTTGAGATGTTGTTAAACTTTCGCTTTAACCTTGTGTTTTTTCATTATGGCATTACACCAAAGCTATTGGAGTGAATGGCATAGAAATAGCATTTGAGGAGAAAGCATCCATAGAATTCGGATACGCTGGAAATAACTTGTATAGTTGTAAGGGGTGAGAAAGTTAAAAATATTTATACAGTCCTTCATTCTTTTATCCTAAACGGGTTTTCTTCTTTTGAAGATGTACAAAGAAGATTAATTGAAAATTAGATTTTGATTATGTTTTTGCTCATTTTTTATGATTAAACAAATCCTGGCTAAGATAAATAAAAGAAAAGTCCGGGAGGAGGAATAAAGAATACTAGCGGACCCGTGTGAGAACTCTCGCATAATGGGTTGTGTCCGCCCCATGTGTACAGACTACCCGCCTGGCTCTAGTGCTATGCGGGCTGTACGCCGACGCGATTCTGCAAGGGGCGATCGTCTTGTTTATTTGTTTAAAAGCACTTTATAAACGAATAAATATATTTCCGTTGACTTTTCAAGATTTTTTTAAAATTTATTTCTTTAATAATTATTAGATACAACCATGAAATGGTCATTTTACACTAATATTTGAACATTTTGAAATAATATTAACAAATACAAACAATAACAGGTAACAAATGGCAGTGATGGCAGGAAGGGATAAATCTCGGGAAAGACGCAAGGACTGATTGGGGTAGTGGGTGATTAGGAGGGTGAGGGGGTAGGAATTGAGATGAAAGGGATCTTCTAATGTTATGTTTGAATGTTCTATATGGAGAGAATATGTCAATATTTGGAAGGGAGTTGCTAAGGGTAGGTATATGGTGGAAAATAGAGCGCTTCTGTACTTCAAGACGATGTGGTGTAAATGGTTCTGTCGTGTTGAAGAATGCAATATTTTTCCTGTACTATTGAGACGTTTGGAAGATTTTGGTACAAACCACACCTTTTAACTCCCTCTGGTTTAGGAGCTTGTGTTTTGTGAAGCATACACTTTAACGTATTATATATATATTCTACCCGGAAGAAAGCTGGCGTGGCCATAAGGCGTCCATAGACGGTTAAGAGTTGGAAATATTTCATCCAACCTTTATTTAAGTCTTATGTAAGTTTAACTCCTAAGCAATATTTAGCTAAATAGAATAATTGGGACCTCAAACATTCGACAAGTAATAGACGGATAGTAATAATATTGTTTATATTAATAATAATGAGTTTCTAAATGGTATGGACTTCGAATTGAGGAAAGAATTCATGATGAAAATCAAGAAATGTATAACAAACATATTGGAGTGCCGCAGAAAGAAATCAGAAACCCCAATGGACATCAAATTGGTAGGTGAAAAGCTAAAGGAAGTAGGAGACTTCTGTTACTTAGGAAGCAAAATAATCAGTGATGGACGAAGCAAAGAGGATATAAAAATTAGGTTGGCTCAGGCAAGGAGAGCATTCCTACAGAAAAGAAATCTGTCAGCATCAAATATAGATTTAGGTATTAGGAAGTCATTTTTGAAAGCCTTTGTCTGGAGCGTGTGCGCTCTATGGAAGTGAAACTTGGACTGTTTGCGCAGCAGAAGAGAAGAGAATTCAAGCGTTTGAAATGTGGTGTTACAGGAGAATGATGAAGATCAGATAGAGTAACAAATGAATAGGTATTAATACGAGTGGAAGAGGAGAGAAATTTCTGGCGACTGTTAATGAGGAGATAGGTTGGTAGGACACATACTTAGACACCCAGAAATAGCAAACTTAGTTTTGGAAACAAGGGTCGAAGACAAGAGCTGTAGGGGTAGACCAAGGTTAGAATATAATGAACAGATTGCCTCGGGTAAAAGGTGTGGTAGCAATGCAGAGATGAAACGATGAGCTTCGGACAGGGTGGCATGGAGTTCTGCATCAAACTAGTCGACAGACTGAGGACTCAAACAACAACAACAAGCGATATTTAGCAAAATAAAATAATTGGGACCTCAAATTTGCGACAGTTAATAGACGAATAATCTATATATATATTACGCTAAGGTGTATGTTTCACAAAACTCAAGCTCCTAAACCAGAGGGAATTAGAAGGTGTGGTTTGTACCAAAATCTTCCAAATCGTCTCAATAGTACAGGAAAAATCTTGCATTTCATGAAAAGTCAACGGAAATATATTTATTTGTTTATAAAGTGCTATTAAATAAATAAATAAAACGATAGCCTCGTGCAGAACTGTGTCGCGTAAAGCCCGCATATCACTAGGGCCGGGCGGGTAGTCTGTACACATGGGGCGCACACAACCCAGATATCCCCTTACAGAACTGTGTCGAGTACAGCCCGCATAGCACTAGGGCCTGGCGGGTAGTCTGTACACATGGGGGCGCACACTACTCATAATGCGAGAGTTCTCGCACGGGTCCGCTAGTAATAATAATAATAATAATAATAATAATAATAAAAATAATAATGGCATGTAGAGGTCTGATGCGTGTCTATCAATTTGACGCCCGTAGATGACCGGGGCGTTGTAATGAGGATTAAAAAAACACCCAGTCCCCCAGGCCAGGGGAAGTTAAAATCCCACGACACGACCCGGCTGGAAGTCGATTTCGGGCCCCTTCGATTGAAAGGCTAGCGTCCTACTCACTTAGCCACGACGTTGGACCGGCAGAATGACAACGGTGTTATCAGACAAATTACACGGGACTGTTGACCACAACTGCAGTAACATTATTAAATTGCGGCCGCAGTGCACGTGTTCGACATGAATGGGATCCAGAACAGCTGAGCACGTGGAGCTCGTCCAGAATGGGATTGACACACGTGTGGATACAACAGACTCATATCGGTATCAACCTACTTTTGAGTCGCAGGCTTAACGACATTGCATTTGTTTGCTCACAGTCGTTCAAACAAAGAATGCCCCCCAGGGGTTCACATCTAGTGTGACGTGGATTGACGACCACGGGACCCCAGCTGAGTCCGGCATTGCTTCCACTTACCTGTGCCGGGCTCCTCTCCGTCTTCTTTCCTGTCGACCTCCCTTGGTAAACTCTTGTTCTTTTCCGACCCCGACGGTATTAGGGTATCCGAGGCCTTGGGAGTCTTTCACTTTCCCGCCTTGATTGGCCCTCCTCTCATCTTTCCTGATCCTTCATTCTTCTTTTTCTTTTCATTATAGTTCCTTCTCTCTTTAAGATTCCCGCCCTGTTTTTATGAATTGACTCCCGGTGTCTCTAAATTACATTTTGTGATTTTTATTTTTATTTTACCCACATTCTGTAAGTATTTTCAATCTGCATTGCATTTTGCAAGTATTTTTGATCAAAACTCCATTTGGTAAGTATTTTCAATCTAAATTGCATTTTGTAAGTACAGTATTTTGAGTCGAGTGCTTCCACATAATGTGACTATTTTGAATCTACCATACATTTTGTAAGCAATTTCAATTTCAATTGCATTTTGTACGTATTTTGAACCTCAATTGCATTTTGTAAGTATTTTGAACCTAAACTACAATTTGTGCGTATTTTTTAATCTAAATTCCTTTTGTGAGTAATTTCTTTCTACATTATCGGTACCTTCTGTAAGTATTTACACTCTACATTTTGTGAGCCATTTCAATTTAAGTTCTATTTTGTAAGTATTTTCAGTCCAGCTTAATTTTCGTTATGGTTTCCATTTCATTGTCATTTTCGCTATCACCCAGATCATTAGGGGCCGATAACCTAGATGTTAGGCCCCTTAAAACAACAATTACCATCATCATCAAACAAAGAATGAGTACACCACCGTGATGGGGAGCTGCAGCAAATCCATAGGTACAAGGTTCGAATCCCGAAGCTGACAGCAGCTATCTTGAGTGTGGATTTCCTCTGTTTATTATTCCAGACTTCCTCCAGGCAAATGGCGGAATAGTAGGCCTGACATATTTCAAGTGCCATCTGACCCTATTAATTAAAGTTGCGCACACTACTACAGTCACCAGAGAAACACAGGTTATCAGAAAAATTTAACGCACACTCAAGTACACGGGACTGATGACCAATATGTGCCAAGTCCCTAAATAGAATTAACAACAACGGGTTTGGCCAAGTCCCAACGGTGCGTTTGCATGAGAACCTTAACAGTTGTGTCAGGAATTATAGCCAGGGTACTCCACTCATTCCCTTAGGCTCAAGATCCAAACTCTAATACAGCCATCACAATAACACACCTTGTCAGACAAATTCTACACACACACCCAGGTACACGGGCCTACATGACCACGATGTCGCAAAGCCCCTAAATGAATGATTGACAGCAAATTAAGTCCCAAACAAGAAAGTTATCCCTTTTAGTGGGTATGCATCATCGTGGTCATGTGGGCTATGTACTGTCTGATAACCTGTGTCATTGTGAACTGATGACTGTGCTGTTTGTAATTTGGGAGGAACCATCCCGGCATTTGCCGGGAAACTACTGATAACCACTTCTAGGATGGTTGAGGTGTGAATCGAATCCATATCTTCTCAGTTTTGCCTCACGTGGTTGAGTGCGCCCCTTTCCAACCTTCAGACCAGACTTCAATTTCTTGGCAGAGCTGGAAATTGAACCCAAACCTTAGGGGTGACAGCCATGAATGCTAGACACTACGCCACGAGGTGGATGAGAAAAAAGTCAGAAGGAAACAAGCCCCACTGGACCGAAACTGCTGACTGCCGGTGACTGGGGATTAACTGAAGATGCTGGACGCAGTATCTAGTGAAACGATGGGAATCTCAGGCCCCACTGGACCAGAACTGCTGACTGCAGGTTACAGGGGAGTAACCGAAGATGCCGCACGCAGTATCTGGTGAAACTATGGGAATCTCAAACCCCACTCGAGCAGGTTTGCAGACTGCCACGGACAGACGGCTTCATGAAGATGTGGGTCCCAGTATCCGATGATACTTGAGTAATCTCAGGCCCTACTGGACGAGGATCTCAGACGCCCATACACAAACGACTCCATGAAGATGCCGGACGCATAATCTGGGTGTGTGATGGGCATCAGGAATGTAGTACTGTCGATGTGCCAGCTTGGACTCTGCAATGAGTCCTGATGAAACTCTTGGAAAAAGCTCCTGCAGAGAAAACATTTAAAAATCCAATAATTAGAAGTGGTCACATGTTTATGTAGTACGGTACTTCAGATAATTGTATTACGAAGGCCGTTAGTATGATTTGAAACAAGGCCCAGTGTCTAACTGAATGAACTTGTCAACTAGCAGCGTGACTGAGTGCATTATGTCACATTCAACAACTACAACGGGGAGCTGCAAGTGTGGAGATACAGACTGGCTGCGTGGCTCAGCGGTAACGTTCTCGCTTGCTGGGCCCAAGGTTGCAGGTTCATATCCTGGCGCAGTCAGCTAGCCTTTGAGGTTGCTCAAATGCGAGGGAGCCTTGTCAGTAGATTTACTGGCACGTTAAAGATCCCCTTCGGGGCAAATATCCGACACCTTGGCGTCTCTAAAAGCCAATGTAGGGGACATGAAACCAACAGCAATATAATAAAAAAAATGCGGAGTTACAAGGTTTAAATCTCGGCGCTGACAACTGTCAGGTTTATTACAATAATAATAATAATGATCGTGTGGCCTCCGGAGAGGCCGAGTGCAGGTCTTTTTAGTTGACGCCCGTGGGCGACCTGCGCGTCGTAATAATAATAATGTTATTTGTTTTACGTCCCTTTTTAACTAATCTGGCTTTAAGAGACGCCGGGGTGCCGGAATTTTGCCCCGAAAGGGATCTTTAACGTGCCAGTAAATCTACTGACACGGCACCCTCGCATTTGCGCACCCCAATACCAGCTGACTGCGCCAGGATACGAACCTGGAACCTTGGGCCCAGCAAGCGAGAACGTTACCCCTGAGCCACGCAGCCAGTCATTTTCTTACACAGTACATCCGGGCAAATACCTGGGTTTTACTTAATTTCAGTCCCAGGGCACCGACCCTTATAGTACTTGGTCCTAATCATTACTGGCCACCTTAGAAACACAAGGAATCACCTAATAGTCAATTATACACACAAACACGCGAGGCTGATGACTGAATTGTCCCATGCCCATAAATGATAAAACAGTAGCAGAGTGTACCGTGATAATTTCGTCATTAATAGCACTTCGGTATTGTGCAGATCCATGCTGACGAATGCCAGCGGCTGGCTCCCTCTAATAGTTTATTGAAGTCGCCCGCACATCCTGTAGGGTGAGTGCGTTGTGAATGGCTGGCTGGCACCGCTATCCTCATAGACTTGAAGACATAATATGAATATAATGATGCGGTTGCCCGGTGTTATTTATTCCCACTGTTGCTCAAAAGCGAGTGAAAGTCACTAAATCAAGGTAGCATATATGTAAAGCCCTGCGCGAATACGGTTATCCGCGGATAAACCCACGGATATTTGCAACATTTTTCGGCATGTGGATAGAGTTTGCATGGCTGTGCGGATAGCGGATAAGCTGCGGAAAATGTTTGGAGTAAATTTGCGGGTAGTTTTTAGAATACAATCCGAACTTGTTGAATATCATTACTAGGACCCGGATGTTTATGACATACAAATTTCTATTATGTTCTCCTCATGACAAATGTAAGATGATTATTTACGCTAATCTCATTTAAATTACCGTATGTCATTAAGCACAATTAACATTCCAAAATGAAAAGGGCTGCAATTCTAGCTGTATAACATGCATTTTAAGCCATGCTTAGCCTAAGGAAACGACTTTCTTCTCAATTGTCTAAATGTATTGCTTTGATACGTCATCTAATTAAAATATTATTGTAACGCCAGTAGATTCGGATAAGAGTCGTGTGGATGCGGATAAGAGTCGTGTGGATGCGGATAAGAGTCGTGTGGATGCGGGTTGGATGCGGATAAGAGTCGTGTGGATGCGGGTTGGATGCGGATAAGAGTCGTGTGGATGCGGGTTGGATGCGGATAAGAGTCGTGTGGATGCGGGTTGGATGCGGATAAGAGTCGTGTGGATGCGGGTTGGATGCGGATAAGAGTCGTGTGGATGCGGGTTGGATGCGGATAAGAGTCGTGTGGATGCGGGTTGGATGCGGATAAGAGTCGTGTGGATGCGGGTTGGATGCGGATAAGAGTCGTGTGGATGCGGGTTGGATGCGGATAAGAGTCGTGTGGATGCGGGTTGGATGCGGATAAGAATCGTGTGGATGCGGATAAGAATCGTGTGGATGCGGGTTGGATGCGGATAAGAATCGTGTGGATGCGGGTTGGATGCGGATAAGAATCGTGTGGATGCGGGTTGGATGCGGATAAGAGTCGTGTGGATGCGGGTTGGATGCGGATAAGAGTCGTGTGGATGCGGATTGGATGCGGATAAGAGTCGTGTGGATGCGGGTTGGATGCGGATAAGAGTCGTGTGGATGCGGGTTGGATGCGGATAAGAGTCGTGTGGATGCGGGTTGGATGCGGATAAGAGTCGTGTGGATGCGGGTTGGATGCGGATAAGAATCGTGTGGATGCGGGTTGGATGCGGATAAGAGTCGTGTGGATGCGGGTTGGATGCGGATAAGAATCGTGTGGATGCGGATAAGAGTCGTGTGGATGCGGGGCGGATGCGGATAATAGTCGTGTGGATGTGGGTTGGATGCGGATAACAGCCGTGTGGATGCGGGTTGGATGCGGATAAGAATCGTGTGGATGCGGGTTGGATGCGGATAACAGCCGTGTGGATGCGGGTTGGATGCGGATAACAGCCGTGTGGATGCGGGTTGGATGCGGACAACAGTCGTGTGGATGCTGGTTGGATGCGGATAACAGTTGTGTGGATGCGGTGCAGATGCATTGGCCTATAACAGTCGTGTGGATGCGGGGTGGATGCAGATAACAGCCGTGTGGATGCGGGGTGGATGCGGACAACAGTCGTGTGGATGCTGGTTGGATGCGGATAACAGTTGTGTGGATGCGGTGCAGATGCATTGGCCTATAACTGTCGTGTAGATGCGGGTTGGATGCGGATAACAGTCGTGTGGATGCGGTGTGGATGCAGATAACAGTCGTGTGGATGCGGTGTGGATGCAGATAACAGTCGTGTGGATGCGGATAACTATTTGTTTATCAATGCATGGCTCTACCTATATGTACCATAAATGGAGCCTTCAGTAGCTTCAATTTCAATGAAGTTGTTTTTGTTGTCGCTTATTTTAGGGCTTGCAACATCGTGGTAATATATCCCCGTGTATTTGGGAGTGTGTAGAATTTGTGTGATAACCTGTGTTGTTGTTATGGCTGTAATAGTGTGTGTTTTCTTATGAGAAGTATTGAGCAGCAACCACCTTACTATTCTATGAAGAGCGACTCTAAAAGCCGCTGTCGTTTAAGGGGGACGTAAAACCATGTTTTATTGATGGAACTTGGCTCAACCTGTGTGTGGAGATTTTGTTACACTCACGGTATCCCATGCCTAGCAATTCAACTGGTTTACAGTTTTCTCTTGTGAGTATTGGTGGTTGTTGTTGTTGATATACGGAGGGGTTTTGCGATATCATTTTCATGTAGCCCCGTGTACTTTGGAGGGTATGCAATCTGTCTGATGACTTGTGTCATTGTGGTAGCTGTACGAGTGTGTGTATTATTGTAATCGGGGCTAGGATTCAGGTGGGACACGACCGTGGCCTAGATATAGGTATCATCCCGGCATTTGCCTGGAAGATAAGTGTGGAAACCACAAAATAAAACTAGGATGGTTGAAGTGGGAATCGTACACGGACCTCCGCAATGCTAGTTGCTACACAACGAGGTGGACTTGGACCCTCTATAATGCCCGTTGCTCACGGTAAAATTTTCCTTCAAATTTATTGTACAATAATTTAATTTTATAAAATTTCTGTTGCTCACGGTCAAATTCAAGTTTTATAAAACCTTTGATAAAACTTTCCATAAAATAGGACATGTTCTATTCCGTAAAATTAATTTTACGAAACAAACCAATCAGGGAAGCTGACATGAAGATGATGCTGGCGCCACGTGGTGAGAAGATTGTGAAGCTCGCTTGTGAACAAACACATCGAAAATGGCAGGCTCCGGCTGGACTAAGGAAGCTGTTAGTGTTTTACTGGACGAGTACCAGAAACATCAGTATTTGTATGAGGTTAAAACGCCCATATACCACAATAGAAATGCAAGAAGGGAGGCAGAAATCTCTATCGCCGAATATGTTTCACAAATTCGACCGAACACAAGCCAGGCTGATGTGAAGGCGAAGATAAACGGGCTTCGAACTCACTTGCAGACTCATTTCAGGAGAAATGGCTTGCTTTATGTTAAGTGTCCTGTCGAATAATTTTGGGACCAACGAGATATAGGAGTTTTTTAAAACTGCTTTCCTCCTATATGCATTCTGATCTTCTAACCTCTACTCATTTTCCACCAAAGACAGCATTCCTCTACTCTTATCTTCTTTTTATCCATTCCCGAGTCCAGGACTTCCTAGAATTTCTTTTCTTCCTTTTTACCACTGTACGACATATAATTGTAGCTAAAGCAGCAATTTTTGCTTTGTTTGTTGGAGCTATACTCTCAAACCAATGTGTGTTGAACAGCTGATTCTTGGTTCAGAAGTTGATCGGTAGATGGCGATCCTGATACATCCACGGATTTTATAAAATAATTTTACCGTGAACAACACAGCTTGCTTTCGTCAAATTTTTATAAAATTAGTTGTAAAATAAATTTTAAGAAACATTTTACCGTGAGCAACGGGCATTGTCGCAGAAGGCCACTGAATATGTTTTTCGACCATAGACCCCTTTTCGAGGGTTTTTCTCTTTAATTTATTCATCCATCAGCGTAGCCCAGTGTATCAAATCATGCTCCACTATTTCAATGGGTAGCTGGAGTTCGTTTGGCATTCCTGCGCTGATAGCACAAAAATGCAGTTTTCGGGATGATATCTAATTTCAAGTCCCGGGACGGTTGCCTTGATCTTAGAACCTACTACAGTAGTTCCAATCGCATACGCTATTACAGTCGCCATAATAACGCAGATTAACTGATATATATTTTTTTTTAGCGAATGGCTTTTAGTACTGGGAGTGTCCGAGGACATGTTCGGCTCGCCAGTGTTTGTAGCTGCTTCGAGGCGGACACCCAATGGGTGAGCTACAAGTACCGTCGCGTGTGGAGTGTTGTCTGGGGAGAAAAGTGTGCGTGAAAGGACGAGGATTTGGAAGGTAGCGGCTGTGGCCTATAGTTAGGGGCCAACCCCGGCATTTGCCTGAAAGGAAGATGGGAAACCACAGAAGACCATCTTCAAGGTTGCCGGCGGGGGATTCGAACCTCCTCGCCTCCCGGATGTGAGCGACTGCCTGCAGTCATGCCGTAACGACCACGGCTAACTCACCCGGTATTATACACACACAAACACATAGGGCTGATGACCATAATTGTCCCAAAGCCCTAAATGAAGCCGCAGGATGTGTATTTCCTTACTCAGTTTAAATGAATTTGCTGTTTGGGGAAGTGGACGACCCAGACCCAACCTACGGCCCACCAGACTATTTGGTCCGGCCCGCGCCGCCGCCGCGCCGCGCCGTGTCGCCAAAACTTGGAAACAAGTTCCAGTCGTCGCACTAAGCTAAATTATCATGAACTTGATTTCATAATTTGATTATTAATTGTGTCAAATGAACATTAAACTCACTCTTTGTCATTCATGCTGTATGAGTGTATTGAATATCACCGTAATTCTATTTTAAAGGGATTTATTAAAAGTATTTACATTATTTTTAGTGTTTTATTTTTGTATCCACTACAAACAAATATAGAAAATGGCAACAATACTAACAAGGGAACGGATTGCGGTGTAAAATTCTAATCTGGTTGAAATTTAGTACACAATATTCCCATGAAGTTGTACAATGACGTAGTGAAAACCACACGGGCCACTTTCAATTTTGAACGCCAACATTGAACTCTGAAAACCTGCCGGGCGACGGCATGAGCGTGGAGTTAGGATTTTGATTCTTGATTTGGGCTGAGGAAGACGTCATTGTAGGTCGAAACATTTTAATTCATGTATTGATTGACGCATATTTTTAACAACTTAATAATTTTATACTCTAATCAAGAAGGTAGAAGATTGAGGGGAACGTGTAAGGTGGCGAATGCAACGCAGCACGGCAGGTCGCTGCCTGGTGGCCGGAGGCCATCGCGTGCTGCTAGGATTCAAGGTCAGCTTTACCTCTTCCCACCTCCTCGCTCATGCCGTCACCCGGCAGGTTTTTGGCGTTCAATATTGGCGTTCAAAATTGAAAGTGGCCCGTGCGGTTTTCACTACGTCATTGTACAACTTCGTAGGAATATTGTGTACTAAATTGTAACCAAATTACAATTTTACACCGCAATCCGTTCCCTTGTAAGAAAACTAAGCTCAGACAGCCACAAAACTCACCATATTGCACCTATATTTAAAAAAAATGCAATACCCGTCAAACCCCCCGGAGTGTCATTGGCCCGCAAGGTCCCCCAACTATCTACAATGTGGCTCTTAGTTTAAAAAAAAGGTTGGGCACCCTTTCTGAAACTTGAAATATCACCCCTCCCCCCTTATCCTTCTTCCCTTTCTTAGCATTTCTCATAGGCTACTTCGCAGAAAAAAGAACGGATCACAAGATCTAGAGTATTTGCAACTGCCAGTTACAATTTGCTAAATTCTCCAAACAAAGAACGCATTGAGATCGTTCCTTCCTGATAATTATTCAAAAGAAGGCTGGAAAAGCCTAATGTCAGATAATCGTCTTGATATTCACGAACTTTGCCTTTGTGTGTGGAATTAATGTTCCTGATGGCAGCAGAAGTAGACGCGAAAGAACAATGGACTTCGTTTGAATTCGAGACCTTAGGACTGAATATTTCCGAATATTTCACTTTCATGGAGTTTCTTTTTACCACTGCTAATAAGTCACTTATTCATGGGTAATGGCGTTATTTGTATCAGTTTATTGTAAATCGGGCTACCCACTTCCACTAAATACGCACTAGAATGCACCTGTTCACTCACTGTCTTTGAACTGACTGCAAAGACCTGGATGAATTTGAGTCGACAATGGCAGGAATAGAGGAATCTATTCGTATAAGGAAGTGGCGGTCACATTGTTGTCATTAGTGGTTGTTAAGTGTTTGGTAAGGATATATCGCTGTGGGTGGCAGGTGAAAGGGTGCTGTGTGGGAAATGTTACTCTACGCCTTTTCTCAGAATTCCTACTGGCAGGATCTACTGGTCAGTTCTTGTGATATAAGACAGTAAAAGTACGAGTTTTTTAGTGTTGAATGGTCGTGGGAGCTTCCTGCTTATGATAGGTTCATGGATATGAGGATAGCCTGTGTTTCTGAGGTAGCTGTAGTAAAAGCCTATGCGTACCTGTAATTATTAGGGTCAGGAATGGAGTGGATTGCCCAGGACTTGAACTAAGTTACTTACTATCGCGGAATTTTCCTGGAAGGAGTGTGGAACAAAACGGGGAAAACAACACTTAGGAGAACCACTGTCAACGCCGGGATTCGAACCTCCGAAATCCGGACTTGTTTGCAGCTCCCCATGGCAGGGGTGGTGAGAGATAACGGACACCTCTGTCGTGTGTGGCCCTCCTTGCACATGCGCGTGCATGACACAGCCTTGCTGCTTCTTCTTCTTCTTACTCTTTACGGGTTGGTTAGTTTATGTTCTTTGCCAGTCGAGAAAATATGTAGTTTATGTGCAACAGATGCTCTTTGTTGAATTCCGTCTTGATACATGTCTGTCGGGCCGGCTGCGACTTCTGTACCCAAGGTTGTGGGATCGAATCTCAGGACAGATGGTTGGCACTTGAGGGAGCTTGAATGCGAGAGACCCAAGTCAGTTAAGGTACTGACACTTTACTGATCCACTTCAGGGCAAAAGGCAACCCGGTGTGTCTAAAGCAGTAGTCATTAGCTGGCACGTAACACCCAAATAATAATAATAATTATTATAATAATAATTGCTTATCTATATATTTAAAACACTAAGGTGATTTTTGTTACCGCGAGATTGAGAAAACGTCTTAATCTATTGACTTCGTAATGCATTCTAACGAGAGCTCTTGGCATGTAGATTTCCAGAGTGTCTTCAAAAGGAAACTATATGTTAGGGTATATTGTTAAATTATTTAAAAAAATGTAATATTTGTCGCTCCTGCGCTTGCGCACAATGGCTATTTTCCACGAGAGAAATGGCGGATCCCGCCGCGTCTTACTGAGCTCATTGTTTATGTGAATTAAAAAGGGGGGAAATATTGTTTATGATGTTTCCACGATATACATTGAAATGGAATGATAAAGTAAGGGAAGTATTGAAGAACTTACACTGGCAATTGAGTGTATATGTTGCTTAGGTAGCTTAATATTACATTGTATTCATATTGTCTGGGTGGCTGCGGCGCTAGCGTTACAGTCAGCGAATTTGTTTATGCATCGTCGAGAGGGTTCGAATCCCACCTCGTTGTTATTATTATTATTGTTGAATGTCTCAGGGACCACCTTGTGATAGAGATTAGCACCCTTGGTTGTCACCCCTGAGGTCTAGGTTCAATTTCCGGCTCTATCAAGAAATTTAATTCTGGTCTCAAGGTTGGCGAACAGCCTCGTAAGGCAAAACTGAGAAGAGGTGAGTTTCATTCCCACCCCAGTCAATCTAGAAGTGGTTTTGCGTGGTATCCCACTTCTACTCCAGGCATATGCCCGGGATGGTACCTAACTTTACGGGAGTGGCTCTTGAGTGTTGCATTTATGTAATTATCATCCAATTTACGTAAAGTTGTAGGCGTGGGTTAATATTAGTAAGATAATCACTTCTATGCGATGTTTACGCTTCAGAATATAACATACTGTATAAACACTCGTGGTGAGATCGATATCTGCAAACAATGGCAAATGGTTAGCGGCGCTTGTGGTGTTGGAACGACCTGTGGGTGTTTCTAGCTTTTGCGAGGTTAATCGGTTGGGACCATTACCACAGAGCTCTAGAGGTGTGTAGATGGGAAATAGCCGTGGAACGGTGACAGCGTTGGTTTTAGGACGGGGTACGTTCCGACACCGTGACACACTTTTGCTTTCATAAAAGTGATATTTTCTTATTCCACAATTCTCCTAATAGGACTTTATAGGAACAAGATATCCATCGACGAAGTGGGCGTGGACTTAGTAGCCATCCGAAGGAATGCACTTGCATCATTTAAATGCCACAGGGACATTTAAAATGGCCATACAAGAGAAAGAATTATAACACCAGGTGCCCCCAAGGAATGGGGTACCTTTTAAGACAAAAATTAAATTTTGCTTTTTGAAACATTTCGTCTTAAAAATGCAGGAGGCTGTGCTGCCTCCTTCTCAATCCTAGTCTCAATTAAATATATACACACTACTACAGATACCACAATAACGCAGATTATCAGATAAATTGCAGGCTGGCTGCGTGGCTCAGCGGTAACGTTATCGCTTGCTGGGCCCAAGGTTGCAGGTTCGTATCCTGGTGCAGTCAGCTGGCATTTGAGGGTGCGCAAATGCGAGGGAGCCATGTCAGTAGATTTACAGTCACGTTAAAGATCCCCTTCCGGGCAAAATTCCGGCACCTCGGCGGGCGTCTCTTAAAACCAGAGTAGTTAAAAGGGACGTAAAACCAATAACATTATTATAGATAAATTGCACGCACACGCACGCACGCCGATAACTACAATGTACAACACCATCGTCATGCTCGTCGTACTCGCGGAGCTACAGGATGCCCGTAACTAAGCACGCCACGGGACTCGCAAAAGGGAACCAGTGTTGCTCTCTGACGTAACAGCCTTTATATTCAAAAGTAATCGACCCGCAACGCTGGATTCTACTCGTCATATTCTTGGAGTTGCAGGATGTCCGTGGCCTGAACGCTCCATGGTTACAGCCGTGCGCGGATGCGGATATCCGAAATTTTTTTCGCCATGCGGATATAGTTTGCATGGCTGTGCGGATAGCGGATAAGCTGCGGATAATATTTGGAGTAAATTTGCGGATAGATTTCAGAATACAATCCAAACTCATTCTTTTCTTTCTTTCTTTCTTTCTTTCTTTCTTTCTTAGGCTTGGAGTCGCCGGAGCCAACCAGGCTCATTCTGGTTTTGGCCGAGGATTTAAGGCCGGATGCCCTTCCCGACGCCACGTGATTTTTCAAGTGAAAATTCCACCTCGCTGCCGCCGGGGTTCGAACTCCGACCGTCCGGATGGAAGACCAGCAGCTAAGCCACTGCGCCATCACGCTCCTCAATACAATCCCGACTTGTTGAATATTATTTCCAGGACCCGGATGTTTATGACATATCATTTTTTTTTCATGATAAATATGTAAGATGATGATTTAGGCTAATCTCATACAATTACGCATAATTAACACTCCAAACTAAAGAGGGTTGCAATTCTGGCTGTATAACATTCATTTTAAACACAGCACATGACATACAAAGCCTAGGTGAACGACTTTCTCCTCAATTGTCTAAATGTGTTGCTTTAATACTTTATCTAATTAAATATATTATTGTGATGCCAGTAGTGCGGATGCGGTTAAATATCTTGCGGATGCGGTTAACAGCCACGCGGGGCGGATGCGGATAACGTTTTGTTTATCCGAGCAGGGCTCTATGACTATGGTCTGTTGCGAACTCAGCAGACATCTCAAGCTTATCCTTTGAAAATCACTGTTGCTTTCTCACGGAACAGCAGTCCCTTGGCTTGGATATAACCAACCCGCAACGCAGATTATTCTCCCGTAGGGGACATCTGAGTCTCGGTGTCGGTACATGTATTCAGAGAGGGGGTGTGCCAAATAGATAAATTCATATCCATCTGTTGAAACAGTAGGCTCAGACCAGTGGCGATTCCTCCATGCAGGATCATCCTTCAGTCAGCTCTCAGCAGTAACTGTCAAAAGAATCAAATTAATTGTTTTGTAAAATAGTCTTTGGGGCTACCTTGCGCGCCCTCTCGATAAGCTCTGTCTTACTGTCGCTGTCAGTACTTGTAACTAGTTCTACATTTCATCCCTAGATGGGTGAAGTGTGACCTTCACCGCCCGGAGTAGAATGCTAAGGAAGGAAGCCGTGCATCCTCAAAGCTTTTATTTATAGCTTTAGAAATGTATGTAGGGGGAAGGAGCAGGTTTGGTCTGTTGGTAATGGCGCTCTGAGGACGTCTACTGAGATCTTAGAGTCTCGCTATTGGTTGAATTGAATCCAACAGTACGGGCTTATTGTTTACGATTTCGCGCCGTCAGCATGATTAGTCTGTTTTCAGTGTGTGCACATATTTGAAGTTGTATTCGATTGTATTGTATTGTGTAATGTGTTCGCAATAGTGTTGTGCGACTAATAATTAATATTAGACCGAGTCTAATATCTCAATTTAGCCCAGCTGTAATGATCATCTTAAGGTAATAAGTTGCCTATCCTATTACGTGTTACAGATTATAAAACTCAGATGTCACCACTGGCTCAGACATGAACTCGTGGTCAGCACTCCCGCTATAAGGCGAGAAGCACGCCCTCCTGACGTGTGTGTCCCACCGACCGTGTAGTGAATCTTCTCCCAGGAGTAGGGACCAGTGTTGCCAAATCTTGAAATGGGAAAGAACTAAACCCTGTGCTTTAAAACACCAGAAAGGCACCAGCTGGACTCTATGATTAAAATATATATATATAAACGGATTTTCTTTTAACTTACATTTCTTTCATTAAAAATCTTCTTCTTCACTTTCGGAGCTTGCTACCGATATTACATCTTTACGGAACAGGTAGAAGTAGTACTGCTGTATCTGTGCATACTTCCAATGTTGGCCACTATATCCTACAGCCTACTAGCCTACTAGGCAACGAACAAACAGTGACCGTGAGTTTGAGATAGATTTACAATACTAACTGTGGATGCGTAAGAGCCTTCGCATGAAACTGGGAAATCCCCTGGCAGCTGTGAAGAAAATAGATAGGCATATTCTTTGTACACGTGCACCTGCACTGAGCCCTGCATGTTGCGCTTTCTTAGCATTTATGCACGAGAATGACAATTTCAGGGACTTCCCCTGCTGGAGTGTTGACTTTGACACGTGTAAGACTGAATTTTGCCTAACGTTATTCATGAACTATTAAAATTATTCCATGGCTTTCAGGGAAGCCTCCGTGGCTTAGGCGGCAGCACGCCGGCCTCTCACCGCTGGGTCCGTGGTTCAAATCCCGGTCACTCCATGTGAGATCTGTGCTGGACAAAACGGAGGCAGACAGGTTTTTCTCCGGGTACTCCGGTTTTCCCTGTCACAATTTCATTCCAGCAACACTCTCCACTATCATTTCATTTCATCTGTCATTCATTTAATCATTGCCCCAGAGGAGTGCGTCAGGCCTCGGCAGCCGGCACAGTTCAAATCATCGCCGCTAGATGGGGGCTTCATTCATTCCATTCCTGACCCGGTCGGAGACTGGAAACAGGCTGTGGATTTTCATTTTCATGGCTTTCAGGATTTACTTATTAGTCATAGGGGACAATTTCATGGAAGAATCCGTTTAGCACCAGATTTGGCACTGGTTTTAATGAAATAATACCAGTATTTTGCTATGGCGCTATATGAAAATTTGTCACCAGATGAACTTCAGAAACACCAGATCTGGTGCTAAAACACCAAATTGGCAACACTGGTAGGGACGATCGAATCTCTTCTCAAATATTTTATTCTCAGTTGTTACTCTTCAGTCGGTCAACGGCAATTTACCCAGTAATAATAATAATAATAATAATAATAATAATAATAATAGCAGCGTATGGCCTCGGTGCCGGGTGCAAGCTTTGTTATTTGACACCCAAAGGGTAGCTTGCATGTCGAATTTCGTTGTTCCTTGAAGCACTATGAAAGTCAAGGAGGTTAGATATCTAAGCTCCTTGAACACTATAGCGCTTTCTAGTAGAAAAATTAGGAACTTTGTGTTGGTGGAAACTCCCGAGATTAATTTTGCCATTCCGAACTCGGCCTGCTGAATTCAAATGGGTTCTTTGACATACCAACATCGTATGACATGGTGTTGCAATTTTTTCCGCCTTTCAAAAATCACTTACCACGGCCAGGAGCGAACCTGCGAGCTTGGGGTTAGTAGACCGACACGTTGACCACTCACTCACCGTGGCATGCAATTTACCCAGTGACTGAGCGGGGGTGCAATCTGCAATGTCTGTAATATATGAATAATAAGTAAATAGCACTCCTGAAAAACATTTACATGTATTATGATCACGAGGGCCCGGATTTTGATGACCTAAAATGTTTAAAAAATGACCTATAAAATTTGAATGGAACTGACTTAATTTCATCACACGAAAAATGCAAACAGACTACGTCATTGTATGTTGAAATGCTTTTAATAGCTACCTATTATAATTTAATTATTACTTGACAAATAATAATTATTTGCACACAAATACTGGTTATTATTTCAGTCTAGTGTGTATACTGGAATGTGGATATTCCAATAAATAAGGGTTGAAAAATAATTGTGAAAATTCTCTTGTCTTCGGATTCATTGTCACTTTCAGTTCCAGTATTACCCAGTACCATACGCAAGAAATGGATCATAAACCAATAGAAATGTGAGAAAATGACTCAAAACGTATAAAATATTCCAATACATTCCATAAAATGACATAATAAAACTTTCTTCGGCTTTTCCCAATTAATTGGGATTGCCGGAGCCAACCAGGCTCATTTTGGTTTTGGCCGGGGATTTAAGGCCGGATACCCTTCCTGACGTCACGTGATTTTTCAGGTGAAAATTCCACCCCGCTGTCACCGGGATTCGAACCCATAAAATGACATAAAATGACATAATAATGACGCGAAAGGCGAGAAAATGACCTAAAAGCAAAATACTTAGAAAAATGACGAAAAAATTGCTTAATAAATATGCATTTCTGTAATGTGGGGGCCATGAACAGGATTTGTATATAAGTTAGCAATGTCTGTGGTGAACCATTTAAAAGATGACATGTTATCTGAATCTGGGCCCTAATGATCACTGTTATAATGGGGCAAGTATTGCAAAAATGTACATGTATTAGTTATGATCACTATATTACTTAAGTTATTATTCATATTATTCATAATTATATATACCGACAGCGGTTGCTACGCTCGCTAACGCACAGCAATAGGCCATGGGGTCAAGCTATCTGCGGACTCGGTAGACGTGGGTTCGAGCCCCACCGTCGACCGTCCTTGAAATGGTTTTCCGTGGTTTTCCATTTTCAACTCCAACCGCTTCCTTCCACATCCTTGCCCAGGTCCATTCCTTTTGCATTCATGTCATCACTCATTAACTCCTCTCATGAGGTTGGCGTCAGGAAGGGCATCCGGCCGTAAAAGCTATCCGCCACAAAGACTTTCATCACATCTCATCCCCGACCCCGTTAGAAACGGGAATAATACGGGGTAGACATACATTCATGTATTACACATTGTACCCCGCCCATATTCGTATTGACCAACTGAACAACTGCAGCTGACAGTTTGTACAGGCAACGCTGAAACAATGGCTTCAAAACGTTACAACTAGTTTATGTTTATTGCTGTTTCATCCGAATTCCATTGGATTTTTCTTGACAAAGGATGTGCCAACATCGATATCTCTATATACAGGGTGTTTATAATTGAACTTGCGTTACTTGAGCCCGTGTAGACGGCAAACTACTTTCCGCATGGGTGCGCTCGGTGTCGTAGTTGGTAGCATGCTGATCGCTGGTTCAAACCCGGTCAAAGTCGTCTGATTTTTAATAGGGTTAAAATCCTCCAGTAAGGTATGCCTTCCGTCTGAGGGGAAGTAAAGCCGGCGGTTCCATGTCATAGATTTATGGCATGTACAAGATCCTTCCACAAACTAAACTTGTATGCAACTAAATTTCTAGGTTAGGTTTCTTTGAAACGCTCTATCAAAGTTCCAACGTTCACCACTAGATGTCGGTGACATCTGGTAGCGAAAGTTAGAACTACTTGAAATTGAACGGAACTTGTAGCCCACCCAATGGGTGTCCGCTTGAAGCGGCTATAGCCTCTGGCGAGCCGAACATGTCCTCGGACACTCCCGGCACTAAAAGCGATACGCTAAATAAATAAAGCCCCATTTGATAGGAGCGATGTTCAGATTGTGCGCAGCAGGATGTGCGTTGTTAGTAGTGGTAGTTGCATGATGTGCCGCTAGGCGTAGGGTGGACACACCAGCATCAGCGTGCATTACAGGTGCAGACAGTCTACATGGCTCTGGACAAGATGAGCAGGGCTTTATTCGCAAAGCTGTTTTATCAAAACATCAACAACAATAGTGCTGCTGCTCTGCGGGCGTATCGACGTATTAAAGGAATACGGAGAGGTCCTCTGTCCGCACAAGGGTTGAAGAACATTTTACGGAAGTTCTGTAACACTTTTGTTGAACATCGCATCATTGGCCGATCGTTCCCCACTGCGTTACCACCAAGATCCCCAGATATGAACCCGTGTGATTTATGGCTGTAGGGTTACCTTGAGGACAGAGTCTTACAACGGGACACTGACACATGTTGGTGTTTGAAGGTGAGTCGCGAGGGAGGTAGCCAACATCCCAGCTGAGATGTTGCGGGCAGTGGTGGAGCACTCGCTAATGCGGTTCCAAGCTGTCGTGGATGCAGATGGTCGTCCCAGTGAGCATCGTTTGTAACCTGGACTGTCAACATGCTACGCCATAACACCTGTTACCCGCTCATGAGGAAATTAAAATGTGTTTATTTTAATGGTTTATTCGTTATGTCTCTTCCGCATGTCCGGCCAAAGGTTTCCACACTGTTTCATTGTCCTACGATCACTCGCTTGTCCGGGGGCCCCTCGCAAGCAGCACAAGTTTAATTATAACCATCCTGTACATTCCAATGTTAGTAAGTTCGTAATTCTTCAAGGAATACTAGCTCTGGGTGTCAAATAACAAAGCTTGCACCCGGCACCCGAGGCCATTCGTTATTATTATTATTATTATTATTATTATTATACTCTACTAGTACAGATTTAGAGGGCAAGGCTGTCCTCCATTTCTCTGTCGTAGCACTTTGCTTCGATAATGAGGATATGACCTAGAAATTGTCTTAAACTTTGTTCCTTTACTCTCAGAACCTGTCGATGAGTGGTAATGAAAGCCAGTATCCATATAATTGTTTTTTCTGTTTCTAATATACTAATTGGCATTTATAATAATTATAACCTCTGGCACTACAGCCCATGAAGGGCCTAGGCCTACCAAGCGACCGCTGCCCAGCCATTTGGCCTGCAGAAATTGGGGTGATGCGTGGTCAGCGCATCGGGTCCCCTTGGCCTTTAATCTTGGTTTTCGTGACCGGGGCGTTGCCTCACTGTCAGCTACTCAATTGTCCTCACGAGGCTGAGTGGACCCCGTTCCAGCCCTCACGTAAGTTTCTAAAATCCCTGATGGAGCAGGGAATCGAACTCGGGGCCTCCGGGTGAGAGGCAGGTGCGCTACCTAACACCACGGGGCCGGCTACTAATTGGCATTGCAATATGAAAAGTATTTATTTGAATATACAAGAGTGAAGAATGCAATAGCATGGGAATAACATTAGGAAAAAGTCTCCACTGAGTTAAGTATGCTGTTAGGTCGTGCGCTTTAAACTGTGCACCACGACCAAAATGGGGCGCTGTAGCAAGTCAGGAGATCAGAGGTTCAAATCCCGACCCTGACAGCGACTATCCTTAGTGTGGTTTTCCCACACTCCATCCAGGCAATTGCTGGGATAGTACCTAAATTCAAGGATCGAGGCACCTTCTCCTTCTCCGACTCTAAAAAATTGCAGCTGCGCACACTATTACTGTCACCGCAGAAACCCAGGTTATCAGGAAAATGAAGCACACACTCAAGTACACGGGGCTGGTGGCCGAGGTATACCAAGTCCCTAAAATGAATAACAAGTTGATTGATTCTCCCACTGTAGTCTTCCTATGCGCGATCCTATTCCTCCGCTTCCCGCGTCATGCTCCGAGCCGGCCATTAAAGCATCACCCGTGATCACGACTGACGTGTAGTATGTACCCAGCTGACAACGCAGCTGGATGTCTTAAATTATTTATGCATGTCGAAGGTGAACTCTTCGCCCACATCCAGATGTTTATTTGAGAGTTTTCCTGTTGTAGATACAGATTCCTTGGACTCCTTTTGATAGCTGTTTACGTGGGAGCCACACGGATGGAAGCACCACTTACGTCAATGAAAAACTTTTCCTTCGTCCTCATTTCACTTGGACATGTTTACAAACTGTTCTCCTGCAAGATGTGTTTACATAACACAGAGAAAGTGGAAATGGAGAGTGGGTTAAAGAAATATTTACACCAAGACCGATAAACTAGTTCTGCTTGGGTTACAAATCTAGCACGATCACTAGTAATGTCCTCCACAGCGTAGCCATGCGCATTAAATCGCAAATTACGACTGTAAGTGGGGGGAGCTGGAAGCCTGAAGATCAAAGATTTGAATCCCGGCGCTGACAGTGGCCGTCCTGTGTGTGGTTCTCCACCCCAGGGTTTTTCAACTCTCGGTCCGGGCAAATATTGGGATGGTATCCTACAATTAGGGGAGTCAGAAAGCCCTATACCGCCTGTGTTAAATCATAACAAGTAGTTCCGTGAAGAACTACACAGCCTATTTTCATATATCCTACTTATAGTAATTGCCTCTATCAATATACAAAATTTCAGTTTGATTGCTGTAATAGATTCGTAGATATTTAGAACTGTATAAATATTTCGGATGGTCTCCATGTTGGATTTAAATATATGTAGGCCATAGAGTTATGTACTATTAGAGGAGGATTATTATGTACGTTCATTATTCAAACGTTGATTTCGATCGCATGATTAGAACACTAGAAATAAGAACGTAATTTTAAAATTTCGCACAGACACCATCTTGAGGTTATGTAAACAATTGAAATAAATTAGATGTCAGTGCATTGCAATTTGTATAGTCATTTGCTGTACCAAGTTTCACTGAGTCGGATGGGTAAATCGTGAGAAAAGTTTATTTAAATGTTTCAACTTCGCTTGGCCGCCATGTTCGTTTTGTAGTAAACAGGTTTTTGAAAGTCGCATAGGTGAACGCCTAGTAGTGGCTTTTATTACCGTACAAAATTGCAGGGTGATATGAGTGATAGTTTCGGAGATATAGAATGCTGGTGAAATATTTCGCACAGCCGCCATGTTGGATTGTTGAGACGTAATAAAATGTGAAGGACACGGTCGAGGACTGCTGAAATAGTACTATGAACTTTCCGAGTTGCATTGAAATCGCTCCAGGCGTTTAGAAGTTATTAGGGACACACACACACACACACACACACACATGGATCTCATAAACCTTTTTTTTTTTTTTCATAAATGAAAATAGGTTATAAATTATATCCCATTATCTCAGCAACTAATAAACACACAAGAATGACATTTGTACAGATATTAGCATGCACATATTTCTATTCACCCTACTAGAATAGATAGTTAACCTACAGCTGACAGTTACACAACTATATTTTTTCCTAAATTTAAGTTAATTTTTGGGGGAAATGTTCTGCACGTGGAGGATATTTAAATGATGTTTTACACATGGCTGAATAATTTCAGTACCAAACTGCAGACATAACATGATAAAGATATGGCGAAAATTTCAAGTCTCTATCTCAATTACTTCCTGGGGAAATGGGTCAAATGTACAGAAATATTAAATTCTTCAAAAATTGGATTTGAAGTTAGACATAGATATAAACTTACAATTACTCTCACAACAAACACATGTACTCTTCCTTTATGCATCTGAGGGCTCCATTACGGTTACGACAATGATACCAACATATGAAATGAAGTTTGCTCTACAAAACAAAAGCAATCCCAGGTTTCTGCACTAAATAGTTTTGGAAATATAATTTTTAAAGTAAAAATATGTTATTTTCTTATAATAAAGTGAGGTAACAAATATTAATTCAAATATTTTAATGCCTTAAAATGACAATACACTGATATAGAATGCATCATTTTGTTCAGAAAACTTCACAGATACTTTTAAGCAAAGGAACAAAATAGAGCATATTTTGACTTCCTCCCCGGGACTGACTCCCCGCAAGTCTCGAGTACCAACCCCAATCGTAGACATCAATAATTACAGTCACCATACAAACAAAGGTTATCGAACAAACTCAACACACACCCAAAGCTCCAAAATTAATTAAATACACAACTAACTTGTTATGGTCTCCTTAAGGACGAACAGGTGTGTTCAGTGCTGGTTTGGACTAAACTGCAGATGATCCAAAACTTCACACTTGAATTCTTTGAAAAAGTCTATCGTAACGTCGGCACAGTGCGGTCGTGAATGATTTTCACCTGTTTCGAGAATTGAAGGTATGGTTGGCGGCAACGCCTCGCCAAAAAGGAAACACTTCAGGAGACTTTCCAGACGTACCCACCTAAGTGGCGGCAGAGTTTTGTTTTTTTGTTTTTTTGCCGAGGGTATTGGAAAGCTGCTGTAACGATAAATGTTTCAATCGTTTTGGCGATTATGTTTAGACATAAGAATAACACAAGCAAACCTTTAGCAGTAAAATCAGTTTGGTATGTCAATAGTTATTTTTATACAGTCCATCGGAAATTGAAAAAAAAAGCCCTTCTACAAAACAGAAACATGCATAGAAATGATAGAGCAATGACACTGTTAGGCTGATAATATCCTGGAAATGGAGAGTTTGTTCTACTTGAAACTTGAAAAGTTCAGTCTCAAGAAATATAATAGGCACACGGCACTTCTCGGTGTTCAATAACTTATGGGGAGACTGAAAACACTCAAAGCACTGAATGTCTGTTGACCTGAGGGAAAGCTCGAACCGTGGAGCCATCAAGGATAAAAACATAAGGAAAACATTGAAGAACGAACGAAGAAAGAGGAGGCCAGTTTTGAAAGTATGATGTAGGTACAGTATATGCCAGAAAATTTAAATTGAATACAGGTGTCGGAAGGTGAAAGTGTTATGGATGGAGAAATATCTTCGGGACTCGTAATTGCCATATTGATGCTGAACTGAATATTTATCACGACACAGAATAATGATTTTCAAGTTTTATTATCGGTGTCCATGCATTTGTCTTCGTTTTTAGACACAAGTTTGAGCACAACGTATTTCATAATGTGATTTCATTTCACTTTCGTACACATTTAAATCATCAGAACAGTTGAAAAAGACGGCGGCTGTTGCGCATTAGCGAGCGTAGTTACCGCTGTTGGTTCAAGACTTGTTGTTATTAATTCATTTGAGGGGCTTGGGACATCTTGGTCATCAGCCCCATGCAGTTGTGTGTATGTGGAACTTGTTTGATAGCTTGTATTGCTGTGATGACTGTAGCCGAGTGTGCAACTGTATCAGGGATAGGGATGGGGTAGGCGCCCCGGGATTTGAAGTAAGGTACTATTCCGTTATTTACCCGGAGGGAGTGTGGAAAAGAACCCGCTTAGAATAGCCGCTGTCAGTGCCGGTATTCGAACCTACGATCTCTGGACTTGCTGCAGCTGCCCTTCCGGCCGTGGTGCACTATTTAACGGCACAGCTACACCGGGGGACTGGTTTTAATACAACTGGTGATAAGTTGGAGGACCAATTAGTGTTTATTTATTTATTTGTTGATGGTACACAACAGGGCTCAGTGTGCACCCCCAATAACAGTGCACCTACACAGTAACATACATTTCCAGTTATGTGTACAGAGGACATATAACAGAGGTGGCCTATAACATTAACTTTGGGAGCCGCAAATTTATGAAGCTGTTTCGAAGCGAGCCATGTTGCTAAAAATTAATGATTTATAAAATAAAGACACCGTTATTATTTCATAAAGGATGAAGAAACATTTACATAGTTTACTTTACACATAACATTATTGTTCAATTACACAACAAGATAAAGAATTTTGCTTTTGAGAAGTGCTTTTTCGAGTGTTCATTGTTGCTGCTAGTTGTTTGAAATCTGACTGATAATAATTGGTAAGCGCAGTTCGCACGAGTTCACTTCAAGGTTCATCAGTTAGTTCAGTTCGAGATTTAGATTTAGTGGACTTGAGCGTTGAGTACAGTGATTCACACACACAGTCAGTAGTCCCAAATATTGAGATAAGCACACTCTTTTGTTGGTAAGTATTTCTTTTCTGGAACTTTATTCACAAACGCCAGTCCATGTATGTACTTTATACAGGGTGAACAAAAAATGCCGCACTTGGAGGTCGGCATGCGATTCTTCATCCAATTGCAAGACAAAAGTTTCAATAGCAAAATCGGATCGGGTGCTGTTTGAAAACACAAGTATGAAAATGAGAAGCTGGCAACACTATCACATACTGCAGTGCATCGGAATGTACAGAGAAAGCTCCGGCAGAGCGCCAAGTTCCTGCGACCTGCTTTTGGCCACGCTGCATGCAGTTACAGCGTTGCCAGAGCCTCATTTCTTAACACGCATTTCTGGTAAACCTATTGGCGGGACTAGGTTTTGCAACATAAACTTTTGTCGTGAATTTCGACGAGGAACCGCATGCCGACCTCCAAGTGCGGCATTTTTTGTTCACCCTGTCTGCTTTTAAACTACTTAAAATTTGAACTATTTTTCTCAAGAAGCCGCACGAGATTAACTCAAGAGCCGCATTTGGCTCGCGAGCCTCGTTGTGGCCACCCCTGACATATAACCTCAACATATTAAATGAAATGAAGTACCCACGTGGTTCCGTTCTCCTTCCTGTAGTTCTGGATGAACTGCGAGAACGAACATTCGTTGTTAGTGCAAACAGGGTGGCGAGGAAGTTCGTCTCGTATTGGATAGGATTCACTACCTGTTGGCAATGCCCTTTGACTATTTCGACATTGTCAGAGGAAATGCTAAGAAACATTGGTGCTCTTGTGTGGGCGCTATTCTGAGCGCATATGTTACAGCTGGCAAGATTTCACACGCAAAACAAACCACACTTGCACCAGTCTGAGGATGTAACTCGAGAGATTCCATGCAACCCGAACCATTCCGGATATAATAACATGCTCAGAAAAGATTATCCTTGGGAGGAATCAGGCAAAATGTTGTGATGCCACCTTAGAGTGACACATGGACCTGGCCGGTCGGCGAAGAATACTCCAACTGTCTAACTCCCTCTCCCGGGGTCTACGTGATGACGGGCCGACAGTAAACCTCGTCATCCGGTTATGATGATGATGATGATGATGATGATGATATTTGTTGTTTTAAGGAGCCAAACATCTAGGTTATCGGCCCCTAATGATTTGGGTGATAGTGAAAATGAAAGATGATCAAATGAAACCTACAACTAAACTAACTACTCTCTTACAAACTAGAAGAGGAAATGGGAAACAAGAAGGAGAAGATTGTAAATAAGACAGGAGGAAAGGAAATGTCCTCAACCCTCGAAGAATGAGAATTGAGGGACTTGGAAGGAAGGAGAGCCAAGAAAGGCAGCGAGGAAAGGGAAAGAGGAGAAGGTCCGCCCCAAAGGCAGTGGAAAAAGGGGGAAAACTTGACCCAGCTCAGGAATCCCTCGGGATTGCCAAATCCCGAACTCACCAGCCATGAGCCCTTGAGGGTGTAGCACTATCCAGGGTGCACCAGAAGTGGTGGGGCTACATACACCGCCTCCTTGAGGGCCTTGTGCTGAAGGCAGGAGATATCATGAAAAGAAAAAGAAGACTGACCCCTCAAAGAATTAGGGTATCAGGAAAGATGAGAGAAGAGCTAATTAAGGCGGATACCCTAATACCGCCGGGGTTGGAAAAGAACAAGCGTTGACCAAGGGAGGTCGAGAGGAAAGATAACAGTGAGGAGCCCGGCACAAGTAAGGGGAAGCAATGTCGGACTCAAGCTGGGGTCCCGTGGTCACCAACCCACGTCCTACAAGTTGTGAGCCCCTGGGGGGATCTGGTTATGAGGGAGAGTGGGTACGTTTTTAAGTTTTAAAATAGTTTAAGACTTTTAGTTTAGTTTAAGTCTGTTTTATGCTTTTACTGGGTACCTTATTTTTCATGTTCAATGTGCCTTATTTGTTTTACATTTCCAATCGGACGACGAACTAAAGGACACCGTCACAACCACAAGACTTCTGGGAACAGGGTATCCTGCGGCTAGTGAAGCAATGGGACACCTGTGCACAGGCCTGTGGTGATTACTTTTGAATAACGAATAAATTGTACCCACAGTATCGTTTCGTACCTTTTCATTTGGACACCCCTCGTACATTTTCGGTCAGTCTAATGATCTGACCAAGGTAGTTACCCATCCCACTATTGGTTCAAGACGAACTTCGAACGTTATCTATAACTTGCCGCCCGCAATGTGTGACGTCCAGTGTTACTGAGCAGTTAGAGGTGCCACTGATCTGCTTGACTGACGTCAGTAGACTATAATCTATCCAGACTTTGTATCCGCCTAGCATGAGCTTGCACACAGTCCATATGCTACTTCATCTGTATTATCTGTTCTTGAGGATTATCCGATTGATGTATGGTAAATCCCATGGTGCTAATCTCAAACTGTTGCGCTGACTTCACAACTACTGGTTAGAGAATGGTGTTAGTTCGTTCGTTAGTTAGTTATTGTTGTTTTAAGGGGTTGAAGTACGAGGCCATCTGCCCTTAGAATGGTGTTTTTGGGAAGAATTGTGTGTATGGGTAATGATCCAACTTGTCTACTTCAAATCCGTTAAAAGTATTGATTTAAATTTTCATCAAGTTAAATGGTAATAATAGGTTCATAAAACAACTTCTAGTGTGCATTACACTGATATGCATTTAATTTTTGCTCTGCTACAAGGGAACATATTACTGATTCCTCTAGTAAAGTGCCTTGAATCCATATCTGTGTTCAGAATGTGTTGTAATTTTGAAAAGAAAGTCGAAAAAACATCAAAATTGGCAGTTGATCATTAAAAAATACATATATTAATAAGACAATATAGCCAACATTAAATGTAGGGATGTAAAATCTATTTTTGTATTCAGAATTTCTCTATCGTTCCCCGTTTTTTTTGTTGTAATTTTTAGCCTATTTTCGTTTATGAAAAAATACGCTTATGAGATCACCTTTTGTCCGTGTGTGTGTGTGTCTCTCTCTCTCTCTCTCTCTCCGTGTGTGTCCCCCCTAATAACTTCTAAACGGCTGGAGCGATTTCAATGAAACTGTGTAAGGTCATAGTACTATTTCGGCCGACCCCAACCGTTCCCTTCAAATTTTTTACACCTCACCAATCCCACATGGCGGCTGTGCGAAATATTTCACCGGCATTCTATATCTCCAAAACTGAAATTTTGTACGGTGATAAAGGGCACTAGTAGACGTTCACCTATGTGACTTTCTTGAAAACCTGTTAACTACAAAAGGAATATAGCGGCCAAGCGAAGTTCAAGCATTTAAATAGACTTTTCTCGCGAATTAACCAACCGAACGCAGTGAAACTTGGTACAGCAAATGACTATACAAATTTCAATGCACTGACATCTAATTTAGTTCAATTATTTACATAATCTCAAGATGGCGGCTGTCGAAATTTTAAAATTATTCTTTTATTGCTTGTGTTCTAATCATTCGATCGAAATCAACATTTGTATAATGAAGGTACACAATAATCATCATCTAATAGTACATAACTTGATGGCCTACATGTATTTAAAACCAACATGGCGACCATCCAAAATATTTAGATGGTTCTCATAATTTATTAATCTATGGCAGCAATAAAATGAAATTTTGTATGTGCATAGAGGCTATAAACATAAGTTCCCCTATGGGACGTTCAATAACCTGGTGAGCACAAATCCAACATGGCGGCGACGCGAAATTTAAATATTTAAATGGACGTTTCTCGCGATGTAACGATCCGAGCGCAGTGAAACTTGTTTATATAAATTTTAATCCACTCTCATCTAATTTATTTAAATTATTTCCATAACCACAAGATGGCGGCTGCGTGAAATTTTAAAATCTCGTTTTTATTTCTTGTGTCCTAATCATGCGATTGAAGTTTGAATAAAACATCTAGACAATAATCTTCATGTGATACAGGGCGCCAGGAAATGCTCTCCGCAGTGCCTACATGCGTCCGCGAGAGCTATCATCAGTAGTTACGTTGGTAGCACTACTGTCGCTTGTATAAAAACAAACAAGCAGTAAACTTTGTACTCACCGCAGCCATTCATAACAGATGCTGCAAGTGCTGATGCCACACATACGCTCGCTTATTACAACACACACTGACGATTTCGACAGCATACAGCTCACACGTGTGGGATTCACCCTGTCAAGGATACCGCGCTGCCAACTAAACTGCTGATGCTAGCTCTGGCAGAAGCCGGCACTCACTGCGGAGAACATTTCCTGGCGCCCTGTAGTACATAACTCTAAGACCTATATATAAAAATTCAACATGGTGACCATCCGAAATATCTAGACGGTTCTCAATATCTAGGAATCTATTAGAGCAATCAAACTGCAAATTTGTATGTTGATAGAGGCAATTAATATAAGTAGATATACGAAAAGAGGCTATATAATTCTTCACGGAACTACTTGTTAGATATAAGAACTAAAAACTTCAAAATTAGAAGAAGAATTTCAATAACATCAAATTAGGTATATTATTTTTATTAAAACGTGTTTTAACACCGCAATATAGACTAAAATTCGAGTGTATAAAGTTAATTATAAAACCTTGGACTATATTAATACTAAGTACTGACAGCCATTCAGATATTCAATTTACCTGCTTTGGCGGTTCAACAGGAATTAATTCTATGACACCACTTAACCTCCTCAGACCCACTACAATAGAACAGCGTATTTTCTGAACACTATTTACTGCGCTGGGTATACGACACACAAAATAAATACACAATTAAGGCTTATACCTACCAGTTTCAAGGAGTGGCATTTATAGGAATGTAGAAATACATTGGGTGTTTTTTTTTAAGTTTCCTTGCAATATTATACAAGAAAATTTTAATTATAAGGATACTTTGTTCATCATTTTTAATTTCAGTTATTTTATCAGATTTTAGCAATTTTAGTGTAAATTACTAGCTTTAACGCAATAATCTATATTATATAAGGTGTATGTTTCACAAAATTCAAGCTTTTAAACCAGTGGGAGCTAGGAGGTGTGGTTTGTACCAAAATATTCCAAATCGTCTCAATAGTACAGGAAAAATCTTGCATTTCTTGTAAAGTCAACGGAAATATATGTATTTGTTTATAAAGTGCTTTAAAACAAATAAAGAAGACGATAGCCCCTGTCAGAACTGTGTCGCGTACAGCCCGCATAGCATTAGAACCGGGCGGGTAGTCTGTACACATGGGGCGCACACAACACATTGTGCAACAAGCGGCAGTGATGGGGCGGGTAGTCTGTACACAAGGGGCGCACATAACCAGCAGCAGTGATGGGGCGGGTAGTCTGTACACAAGGGGCGCACACAACCAGCAGCAGTGATGGGGCGGGTAGTCTATACACATGGGGTGCACACAACCAGCAGCAGTGATGGGGCGGGTAGTCTATACACAAGGGGCGCACACAACCAGCGCAGTGATGGGGCGGGTAGTCCATACACAAGGGGCGCACACAACCAGCAGCAGTGATGGGGCGGGTAGTCTGTACACAAGGGGCGCACACAACCAGCAGCAGTGATGGGGCGGGTAGTCTGTACACAAGGGGCGCACACAACCAGCAGCAGTGATGGGGCGGGTAGTCTATACACATGGGGTGCACACAACCAGCAGCAGTGATGGGGCGGGTAGTCTATACACAAGGGGCGCACACAACCAGCGCAGTGATGGGGCGGGTAGTCCATACACAAGGGGCGCACACAACCAGCAGCAGTGATGGGGCGGGTAGTCTGTACACAAGGGGCGCACACAACCAGCAGCAGTGATGGGGCGGGTAGTCTGTACACAAGGGGCGCACACAACCAGCAGCAGTGATGGGGCGGGTAGTCTATACACATGGGGCGCACACAACCAGCAGCAGTGATGGGGCGGGTAGTCTGTACACAAGGGGCGCACATAACCAGCAGCAGTGATGGGGCGGGTAGTCTGTACACAAGGGGCGCACACAACCAGCAGCAGTGATGGGGCGGGTAGTCTATACACATGGGGTGCACACAACCAGCAGCAGTGATGGGGCGGGTAGTCTATACACAAGGGGCGCACACAACCAGCGCAGTGATGGGGCGGGTAGTCCATACACAAGGGGCGCACACAACCAGCAGCAGTGATGGGGCGGGTAGTCCATACACAAGGGGCGCACACAACCAGCGCAGTGATGGGGCGGGTAGTCCATACACAAGGGGCGCACACAACCAGCAGCAGTGATGGGGCGGGTAGTCTATACACAAGGGGCGCACACAACCAGCAGCAGTGATGGGGCGGGTAGTCTATATACAAGGGGCGCACACAACCAGCAGCAGTGATGGGGCGGGTAGTCCATACACATGGGGTGCACACAACCAGCAGCAGTGATGGGGCGGGTAGTCTGTACACAAGGGGCGCACACAACCAGCAGCAGTGATGGGGCGGGTAGTCTATACACAAGGGGCGCACACAACCAGCAGCAGTGATGGGGCGGGTAGTCTGTCCACAAGGGGCGCACACAACCAGCAGCAGTGGGATGGGGCGGGTAGTCCATACACAAGGGGCGCACACAACCAGCAGCAGTGATGGGGCGGGTAGTCCATACACATGGGGTGCACACAACCAGCAGCAGTGATGGGGCGGGTAGTCTGTCCACAAGGGGCGCACACAACCAGCAGCAGTGGGATGGGGCGGGTAGTCCATACACAAGGGGCGCACACAACCAGCAGCAGTGATGGGGCGGGTAGTCTATACACAAGGGGCGCACACATCCAGCAGCAGTGATGGGGCGGGTAGTCTATACACAAGGGGCGCACACAACCAGCAGCAGTGATGGGGCGGGTAGTCTATACACATGGGGTGCACACAACCAGCAGCAGTGATGGGGCGGGTAGTCTGTACACAAGGGGCGCACATAACCAGCAGCAGTGATGGGGCGGGTAGTCTGTACACAAGGGGCGCACACAACCAGCAGCAGTGATGGGGCGGGTAGTCTATACACATGGGGTGCACACAACCAGCAGCAGTGATGGGGCGGGTAGTCTATACACAAGGGGCGCACACAACCAGCAGCAGTGATGGGGCGGGTAGTCTATACACATGGGGTGCACACAACCAGCAGCAGTGATGGGGCGGGTAGTCTATACACATGGGGTGCACACAACCAGCAGCAGTGATGGGGCGGGTAGTCTGTACACAAGGGGCGCACATAACCAGCAGCAGTGATGGGGCGGGTAGTCTGTACACAAGGGGCGCACACAACCAGCAGCAGTGATGGGGCGGGTAGTCTATACACAAGGGGCGCACACAACCAGCAGCAGTGATGGGGCGGGTAGTCTGTACACAAGGGGCGCACACAACCAGCGCAGTGATGGGGCGGGTAGTCTATACACAAGGGGCGCACACAACCAGCAGCAGTGATGGGGCGGGTAGTCTATACACATGGGGTGCACACAACCAGCAGCAGTGATGGGGCGGGTAGTCTATACACATGGGGCGCACACAACCAGCAGCAGTGATGGGGCGGGTAGTCTGTACACAAGGGGCGCACACAACCAGCAGCAGTGATGGGGCGGGTAGTCTATACACAAGGGGCGCACACAACCAGCAGCAGTGATGGGGCGGGTAGTCTATACACGAGGGGCGCACACAACCAGCAGCAGTGATTGGGCGGGTAGTCTATACACAAGGAGCGCACACAACCAGCAGCAGTGATGGGGCGGGCAGTCTATATACAAGGGGCGCACACAACCAGCAGCAGTGATGGGGCGGGTAGTCTGTACACAAGGGGCACACACAACCAGCAGTAGTGATGGGGAGGGTAGTCTATACACAAGGGGCGCAGACAACCAGCAGCAGTGATGGGGCGGGTAGTCTGTACACAAGGGGCGCACACAACCAGCAGCAGTGATGGGGCGGGTAGTCTATACACAAGGGGCGCACACAACCAGCAGCAGTGATGGGGCGGGTAGTCTATACACATGGGGTGCACACAACCAGCAGCAGTGATGGGGCGGGTAGTCTATACACAAGGGGCGCACACAACCAGCAGCAGTGATGGGGCGGGTAGTCTGTACACAAGGGGCGCACACAACCAGCAGCAGTGATGGGGCGGGTAGTCTATACACATGGGGCGCACACAACCAGCAGCAGTGATGGGGCGGGTAGTCTGTACACAAGGGGCGCACACAACCAGCAGCAGTGATGGGGCGGGTAGTCTGTACACAAGGGGCGCACACAACCAGCAGCAGTGATGGGGCGGGTAGTCTATACACAAGGGGCACACACAACCAGCAGCAGTGATGGGGCGGGTAGTCTGTACACAAGGGGCGCACACAACCAGCAGCAGTGATGGGGCGGGTAGTCTGTACACAAGGGGCGCACACAACCAGCAGCAGTGATGGGGCGGGTAGTCTATACACAAGGGGCACACACAACCAGCAGCAGTGATGGGGCGGGTAGTCTGTACACAAGGGGCGCACACAACCAGCAGCAGTGATGGGGCGGGTAGTCTGTACACAAGGGGAGCACACAACCAGCAGCAGTGATGGGGCGGGTAGTCTATACACAAGGGGCGCACACAACCAGCAGCAGTGATGGGGCGGGTAGTCTGTACACAAGGGGCGCACACAACCAGCAGCAGTGATGGGGCGGGTAGTCTATACACAAGGGGCGCACACAACCAGCAGCAGTGATGAGGCGGGTAGTCTATACACAAGGGGCGCACACAACCAGCAGCAGTGATGGGGCGGGTAGTCTATACACAAGGGGCGCACACAACCAGCAGCAGTGATGGGGCGGGTAGTCTGTACACAAGGGGCGCACACAACCAGCAGCAGTGATGGGGCGGGTAGTCTGTACACAAGGGGCGCACACAACCAGCAGCAGTGATGGGGCGGGTAGTTTTTACACAAGGGGCGCACACAACCAGCAGCAGTGATGGGGCGGGTAGTCTATACACAAGGGGCACACACAACCAGCAGCAGGGATGGGGCGGGTAGTCTGTACACAAGGGGCGCACACAACCAGCAGCAGTGATGGGGCGGGTAGTCTATACACAAGGGTCGCACACAACCAGCAGCAGTGGGATGGGGCGGGTAGTCTATACACAAGGGGCGCACACAACCAGCAGCAGTGATGGGGCGGGTAGTCTATACACAAGGGGCGCACACAACCAGCAGCAGTGATGGGGCGGGTAGTCTGTACACAAGGGGCGCACACAACCAGCAGCAGTGATGGGGCGGGTAGTCTATACACAAGGGGCGCACACAACCAGCAGCAGTGATGGGGCGTGTAGTCTATACACAAGGGGCGCACACAACCAGCAACAGTGGGATGGGGCGGGTAGTCCATACACAAGGGGCGCACACAACCAGCAGCAGTGAAGGGGCGGGTAGTCTATACACAAGGGGCGCACACAACCAGCAGCAGTGATGGGGCGGGTAGTCTATACACAAGGGGCGCACACAACCAGCAGCAGTGATGGGGCGGGTAGTCTATACACAAGGGGCGCACACAACCAGCAGCAGTGATGGGGCGGGTAGTCTGTACACAAGGGGCGCACACAACCAGCAGCAGTGATGGGGCGGGTAGTCTATACACAAGGGGCGCACACAACCAGCAGCAGTGATGGGCGGGTAGTCTGTACACAAGGGGTGCACACAACCAGCAGCAGTGATGGGGCGGGTAGTCTATACACAAGGGGCGCACACAACCAGCAGCAGTGATGGGGCGGGTAGTCTATACACAAGGGGCGCACACAACCAGCAGCAGTGATGGGGCGGGTAGTCTTTACACAAGGGGCGCACACAACCAGCAGCAGTGATGGGGCGGGTAGTCTTTACACAAGGGGCGCACACAACCAGCAGGAGTGATGGGGCGGGTAGTCTATACACAAGGGGCGCACACAACCAGCAGCAGTGATGGGGCGGGTAGTCTATACACAAGGGGCGCACACAACCAGCAGCAGTGATGGGGCGGGTAGTCTATACACAAGGGGCGCACACAACCAGCAGCAGTGATGAATTGCTCTCTGATTTCATAAATAACGACAATTGTTTAATATGTGTGTTTAAACAAATACACTTATTTATAGAAGCCCGCATAACAGTAAAGCCAGGTTCTCGCACGGGTCCGCTAGTAATTGTATAATATTGATGTAGAGATATTTCAGTCTATAGACATTTTCATGAATTTAAAAAAAATGGGCGTGATGAAACGAAAGTAAATTCTGTTTGTAACTACCCATAGGGGGGAACTAAGAATATAAACAGTATCTCTGTAGCAAAATGGTTGCATATCAGTGTTATCAATTGCAGCATAACAGATCTCAAGTAAACACATTCAACATTGCAATTATTTTGAAAATTAAAGGAGTGCTTTTGAGGAAATAGGATACTAAAACCTGCTATTTTAAGGAGTAACTGCGTATGATTAAGTGGTGTATCAACCGGAAGTCACTAAGAAAGCATGGTAAAAATTTACTTTCTTCGGGTTATCCCGATTAATTGGGATTGCCGTAGTCAACCAGGCTCATTTTGGATTTGGCCGTGGATGTAAGGCCGGATGCCCTTCCTGTCCGGGTGAAAGGCGAGCAACTAAGCCACTGCGCCATCACGCTCCTCCAAAAAATTAAGATACAGCTCTAATATATCTAAAGCTAGCAAGTTTGTATTGTCTTTTTCTCCAAACTTCTCCACTACAATTAGAAACTGCTGAAATCAGCGTGAATCTATTTGAGATTAATGCTACGAGCAGGTACGGCTCATGTTAAGTATTCACTGATTCAGTGAACCTCCTAGAAAAAGAAGTAATCGATCGAAAATTAATTGTCTTCAGTACCGGTAACTATTTAGAGTCCACCTCTTGGTGTAGAGGGTAGCATTCTTGGCTGTTGCCCCAGACAGGAGGTCCGATTTTGATTCCAGGAAGAAAATTAATTCTGGTCTGACTGAGGGCTGGCTAATAGATAAAGCCCTGCGCGAATAGCGGATAAGCTGCGGATAATGTTTGGAGTACATTTGCGGATAGATTTTCGAATGCAATCTGAAGTTGCTAAATATCATTACTAAGACTCGGATGTTTAGGGCATATCATATTTTTTCCGTTATGTTTTTTCTATGACAAATGTAAAATGATAATTTAAGCTAATCTCATTCAAATTATGTCATTAGCACTCTGAACTAAAAAAAGGTTGTATAATATTCATTTTAAACATAACACATGACACACCTAGCCTTGGGGAACGACTTTCTCCTCAAATGTCTAAATGTGTTGCTTTAATACTTTATGCTTTATCTAATAAATTGAAAATATTTTTTATGTCAGTAGATTCGGATAACAGTCGTGCGGATGCGGGGCGGATGCTGATAACTAGCGTGTGGATGCGGATAACCGTTTGTTTATCCGCGTAGGGCTCTAATAATAGACGAGTAATAAAGTAACGCCATCGCGAGAAACCATGCAGATTAACAGCGCTCGCTAGCAGCATTGGACTGCACGGCTTCAAGCGTATTATAAACCATTTACGTTTATATCTATTTAATAAAGCTACTATACTGTTGGCCAATCTATAAACATGATATGTCTAGAGGATATATTTGGTGTCTAACTGTTGGATTATGCAGGCCACTTTGACGTACAGTATAGTAACATATGGTATTCTAACTATAACATCATGCACTAGGAAATAATTTTACGTTCACATTCATTTAAAAAAATCTATCTAATATATGATTTAAGTTTACAAGTTTTCTTCGCTGAGCAATTTCAAGTTTTCAAAGTAATACATGGTGATTTTTTCCACCGTGTACAAACTCTAGGGATTGATCGCGGAGAGGATACAGAACAAATATGGTCTCATGAACGTATGTCCAGAAATGCCTGGTGTCCATGCTAGGGACCAGTCGTTCTTCCACTTTGCCGAACAGGCCGGAACTCTCGGCGTTTCTTGCGGGTGACTTTGCCTCCCTTGCTGGAAGACGTGCCATTGATGATTCGCAGGGTTATGTGACTGCTACACGATGGTGCTCCAGCCCACTTCACCGTTAACGTCCGGACGTATCTCAGTTTTGTCTTCCCTGGTCGATGGATCGGACGAGGAGGTCCAGTTGCATGGCCTGCTCGTTCACCAGATCTCAAACCATGCGATTTCCGGTTATTGGGCCATCTCAAAAGTATCGTGTATGCAGAGCCCATTCCAGATCTGGGGACACTGGAGCAGCGTATACATGCTGCCTTGGACACTGTTCGGATGAGGTCTGGCCGATGTGAACGTGTTACACAGAACATGCTACGGCACGTACACGCATGTGTGGAGGCACATGGAGATAGGGTTGCCAGACGTTCCGTTTTACCCGGAACAATTCAGTTTTTGTTGTTGTTCCGCGTTCCGTTTTAATCTTTAACGGAACGCCAAATATTCCGGTTTTTTTTTTGTGTTAATTTGATAATATATTCAATTTCGCACCGATTTTCAAATGTCCCGCTTCAGAATTGATTGTAATATCTAGCTTGATTTCGTGTGGTACAGGTGCAAGTTTGAAAGTGAAAATTATTTCTATGTCTGTGTCAGATAGATGGGTACACGTTATGGATTTATTAGGAGCAACAAAATTAAGGAATATCTTAATCCTTGTGAAGTTAATACTCAGCATTTCCCCTCCAATGCTTTTACGGAGAGAGTTTTTTCTGTCATGAATATCAAATGGAGAGATGATAGAAACAGAAGCTCCATTAGTTTGATAAAACAAGAATTGTTCACATATTACAATTATGACGAAAATTATAGTGAATTTTATCAGAAGGTACTTACAAATAAAAATTCCTTGCAAAGGGTCGTTCAAATGAAAAGTATTTGTAAGTTGCTGGTGCCATATGATATGTCATCAATATCTAGTTTAATATTGTGTATTTGATTATGTACTGGTTATTTAATACATATGTGTATTATTTATTACAACATTTAACAACCTTAATTTTTTTAAAAGCATGTTTTGAGACGTGTGTTCCTTTTTTTCCATTTTTGAAATCTTGCAACCCCACATGGAAACCATTTTCAACACACACTGTAACTGTGGCTGCATGGTACAGCGCATATTAGACCGCCGTCTCTGTAATAACAAAGCATGATCTAATAAATGGTCCCTAACAAACAAACCATGCATTACCGGACATACGCTCATTAGACCTTTTCTGTTCCGTATCCTCTCCTCGATCAATCCCTAGAGTTTGTACACGGTGGGAAAAACACCCTGTATAGTTACTGTAGTAGCATGCAGCTCTAACTTTTGTGGACGATAGCACGATCGCATCTTAGAATAAACAAAATATTCCATAACTGGTGAAAGTATAATATAGGCCTATATTGTAAAATATAAATGGGCATAAAGCTTAGCAAGGTAAATAGAAGAGTTTCATGTTTAACTGGTTTACCACTTTCTGCAATATTCATGTTCACGGGACACTTCAGTGGAGGGTTCTGTTTCTTTCCTCTTAATGATTGGGTGATAGAGCCATCCTGGATGTGATTTCCCACTTCTACTCCAGGCAAATGCTGTGATGGTTCCTAACTTAGGCTAAGGCCGCCTCCTTCCCAACCCTATCCCGCTTTTACAAATACACACCCTAGTACAGCCATCACAATAAGACAGGTTATCACACAAATTCCACACACCCAAGTACACGGGGCTACATGACCACGATGTCGCAGCCCCTAAAATAAGCAACAACAACATGCTATCGCTTAGCGTGCTCGTGAGACCCAACGTGTGTTGGTCCTATTAAAATGATATTTCATTGTAGATGTTCATAGATGGAATCTGCTGCTCTTGGATGCTTTTCTCTTTACTATGGGACTTAGCAGTGTAGATGAACGTGTTGTCACGCTTCGCCATTGCAACGAAGGGTTCAGTGTTCGGAGATCCGAAGGGTCGAACCCCATAGCCGACAGCGGCCATACTGAGCGTTGTTTCTCCCCAGATTTTTCAACACACTCTCTAAGCAGATGCTGGGATGGTACCTTATTTCAAATCAAGGGGCACTTGGGTAGTCACAGACACCACTAGTCACCACAGAAGCATACATTATCAGAAAGTAGTAAATGTGCAGGAGGGACTTAAACCCATGAGGGGTTTAGAACCACCTGTCCGAAAGATCCCGATATCTCCCGAACGATGAGTCGTAGAAGGATGACCGTTGGCTCAAACAGTGACCTAGCTGTTTAACCCGTAACCATTCAGCCATCACGGGGGTGTGGCCCCCTCTCTTTTGAGTCATCGCCCATCCTTCTGTGATTACTCGTTATGGAGTTATCAGTTATTTTCGGAATATTCCGGAAAGTAACCAAACTGTTTGACCCATAGCCTTACCGCCATCACGGGGCGTGACCCCTTATTGTTTGAGGCATCGGTCATCCTTCTACAACTCACCGTTCGGGATGTATCGGGATCTTTCGGACAGGTGGTTTTGAACCCCCTCCTTATTTTTCGTGTGACAACATTTCTTTTGGTGACATCAGTTATTTGTTCTTTGCGTGTGCGCGATTCCGAAAGCAACAGGCTAAGTTTCTCAAGAGGATCCAGGAACTGCACCATCACCTTCCAACTCGCATCTCTACCCTACCAGCTACTCAGCACCGAGAGACCTACCTCGCAGTAATCCAGTATATGAAGGACACTGACCTCCGCATATAGGTTTTTGTGTGTGTGTGTCTCTCTCTCTATTTCCTCTGTGTTATAATCTGAATTGTTTAAGTTTGCTTCCTTTTGCAGGTACTTGCTCTACTACAAACAAATGGACAATATGCATAAATGCTAGTGTTTTATATTCTAACATCTCCGTGTATTTCCATTGTCGTAAGGTGGTTGCTCTTATGGTTTAACGCCAAATACCATTATTAAAAAGACACGGATAATCAGTCTGAAAGACTAGACTTTATATCATTTTGAATGCTAGCAGCCGAGTACCAAGAAGGCAGTGCGAGAACAGAGTTTCAAGATTCTATTTTGTTTCTTCACTGCCTACTTGATTGTTCTCGCACTGCCTTCTTGAAACTCTGTTCTCGCACTGCCTTCTTGGTACTCGGCTGCTACATCGAACTATGACGTCACACACCTTAGTGCATTCTCGGTACATTTCTTCCCGTCACCGTAACGTAACGCCAGACCCCAGATAAAGTCGACATGATCATTTAAAATGATAAAAATATTAACAAATTAAAATAAAATAAAATAAAAAAACAATCCTCCTGGGTTTAAGTGCCTGGTGCACATCTACTGAAAGTACTCCGGGCTAGAAATAAAGATGTCCATAAATGAAGTAACAACAACACTTTTAGTTTGGTCCTCACCGTCCAGGATTTGTTACCTCAAACTGCGAATGTGTGCCTTATCTCTGACATTGATATACTGTTGTATAACTGATATCTCGGTAGAAGTGGTGACTTTGACTCCTTGGCCCACTCAGTGAATAAGTAGATTGGTTCAAGTTGTGTTCTGTTACAATCATCAACCCCCTACTGTTTCCTTAGTTGACATGTGGGAGTCGGCATATTGGATTGAGTAGCGTCTTCCTCTTTAATGAGCACTTATCATGTTGTGTTTGCTTCCTTCTTTATGCTGCAACCAGATAGCAGACGGTTCAACGTTTCATATAATTCTCATTGCTAATCATTTTCGAATTTGGGTCCTTCTTCATCCGAACCCAAGTAAATACCTGAGCACCAATTAAATCCAATATAATAATAATAATAATAATAATAATAATATTAATAATAAGTGAACAAGCATGAGCCTCTCTTTCCTTTTCCTGTCTCTCTCTCTCTCCTTCTGAAGTACTGAAATAGCTAGGAATTCACCGCTCACCAGGCATGCTGCAACTGCTTGCACTGCTCATGCAGATAAGGTACATTTAATTGTCGACAGTCGAGTCCAATCACCATATTTTGTGTTACTCATAAAACAGAGATGCCCATTTATTTTTACTGTAGATTAAAAAATAGGCCTACTATTTCGCTAAATTATAAAATTTGACTTGACTGTCAAACCACTATTATCTTGATTCGTTACCAAATTCGATGGCGGTCCTGAACGGTTTTAACAAGCAGGCACAGAGCCAATATTTATTTTTCCGTCCTTGCTATGAAGCTGACTTATGATTTAACGTATGAAATTCCATTAATCCTATATTACAGGGGATGTCTCGTGTGTCGTTTTTTAAAGAAAATTTTATTTGGAAAGTTTTCTGAGAAGAAATTAAACTATTCTTCAAAGTAGAGACCATCAGATTCTATGGTCTTGAGGCATCTTTCAGCGAGGTTTCTTACGCCGCGACGATACCAGTCTGTGGGTTTTGATGCCAAGAATTCGGCGAGACCCACTTCCACAGCTTCAACGGTAACGAAATTTCTTCCACGCAAGAAATGGGCCATGAATCGAAAAAGATGGTAATCTGAAGGCGCAAGATTAGGGCTCTATGCTGGATGTGGTAGCAGTTTGACTCCTCCCAATTCCTGATTTTTTTATTCATGGTTGTTCGTGCAGGATGAGGTCTCGCATTGTTCTGCTGCAAGAGAACTCTATTTTGGTTAACTAATGCTGGGTATCTCAGTCTCAAAATTTCATGAACTCGTTCCAGTTGTTGAGAATAAGGATCCGCATTCACTGCATGCCCATTTGACACAAACTCCCAGTGAGTCACTGCTTCAAAATTCTAGCAGACATACAACATTACTTTGGGGCCGAATTGATCCTTTTTAACGATGACTTTGGCAGGTTGACTGGGCCACTGTTTCGAAGCGTCAGTATTGCGGTAATGGACCCATTTTTCATCTCATGTGACAATTCTCCTGATAAATCTATCATCCACGGGGTTACCGATAAGCTGACGACAGATATCCACTCTACGTTGAGCCTGTTCAGGGGTCAATTCATGAGGTACAGATCTACAGATTCTGTTTGATTTTCCATGTTTCTTAATCTGGCGATGTATGGTATATTTTGATGCACCAAGTGCTTCTGACAGCCTATAAGGACTTCTTTGCGGATTTTCTTCCAATACTCTGCGTGTATTCACAATATCCCATAGTTTAGGTCTCCCAGAACGCGATAAATCTGTAGTGTCTTCTTCTCCAGTGTTGAAACGTTGGAACCATCGTTGTGCCACACGCTCACTTACGACACCTTCTCCTTCCACTTCAAATATTCTTCGAGCCGCGACAGTAATCTTGTGTCCAGTAGTGCTTTAGAAGGACCCTAACCTGCAACTTTAAGTTCCATTTGTGATTGTGTATCGACAATATATGCAATTCTAGTCATGGCTTCCTGTGAATAGCACTGGTGAACCAAAGAAAACCAATTCTATCTTATAATACACCAAACTTTAAAAACGACATTACTTATGAGACACCTCTGTATGTCTACCCCTTATTATTCCCGTTTTCCGACGGGGTCGGGGATGAGATGCGATGGAAGTCTTTGTGGCGATGATTTTTACGGCCGGATGCCCTTCCTGACGCCAACCTCATGAGAGGAGTTAATGAGAGATGAAATGAATGATGGTGAATGAAACTGGGCAAGGATGTGGAAGGAAGCGGCCGTGGCCTGTCAGAAGGTACCGTCCCAGCATTTGCCTGGTGTTGAAAATGGGAAACCACGGAAAACCATTTCAAGGACGGCCGACGGTGGGGCTCGAACCCTCGCGTCTACCGAGTCAGCAGAGAGCTTGGCCCCATGACCTAATGCTGAGCTTTAGCCAGCACTGTCGGTTTATGAGACACCTCTACTTAGTATAAAACAAAGTCCCCGATTCTTGGATGTTACGGGTAATCTCGGTTTTCATCATTCTGTAAAGGATATCTCGAGGAAGGTTTCTGTAGAAAATAATGTATTTATGATCAAAGGAAGCCAAGCAGTAATGATTTCAATGAAAAAGTCGAAAGAAACCTGGCGTCCGTGCGCTTTTTAAGCTTACGCTGGGCAAACCGTTAAAAATATCAATATACTAATAGTGTAAGAATTGTTCAGCGTAAGAAGTTCTACAAAAAAGTCCGCGAAAGCATATCTCTCCATCTTCAATACATCGCCCACTATAAGTGTTTTTATATTGGACGGAAGGGGGTATTTGTGTTTCATGCACCTCGCCATTCTAAAATAACGTCTGACAGGAATTCGTTGCACATGCATCTCCATGGTAATATAATTAATAGTCCAGTCAGTGATTTAAACCCATCATGCCGAGGCGTAAAACGGATTGACATCGGAAAAAAGCGCTTACCACGTAATGCATTCATAACTGTTCCCGGGCGAAGCCGGGGCGGATTGCTAGTCCTAATATTATAATTTCATTGTATTATTTCTTGTTCATGTTGCGACACCTCACTCAGCGCGGCCAGCGTGAGCCGCAGTGTGTCTCTCCATCTCAGGTGACGTCACTAGGTGACAGTGGCGTAAAGCGAGCTCACCTTACCTCATTGCACCATGGATGCATGAATAAATATCTGTCTTTTCCATGTTTGTTCGCGCAGAGTAAAGTATGGGTTTGAATTACATTAGCCTTCTCCACAAAAGTGACAATATTTTGAGGACGCAGTTGCATTCTGAGAAAATGACGTGGAGCACCCATTTCTAACAAGGGAAGTCTCTGAACCGGGGAATCGCGGATCCTGCTGGAACTTTGCAGATACGTTGCGTGAGTCCAACTAGGCAGAACCGTGAAGAAAAAACTTTCGGAAATTAACTTCCCCTTCTACTAGATGAAAAATTAAGATTTACACGTTTAAATTGGCGCGCCAGTGGCGTGAGCTTTATTGGCTGCGTCAGAGGTTGCTTCCCAACCGTACTGTGCTTCCCGGCCTACGGCGTACAGTCATCAAATGAGAGGCGACAGACCCGGCATACGCTTATGTCCCATGCATTGCTTAATGAATGTTAACATTGGAAAAGTTATATGTTGTCTGGAGGAAAAATATGGAAAATATATGGAAAGGCCTCTCAGCATTCAAGAACAGGACCTGCTGGACAGTTTGGATGGTTTTGTGCCTATCTGCCTTTCTGGCGTTCGTCTCTTGTAACAAGTGTGTTAAGTATGAAATACAAACAAAATGTTGTTGAGTATTGGAAAAGCGGTAAGAGGCGTCCGCTTTCCTTTTCATCGGTAAACGAAAGTAAGAAGTAAGAAATATTTATATTTGTGGGCAGAGCAAGTGATAAGGGGCGGCACTCACCGCGACAAATTGAGGAGAAAAACATGTGCCTTAAAAGCCCAATTTGACATTGCCCATCAGAATAATGACGTAATATAGGTTATGAGGCGACAATTCAGCAATGGGTTATGCTAGCTGCGCAGGACGTAAAATGTACAAGGTTTATGATGATGATGATGATGATGATGATGATAATTGTTGTTTTGAGGGGCCTAACATCTAGGTTATCGGCCCCGTACGAGGTTTAAAGCCAGCCATTCCTGGGCGCAGCACTTTAAGAATCGCTATATCATTTCGCGGAAAATAGCGACTGTGGTGATATCAAAGAATGCCCATCGAGAATTGGACATTATGTCAGCAGCAGAAATATTCGTAGAAGAGGTTACATCGGTTCTAGATTATCTCGGCCCTGGAAACGTATGTACTGTAATAGTGATTAAAGTGGGTTCAATTTGAAGATGTGTTCAGGTAGGACACTGGCTATAAAAGGGTCGAAAAAGGTTTGCTCCAAAGTGCAATCAGTGGGGGCCACAACGCACAGTTATACAATAATGCCAACAGTAACAGCAGCGGGTAAGCTGCTTGGACCTTTCTTCATAACTTTGAAAGAACCAAAAGGTGTGTTCGGTAAAAGGGTGAAAAAAAAAACTACGCTTGCACATGACAATATTTACGTTGTTCCCACAAAATCTGGCAAAATGGGATCCGCACAATTGGAGAATTGGTTTTATAATGTTTTTAAACAGCATGTACCGTCTGGCAATGTGGCACTCCTTTTCTGTACATACTGCAAATCGTTAGAAAGTGATGAGCGCATACGACTGATGATCATCCCTCCTGGGGCCACAGCCTATTGTCAACCATTGGATGTATACGGCTCTAGGGTCTGGAAAAGCTTTGTCCGTAGATTTTGGAACACCGTTCGGTTATTGAATTTTGACATCAATTAGGCCCAGAGAATTACAATCTTGAAAACGCAGTCTCTGACGACCAATTGTCGTCCTCGAGTTTTACTTCAAGTTGACAATACGCATGGTAATGAAGTCAGTATCTGTCCGAAAATCTCGAACGGTTTGAACACCCTGTGGCATATTGTTTCGATATCAGCGCAATAAAATATAGTACTTGCACTCGCCCGTGTCTTACACGGTAAGGATGGTGTAAAAGCAGTTTGTTTTTCAAACATTATTACCACGATCATCACTGTTGTCAGAACTATGCGAAATAGCTTGGTCTCTTACTCACTTGTGTGACCATTGTTTCAGTTTGCTCTGTGTTGTGTTGTAATTTTATGTATCGGTGATACCTTACATTGCATGATTAATAATAAAGCACGACGTGCAATATATTGTAAAGATGCAACATTATTGTCCCATGCCGCAGCGCAGCTTATGAGCGCGAGTACGCGAGGGCAGTCGTTTGGAACATGTTCTTTTGAGCCACCAATCAGGAGTGCGGCACACTCCCGCTTCACAAGCGCGAACAGTTCAAAATTGTTTTACTTACTGCCGTCCACGGTGGGTAGAAGTAAATTTCCGAAAGATTTTTCTTCACGGTTCTGCCTAGTTGGGCTCACGCAACGCATCTGCTAATTTACAGCAGGATCAGCGATTCCCCGGTTCAGAGACTTCCCTTGTAAGACAATTTTCAAGGACGACTGTGTGTTACTCAAATCACTGACCCAGTCTGACATGTCTGCTCTGCGACGTGCTGGCTCGGGAATAGATAAATTTAATTGGACATTGGATGTCATTGACGTTACTGGTGATTGAACGTGATCTTTCAAAAGTATGTTTTGTGTCACATTTTGTGAACCGCAACATGGAAACTTCCTAGACCACGAGCTTTGAGCTTTCTTGCTATGGGTCATTTCAGTCCCCTGATTGCTCATGTTAGCTGTACATCTAACAGATACAAATCTACAACTAAAATTGTTCCTTTGGGAGAATGATTGGGCTACAAACAGACTCTTTGAGGGTTAGAAGAATTGGAAGCCATTTAGATTCTATGTAAAAATGTTCTTCAGTTAACAGGTATAATTATTATTATCATTATTATTATTATTATTATTATTATTGGTATTCTGTCCAAAAAGGCAGGTCCGTGCCTCCGAAGAGGCTATCCTCAGCCGGAGTGTACGTGCGGTAGGGTGGCCAGGGCCTTTCTGCTCCTCCTTTTCCTGCCTACAGCGCGTGGTCCCACTGAACCGGCATTCCATCCAAGGTCCATCCACGCCCAATGCTGCTTTACTGCGGAGTTCTTATGGCCAGGCCGTTGGCATTTAACACGTATAGGGGAGCTTCCAGCCAATTGGCCTGCAGATTATGGGGTGACACGTGGTCAACACATCGGGCCACCCAGGGGCTCACATCTAGTGGGACGTGGATTGGCGACCATGGGACCCCAGCTGAGTCCGGCATTGCTTCTACTTACTTGTGCCGGGCTCCTCTCCGTCTTATTTCCTGTCGACCTATCTTGGTCAACTCTTGTTCTCTTCCGACCCCGACGGTGTTAGGATATCCGAGGCCTAGGGAGTCTCTTCCTTTCCCGCCTATATTGGCCCATCTCTCATCTTTCCTGATCCCTCATTCTTCTAGGGATCAGCCTTCTTTTTCTTTTCAATATATTTCCTATTCTCTTTAGCATTCCCGCACTGTTTTTTTGAATTGGTTCCCCGTGTATCTAAATTCCATTTTGCATTGTGTATTTTGTAGGTATTTTCAATCTAAGTTGCATTTCGCGAGTATTTTGTACCTCAATTGCATTTTGTAAAGTTCGACAATCTAAATTGTTTTTAGGAAGTCTTTGAATGTGGGGGTACCATTTTTAAGAGCTCTCTGAATTTCAATTGCATTGTGTAAGTATTTTCAACCTAAACCGCATTTTTCAAGTATTTTTAATCTCAATTGTATTTTGTAGGATGGACATTTTGTAAGTATTTCGATTCTCAATTGCATTTTGTGAGTATTTTGAATCTAAATTACATTTTGTAAGTATTTCAGTCTAAATTGCATTTTGTAAGTATTGTCAATCCAAATGAGTATTTTGAATCTAAATTACATTTTGTAAGTATTTACAATTTCAATTGCATTTTGTAAGTACAGTATTTTGAATTTGATATGGCATTTTCAATTTAAATTGCATTGTATATTTTGATTTTCAATTGCATTTTGTAAGTACAGTATTTTGAATTTGATATGGCATTTTCAATTTAAATTGCATTGTATATTTTGATTTTCAATTGCATTTTGTACGTATTTTCAATTTCAATTGCATTTTGTAAGTATTTTGAATCTATTTTTTTTGTATGTATTTTCAATTTCAATTGAATTTTGTAAGTATTTAGAACCTAAACTTCGAGCGTATTTTTCAATCTAAATTCCTTTTGTGAGTATTTCCACTGTAAATTTTGTGAGTCGTTTCAATGCGAGTTCCATTTTGTAAGTATTTTTCAGTCTAACTTAATTTTCGTGTTGGTTTCAATTTCATTCTCATTTTCGCTATCACCCAGACAATTAGGGGCCGATAACCTAGATGTTCGGCCCCTTAAAACAACAATTATCATCATCATCAGACTTGGTCTCCGTGTGCGGGGTGCTGCCTCACTGTCAGACAGCTACTCAATTGTCCTCACGAGGCTGAGTGCACCCCGTTCCAGCCCTCACGCCTGTTTCTAAAATCTCTATCGTAGCCCGGAATTGAACCCGGGGCCTTTGGGTACTACCCCAACACCACGGGGTTTGCATGTGCAAATCATATTTAATAATAATTAATGCATGGTTATTGTGAGTCTCGTCTCTTAAGGTTTACAAATTGCAGATACAGTAAATTCCTTATGGACAAAATTCAACTTTATAGTTTTCGGAAATGAATGAAGTCCGGTGAATAGTGTGGGTGCTAGCTACACCGTGCTTACCATTCCCTCCCAGGAGCAGCATTATAGCAGTGGGCATTGTCTTCAAAAACAATGGAAGGACACGTTTGGGAATAGAACAGTTTTCTGCGCAGTACAGGACGGAGATGGTGTTCCAGAAACATTCTTCTTCCTGATGTCAACCTCATCGGGATAGACAGAGATTTATTTATTTAGCGTATGGCTTTTAGTGCCGGGAGTGTCCGAGGACATGTTCGGCTTGCCAGAGGCTGTAGCTGCTTCAAGCAAACACCCATGGGGTGAGCTACAAGTTCCTTTCAATTTCAAGTATTTCCAACTTTCGCTACCAGATGTCACTGACACCTAGTGATGAACGTTGGAAATTTGATAGAGCGTTTCAACAAAATCTAACCTAGAAATTTAGCTTCACACAAGTTTAGTTAATGGAAGGATCTTTTACATGCCAGAAATCTATGACATGGGACCGCCGGCTTTACTTCCCCTCGGAAGGAAGGCAGACTGAAGGATTTTTAACGCTCTTAAAAAATCCGACGACTTCGGCCGGGTTTGAACCCGCGATCTTGGGCCCAGAGATGAGATAAAAGGAATGAAAATGAAGCAAACTGGACAAGGTGTTGGAAGGAAGAGACTGTTCCCCGGGCCAATAACCTAGATGTTAGGCCCCTTTAAAACAACAATTATCACCATCATCATCCATCTCGACATTTTGTCTGAAGTTGAGAAAAACATTCCAGATACGGCCTATGCTGGATCTCGGACTCCTTTTGTCTCCCAAGTTCCAAGATAGCTTGCCCCTAAGGTCGTGCGCGTTGACGCTCTTAAAACAATTTAAAAAAAAGCTTCATCGCCACCCTCAATATTTTCCTCCTCCCCTTCTAAAATATTTCTCTGTCCCTGGAAGGCGTTGGATCGTTGACGCGGATATGTTACTTGCACAAGAATGCGATAAACAACGTCGCATTCCCTATATTGTATTTTATCAGTGGCTCGTGCTAAACTGATTACTTGGCAATGATATTCATGGAATGTTTTCCGGTCCATTGTATTCTCAAACAAAGAAACGCAGCTCAAGTTCCAGGCAACTCAGCTATCAACAAACACGTAACTTCCGCTTGATGAAGCATATCACAAACATAAGGCTGCTCTGGAAATGTTGGTTCGCTGGAATTTGGGTGATTTGGGTAGTAGGGACCAAAATAAGTTACATGGAGAAAACTTCAAGTTTTACGGGCCTATTTCTTTCCGGATCGACAGAACTTCCGCAGTAAGCAATAAGATAGTGGAAGTTGATGATTGTTACATTTCACTCGATTTGAACCAATATCGTGTAAAAATTGATAAAAACGGCCGATTATAGTAGGCCTACTCTACACATATCGGTAACAAAGCACCACGCCTATTATCTCTGAGCTCTTATCATTAGGGCTCGGATTTTTAGGTAAATAAATATTTTTTTAATGTAAATACATATTTTAAGCATTTTTTCTATAAATACATTAATTCCTTCTTTTAACTTATTAGCACATAAAAGACATAATATTTACATTTTTTTTTTAAATCAGTATGCTAGATCTTTCAGTTTATTGCATTTTTGTTCTGTGTTACTTCAACGTGGAAGAACCTGTGAGCTATCTAATCTTCATGCAGAGCGTATGTCAGCTTGCAACTGTGTTATTCTTAACTTGTCACCCCGTGCCACTCACTGTGGAAACCGGGGATTTCCTTATCCATAGCCATATTGCAACACGTGCTAGAGCTACCTGGAACCAGTGTCACTCACATGCAGTTCATTTCTGGCACTGTGAAGTGTAAGGCAGTTCTACGATGCCTTAAATAAAAGCAACTACAAGTTATCGTCTGCAGCAGTATGTTGCAGAATTTAAAGATAATTTTACTTCTGATGGGGGCATTCTGTTCTGCCAACCATGCGGGAAAGCTGAACAGCGATCTCAAGTTACACAACACCTCAAGGGCAAGGAACAAAATGCCGCAGTTTCTCGATAATCGTCGGTCATTTGTGATGGGCAACCTGGAGATGTATCTCGTTGTGTATTGTAATGTCAGTGAGACATAGCATAAATTGCATTCGCGAGCACTGAATATTGTTTATATTCACATTAATAAACTAAATTATAATTAAATATTTTAACTATTTGTCACATATTTCAGGTAGTTTTAATACATAAAAAATAAATATTTTCCTGATTTTTAGCACCTAAAATACCGAGCCCTACTTATTATACATTCCTTTTCGCTTACTGTTCTTTTTCTTACAAAGAACACCAGCAATGGATTATTGGTTTTAAGCTCAGTTTCTTTATCTGCTTACATGGGCATCGCACTTCATTGTCTTCTTTTCCGCTCTATGACAAAGACAGCAGCGTAGCGTGTAATACTGTAATGTTTCAGTCGAGTCCAGCCCGCGAACACAGTTTTACAGGACGTACAGGGAGTAGGGTTGCTAGACGTTCCGTTTTACCCGGAACAATTCCGTCTCTTCTTGTTTTGTTCCGCGTTCCGTTTTCATCATTAACGGAACGCCAAATATTCCGTTTTTTTTTGGGGGGGGGGGGTTAATTTGATAATATATTCAATTTCGCACCAATTTTCAAATGTCCCGCTTCAGAATTGATTGTAATATCTAGCTTGATTTCTGGTGGTATAGGGGCAAGTTTGAAAAAAAAAAAAGTGATTTCTATGTTTGTGTCAGATAGATGGGTACATGTTATAGGTTTATTAGGGGCAACAAAATTAAGGAATATCTTAGTCCTTGTGAAGTTAATACTCAGCATTTTCCCCTCCAATGCTTTTACGGAGAGAGTTTTTTCTGTCATGAATATCAAATGGAGAGATGATAGAAACAGAAGTTCCATTAGTTTGATAAAACCAGAATTGTTCACATATTACAGTTATGACGAAAATTGTAGTGAATTTTATCAGAAGGTACTTACAAATAAAAAATCCTTGCAAAGGGTCGTTGAAATGAAAAGCATTTGCAAGTTACTGGTGTCATAGGCCTATATGATGTGTCAGCAATATCTAGTTTTAATTTTGTGAATTTGATTATGTAATGCTTATTTAACAGGTGTGTGTATTATTTATTACAACATTTAACAACCTTAATTTAAAAATAATAAAAAAAACGCATGTTTTGGGACGTTTGTTCCGTTTTTCCATTCTTGAAATCTGGCAACCCTAGGTGGGAGGTTTGTCGATTAGCGAGCACTGCAGCGCAGCTCAGGACACTCTCGTGGTCGCCAATACTGGAGCTTTGATAAATCGCTTACCTTGTTAGTGTTTCACAGGGTGTCGGTGGTGTGCTACACTCGCCCTGCTCTTTTTAAGGCGCAAACAGACTTGTGAGTAACTAGCAAGCCTCATATGAGCCATGCTTGATCCATTGATCAGTTTGTAAGCTATTTTCAGCATGGTGTGTTCTGAACAAGGAACTCCTTTACTTGTGATGGTAGCAGTGTTTGCGGATTGAGCTATGCAAAAAATTGCGAGAAAATGCCATTTAAATATTTTAAGTTTGCTTGGCCATCATGTTCGTTTTGTACTTTAAGCGTTTGTGTTTTAAGCGTCACATAGCTGAACGTACCTTAGTATTCTCTATAACCATGCAAAATTTCGGGGTCATATCAGTAATTGTTTCGGAGATATTGAATGCCGGTGAAATATTTCACGTGACCGCCATATTGGATTGGTGAAATTTATTTAAATTTGAAAGGCACGGTCAGGGTCGGACAAAATAGTACTATGTCCTTCCGAGTTTCATTGAAATCGCTTCAGCCGTTCAGATTTTATTTGGGACACACACACACGGACAAAAGGTGTTCTCATTAGCCTATTTTCTCGTATAATGAAAGTTGGTTTAAAATGGGTCGCGTAGAACGGAGTGTTTTAGTCAGTGGGCGGCTGGTGGAAATCATCAGTTGTGTGCTGTAACCCATCCCCCTCTAAAAATACAAATATTTAGAAACGTAATTTTTAGAATCACTCAAGAGGCTTTCCACTGAGGTTTCCATACTGCACAAACACGCAAATAAACGCAACACATTTCGTCGTTTGCTTTGAGCAATTCCCTCTTAAATGTTACCGCTGCTTCTTCCTGCCACGTTCTCATTTCGTGGGTTGTATGGAACTGCGTCCAAGCTTCACTAATGACCCTGGTCATTAGCATCAAACTTCCAAAAGTGACAGTGGAACTGCGCCCATTGAAAGCGGTCAGGTAGCTTCCCTCCCTCCTCCCCTCTACCGAATTATGTTGTGTCGAGTGGTGTGAAATTGAAGTGACTCATTTCAAATCGGTTGTATCTTGATTGCGAACAAGTCAAAAACCGTCCAGATTGCGAACAACTAAATATACCCTGTCCAGATTGTGGACAAGAGATTAGTGTTGGCCTGGGATACATAAACCAGGTAGGCCTACAGTTTTCAAAACAGACTCTTTTTTAATTTTTGTTCTAGCAATATTAACATTAACTGGTACATGATCATCCGTAAACAAATGCATAGAACAAGTTTTTTACTACAACGCCATTTCTGACCGCACTGTGTTTTTCTGCTTTTTGTGAACTTAAAACTGTCTATAACTACTAACTTTGAACCTCTCTTAGCATGGTAAACATTTTCGCTCGCAATATTATTTCACTCACTGGTCTGAACAGAATGCGAGAAATTGAGTAGCATGGTGTAAATGGTGAAAGGCCACCTTTGGCCGGAAATTCCCGAGAAATGCTGCCAGAAATCAAAATAGAAATTGGTTTCCCGTAGTACAGCTGCTTATCGGGACGGGGGTACCTCTTATTCTCAGCAGTGCAGAAGCTAGTGGTGGGAGACAGTCCGTCACTTCCCCTTAAACCGACCTTGGGCTAACAGCCGACTTGACTATGGGCGCAGTTCAATCGGCCGAATTAAAAGGATCTGGAAATACCACTGATTATGGGCGCAGTTCCATATCTCCCCATTTCGTATGACCAGTACTGCCTCTCTCTGTTTTAACGATGAATCGCTGTGATGTCTTGGCTCTGGTCTTGGCTGTTGTCCCAACAGCACAACGAAAAGGTTTGGCACGCATGCACAAAATATAGAATTTGCGTTTGCTGGCAATAAACTTAGAAATTCTCACTGAGCTGCGATCTGCACAGCCAGAGTAATCTAGATACCTCGTTGTGAGGTATGTAACAAATTTTAAGTCTTTGTTTGTCTTTATGTTGAAAGTATTTCCTATTATTTGGCTGACGTCTTTTTAATGCGCTGTATTTGATTGTAGGTAATATTATTAAAGTAATTAATTTTCAAATAAAACAATGTGCTGCAGCACATACGGTGCGGCCGCCCCTGTTAGTGTATCGGTCACGACCCAAACTTGGGCCACCATTACCACTCGGACAGGAAGTGTTGATTGACTCCTTAAGCTTTGCGTCACCGTATTCCAAACTCAGTCACTATGTTCATTTTAGATTAACTGGTTTTCTACACTTTCAATCATGAACGCTAGGATTAGAAACTGTTTGCAACGAGCGTGCCTTTAAATATATTCGACCGGGTTCGATTCCTGGCTCTGACAAGAAATTTAATTGTGGTCTGGGGCTGGAACGGGGTACACTCAGCCTCGTGAGGCAAAACTGGGAAGAGGTGGGTTCAGATTCGGATGTCAGTCAACCTGGAAGTGGTTTTACGTGGTTTCCCACTTCTACTAATGGTTCCTAACCTAAGGCAACGGCAACCTCCTTCCCAATCTTCACCTGCATTACCAACACACACACTATTACAGACAACACAATAACACAGGTTATATCACACTTCCTACCTTCCTTCCTTCCTTCCTCCCTTCCTTTCTTTCTCTTGATTTAGGCTATAAACCGACAGCGGTAGCTACGCTCGCTAACGCGCAGCAAAAGGCCATGGGGTCAAGCTCTCTGTGGACTTGGTAGACGTGGGTTCGAGCCCCACCGTCGGCCGTCCTTGAAATGGTTTTCCATGGTTTCCCCCATTTGTAACTCCATGCAAATGCTGGGACGGTTCCTTCTGATAGACCACGGCCGCTTCCTTCCACATCCTTGCCCAGTTTCATTCATCTTCATTCATTTCATCTCTCATTAACTCCTCTCATGAGATTGGCGTCAGGAAGGGCATCCGGCCGTAAAAATCACCCGCCACATAGATTTTTATCGCATCTCATCCCTGACCCCGCTGAAAACTGGAATAATAAGGGGTAGACATACAGTACGTATATCTATACTATTATATAAAAATGAGATGGTGTGTGTCTGTGTGTCTGTGTATTACTCAATCACGCAAGAACCACAGGTCCGATTTACATGAAATTTTACATGGAAGTAGCTGATTTACCTGGAAGGCTACTTTTGATTTCGATACTTTGCACTATTTAAAGATGGCGACCTTTTTAGTGACGTCACTACACCCTTCGGTTTCAAACTTTCATATTTCCACTTCAAATAAAAAGAGAACGCTAAGAAATAGCAAACTTTCGATGGAATATACGAGGTTTAAAATTTAATTTACTATCCGAAAGGTCCTTAGCACTTTTCGTGTAACTCCAACGGTTAGCGAGTAAAACTTAAATTTGTGCTATGGTCAACGCCGAGCGTGGTAGTTAGACAAAATGTTCCATCCTAACACACCCTCCGCGCAGCACCTCGGCTATCCCCTGTTTTAACTGTCACCTTCACATTTTTATTTATTTATGACCCGTAGCGAAGCATGGGTACTTCAGCTATTATATATATACTCACGCACTGGGCTTAATAAAATGAACTAAGTTATAGTTACCGTTACTTGCCAAAATTGGTAAGCTGTTGCAGATACATGTATCACTATATAATGTGTTGTACTAACTGTATACACGTGCTTGTAGTTCACAAACCTTTATAACACAAATTAACCATATACACACATCAAAAAAAGTTTTGCATCACCTCGGTTCCCAGATCTCCGGCATATAGACGTTGACTGTGTATATTGTATCCAAGATACAGTCCCTTTGACTGTTCATAGATGTCACTAAAACTGCTCAAAGATGTAAACAACCATGCATGAGCAGGGCCTATTAGACGGAGGGGGTACGACAGCCGATCAGTTCCAGTCATTCCACCAGGACGAAGGTACGCTGCTCATGTTGTCTGTAGTTCTACCATGCCTAGAAGGTCAATACCGCAGTTCGATCGCGTCCGCATTGTTACTTTGTGTCAAGAAGGGCTCTCAACAAGGGAAGTTTCCAGGCGTCTCAGAGTGAACCAAAGCGATGTTGTTCGGACATGGAGGAGGTACAGAGATACAGGAACTGTCGATGACAGGCCTCGCTCAGCCCGCCCAAGGGCTACTACTGTAGTGGATGACCGCTACTTACGGATTGCCGCTCGGAAGAACCCTGACAGCAATGCCACCATGTTGAATAATGCGTTTCGTTCAGCCACAGGACGTCGTGTTTCAACTCAAACTGTGCGCAATAGGCTGCATGATGCGCAACTTCACTCCCGACGTCCATGGCGAGGTCCAGCTTTGCAACCCCGACACCATGCAGCGCGGTACAGATGGGCCCAACAACATGCTGAATGGACCCCACAGAATTGGCATCACGTTCTCTTCACCGATGAGTGTCGCATATGCCTTCAACCAGACAATCGTCGGAGACGTGTTTGGAGGCACCCTGGTCAGGCTGAACGTCTTAGACACACTGTCCAGCGAGTGCAGCAAGGTGGTGGTTCCCTGATGTTTTGGGGTGGCATTATGTGGGGCCGACGTACGCCACTGGTGGTCATGGAAGGCTCCGAAACGGCTTTACGATACCTGAATGACATCCTCCGACCCATAGTGCAACCATATCGGCAGAATATTGGAGAGGCATTTGTCTTCATGGACGACAATTCTCGACCTCATCGTGCACATCTTGTGAATGCGTTCCTTCAAGATAACGACATCGCTCGACTACAGTGGCCAGCATGTTCGCCAGACATGAACCCTATCGAACATGCCTGGGATATGTTGAAAAGGGCTGTTTATGGACGTCTTGACCCACCAACCACTCGGAGAGATTTACGCCGAATTGTCGTTGAGGAGTGGGACAATTTGGACCAACAGTGTCTTGATGAACTTGTGGATAGTATGCCACGGCGAATACAGGCATGCATCAATGCAAGAGGACGTGCTACTGGGTATTAGAGGTAGTGGTGTGTACTGCAATCTGGACCACAAATGCTGAAAGTCTAGCTGTATGATGGTACAACATGCAATGTGTGGGTCTCATGAGCAATAAAACGAGCTGAAATGTTGTTTGTGTTGATCTCTATTCCCTTTGTATTTAACGGTTCCGGAACTCTTGGAACCGAGGTGATGCAAAACTTTTTTTGATGTGTGTATAACGAGATTCAAACTGCGAGTCGTAATACGAACACCAACTAAACGCACGACACTTACAAGGGAACCGCGGCTACTCATCATCACCGATTTCGTCCACATTTATGGTACATGCAGGGTTTGGGCAGAAATGAATGTGACACAAGTGGGAGCTCCAGATGACCTGTATACAAAATGGTATAAATTATATGAAAGGCTATAAGGTATCTGGAATATCCATGAATGGCGTAAGCAACTTTATTTTTAAAACTAATTATTTAAAAGTAGGGGATATAAATTGATTAAATAGTAAAAATTACTTGGAACGATAGGAATTTCTATTTTAGAAAAAAAGTCCCCACCCCTCATCTTCTCCGCGATTACAGCCAGAGTGCTAGCCACTAGACAACGAGGCGGATACACAAACAGTACTTACACGGGCCTGAAGAGCAGAGATGCTCCAAGACTTTACTTGAAGGAACAACAACCGATAAGAATTGTCCTTCACCGTATGAGAATGAGGGCACAAAGGAGTCACGGTAACCTAGCCGCGAACCTATCGTTACTCCAGGTGCATTGTATTGAGGTGGTCTAGAAGCTGACACTGCGTTCTGGGGAAACCTCATTTTTAGGCATTCTCGAAGAATCTTGTTTAATTCCAAGTATCCGAGGAAGTACAGTATTTACTGGTGTAAAGGAAGAGTCATGACATGCCTCCATAATGAACATAAAAGCAACATGTTACACGCCATGCGTTCAACAGATGCAGACTGGCACAAAAAAAACTAACTAAACGACAAGTCAACGACTTTCTATAACAAACATAAGAAAGTGTTGATGAGCAAAGCATTACTGTAGCGACTGTGGCTAACAAGTGAGCAAATTAAATGATTCCACACATAGACTTTAAAATATTATCAGCATCAAATAGCCAGGGTTTGTCCCTAGGGACAGTGGCGGATCCAGGTCTTGCGGGGCCCTGGGCGATATGATAAGGTGGGTCCCACAACAATAGGAAATTTAAAAAATATCAAATCAAATGGAACGTAGTTTTGTAATAATAATAAAATAAAGAATAGTTACAATATTTTGAATACACTACAGTACATTCTTTTAATAATATGAAAGAAACCTTTAAGTCCCCTTGAAGAAGATTATGTAAACTATGAAATATTAAAATATTACTTTGCCACTTTTTTTCCGGCAGAAGTCTTCTATTATTTCACTGAAATCTAAACTTGCTAAACGGTCAAGGGAGTTCATAATTGCACTAAAAATATATATATAAATTGGTTTGAAAAGTTTGAAAAGTATGATTAACTAATTAATTTAATTAAAAAAAAATCCATGGCGCGGGGCCCCTGGACCGCGGGGCCCTAGGCGGTCGCCCTCCTCGCCCTCCCCTAGATCCGCCCTTGCCTAGGGAATTCATTGACAAACCAAACCCCCAAATATAAGATGATGATTTAAGTTAATCTCATTCAAATTATGTCATTAATCATAATTAACACCCCGAACTGAAAAGGGTTGCAATTCTGGCTTTATAACATTTATTTTAAACATAGCATATGACATTACATAGCCTAAGGGGAAGGACTTTCTCCTCAAATGTCAAAGTTTTATACTTTATGCCATATACAATTAAAAATATTATAATGCCAGTAGATTCGGATAACAAATGGGCGGATGCGGGGCGGATGTGGATAACAGTCGTGTGGATGCGCGGCGGATGTGGATAACAGTCCTGTGGATGCGGGGCGGATGTGGATAACAGTCGTGTGGATGCGGGGCGGATATGGATAACAGTCGTGTGGATGCGGGGCGGATGTGGATAACAGTCGTGTGGATGTGGGGCGGATGTGGATAACAGTCGTGTGGATGCGGGGCGGATGACGATATAACAGCCGTGTGGATGCGGGGCGGATGACGATATAACAGCCGTGTGGATGTGGGGCGGATGTGGATAACAGTCGTGTGGATGCGGGGCGGATGACGATATAACAGTCGTGTGGATGCGGGGCGGATGTGGATAACAGTCCTGTGGATGCGGGGCGGATGTGGATAACAGTCGTGTGGATGCGGGGCGGATATGGATAACAGTCGTGTGGATGCGGGGCGGATGTGGATAACAGTCGTGTGGATGTGGGGCGGATGTGGATAACAGTCGTGTGGATGCGGGGCGGATGACGATATAACAGCCGTGTGGATGCGGGGCGGATGTGGATAACAGTCGTGTGGATGCGGGGCGGATGCGGATATAACAGTCGTGTGGATGCGGGGCGGATGTGGATATAACAGTCGTGTGGATGCGGGGCGGATGTGGATAACAGTCGTGTGGATGTGGGGCGGATGTGAATAACAGTCGTGTGGATGCGGGGCGGATGTGGATAACAGTCGTGTGGATGCTGGGCGGATGTGGATAACAGTCGTGTGGATGTGGGGCGGATGTGGATAACAGTCGTGTGGATGCGGGGCGGATGTGGATAACAGTCGTGTGGATGCGGGGCGGATGTGGATATAACAGTCGTGTGGATGCGGGGCGGATGTGGATATAACAGTCGTGTGGATGCGGGGCGGATGTGGATAACAGTCGTGTGGATGCGGGGCGGATGTGGATATAACAGTCGTGTGGATGCGGGGCGGATGTGGACATAACAGTCGTGTGGATGCGGGGCGGATGCAGATAAAAGTCGTGCAGATGTGGATAACAGTCGTGTGGATGCGGGGCGGATGCGGATAAAAGTCGTGTGGATGCGGGGCGGATGTGGATAACAGTCGTGCGGATGCGGGGCGGATGTGGATAACAGTCGTGTGGATGCGGGGCGGATGTGGATAACAGTCGTGCGGATGCGGGGCGGATGTGGATAACAGTCGTGTGGATGCGGCGCGGATGTGGATAACAGTCGTGTGGATGCGGGGCGGATGCGGATATAACAGTCTTGTGGATGCGGGGCGGATGCGGATATAACAGTCGTGTGGATGCGGGGCGGATGTGGATAACAGTCGTGTGGATGCGGGGCGGATGTGGATAACAGTCGTGTGGATGCGGGGCGGATGTGGATATAACAGTCGTGTGGATGCGGGGCGGATGTGGATAACAGTCGTGTGGATGCGGGGCGGATGCGGATATAACAGTCGTGTGGATGCGGGGCGGATGCGGATATAACAGTCGTGTGGATGCGGGGCGGATGTGGATAACAGTCGTGTGGATGCGGGGCGGATGTGGATAACAGTCGTGTGGATGCGGGGCGGATGTGGATAACAGTCGTGTGGATGCGGGGCGGATGTGGATAACAGTCGTGCGGATGCGGGGCGGATGTGGATAACAGTCGTGTGGATGCGGGGCGGATGCGGATATAACAGTCTTGTGGATGCGGGGCGGATGCGGATATAACAGTCGTGTGGATGCGGGGCGGATGTGGATAACAGTCGTGTGGATGCGGGGCGGATGTGGATAACAGTCGTGTGGATGCGGGGCGGATGTGGATATAACAGTCGTGTGGATGCGGGGCGGATGTGGATAACAGTCGTGTGGATGCGGGGCGGATGCGGATATAACAGTCGTGTGGATGCGGGGCGGATGTGGATAACAGTCGTGCGGATGCGGGGCGGATGTGGATAACAGTCGTGCGGATGCGGGGCGGATGCGGATAACAGTCGTGTGGATGTGGGGCGGATGCGGATATAACAGTCTTGTGGATGCGGGGCGGATGCGGATATAACAGTCGTGTGGATGCGGGGCGGATGTGGATAACAGTCGTGTGGATGCGGGGCGGATGTGGATAACAGTCGTGTGGATGCGGGACGGATGTGGATAACAGTCGTGTGGATGCGGGGCGGATATGGATAACAGTCGTGTGGATGCGGGGCGGATGTGGATAACAGTCGAGCGGATGCGGGGCGGATGTGGATAACGGTCGTGTGGATGCGGGGCGGATGTGGATAACAGTCGTGTGGATGCGGGGCGGATGTGGATAACAGTCGTGTGGATGCGGGTCGGATGTGGATAAAAGTCGTGCGGATGCGGGGCGGATGCGGATAAAAGTCGTGCGGATGCGGGGCGGATGTGGATTACAGTCGTGTGGATGCGGGGCGGATGCGGATATAACAGTCGTGTGGATGCGGGGCGGATGCGGATATAACAGTCGTGTGGATGCGGGGCGGATGTGGATAACAGTCGTGTGGATGCGGGTCGGATGTGGATAAAAGTCGTGCGGATGCGGGGCGGATGCGGATAAAAGTCGTGCGGATGCGGGGCGGATGTGGATAACAGTCGTGTGGATGCGGGGCGGATGTGGATAACAGTCGTGTGGATGCGGGGCGGATGTGGATAACAGTCGTGTGGATGCGGGGCGGATGTGGATAACAGTCGTGTGGATGCGGATAAAAGTCGTGCGGATGCGGGGCGGATGTGGATAACAGTCGTGTGGATGCGGGGCGGATGCGGATAACAGTCGTGCGGATGCGGGGCGGATGTGGATATAACAGTCGTGTGGATGCGGGGCGGATGTGGATAACGGTCGTGTGGATGCGGGGCGGATGCGGATAACAGTCGTGTGGATGCGGGGCGGATGCGGATAACAGTCGTGTGGATGCGGGGCGGATGCGGATAACAGTCGTGCGGATGCGGGGCGGATGCGGGGCGGATGCGGATAACAGTCGTGTGGATGCGGGGCGGATGCGGATAACAGTCGTGCGGATGCGGGGCGGATGCGGATAACAGTCGTGCGGATGCGGGGCGGATGCGGATAACAGTCGTGTGGATGCGGATATCGTTTTGTGTAGCTATAGCGAGGGAAAAATTGAACACTGTAACTCTCCTCATACCATTTGGGCAACTGTGAATTTACCAATCGATTATCAAAAATGTCAACTCAGTTTGTTTGGTGACTTAATGTGTTTCTCCTTTCAACCCGATTTTTTGCTGTAGAATTGGATTTATTGTAATTATCTTTTCTTTCTTCCGTGTTGCGTAAACTAATCACCCGTGAATTGCATAATCAGCGTATGATGAGTGCCTCCGTATCTTATCAGGCTGTTTTACACGTCATGCTATTCTCCTTTCGGCATGATATGATATGATACTATACGGTAGAAATCATGTAGGATCGCATAATTCTTTCAAAGTTTTCTGCTCTTGACTGAATAATTGCTTATTTAATATCACAAAATCGGTAAATATGCTTAATTTGTTAGGACAAAGATGCTGCATAATATTGGGCAAATTTAGCAAACTTGCAGGGAAATTCAGATGATGTGTGGTGATAAAAGGAGACTAATGCTGGAAGCAGGGATGGCCACGCTGTGACAGGTCGAGTGAAGTTCATTGATCCCAGCGTCTGTCCATGCATTTGTTTTTCTGTTGAAAAGTTGCGCCTAGTATATCTTCTACACGAGGACATTACCTGTATATTGATAGTCGGGCAACGTTCCCGCCTGATGTTCCCAAGGTTGCAGGATCAAATCCTGGCGCAGTCAGCTGGTATTTGAGGGTGCGCGAATGCGAGGAAGCCGTGTCAGTAGATTTACTGCCACGTTAAAGATCCCCTTTGGGGTGAAATTCCCGCACCCCAGCGTCTCTATAAATCCACAGTAGTTAAAAGTGATGTAAAACCAGTATTATTATTATTATTATCATCATTATTATTGAATATTAATAGAATTTACGTTTTAGTAACCAGAATTTATTGTATTACTCCGAAAGTTAAGTCAGAGAGACTGTTCTTCTAGAAATGTGACTTATGTTACCACAAAGTCTCTCATTGACGGAAATCGTTGTTGTTGTTTTATTCATTTATTTATTTATTTATTTATTTATATTTTTAATGATTTTGATTTTTTTAATTTTTTTACTTTTCTTTCAATTATGAAATTATAATTTAATTCGGGAAGATATACTGAAAAGTCTGGCCGTTAATCGAAGTGCCCAAAATAAACTGAAGAATCAATAAAACAAAAACAAGAACAGTAGATGTACATTGAGCATAAAACGTTCAGTAGTTGTCAGAAATATTATTACATAAGTCTTTTCATTGCATTGGACATTAATCAAAATGTATGTCGTGGTTATGAAAGGTAAACAAACTAGTCGCGTGAGTTACCTGGACGGGCAGTTCACTTACCCGCCTGCAAGTTGAGATGTTGCGAAAACAGCATTTCTATGAAAGTGTGCAAAAGCTCTTCACACAAGCACAATTCTTTGCCAAAGCACTCGATATTTAGCACGCCATGCTTGTAGCTTCACTAGTTCAAGGACTTTGATCCTATCAACTCTGAGACGTCCTTTAGATATTCGTGTCCGCCTCGTTGCGTAGTGGCTAGCATTCATCGCGGAGGTTCTGCTTCGATTCGTGGCACTGCCAGGAAATTTCATTTTTGGTCAGAGGGCTGAAACGGGGTGCATTCAGCCTCAAGAGGCAAAATTGACCAGAGGCGAGGTCGATTACTACCTCAGCCATCCTGGAAGTGGTTTTCCATGGTTTCCCTACGTCTACTCTAGGCAAATGCCGGGATGGTTGGTTGGTTCCTTAGTTTAGGGGCTGCGACAACGCGGTCATGTAGCCCCGTGTACTTGGGGTGTGTTTAGAATCTGTCTGATAACCGGTGTTAATTGTGATGGCTGTATTAGTGTGTGTTATCTGTTTTTAATTCAAGTAAGGACTGCAGACATTCAATTTTCAAGTATTTCCAACTTTTGCTACCAAACGCCACCGTCAACGACCAACTAGTTCTGAACTTGGTTACTAGATGCCACCGCAGTCGGCTCCTGGCGACGAGTGTTGGAACCTGAGCGTCAGTCAAATCTAACCTATAATTTAGCTTGACACAGTTGTAATTAGAGGAAGGTTCTTTATCATGCCATAAGACTATGACATGGGACCGCCGGCTTTACTTCCCCTCCGAAGGAAGGTATACTGAGGTATTCTTAACGCTCTTAAAAAATCCGAGGACTTCGGCCGGGTTTGAACCCGCGACCTTGGGCAAGGCCGTTTCCTACCCAAATCCTACCTTAATCACAAATACATTAGCACAGACATCACAGTGACACAGGTTATCAGGCAAATTGTACACACACCCAAGTACGCAGGGCTACATGACCATGATGTTGAAAAGCCCCTAAAAAAATCAACAACCTATAGATGTCCGTACCCTTCACAGTATTATAGCGAGTATCAGGTTGGCTGAACGCAATTCTCCTCTCTACTTCCCCGAAGGGAAGATTACTTCAACATTTATTGTGTGGTATCTTCTAACGCAGAGAAATTGTTGTTAGTTCAATTTAGGGACTATGGAGATCATGGTCATCAACTCCGTGTATCTGAGTGTGTTGAATATGTTTGATAACCTGTCGGTAGTGTGTGTAGCTGTACTTATTAGAGCAAAGAGTAGATTCCTTGGGACTTGAAATAAGATACTATCCCGGTATTTTACTGGAGGGAGTGTAGAAAATCCAGGGAAAGAACACACTCAAGATAGTCGCTGTCAGTGCCGGGATTCGAATCTCCGACCTCCGGGCTTGCTGCAGCACGCAGCGCGGTCATTGTACACGGGTACTCCAGGGGTTCTCTGCAGAAAATAACTGCTTACCGAAAAAGTACACACGATCGAGTCAGATTTCATGCAATAAAGAACTCTTGTTTATCTCAGGCTGAGTGGATGCGGATAATGTTTGGAGTAAATTTGTGGATAATTTTTAGAATACAATCCGACCTTGTTGAATATCATTAGACTACTAGGACATATATTTTTATCATTTCAAATGATCTTGTCGACTTCATCGTTATGCTTGAGTCAAAAGTTATGCGTTACGGAGACGCTGACGTCATGCAGTCGCGCGGGAAGCCTAAGTTAATGGGTAATGGACGGCAAGTGCGTGACGTCATGCAGCCACGCGGGAAGCCTAAGTTAATGGTTAATGGAGTCTGTTGAAAGAGTCCTGGGGTGTCGAGCGACCTGGGGCTTCGAGCGAAGCGAAAAGAATACAGGGTGACTCCTAAAGAGGTGTACAAGATGCCAGATAAGAATACAGAGTGACTCCTAAAGAGATATACAAGATGCCAGATAAGAATACAAGGTGACTCTTAAAGAGGTGTACAAGATGGCAGAGAAGAATACTGAGTGACTCCTAAAGAGGTGCACAAGATGTCAGACAAGAATACAGGGTGACTCCTAAAGAGGGTACAAGATGTCACACAAGAATACAGGGTGACTTATAAAGAGATATACAAGATGCCAGATAAGAATACAGGGTGCCTTCTAAAGAGGTTTGCAAGATATCAGATTCAAATAATGGGTGACCCTTAAAGAGTTGGAAAAGATGTCAGACTCAAATACAGGGTGACCCTTAAAGAGGTGCTCGCGCGGGAAGCCTAAGTTAATGGGTAAGGGAGTCTGTTGAAAGAGCCCTCCTGAGCCTTTCTAACATGTGTAGCACTTGTAGCATGCGTCATTTGAAATGATATAACGTCTAGTCTTTCAGACTGACTGTAATTTTTTTCGTTGTTTTTTTTTCATGACAAATGTAAGATGATTATTTACGCTAATCTCATTCAAATTATGTCATTAAGAATAATTAACACTCTGAACTATACAGAGTTGCAATTCTGGCTGTGTAACATTCACTTTAAACATAGCACTTGACATACAAAGCCTAAGGGAACAACTTTCTCCTCAATTGTCTAAATATGTTGCTTTAATTCTTTATCTAATTAAATATATTATTGTAATGCCAGTAGATTCGTATAAACGTGCGGATGCGGATAAAAGTCGTGCGGTTGTGGGGCGGATGCGGGTAACAGCCGTGCGGATGCGGGTAACAGTCGTGCGGTTGCGGATAAGGTTTTGTTTATCCGCGCAGGGCTCTTGCTATAGGCTAGATCTATCCAGAAAGTAAGTTGGCGACCATGACTTACGTGCTCGAGGATCAGATGAGATGAACCGCCCAACAGATGCAAAGCTTCTCTTGTTCATTCTCTAGAAGGATCATCCGCTCTTATACCTTATCAGGTTGTCGAGTTTATCTTCTCCTTGGCATCAATGTGCCCTGAATCTCATGTGCTGCCGCGAGTCCACAAACATTCCACCAAATGAGTGAATACATTAGTGGATTCATGGATTACACAGGTCTACACGATTTTTCCTTTTTTGGTTTTGACTCTTATTTTACATGTACATTGTTCATCCGAATTCAGAAGTGCCATTACTTTTGTCCTAACACATACCAATTTTTTACAATTGCAATAATTTTGATTAACAAGATATTGCAAAATTTCACAATATCTCTACTGTTGGCTGATAAAACGTGATGATCCTTCTAGAGAATGAACAAGAGAAGCTTTGCATCCAAGCAGCAACGGTTCCATTGACTTACTCATACAAGTGAAGTGAACACAAACTGGTGTTTTCTTTGATAAGTATTTGTTACAATATGTCTTAAGTTAATGTCTTTATCATTTTCATGTACTAAACTCTGCCTGCTATAATGAAACAATACAATACAGATTTTCAAGTTCACGCATCTTGTAATGATTTCTTTAATATGTAGTTTTTTAAAAACGTGATGTGATAGAGGAACATTGAAGACATTTCCATAATTTATACACTTTTAATATACAAAATCAGCTATTGTTATATAGCCTACCTCAAAATGGGGTTCTATTGTGTTTGTTCAATGAATTTAACAATTTAATAATTTACCAGAAAGTACAGTACATGCACTAAAAACAGTTGTTCTCAATTCATTTGAGGGGCTTGGGACATCTTGGTCATCAGCCCCGTGTAGTTGGGTGTGTTGAAGTTGTCTGATAACCTGCATTCCTGTGATGACTGTAGTAATGTGTGTAGTTGAATTAGGGTCAGGGATGGGCTAGGTACCCCGGGACTTGAAGTAAGTTATTATCCCAGTATTTGCCTGGAGTAAGTGTGGGAAAATCCAGGGAAAAAATCACACTCACGAGAGCCGCTGTCAGCATCTGAATTTGAACCTGCGATCTCCGGACTTGCTGCAACTGCCCTTGTGACCGTGGTGCAAGATTTTAACGCGCTCAGCCAAGAAATTTAATTATATAAAGCCCCAATTTCATTCCAGCACTCTCCACTATCATTTCATTTCATCTGTCATTAATTTAATCATTGCCCCAGGGGAATGCGACAGGCCTCGACAGCCGGCACAGTTCATATCCTCGCTGCTAGATGGGGGCTTCATTCATTCCATTCCCTAACCCGGTCGGTCGACTGGAAGCAGGCTGTGGATTTTCAAAGCCCCTACACACCAATATACCATACCTCTTGACCTCAGTTGTATTGAGTCGTCTGCCCAGTAATAAGTAAGAAGGTTATTGTTATTTTGTTATTGTTATTGTTATTCGGTATTGTGATGGCGCCGCATCTTTCAAAACACAGAAAAAAGGACTATCATTGTGTGTAGCATTGATCAGTGATGAGGATACGCGGAAGAAGATAAGCATATGGGAGAAGATGATGGCACCCCTCCAGGGGCTCTCAACTTGTGGGACGTGGTTTGGCGACCAGGGGACCCCAGCTGAGCCCGCATTGCTTCCACTTACTTGTGCCGGGCTCCTCTCTGTTATCCTTCCTCTCGACCTCCCTTGGTCAACTCTTGTTCTTTTCCAACCCCGACGGTATCTTTCCTGATCCCTCATTCTTCGAGGGGTCAGACCTCTTGTTTTCCTTTCATGTTATCTCCTGCCTTCTGCTCAAGGCCCTTAAGGAGGTAGGGTGTGTGTAGCCCCACCACTTTTGGTGCACCCTAGATAGTGCTACACCCTCAGGGGCTCACGGCTGGTGAGGTCGGGAGTTGGCGACCCCGAGGGATTCCTGAGCTGGGTCCGTTTTCCCCTTTTGTCCCTTACCTTTGGGGCGGACCCTCTCCCCTCTCCCCTCTCCTCTCCACTTTTCATTATATTTCCTTTTCTCTTTAAGATTCCCGCACTGTTTTTGTTACTTGGTTCCCCGTGTATCTAAATTCCCTTTAGCGATTTTTTTGTAGGTATTTTTAATCTACGTTGCATTTTGTAAGTTTTTTCGATCTAAATTACATCTCGCGATTGTTTTCAACCTCAATTGCATTTTGTACAGATTGACAATCTAAATTGCTTTTTAGTAAGTCTTTCAATATGGTGGAGGGGCATTTGTGAGTATTTTGAATTTCAATTGCATTTTGTAAGTATTTTCAACCAAAACCGCATTTTGCAAGAATTTGGAATCTAAATTGCATTTTGTTTGGTGGGCATTTTGCAAATATTGTGATTCTCAATTGCATTGTGTGGGTATTTTGAATCTAAATTACATTTTGTCAAGTATTTTCAATCTAAATTGCATTTTGTAAGTATTGTCAATCCACATGAGTCGTTTGAATCTACCATGCATTATGTAAGCATTTTCAATTTCAATTGCATTTTGTAAGTATTTTGAATTTCAATTGCACTTTGTGAATAATTTGGATTGGAACTGGGATCTTTCAATCTGAATTGCATTGTGTATTTTCAATTTCAATTGTATTTTGAACCTCATTTGCATTTTGTACGTATTTTCGATCTCATTTGCATCATGTAAGTATTTTGAATTTCAGTTGCCTTTTGTAAGTATTTCGACGCTACATTGCATTTTGTACGTATTTTGAACCTAGCCTACATTTTGTGGGTATTTTTCAATCTATTCTTTTTGTGCATTATTTCGTTCTAAATTCCGTTTTGTCAGAACATTTTGTGAGTTGTTTCAATCTGAGTTCCTTTTAAGTATTTTTCGTCTCACTTAATTTTCGTTCTAGTTTCCATTTCATTATCATTTTCGCTATCACTCAGATCATTAGGGGCCGATAACCTAGATGTTAGGCCCCTTAAAACAACAACTATCATCATCATCATCATCATCATCCTCTTCTCTGCCTTTCTTGGCTCTCCTTCCTTCCAAGTCCCTCAATTCTCATTCTTCGAGTGTTGAGGGCATTTCCTTTCCTCCTGTCTTTTGTTTACATTCTTCTCCTTTTTGTTCCCCATTTCCTCTTCTAGTTTGTAAGAGAGTAGTTAGTTTAGTTGTAGGTTTCATTTGATCATCTTTCATTTTCACTATCACCCTAACCATTAGGGGCCGATAACCTAGATGTTTGGCCCCTTAAAACAACAATAATTATCATCATCATCACTCATGCCAACTTGTTGAGGGAGTTGGAATCAGATGATTTCCGCACTTTTCTACGAATGGATGAGCAGTGTTTCACCGAATTAATCTGTATGGTCCGGCCATACATCGAGAAGAAAAGTACTAGGTTTCGGGAATCTGTGAGTGCTGAACAAGGACTAATGTGACACTGCGTTATCTAGCCACGGGGATGTCGTATCAAGATCTGAAGTTTAGTTCAGCAATTACTCCCCAGCTGCTGTCATGTCTCATTCCTGAAACGTGTAGAGCTATCTACAACTGTCTGAAGCAATTTATTAAGGTAAGTTTAAAAAATCTCGCATGGTACATTTATTTGTTTCTTATTATTATAGAAAGAGTACAATAGGAATTATCCAACAGGAACATTGCAACTTACAACAGGTAATTATGGAACACTTGTCAAAAATATTATTATCATTTTCTCATTAAGGAGGCTCATACACCGCCAGTGGGAATTTTCGCATACAGTTACGAATCATATCATAGCTTCTCTAATATGTAACATAGAGTTATGAAAACTGACATATGTATAGTAAATACATAGCTTTCATCTAATTTAAAGAGAGGAGCAGTAGCCTATATAAAGTATTTCGTGATTTATTGAAAGGGCCATATTCGTGATTTTTAGCCTACTTTTCACATTTTGCAAAAATGAGGAAAAAGTAGACTTATGAGATCGGGCAAATGTGTGTCTGTCTGTCTGTCTGTCTGTCTGTCTGTCTGTCTGGCTGTGTGTGTGTGTGTCCCCCCCGCCCCCTATCAACTCCTAAACGGCTGCATCAATCGCAATAAAATTTGGTAGGAGTAAAGATCTATACCAGAATATCTCACGGCCATATTTGAAAATGATGTCAGTGCTACCAACTGCTGAAAAATCGCAATTGAAATTTGAGCTCCATGTTGAATATCTTGGAAGGTATGAATGGGAGCTACTTCAAAATTGGCACACGTATAGATAATAATATTGCAGTTTAATTTCCAGGAGGCCATACATGGCAGTGTTGCCAAAATGATTATAAGCCTGCTGATAGGTCCAAATTTTAAATGCATATAACTTCTACACTATCAATTGGATTTCAACCAAATTGCGTATATGCTATGTGTACATAATCAGGTATGACTGAGCGTATTCTTAAGAAACACCAGGGCTGTCAACTGTTAATAAATGCTCTCAATTTTTTAACATCCAAATACCTATATATCAGAAAGTATGCAAGCCGACAGCTTTAAACTATGCACACGTATAGTACCTAACATTTTATATTAATTTGGAGTAACCTATATACGTTAGTGCTACCAACATGATTCTAAGCCTTCTGATAGGTCCAATTTAAAAATGCATGTAACTTCTATACTAACTAATGGATTTCATTCAAAATTGACACAACAATAGATCAGATTATTTCAGATTATTTCTGACCAATACATGTATGTCTTTGTTGCCAACATGATTTTACGCGCTGTTAGATCCAATGTTTAACTGCATGTAACGTCCAAGCTATCCATTGGACTCCAAACAAATTTTGTATTCTGTACCTTAAGTGATGGAACTATGAATATATTCAGTCACCAGGGCTGCCAACTGTAGTTCTCTATTTGGCTACATTATGCCAGGTATACAGTATTTCGAACTAATTGGAAATTTCGATATTACCAACTTAATTTCGTCATTATTCTAGATAGATCCATATAGATATTAATCATTGGCATGAATCTTAAATTTTAAGAAAAGTAGGCTCTTTAGTTCGTCACTGAACTTCTTGTTTAAACTCCGTGAATCACAAAAAACACGATTTAACAAGAAATACCAGTCTGAATGGAATGATTTTTTTCATGTAAAGTAAACGCATAAATAGCGAGGATGTTATATTTGTAAATAGTATATATTTTTTTAAATATTAAAATTGTCTTTCAAAAAAATGAACAGTTTTTGGTTATTTTTCAAAGTATATCTCAATTATTTTTTAAGATAATTTCATAAATGGGGTTCATCCTCTAGGGATCATATGTTGGAATGTATCTGCCGAGTTTCATCCAGTTTCATCACATAGTTCACGAGATATTGTGTTTTTTCCTACCAAAAAAGCAAACTTTCGGGTAAACAGCTTTGAATATTAAACGCTCCATTGATAGATAGGCGCATGGTCTCACTTAATACGCTATATCTCTGCCAAAACGCTGAATTTACTTATAAAACTTAACAGATATATTGAGAAAGGAATTGTCTTTCATTTAAACGTAAAAAAACTTAAATTTTGACAACCGACGGTGTATGAGCCCCCTTAATACATAGACTGATTTTCATCGTAGCTCACATTCAACCTCGCGTGTTGTACATTTGATGACAACTGTTAACCCTTTCACTTTCAAGCTCTCATCTGATGGATGTGTGAAACGTGTCAGCCATATTTATCAAGCTGTGCACATACTTCTTTTAAAATGAGATGGAAGAGCGACCAATAAAGATACTAAAATAAAATATTATAAACCTAGAGTGTATAAATCACGTGTTATTACTGAATGTAAGTGATGTCTCTGTGCCATATGATTTCATGGTAAAAATAAAAAAATAAAAAATAAACAATAAAATAAAATTACAAATTTCACATTTGAAATTTTTGAAGTAATTTTGGGAAATGGAATTCACTCTAGTATTCATGTTAAAAGAAACTCAATATTATTTGACAGCATGGTAAATGTCATGATTCCAAAATTACCAACAAAAGCTGAGAAACATACGCGCAAGTTTGCCACCAACAACGACGTAAACAAGACACGAAACTCTGTGAGCACATGTTTCAGACTCTAAGAATTAATATAAATACAGATTGGCAGAGGTTCCCGCGTAATATAAACGTGAGTCAAAATTGCCTTCTTCATATCCGCTGAAAATTGCTGCTATCAAGTGTAAAAATAACGAAATTATCAATAATAAAGGCCGGTAACGATGGACCGTTACCCTGACAGCTTTGACACGAACAGGGCGTAACGCCAGATCGTTACCCTGAAAGTCAAAGGGTTAAGAGTATGAGGTCTGAGTCGATTAATCACTGGTTTGTGAAGATGTGGAGTTTGACTGGAAACCTAAAAAGAAGATGAGTGCGATGATGCGTGGGTAGGTGGATAACCCCGATACATGTAGGGGGAAACTGCATGTGGGTCCGAATTGTTACTGTTGGTTTGTGTCTGGCGAGCTAATGAGATAGATGAATCATCTGTCAATTGCTCCCGTTTCCCATAGAACAAAATGTCCGAAATGAGCTTCTGGGCGACAGGTCGCTGATTATCACTCAGATCCTTGTACAGTACCCCCCATGCCCTAGCAACTATCTCCCAATCTTCCTCCTTCTTTGACGCCAGTTCTAATGCAAAATCGATCAGGTTTTGTTTCTTCTTTCCAATCAAAGAGAGACGTGGTTTCTTCTGAGGATGAGAAACCGGTGATTTATGCACAGTTGCCTTTTCATCTTCATGTGTTGATGCAATGGTTTCCTGTGTATTGCTTTGCGCAACATTCTCTGTTTCACAAGCCTGAGTGGCAACATTCCCCTGAAACAATGAATGATGATGATGATAAATAATTGTCATTTTAAGGGGCCTAACATCTAGGTTATCGGCCCCTAATGGGTTGGGTGATAGTGGAAGATGAGATGAGAATGAAAACTATAACTAATACTAACTACAAACTTACATACTAGAAGAAGAAATGGTAAACAAATAAAGGATGAGGCAAATAGAGGACAGGAAGAAAGGAAATTCCCTCAACACTCGAAGAATAAGGATTGAGGGACTTGGAAGGAAGGAGAGCATGAAAGGCAGATAGGAAGGGGGGGGGGGCAAGGTCATAGGAAAAAGGGAACAAAACGAACCCTGCTCAGGAATCCCTCGGGGTCGCCAACTTCCAAACTCACCAGCCGTGAGTCCTTGAGGGTGTAGCACTATCCAGGGTGCACCAGAAGTGGTGGGGCTACATACACACTGCCTCCTTGAGGGCCTTGAGCAGAAGGCAGGAGATAACATGAAAAGGAAAAGAAGGCTGACCCTTCGAAGAATGAGGGATCAGGAAAGATGAGACAAGGGCCAATCAAGGTGGGAAAATGAAAGAAACCCTAGGGTTCGGATACCCTAATACCGTTGGGGTCGGAAAAGAACAAGAGTTGAACAAGAGAGGTCGACAGGAAAGAAGACGGAGAGGAGCCCGGCACAAGTAAGTGGAAGCAATGCCGGACTTAGCTGGGGTCCGGTGGTCGCCAACCCACGTCCCACTAGATGTGAGCCCCTGGGGGGCTGAAACAATGAAGACATTTGTAAAGATGCATGTTTCATCTTCCAGCCAATGAGCAAGAGTGGGAAGCAGTAGCTGCTCAGTTTCAACCGAAATGGAATTTCAACCATGCAATAGGAGCTGTGGACGGCAAACACGTTGCCATTCAAAAACCATCTCACAGTGGATCGCTATACCATGACGAATAGAAATTCGTCATGGCTATACTATCACTATAAAATGGTTTTCAGTATTATTCTATTAGCTATATTCAATGCGGATTACGAGTTTATGTACGTTCATGTTGGTACCAATGGATGTGTTTCTGATGCCACCGTTCTCCAAAACACAATATTTCATCAGAGATTGAGACTCAGAGCTTGGCCTACCTGCTCCTTCACTACTCCCATGTAGTAATGTGTGTGCCCCGTATGTATTTCTTGGTGACAGTGCTTTTGAACTGAAATCATTCTTCATGAAGCCTTACCCTTTGAAACAAATTTCAAAAGAAGAACGCATATTTAATTACAGATTGTCCCGAGCACGCAGGGTCGTAGAAAACGCATTCGGAATTTTATCCGCCAGATTTCGATTGTTCAGGCAACCGATCTCAGTAGGCCTACACGTTGACAGAGTGAATATTATAGTATTGGCGTATTGTGCACTACATAATTTTCTAGCTAGCGAAAATAAATGTTACATTACTGCTCATGTTGTTGACCGAGAGGATACTGAGAACATGCAGTTTACTCCTGGAGAATGGAGGAAAACAAATCCATTGGTTTCATTAGGGCAAACATACTCCAAAACCGGATATGAAGGGGGGAACACTGTCCGAAACATATTTACCAACTATTACAACAATGAGGGTAAAGTGTCCTTCCAAGATTATATGGCGAGAATTGTGCAATGATTATACTTACAATATCTTCATGTTTGTCCAATGCGTCAGTGCCTCTTTTGGTGTGTTCCTTTTCGTCTAAGAAGGTCATGTATTTGTAGTACCACAGTCGTGGTGTATAAACTTGGTCACTGCCAGTCACTGTAATTTCACTAGCCTTTACCTAAAAATCACAAAATATCAATCGAGTAGATTTTTAACTCTGTTATCATTGATCGTCTACCTACTATAATTGCTAGGGCTCGGATTTTTAGGTGCTAAAAATCGGGAAAATATTTATTTTTTATGTATTAAAAATACCTTAAATATGTGGCAAAAAGTAAAAATATTTAATTATTTAGTTTATTAATGTGAATATAAACAATATACAGTACTCACGAATACAATTTATGCTATGTCTCACTGACTGCTGAAGCATTACCATAAACAACGAGATACATCTTCAGGTTGTCCATCACAAATGACTAACGATTATCGCGAAACACTTATTCTGAAGGCGCGAAATTGGGGCAATATGTTTCTTGCCCTTGAGGTATTGTGTAACTTGAGATCGCTGTTGAACCTTGATTGCTTTCCCACGTGGTTGTCAGAACAGAACGCCCCCATCAGAAGTAAAATTATCTTTAATTCTGCAACAGACGATAACTTGTAGAACTGTGCCAGAAATGAAGTGCATGTGAGTGACACTGGTTCCAGGTGGCTGGGGGTGGAGGTCTAGCACGTGGTGCAATAAGGCGATGGACAAGGAATTCCTCGCGAGTGACACGGGGCGACAAGTTAAGAATAACACAGTTGCAAGCTGACATATGTTCTGCATGAAGATTAGATAGCTCACAGGCTCTTCCCCGTTGAAGTAACACAGAACAAAAATGCAATAAACTGAAAGATATATCATACTGATCTTAAAAAATGTAAATATTATGTATTTTTATGTGCTAATAAGTTAAAAGCAGGAATTTATGTATTTATAGAAAAAATGCTTAAAATATGTATTTACATAAAAAAATATTTATTTACCTAAAAATCCGAGCCCTAATAATTACAATCAAGTTACTTATTAGGTACCTACCTTATAAATGTATGGAATAGTAATGTAATTATAACATTTCAATTTATACCTATTATAGAAAACTACTTGTATAATAAGTAGTCATAGTTATTAAGTAAAATAGTCATGTATAACGTTCCGAATAAAACGTCACACATGAGAGAAATGTTTGATTAAAACTCACCTTCCTCCGTTCCCTTCTGTAGGCATTCCGCATATTCTCAATTCTTTTCCTAACATCCCCTGACGTTGCATTAGGTTGGATAGTTTTAAAAATTGCCAACAAAGCGTTGAAGCCTTCATGTCTTACAATTTTATTCAAGTAACTATCGCTCCTAAGGTCCCACAAACATCTATGTTCCCGATACACTTCTAACATTTGCATGATAGTATCCCTTTCATGATCCTCTACTGCATTAACATCGGCACTCGCGTTGTTTGTATTCTGCGAATATTGAGACATGGCGACAGAATCTTGTAATAAGATGTAGTGCCTCTCTGTTCAACAGTAGAATAGGTACTGAAACTGTTGCAGATCGCGACGGAGTCCGCCAGTCGGCCAGACAGCGCTACACACAACGCAGACAAGACCAGACAGTCGAGGGGCAGTCGGGTGGTCTGAAGGTTTTCCAGCCAGACCGCCAGACAGTCTGCACAGACCGAATTGGGCGGCAGACAGACCTACACACTGCCGAACTGCTGCCCCGTCAGCTGGTCTGGTCTGGTCTGGTTTGATAGTGTAATAATAATAATAATAATAATGTTATTGGTTTTACGTCCCTTTTTAACAACTGTGGCTTTTAGAGACGCCGGGATGCCGGAATTTTGCCCCGAAGGGGATCTTTAACGTGCCAGTAAATCTACTGACACGGCTCCCTCGCATTTGCGCACCCTCAAATGCCAGCTGACTGCGCCAGGATTTGAACCTGCAACCTTGGGCCCAGCAAGCGAGAACGTTACCCCTGAGCCACGCAGCCAGACGGTCTGATAGTGTGTAGGGGCTTATAGTCTGAGGGCTGGAACAGGGTACACTGAGAAGAGGCGGGTTCAATTCTTACCTCAGCAATCTTGGAAATGGTTTTCCGTGATTTCACACTTCTACTTCCGGTAATTCCGGGATAGTACCTAATGTAAGGCCACGGCGACTTCCTACCCAAAACCTACCTCCATTACAAATACACACGTCCAGATATTACAGTGACACAGGTTGTTATCAGACAATTTCTACACACACCCCAGTACACGGGGTTAAATGAACACCATGTCGCAAAGTCTTAAAACAGAGGTGCCCATACAGTACGCACGCCGGCGTGCTTCTGGCGCGGATGGCCTTTTAGGTTCCCTATCTCAAATAGATCCTATACCCATCCCCTACACGCCACTTAAGGGTACTCAAGTACATAAATGACACCTGTATATTGTATAACTTTCTTGTGGACACGAACTACCGCCATTTTCCACCAATCACTTTCAAATGTATACAGAAAATATTACCATATAAAATCTCGGTCGAGTTTGAGTTTGTTAATGGGCAAAATCGAACCAAAGGGGTGGAAATGGAGGGCCTTTTTCGAAAAAGTGAAATATTGCTATAATTTTCTTAGTATGTGAAAAATTGAATCCATTCCAAATTCATACTATTCTTTGGATGAGGGTCAAAAACTCACGGTATCAAAGCCATTTAAACTGGCGAAAAGTCCTCGAAAACATTTCCTAAAATTTTGTTTGAAAGATTTTTTGATATATCCCACCCTCATGCCACGCGATAAGCAAAATGTTTTTGAATGATAAATGCGATAAATGATAAACATGTGGAAATTTGTACATAAACAACAATTGGCAAATGCAGTGAATTCGACGTATTATTCTTTGCCCGGTGGAATGTACTTCCGCCTTCTGGCGCGCCGAGAGGGATTTGTTTCCATGACAATTGTTCCTAGATATTCTGAATAGTTTTCTTTGTCCAGTGAAATCTACTTCCGCGTTCCGGCGCGCCGAGAGGGATTTGTTTCCATGACAATTGTTCCTAGATATTCAAAATAGTTTTCTTTGCCCGGTGAAATCTACTTCCGCCTTCCGGCGTGCCGATTATCAGAAAATTCCACACACACAAGTACACGGGGCTACATGACTACGATGTCGCAAAGCCTCTAAATCAATTAACAACAAAAAAAAGTTATGACATTTCCCTACCAAACAATTGCATAATCTCATTTTTTTTTAATTCTTTTGACTTATCTTTTGCCCTATTTGTTTCACTCAGGGAGGTCGGACATCATGATCATCAGCTCCGTGTAGGTATGTGTGTATGCTCTATCTGATAATCTGTGCTATCTTAATGTCTACTAGTGTGTGTTCACTTGTGAGTGGGCAAGCGGCTGACGAAAGGTTAATTTAATAAATATTTCTAAATAAAGAACTTGCGTAATGACTAAGGAAGTCGCAAATTCCTGAGAGAAAGTGGGCCCAATGACTTCAGTCATAATTGGCGTTGGACACATATGCACTACTTTGCGTTTTAAGGGGATACGGAATGGTTAAAATGTTCAAAATGAGAATTTTGTATTTTATTTATATTTTATGAATCTTTGTATTTTATTTATATTTTATGAATCTTTGCATTTTATTTATATTTTATGAATCTTTGTATTTTATTTATATTTTATGAATCTTTGTATTTTATTTATATTTTATGAATCTCTGAAGCCTGCCCTTTGTAATGATGTGTAATACATTATAGTTTAACCAATAGAAATGTCCATAATTTTAATTTACATTGTGGTGTTGGAAGCCATTCTTCAGTTTTGCCTTAGTAAACAAAAGTTTGTTGCTTTTCAGTCGGTCAACATGGTTGTACCCAAATGAGATGCGATATACCCTAATCCTGAAAAAAAAAACCATGAGATTAATAAATACACTTGGATGACCAGTTTCGATCGTCAAGCGATCATCATCGGATCCATTACACTTAGGCTAGAAAATCTATGTCTGAAAGTATTGGTGAAAATATTAACAATATATACACTTACTTAGTTGCAGTATTAGTTAAGATAATGCAACTCGTCAATATTTGTTAGTTGTGGTCTATGTGATGTTTTGTTGAGATACTGGAAGTGGTGATTGACCTCCGGAATTTGCTTGTTTGTAGTGAATATGTGGTTGTTGTAAATGGTCAATATTCGGCTTGTACAATACATTACAAGCAAATCCCGGCGGTCGATCACCACTTCCATTGAAAATGAAAATCCACAGTCTCCGACCGGGTCAGGAATGGAATGAATGAAGCCCCCATCTAGCGGCGAGGATATGAACTATGCCGGCTGCCGAGGCCTGACGCACTCCTTTGGGGCAATTATTAAATGAATGACAGATGAAATGAAATGATAGTGGAGAGTGTTGCTGGAATGACATTTTGACAGGGAAAACCGGAGTACCCGGAGAAAAACCTGTCTGCCTCCGTTTTGTCCAGCACAGATCTCACATGGAGTGACCGAGATTTGAACCACGGACCCAGCGGTGAGAGGCCGGCGTGCTGCCGCCTAAGCCACGGAGGCTTGCACCACTTCCACTTCCATTGCATTATCTCAATTAATACTATGTAGCCCCACCACTTTTGGTGCACCCTAAATAATGCTACACCCTCAGGGGCTCACGGCTGGTGAGTTCGGGAGTTGGCGACCCCGAGGGATTCCTGAGCTGGGTCCGTTTTCCCCTTTTGTCCCTTACCTTTGGGGCGGACCCTCTCCTCCCTCCCCACCCCTCTCCTCTCCTCTCCTCTCCTCTCCTCTCCTCTCCTCATCTCTTTTCATTATATTTCCTTTTCTCTTTAAAATTCCCGCACTGTTTTTGTTAATTGGTTCACCGTGTATCTAAATTCCCTTTAGCGATTTTTAAGGTCTTTTTAATCTACGTTGCATTTTGTAAGTTTTTTCGATCTAAATTACACCTCGCGATTGTTTTCAACCTCAATTGCATTTTGTAACGATTGACAATCTAAATTGCTTTTTAGTAAGTCTTTCAATGTATGTTCCGGGCATTTTTGTGAGTATTTTTAATTTCAATTGCATTTTGTAAGTATTTTCAACCAAAACCGCATTTCGCATGAATTTTGAATCTAAATTGCATTTTGTTTGGTGGGCATTTTGCACATATTTTGATTCTCAATTGAATTTTGTGTGTATTTTGAATCTAAATTACATTTTGTCAAGTATTTTCAATCTAAATGGCATTTTGTAAGTATTGTCAATCCACATGAGTCGTTTGAATCTACCGTACATTTTGTAAGCATTTTCAATTTCAATTGCATTTTGTAAGTATTTTGAATTTCAATTGTTCTTTGTGAATAATTTGGATTGGAACTTGGATATTTCAATCTGAATTGCATTGTGTATTTTCAATTTCTATGGCATTTTGTAAGTTTTTTGAAACTCAATTGCATTTTGTTTGCATTTTGTTCGTATTTTGAATCTAGCCTACGTTTTGTGGGTCTTTTTCGATCTATTCTTTTTGTGAATCTTTTCGTTCTAAATTCCCTTTTGTAAGACCATATTGTGAGTTTCCGAGTTCCTTTTTGTACGTATTTTCCGTCTCACATAATTTTCGTTCTGGTTTCCATTTCATAATCATTTTCGCTATCACCCAGATCATTAGGGGCCGATAACCTCGATGTTAGGCCCCTTAAAACAACAATTATCATCATCATCATCATCAATTAATACTGCAACTAAATAAGTGTAGGCTATATATTGTAAATATGTTCCCCCGTACTTTCAGACATAGAATTTATAGCCTAAGTGTCATGGATCTGATGATGATCGCTTGACGAACGAAACTGGTCATCCAATTATATTTAATAATCTTATGTATTTTTTTCAGGATTAGGGAATAACCCATCTCATTTGGCTACAATCGTGTTGACCGACTGAAAAGCATTAAACTTTTGCTTTAATTTACACTTGCCGTAACAGTGAGATACGGTAGTCATCCGTAAAGGTTGCGAAAACCAGTTGTATTACATTGCCGTAACTCCGCGATTGTGAAAGCTAGGATGTAGGGACCTTTTGCAATCACGAGTACTTTATTTCCTTTTGAATGCTGGGGTGGCTAGACTGTACTAGTTTTGACTGTCTTTAGATTATTAATTGTGTATTCCTTGACATGAATTTGCATGATAACTCCTTAGATTTGTTTATTTTTTTTATTAAATTGAAGCTAATTTATTGTGAATATTCAATAACTAAAGTTCAAAATGCCGAGATGTAATCCTATTTGTAAGAAAATAATGAATATTAACTTTCCAAAGAGCGAAGCTACCGTAGTATGGAATGAGACGACCGATATGGGCGATTTATTTTCATCTGCTATCGACAAAAAGAATCCTCAGCATTTACTTTGTTCATTAGACTGGTGCAAATATCTAAAAGCTTAAGAAGAACTAATTCCCTACGATCATTCCAAACTCACAAATCTTCCTCTTGCCAGTGTGGAGGAAATGAAACCAATTTTCAGAGATCTGCCCAGCCTCCAGCTGTTGGAAAAGTGTCTTCGTGGTAAAAGTGAAAATCCCAATGATTCGGTGAACGATGTTATGTGGTCTCGCTTCTGTAAAGGCACTTTTGTGTGCATAAAACACTAACATTTGGAGTTATTGATGCAGTGACCAAATGTAATAGAATACATTGCTGTCTCCTATGACAGAATTTCGGACTATAAATAGGAAGAAATTGTGTGAATGCCATGACTACGGCCTACGGCAAGCAGAGAAAATGGCTCAGGAAGTGCAGAGAAAAGCTGGGGAATCCAGGGACAAGGCTAAACGGAAGTAAGAAGACCTGTAATTAATCACAGAAATATCCATATTCTCCTTCAATTGGGGCAGAGATGCACTCACAATGAGATACAAACACATGTGTGGAAAGCTTTAACTGCAGTTTTCTCAGTTTCAATATTTATTAAATGTATGTTCCTGTTTCTAGGCAACTATTTAGTGCAGAGCTGTGCAATTTTATCATAATGGTAAATATTTTAATGAAGAAGTTTCCTTGTTTAAAGAAAAACTGTTTGGGTTTTGGCTGCTTTTTTTTAAGAAAAAGTAACTTAATTATGTTTTTTGGCAGTTAAAAAAAGATTTCTTACACCCCCGAAGTCCAATATAAAAAAAGTGACAGTCAGTCTGAAAGACTAGACTTCGTATCATTTTAAATGCTACAAATGCTGAAAAATGCTAGAAAGGCTGGAGGCTTCTCGCTTCGGTCGAAGCCAAAGACTCTTGACATGTTAGAAAATTATCTGCATAATACTTATCTTGCTTATCTTGTTTCAAATTACTCGCGAACGGCAAGTGCAAACCAAGGGCAAAGCAAGGTCGCGGGATGCCGCACGCTCACCAGAGCGCGCGGGGACTTGCCCCTTCCATCCAGTATAAAAAAAACTTATAGTGGGCGATGTATTGAAGATAGAGATATGCTCTCGCGGACTTTTTTGTAGAACTTTTCATGCTGACCAATTCTTACGCTCATAGTATAGTGATATTTTTAACGGTTTGCCCAGCATAAGCTTAAGAAGCGCACGGACGCCAAGTTTGTTTTCGATTTTTTTTCACTGAAATCGTTACTGCTTGGCTTCCTTTGATCATACATAAATTATTTTCTAGAGAATCTTTCCTCGAGATATCCTTTACAGAATGGTGAAAACCGTATCAAAATCCATCCAGTGGTTCTCGAGATTACCCGTGACATCCAAGAATCGGGGATTTTTGTAGAGATTGTCGGGGTACACATTCACCAAGCGGTACTATGACGTCACACACCTCAGTGCATCTGGGTACATTTCGTCCCGTCACCGTAACGTAACGCCAGACCCCAGCGTAACGACGAAGTCGACAAGATCATTTAAAATGATAAAACTGTTTGGGTTTTGGCTGTTTTTTTTTTTTTTAAGAAAAAGTAACTTAATTATATTTTTTGGCAGTTGAAAAAAGATTTCTTACACCCCTGAAGTCCAATATAAAAAATGTAAAGTAATGTTTGAATGAAGTGTGACATAAATTTCATTATCTTACCGTTGTTAGTTTCTGAGGACAAGAACATGAATTAAACACATTTAACATTGGTAAGATATGTGGTTCCGTATCCCAAAAAAGTGGTCATCATCTTTATTATCTTGACGTGTTTGCGTACTTCCCTTGGCCACGCCAGAGTTATTTCCTTTCAAGTCTGTGTTGAATAAACGAAGGTTTTATCTCATTTTGCATTGGACATACTAAGCGATCAAATACTAGAGTGCAAAACAACTGTGATATAGGCCACTGCTACAACATCAATTCGCCGAGACCCACGTATCGTCTGGAGGCCTCTTCCTTAGTGCGTGTCTGTTCTGTTGGGTAGTCAGCCCGAAGGCTGGTTGGATCCTCAAAAGGCACTGCGGTTAGGTTATGTGGGTGGATACTCTCAAAAACCCCAGGCAGCGCTATATTGAGGCGTACTAGGCAAGAAGAGGAGTGAGGTAGTTTGCCATTGCTTTCCTCACTGAGTCAGTACAGCAGTACTAACTCTATGAGTAGAACCTTTCACAGCATCCACAGGCACTGACTGTGCCCTGAATGTCATTACTAAGCACCACCCATACCTCAGTAGCTTCCATATAATCACAGCCATGAGTGAGACTGAGACATCGGTGAAAAGCCACATTTTACTCTAGCCTGTGCCAACTGACAAATGCAAATATACTGCATTCATCAAGAGATGGCAAACAGGCCCCCTTAGTGCTTGAACCCCTCCTAAAAAGAGAAGCGACACCCATACTCTGAAATAGCATAGATCACATTATGAACACCACGCACAATCCTTCTCCAAACTCTTGAGAGCAACCCGTATGAATGAAATGGATTTGTAAGCAAGCATCGTCCTTGTTTCCGTACAAAAGAAACAGAACCTGAGTTTGATCAACATGCTGTGGCCTTCCACATCAGGAAATCAATGACCCTACGGGAGTGCAAACTGATTATTACATAAGTGAAATTTACGTCACCAGCATGAACGTTCCTCTCGATGTTCAGCCAACTCTTGTTGCTTGAACTTGAGAAGCAAGCGATAACCATGGCGGTAACGCTTTAATGCAAACATCTGGAATTCTCCACACTGCGCAAATTATAGAGGAAAATAGCTTGCCAACGTCAGCGCACCTGTTGGACATTCCCCAGGCGAATAAGTATGAGCATTCGTAGAATAAGTTATTCCAGCACTTTCTTCCTGTTGATGGATCTTTTGAGGTGATGAAAGTAACGTAATCACATCAGTGGTGTACGCAGGGGATTGTTAGGGTTTAACCCCACCCTCAAAGGAATTTCTTTACCTGATTCCTTACATTGTCCAATCACCTGTCTTACACTGCGCTAGTGTATATATTTTAAACTAGCAACCCGCCTCGGCTTCACCCGGGAACAGTTATTAATTATATTATCATGGAGATGCATGTGCAACGAATTCTTGTCAGACGTAATTTAAGAATGGCGAGGTGATGAAACACAAATCCCCCTTCCGTCCAATCTTAACTTGACTGTATATTTTGTGGAACGAAAAGTTCACAGGTGAAGTGAAGAATGCTGAGTTGCACTTCCAGGGATACTCCAAACCCAACCACTCTTCTCTGAAGTCTTAACTCAACACGACTCGACAGTTTGCTGCTGGCTGTATCTGGGGTAATAGACTCGCCCGCTAGCTAGGCTGTAACTGGGGTGATAGGCTTGCCCCTAGCTAGCTCGTAAACTGTCGCCTCAGTAATTGAATGGAGATTGTTGGAAGAAATGAAAACGTAAAAACACTTATAGTGGGCGATGTATGATAGAGATATGTTCTCGCGGACTTTTTGTAGAACTTTTCATGCTGAACAATTCTTACACTCATAGTATATCGATATTTTAACGGTTTGCCCAGCTTAAGCTTAAAAAGCGCACAGACGCCAGTTTTTTTTCGACTTTTTCACTGAAATCGTTACTGCTTGGTTTCCTTTGATCATAAATAAATTATTTTCTACAGAATCCTTCCTCGAGATATCCTTTACAGAATGGTGAAACCGCATAAAAATCCATCCAGTGGTTCTCGAGATTACCCATGACATCTACGAATCGGGGACTTAGTTTTATACTAACAAAGGGGCCCTACGGCAATCGGATTTTTGTAATTTTTCCCGCTTCGGGTACGTAAAGTTCAGACCTCGAACAATAATTTCCCAAAGCCGTTCGATGCCATATTCATAAATTCTCGAGAAAATCGACTTCGAAGTTTTCCGAGCGCTTCATATCCAGTAAAGATGTTACCGAGTTTGAGCAGGACGCGTGGCTCACCCGGTAAGATTCAGGCCCAGTAATAGCTGGGACGAGGAGTGCGTCAGGCCTCGGCAGCCGGCACAGTTCATATCCTCGCCGCTAGATGGGGGCTTCATTCATTCCATTCCTGACCCGGTCGGAGACTGGAAGCAGGCTGTGGATTTTCATTTCAATAGCTGGGACGCTAGTTCGAGTCTCACTTCGGGTGCTATTTTTTTTCTTTCTTTCAATTCATATACTACTAATGTGATTGAAATATAAAAATCATCAAGTCTGTAGTAATTCAAAGATATGTAGTTATAATTTCCAATTAAAAAACGCATGTTTCATTTCTAATTATCTCCTATTTGAAATTGCGAATAAGCGACACAAATAATATCCAGCAATAATATTTTAATAAAAATATAAATAGAAGAATAAATTAATGTAAACAATGGAATGAGTAAAATTGAATGTGATGAATTATTTGAATATGGCGGATCCTCCGAGATCTGTTATTATTTCGAATAACAGTTCTGCGTGTATCGTTTGCCTTGTCACGTTTTTCTACCTGCGACGTGAGCACAGCTGCTCTAGCACAAACGATTTGTGATTCCAGGATGGGTGGAAGGGATACATGCCACATCAATCGCAAGGGATGCCTGTTCGAAGTAGCATTTGACCGTTGGTTTCCAGAGGAGATAGTGTTTCTTGGCGTGATGGATGATTTTTTTCTAACGTACGATAAAGAAGATCATAATGTCGTGCGTGGAGGACGACAATCCGCCTGATGATGATTTTTATATTTCAATCACATTAGTAGTACAGTATATGAATTGAAAGAAAAAAGATATAGCACCCGAAGTGAGACTCGAACTAGCGTTCCAGCAATTACTGGGCCCGAACCTTACCGGGTGAGCCACGCGTCCTGCTCGAACTCGGTATAACATCTTTACTGGACATGAAGCGCTCGGAAAACTTCGAAGTCGATCTTCTCGAGAATTTATGAATATGGCATCGAACGGCTTTGGGAAATTATTGTTCGAGGTCTGAACTTTACGTACCCGAAGCGGAAAAAATTACAAAAATCCGATTGTCGTAGGGTCCTCTTGTAAGTAGAGATTAGCAGAAGTACCCGTTCTTTGATCGGTCTTCGGTATTAATAACCAGCCGTTATCAATTGAGCTACTGTTGCAATGGTTAGGGGCTTGTCATTCCTTCATATGTTTATCAGAGCAAAGTTAGTTTTCTGGGAATATCTTGATCACTGTTAATTTAAGGGCCTTAAAATGTGCTTTTCGAAGACCCTTTATAGACTCCCGAATTTTGTGTCTCACATTGAGAAGCGCAACTTATGCTTTGGTCGTCCTTCTAGGATAATTTTTATATTCTGCCTATTTACGCATGTATCTTGAAAAGTTTCTTCCCCCATGAGAAGTACGGAGAAAATGAAAATCCACAGCCTGCTTCCAGTCTCCGACCGGGTCAGGAATGGAATGAATGAATCCCCCATCTAGCGGCGAGGATATGAAATGTGCCGGCTGCCGAAGCCTGTCGCACTCCTCTGGGGCAATGATTAAATGAATGACAGATGAAATGAAATGATAGTGGAGAGTGTTGCTGGAATGAAATTGTGACAGGGAAAACCGGAGTACCCGGAGAAAAACCTGTCTGCCTCCGTTTTGTCCAGCACAGATCTCACATGGAGTGACCGGAATTTGAACCACGGACCCAGCGGTGAGAGGCCGGCTTGCTGCCGCCTAAGCCACGTAGGCTCTAGAAGTACGGAGAAGAGATTTATAAATGATTGGTGTATTGACTCTCATGGATACCATACCTAAGATGCTCCAAACATCCGAACACGAGTTATATGCGTACAGAAAGGCAGACAGACCAATCCATTGACTACAACATGTCGTAGTTGGCAGCATGCTGAGCTTCTATGCCCATGATCACGGGTTCAAACCTGGCCGAAGTCGTCGGTTTTTTTAAGAGCGTTGAAAATCCCTCAGTATGCCTTCCTACGGAGGGGAAGTAAAGCCGGCGGGCCCATGTCATCGAGTTAGGGCATGTAAAAGAACCTTCCACTAACTAAAATTGAGTGATGCTAAATTTGTTGGTTAGATTTGATTAACGCTCTATTAGTTCCAACGTTTGACGCCAGGTGCCGGTTTTGGTGGCATCTACAGTAGTAGCCAAGTTCACAGCTAGATGTCGTTGACGGTAGTATTTGGTAGCAAAAGTAGGAACTACTTGAAATTGATCGTCTGCAGTCCTTACCTGAATTACAGATAACACACACTAATACAGCCATCACAATTAGCACCGGTTATCAGACAGATTCTACACACACCCAAAGTACACGAGGCTGCATGACTGCGTTGGTGCAGCCCCTAAACTGAGGAAACAACCAACCAACCATTTTACAACATATCACCCAGATGTCCAAATATGGATATACCAACCACACAATATCAAACAAAATGTTCCTTATGATGAACCCGTTTGTCGACAAAAATAATAATAAAAATAATAATGGTAAGTTAGAATATGCTCAAACTAACGCGTACTTCCTGACGTGAAAATGAAATTGAAAACCTCGTAGACGAAACGCAATACACCTCACATAAAAACTGACCCTCACCGTTGTGTAAAGTCCCCAGGAAGATTCCTTTAATAAAGTATAAAGGCTTGTGGTGCATGAATAATCAGATGTTTTAGCCTCCATTGGCCCAAATTCTTGAGAACCTGTTGTCATGGTTACCGACTTGCATTCCTTCATTAGTTTATTAAATTATGTGAATATCACAGAAACAGTAGGTTTTAGAGCCTTAAAATGTAGTTTTCGGGAACCCTCGAATTTTGTTTCTGACACCGAGGGGCTGAGAATGAGCTGTGTCTCGTCGTTGTATGCCATAATATAATAATAATATAATACAATGTAGGGATATAATACCTTCCGTACCACACCCGCACGTGAAAATCGCGTGAAAGAATTCTTGTGTACCCCTTGACACCCTTAAGCGCATTATACGTATTGATGAATTTTACAGCTTAATTTGGTTCCGTGATAACCTTATAGCCGTTTGCAAACTTCACAGTAATGTAATAAATGGAATTGCATTGCGTCTTACAGAAATAGATGGACCTCTGAGATTCTGTTGCCATGGTTACCGGCTTGCTTTCTTTCATTAGTTTATTGAATGAAATTTGTTTTCTGGGAATATCTCAAAAACTGTTGGTTTTAGGGCCTTAAAATTTGGTTTTCGGGAGTTTTGTTTGTCACATTGAGGGTCTGAAAATAAGCTTTATCTCGTCCTTCTACGCCTATTTGAACATGTATTTTAAGGGGGTAGGCTGCTAGATGTCGGGGTGGGGGGCGTGGTGGTGCAGTGGTCAAGCTGTTGGCCTCTCACCAAAGTGGACAGGGTTCGATTCCCGGTCAATGCATGTGAGATTTTCGAAGTGAAATGCCATGTCCTGTGGTTCGGATTCCACGTAAAAAGGAGGTCCCGTGGCTCATGATCGCATGATTAACGCTCACGTAAAACTCAAAGCTTCCTTCCTTCCCTTGCTAGATGTCGAAGGTGGCAATGTGAGCCGGTGCTATGTAAGCCACTGACGTGGAGGGATACTATTTCGCTGTATCAGCGCAACACAGCGGGGCTAGAAGGTGCAGTTCGCGACGTGCCTTCCAGTTGATCGCAACATGCAGGTACTGTTAATCCATTTAGTTTAATGTATTGTTGGTTGGTATTGCTTTTCTACATGTCTCTTGTATATTGGTTTCCCATAATCTCTCTTATTGGTGCTTGCTTATTATACAGAGGTGCGGTAATTTTTTGTAAGATTCCTAGGGGTTTTGCGTCTAATGGGAAGTCCTCTGGTGACTCCGACGGAAGTGTGTACGTAGTCACTTTGAAATCCTCTCTCAACTTTTTTCACTTAAAGTAATTGTTAAATAGGAGCCCACATGCAAATACTTACTGGAAGCTGCCGTTGTTCAGACGTGGATTCACTGAAATCAGGAGACCAATTTTTGTTTGCAAACTCATAAAACGAAAACACGATAACCAGACAAATAAAACTTAACGAATATTAACTGAAAAACAGTTTTTTATTTTATTTTATTCAATCCTGAAAATATCTTTATTGCAATTATTATGTTCTGTTACAACTGTACATATTTACGACTTCATACCTGTTATATAAAAACGATTATTTATATAACAAAATCAACTCGTCTATTTTGTTTAGCAAACCTTGTGATTACCGAATCGATATCTATAGTGATGTCACGATGAATGTGCAGCAATGCACGGATAGGAATTTGGGGCTTTTTTCGCACAAAAAAGAAAATTGCCGACGTCCAAACTGCAAGCTTGGTTGGCAATTTAAGCTGTGACGTTCTCCCCTTGTCGGTGCCAACTCGACTTGCACGAATATTTTTTGTGCGCTAAACGCATCAAATTTCTATCCATGTAGCTTGCTAAAAAATTGGTCTGGTTTTGTACGTTTGGTTATTTTGTGATTGCGTTGTTAGTGATACCATTTTTCTTAAAAATTTCGATTCAGTGACCCCTCCCCAAAGCCAAACTCTAGATCCGCGCCTGACTGAAATGCTGGACAGCTATTACCCACGAGAAAGCTTACGATCCGTGCAATCACCGCGTCCCCAGCACACACTACATCCTATATAATTGATTGTTGATTGACGTACGTCGTGTAGAAACAATTTTTTTGTTACGTTGTGCTAATAGAAACATCGCACAGCGCACCATATTAGATAAACTTTGTTTGTTGTTGATTTTTTTTAGTGGCTTTGCGACATGGTGGTCTATAGCCTCATGTACTTGGATGTGTGTAGAATTTGTCTGATAACCTGTGTCACTGTATTATCTGTGCTAGTGTGCGTGTTTTGTAATTGAGGTAGGATTTGGGTAGGAAGCGGCCTTAGCCTTAAATTAGGTACCATCTCGGCATTTGCCAGGGGTAGAAGTGGAGAAACCACGGAAAACCACTGAGGTAAGGATCGTATCCATCTCTTCTCAGTTTTGCCTCACGAGGCTGAGTGTACCCCGTTCCAGCAAATGCCGGGATGGTTCCTAACTTAAGGCCAAGGCCGTCTACTCCCCAATCCTCACCTGAATTACAAATACACACACTAATACAGCCATCACAATAAGACAGGTTATCAGACAAATTACACACACATCCAAATACATGAAGCTACATCACCACGATGTCGAAAAGCCCCTAAATACATCATCATCATCATCATCATCAACAACAACAACAACAACAACAACAACAACCGTTTGTTTGTTTGTTTGTTTGTTTGTTTGTTTGTTATGGGTTCACGTTAATACTGTCGGAGTGAAAGTCATAAAACTCACTTTTAATTAGAACGCTGCGTTAGCGCAGAGGATAGCGGCGAGGCGCGGTGCCCCGGTGGTCCAGGGTTCGTTTCTCCTGGGATGCCATGCCTTCATTTTTTATTTTTATTTTTATTTTTTAGAGGGGAAGGAGGGGGCGTAGTCACAGAGCGTGTTTATTCTGTGCTGATTTTTTAAAACTATCGTTGATTCTGTAATGTAATTGCCTTTTGATTATTAGTATCTACGAGTTACGTGTGTTTCTGTAGTAGTTAAAGACGACGGAACTATCAATTGGCAAGAGGAATGCAGCTCTCGACTAACGCAGCGTTGAGCGGTGGTCGCGCCAAGACAGTTGACAGCGAAAGAGTGCCTGACCTCAGAGTATCACATAGCGCGCTTCCCTACTTTACAGGGACGGAGGGCCTGAAACAAACCTGTGTTCTGGGGTTACGAGGCCATTCCGAGCCCAGGTTCCCTATCTCAAATTGATCCTATACCCATCCCCTACACGCCCCTTAAGGGTACTCAAGTACATAAATGACACCCTATATATTATGAACATTTTAAGCCAAAGTAGCCTAGTACGTTTGATAGAACGAGCCCCGACCAATAAAAATGCGAAAAGTTGTCCAGGAAAGGGAGTCTGTTGTGCAGATTGCATTCATTTCGCATTCTCTGACATTACAATAACCTGTGACACTGTGATAACTATTGTGTGTATTTTGTAATTGAGGTTGGAGTTTGGTAGGAAGCGGCCGTGGCCTTAAGAGAACGCTTTGAATCAAGTTGATATTGCTCCAGCCCCCATTTCTCCGACTTGTAAGCTACCACAGTGCTACAATGTGGTTGTATGCTGGCTCTCGATCATGTTATGATGTCTACACGTATTTTCTCATTACTGTTGTCCTTTCATGAACACAGAATGCATCTAAACCCAGCTTTGAGCCTTATAATACCCATTTCATTCTCAAGGAATTTGCACATTTAAATTTTCCTATTTTTCATTGAATCTCTAGTTTTCGGGTTTAGTCTCTGTAGCAACGGTGGGATTGACGCCAGCTTCTCAGCGCGGAACTGAGCAGCCAGAGAGTCTCCTTTAAAACAGGCTCAAGTCTCTGTGGGTAGAGAAGGCAATTGCGCATGCGCAAAGCGGTAGATAACTGAATGCGTCATCAGAGAGCCTAGGCTCCAAGCAGTGCATTCGTGAGGCGGGCGGTATTTCAGCGCGAGCATGTTCTTTTTTGAGTTTTAAAACATGGTTCAGTGTAGTGATTTAATAGTGTATTTTAAACATATTCTTAATTGGGAATCTTCTGGGACAACACAGAATCGAGCATGCTCTATCAGAGCGAAAAACACGACGACTGGAGTTTATCTACAAAACACTATAAGGTATGAACTTTAGAATACCGGTACCCAGTTGCATGAATTTAGCTTCGCCACTGCCAGAAACGTCTAGCGTTGTGTATGGTAACACAATACCGTTCCTTACGGTCATTGTTCTACAGGACCTGTGCCAGTCAAAGATATTCAAACTACGAGGGACGGTCTATTGATTCATTTCCCGTGCACGAGTCGATAGGAATGTTCGAATGATGGAATATGTGTGTACATTTGGTGATTTGCTTCTCACGTCGTGATGACATGCCGCTAAAGGAACGACATGCTAACTTATTCCGTAAAAGCAAGAGTGTTTACATTTTCTTGAGGATTATGATAGCAAATGTATCTAATTTATGAATCAGTAACATATCTTACGTGTTTCTTCATCCCTGCACATGCCCGGGACTAATATTACCTTGGCAATGGTTGGCGGATCTGTAGTCGACAAGATATTTTTTGCAGTTTATTCATATGGAATTGACAAGGCCCTCAAGGAGGATGGGTGTATGTAGCCACACCACTTCTGGTGCACCCTTGATAGTGTTACACCCTCAAGGGCTCACGGCTGGTGAGTTTGGGAGTTGGCGACCCCGAGGGATTCCTGAACTGACTCCGTTTTGTCCCCTTTTTGCTCTGACCTTGGAGTGGGCCCTCTTCCTCTTTCATTTTCCTATCTGCCTTTCATGGCTCTCCTTGCTTCCAAGTCCCTTAATCCTTATTCTTCGAGGGTTGGGGGCATTTCTTTTCTTCCTGTCCTTTATTTGCCTTATCCTTTATTAGTTTACCATTTCTTCTTTTAGTATGTAAGTTTGTAGTTAGTATTAGTTATAGTTTTCATTCTCATCTCATCTTTCACTATCAGCCAAACCATTAGGGGCCGATAACCTAGATGTTAGGCTCCTTAAAACAACAATCATCATCATCATCATCATCATATGGAATTAGTCAGAAAACATTTCATACATTTATACGCCTTTTTATATACAGCTCTTTTATCAGGGTGTGTTTTGCTAACATATGTTTTATGTCACCTTAGTATATTTGATTGCCAGTACCGTATTCCAGAACATACCTTTGCCGAGATATCTGGTTGCAGGCAGTAAATACAATACGATAATTAATTCATTTATTTCAGAGATCTGACCTTAGCAGAAATATTGGAAGAAGTGGTAAAGGAAGAAAAGCACTATATTATATGTATGTATGTTTATTGAGCCACCAGAGCCTATGGCTCAACTGACGAGGCTGACGGCGGACTTGTAGACAATCTAAACCACTGACAGTTAGCTGAAGACGCCGAAGTTGTCTTTTCAAACGAGTGATGAAGGAAGATTCGTAAAATCAGCTCTCAGTTGGTATGTCTGCTAGACGATTTTCCTGATGACAAGGAGAAACTTCATTTCGACATCATCTTTGATAATTTATTTACGGGAATGTGTTGCTCGCTTATCTAAATCGTGTGATTATTCAGGTTCAGGAACAATCAGAGAGAACCGAGTTCCCAAACAATGTTAACTTACTTGCACTAAAGATATGGAACGAGAAGATAGACGTGTATTTGATTATACAGGATCTTTATTTTTGATTGGCAAGGCGATTCCGCTCGACCTTGGCCCCCGCGCCCCCCGGTCCCCTTCCAATAGCCGGCTGTTACAGTTTGACACGCGCGGTCTCCTGCCGTATTCCCACGTTCTTCCTGCGGTAGACGTGCGAGCTCCAAGCTAATTTGGTGTTTTATAAAGCTACTGTGTACTGAATATCGTATTGTAGTCCGGCTCCGTTGCTAAATGGTTAGCGCGCTAGGCTTTGGCCCGAAGTGCCCCGGGTTCGATTCCCGGCTCAGCCATTAGGGATTTTAATCTCCTGTGGTTAATTCCCTTGGCTCGGGTACTGGTTGTATGTGACGTCGTCATCATCACTTCATCCTCATTACGACGCGCAGGTCGCCCACGGGCGTCAACTAGAAAGACCTGCACTCGACCTCTCCGGAGGTCACACGATTATTATTATTATTATTATTATTATTATCGTATTGTATAGTGTTTTATAGTGATTGTATATAGTGATGTAATGTCTTAGGTGAAATATTCGTTACGTGAACATGTACTGTACATCTGTACAATACGTACATAAAGTGCAGGAAATCGTGCGCTAGAACAAGACAAAAGTTTCGAGTGAAATTTCCAGGGAGACCCATTCCTATAAATCGGACAATAAAACAACTGGCTAAGAGATTCAAACGTACAGGTTCTGTAAACAATAAAAATAGATGGAAATGTCGTTATTTCCTTACTGAAGCTAAATTAACCGGAGTAACCGAAAACTTGATGAGGAGATGCCGATTATATTTAGCAGAGGATGGGGAACATTTTCAGCATCTACTGTAAACATTGTGAACCGATATTGTGTGTCAATAAGAAGCAAAAAGTGGTGGTGGACCGTATATTTTTGGCTTCTTGACGTGAGTCTCCAAAACGCATGGTACCTAAGTACTACGTCACGACCAAAGACAACTCAACTGGAGTAGGCTACACGAGGTAAGTGGCGCAATGGTACGGCGCAGAACCACGAGGGGACAAGACACCCGTCTAACAGCGCATGCAGGAGAGGGTTGCGTCATTGATGACTTGCGATATTATGGACGCAATCATTTGGTCATAAATACCCCAGAAATAACGGGAGGTGTGTCAGTGCCAGTGTCCTCAATGCAAGTTGTAAATGTGACGTGTGGATATGTTTACCTTGCTCCTTGCCGTTCCACGCCAAGTAAGTATTCAAACATTCACTTGGCTCCATGATCAAAGGTCTCAAAATACAAAGTGCATTTTATAGTGTAATATTATCAATAGAGTATTTAGCAACAGACATGAAAATGGTACTGTACTGTATTTATAAGAGCCTCCGTGGCTTAGGCGGCAGCACGCTGGCCTCTCACCTCCGGGTCCGTGGTTCAAATCCCGGTCACTCCATGTGCGATTTGTGCTGGACAAAGCGGAGGCAGACAGGTTTCTCTCCGGGTACTGCGGTTTTCCCTGTCAGAAATGTTATTCCAGCAACACATCCCTCTGTCATTTCATCTGTCATTCATTTAATCATTGCCCCAAGGTAGTGCTACAGGCTTCGGCAGCCGGCATAGTTCATATCTTCACCGCTAGATGGGGGCTTCATTCATTCTATTCCCCGACCCGGTCGGTCGACTGGAAGCAGGCTGTGGATTTTCACTGTATTTATAAATCACCAACCTGAATAAGTAGCAAGTGTCTGGACAACACAAGCGCCTAGTGTTACGGGATTTAGATGCCACCTTTGTAAAATTGGTTGCGTAGCTTAACATCCTATAGTATGACTTCTTAAGAAAAACATAATTTTTCGAAAATTAATAATTTGAGCGTTCATGGGTTAAGCAATCTTGATCGGAACAACACGTACATCAGGCGTTCTGAACCGGGTGTAAATGTGATGAACTAGTTGGGTGCTACGCTGTTGCTAGTGCCAATGCCTTGCTCGACAGGTGGCTAGGAACAGTGCTCCGGTCGTCACACGGCGCCACTGAGGTTCCGTTCTCTAGAGAAGGCTCTCACGGTATAACACTTCGATATAGTCTATTGCGCAGTTGTAGAGTAACTTGCTCACTGTGAACGTGTCCGCTCAACGTATGTTCTGGATTAGTACCTGTCCCCGCAACTTCAATGCAAACAAGCAGTTCCATGAAGAACTATATAGCCTACAGTATTTTCATATATCCTGCTTATGTTATTGCCTCTATCAATATACAAAATTTCAGTTTGATTGCTGTAATATATTCATAGATATTGAGAACCGTCTAAATATTTCGGATGGTTGCCATGTTGGATTTTTATATATAGGCCTTAGAGTTACGTACTATTACATGAAGATTATTGTGTAGGTGTTTTATTCAAACTTCAATCGCATGATTAGGATACAAGAAATAAGAACTTAATTTTAAAATTTCGTACAGCCGCCATCTTGTGGTTATGAAAATAATTTAAATGAATTAGATGCCAGTGGATTAAAATTTATATAAGCACATACCGTACCAAGTTTCACTGCGCTCGGTTGGTTAAATCGCGAGAAACGTCCATTTGAATATTAAAATTTCGCGTCACCGCCATGTTGGACGTCACATAGGTGAACTTATATGTATAGCCGCTATACACTTACAAAATTTCAATTTTATTGATGTCATAGATTAATCGATATTAAGAACCGTCTAAATATTTCGTTTGGTCGCTATGTTGGATTTTAATATATGTGGGCCATAGCGTTATCTACTATTAGATAAGGATTATTGTGTACATTCATTATTCAGACGTTTATTTCGATCGAATGATTAAAACACAAGAAATGAAAACTTAATTTTAAAATTTCGCACAACTTCCATCTTAGGTTATGTAAGCAATTTAACTAAATTAGATATCAATGTATTGCAATTTGTATAGTTATTTGCTGCACCAAGTTTCACTGCGTTCGGATGGTTAAATCGCGAGAAAAGTCTATTTAAATGTTTCAACTTCGTTTGGCCGCCATGTTCGTTTTGTAGTTGAAAGTCACATAGGTGAACGTCTAGTAGTGCCCTTTATCACCGTACTAATTTGCAGGGTGATATGAATAATAGTTTCGGAGATATAGAATGCCGGTGAAATATTTCGCACAGCCGGCATGTTGGATTGGTGAGATATAATAAAATTTGAAGGTCACGGTCGGGGTCAGCCGAAATAGTTCTATGACCTTACCGAGTTTCGTTGAAATCGCTCCAGCCGTTTAGAAGTTATTAGGGACACACACACACACACACACGGACGCCCACACACCTATACACACACGGACAAATGGTGATCTCATAAGCCTATTTCTTCATAAATGAAAATAGGCAAACACCTTTGTGTACAACAACGCTATAAAGAAGCTAGTTTACAGACCTATCCTCATGAAAATTGCAAAGTGTTATAAACACGTGCTCGCCTGGAATATAACAGAGCTTGTTAGGTATTCATCATCTGCAAAACATATCCATGAATCGATGTTCTCAGTGTAGAGGAGGAACTTTACTCTTTTGCGTCTTCCGTCACTTCGTAAGCATTCTGATGGTTTGTTATGGCCTACTAATCGTATTAATGATATAATATATAGTGAACTTAAGTAATGAACTCTAATTGAGGTCAATTGTGATATCCCCTCGGCACCAAGTTGATAACGATGTTTTACTACAGCATTTACTCATCGAATGACAGCATGAATGGCTATTTGATGGGAACTCCTCTTCGCATTGCTAACTTAAGTGTTGAAGATATACTGTACTTGGATTAAAAGTTCCGTGACAAGAAAAGGTTGCTCTTCCTGTTTTAATTCCGTGTTACTTCGTTATGAAAAGAAATTGTTGTGAAGTACTATATGGACATCTAGAAACACAAATACTTGAATGAAGTAATGAGCAACGATTTTTTTTTCAACTGGACAAGAATCCTGTTAAGATTTGCTGTTGGTTGCAGAACGAGCTGAAATTAAGCAAGGACTACTTATCAGATATTGTCCGCCTCGTTGCGTAGTGGCTAGCACTCTTGGTTGTCTCCGCGGAGGTCTGGGTTTTGATTCCCAGCTCTGCTAAGAAATTTAATTCTGGTCAGAGGGCTGCGACGGGGTACACTCAGCCTCGTGAGGCAAAACTGAGAAGAGGTGGGATCGATTCCCACCTCAACCATCCTGGAAGTGATTTCCGTGGTTTCTCACTTCTACTCCAGACGAATGCCGGAATGGTTCCTAACTTAAAATCACGGCCGCCTTCTTCCTAATCCTCATCCGAATTACAAATACACCCACTAATGCAGTCGTCACCAAACACAGGTCACCAAACAAATTCCACGCACACCCAAGTACACGGGGCTACATGACCACGTCGTCACAAAGCCCCTAAATGAATCAACAACAACTTGTCTGTCACCACGGAGAACTGGGTTCGATTCCCGGCTCTGCCAGGCAATTTAATTCTGGAATATCTATTCGTGGTGGGATTTGCTCACGCAGACGTGAAGACTGGCTCCTTCCTAGTTTAAATATTTGTGTTAATACGTTTTACAATCGTAATTTCAGACAATGGGTACAGTAACTTTTGGACGATCGACTCAATGACTCAATGAATGTCAGGATAGGAAAGGTGTGTCTGTGGCAGTCCTGACTTCGAGTCTATGGCCGTAATGCAATGATCTTGGTTAAATAGGAATTATGGCGGTGGGGAGTGGGGGCTGTTTGTTGCTTGGGGTAGTAATATTTCATAACCATTCAGGAGGGGGCTACAACTTGTGAGCAGAAACGTGTAGTCGTGATCCTTCTTCGAGCCGACTGCAACCCATCTGGCAGAGGGCAACATTATTTATTTATTCCCCCCAGGGGCTCACATCTAGTGGGACGTGGGTTGGCAACCACGGGACCCCAGCTGAGTCCGGCATTGCGTCCACTACTTGTGCCGGGCTCCTCTCCGTCTTCTTTCCTGTCGACCTCTCTTGGTCAACTCTTCTTCTCTTCCGACCCCGACGGTATTAGGGTATCCGAGGCCTAGGGAGTCTCTTCCTTTCCCGCCTTAATTGGCCCTTCCTTCATCTTTCCTGATCCCTCATTCTTCGAGGGCTCAGACCTCTTGTTTTCTTTTCATTATATCTCCTTCCTTCGGTTCAAGGCCCTCAAAGAGGCAGGGTGTGTGTAGCCCCACCACTTCTGGTGCACCCTGGATTGTGTTACATCCTCAAGGGCTCTCGTCTACTGAGTTCAGGATTTGGTGACCCCAAGGGCTTCCTAAGCTGGGGCCGGTTGGAAATGTTTGCAAGAAATATACTCTTGTCCAAATTAGAGCTCCATATTAAACGTATAATCGTTCAAGCGTTTTCTTACTAACCACGTTTCGTAAAACGTTTAGTAAAATACAGTACACGTTTTCTTCAGAAACATTTAAACAGCTTCCTGAACTGGGTCCGGTTTTTCTCCTTTTTCCATTGCCTTTGGGGCGGTCCTTCTCCTCTTTACCTTTCCTATCTGCCTTTCCAAGCTCTCCTTCCTTCCAAGTCCCTTAATTCTCATTCTTCGAGGGTTGAGGGAATTTCCTTTCCTCCTGTCTTTTGTTTCGCTTATTCTTATTTTTGTTTTCCATTTCCTCTTCTAGTTTGTAAGTATGTGGTTAGTTCTAGGTTTGGTTTCATTTCGTTTACATTTTCGCTATCACCCAAATCATTAGGGGGCGATAACCTAGATGTTAGGCCTCTTAAAACAACAATTGTCATCTTCTATTTATTTATTTGTGTGTTTATTTATGTATTTATTTGTTTGTTTATTGGTTGGGTTCCAATAATTATAAACTAAGAGATCCTAACTTCATTGAAGCCACTGAGACCATGTGGTAATCAGTCGAGATACATTTACTAGTCAAAGGGTGCAAATTACGCTGTCAAAACGATCGTAGTATCTCACGTTTCATGTCCTTTAGAGCTTCCTGGCCTTGGGTTTGGTATGTTCCAACCCACCCTGCACACAATTGTGTACAGCCTACTGTATATGTACTAACAGCCATGCTAATTAAAATCCAAACATGTATGACAGTTGTGTCAAGGTATTTTCCCCAGAACGTAACGGTGTGGTACACTGGCACTCACGTCACTCATAGAGGGGCAGGTGAAAGGCAGCTCCTAATAAACAAAGGTGCTTTTTTAAATTAAACCCTCTTCTATAAAAGTTTAAACGTTTCCTAAAATATAAACGTCGCTTTGTTAAGAAACGCTTTCTTAAAAGTTTTGACCCCCTTAAACGATTTTGCACTTAAATTTAATGTATGTTTCTGACGAATGAGGTTTTGACTAATTCTGATGGAAGTGTTACGAAGGTTTTTCAGTTCACAAGTCTAGTGCAAGGAATAAATGCACAGTCAAGCGGTATACAAGTATTTTCGAGTATTGAATACCTCCATCAGGTATGGGAAATACCACTTAGGCTTAAAAGCTGATGAAACGAAAGTTTTTTATTTTACCGACTATACACCCGTCAATATCAATACGGTGAGTTTATTAAATGAAGGAAACAAAGATAGAACACATTTAAGGCTCAAGAAACAAATTTAAGTGAAAACTGGTATAAAAATCGATTTATCTTCAAAATCATAAAACTATTTTCAGAAATTGTTTAATTGGGATTTGTTAAAAATCTTCTGTTGTTTATTTATTAAAAGTCGTTTAAATGTTTCGGAAGAAAACATGTACTGTATTTAACTAAACGTTTTACGAAACGTGGTTAGTAAGAAAACGCTTGAACGATTATACGTTTAATACGGAGCTCTAATTTGGACAAGAGTATATTTCTTGCAAACATTTCCAATTTTCAGTTAATTCTGTTTTCTTTGGTATCGCATTTTTTTAAAGAAGTTGTAGCTTATTGAAGACTGTTTTGAGTCAGATAGTGCGCTTGGCAAGGGAGGATTCACCTATTGTTCCCTCCCTCCTGTGGTTTGGAGACAAAGCTTCATCCATAGCAATATATTCATACACAAGGACCAGGTGAAAAATTGGTTGGATGTAAAACGATCGCTGCTTCTCAGTAAGTGAAAATACGATTTCCCTTTCAAATATGATTTGAATTAAGTTAATTGTGGTGTTTGAAGCCATATTTTCAGTGTTGCCTTAGTAAACAAGAGTTTAGTGCTTTTCAGTCGGTCAACACGAATGTACCCAAAAGAGATGGGTTATGCCCTAATCCTGAAATAAATTACATGAGATTAATAAAACACAAGGATGACCAGTTTCGATCGTCAAGCGATCATCATCAGATCCAATACACTTAGGCTATAAAATCTATGCTTGAAATACAGGTGAAAATATTTACAATATGTACAATTATTTAGTTGCAGTATTGGTACTGCAACTGTCAGTGTATGCTAAATGCAGTATATACTGTATGTTAGGTGAAATGCTAAATGGTGATGGCTATCCGGAGATTGTACTTTAGAGAGATTATATGGTTGTAAACTATGGTTAAACTATAAAATTTTAGGCTAACTACTTATCTGATTGTCTTCCGTACTACAGCTATTCGCAGTTTCCGTGCTCACTTGAACTCGCTGTGCGGTCGACTGCGGTGGTTATCTTAACGACTGGTTTTCCCCTGCCTTCCCCCCCTGTCCCTACGTGCTGTGGGGAGTGATCGCGATGTGTTTATGTGAGGTGTTGCCAACCTAGATAAGATGTATGTTATTGAATAAGGTGGATCTACAACTATTAAAGACCGTGGATTAGTCCTCGCCACGCGTGGAGCATAACCCATTCGAACTAAGCGTTGACGGTCTTATGAGGACGTCCCGGCACCTTTAATACTGCCTCTAATATGGGCCTTGGTTTATTGCAGAAGAAAAGTACATCGTACACCTGATCCAGATAACATTTACCTATTAAAAACCCCCTAATTTCCCCCATTTTTGTTATCTAGCTTGGCTGTGTCGCTAAATTGTGTTTTGTTTCCGACAGGGTGTGTTTTTTAGTAGCGTGAAGAGGGGTGAGCTCTCCATGAACGTGTGTTCATTTAGATTGTTGGGATTGTTTCGTTTGGCTAGGTGTATCTCGATTGCTTCCTTTATGTCAAGAGCTCTGCCTTTCGATTCGTGATGGATTATTTTAAGGTCCGACTCTATGTTGGTAAAGCTATGCCCTGCGTCACACATATGTTCGCACACGGCTGAATGTGTTCCGTATCTTATCGCAATTCTATGTTCATTATAACGTGTGTCTACTCGCCTTCCACTCTGCCCGATGTAATTAGCTTGACAATCGGTGTCTTGGCACGTTATAGAATATACCCCTGACCTTGAATACGGGTCACGTTTATTTAGATTACTATTTAGGAGGTGCCTAGCGGTTGTGTTTTTCGTCGTGAAAGCTATCTTTATGCCTTGCTTTTTGAATAGGTTAGTGATTTTATATGTATTCGCATTCACATAGTTGAAACGCGCAAATTTTTTCTCATTACTGTCCGGTTTGGGAATCGTTTTATCTTTATTTTTATGTTTGGCTATAATTTGATTTATTTTGCTTGGCGAGAAGTTGTTTTCCTTTGCTATTTGCATAATAGTTCTTATTTCCTTATTATAGTTGTCTTTTGACATGGGTATGTTTAAAGCCCTGTGCACCATTGAATTGAAACCCGCTAGTTTGTGCGTACTGGGGTGATTAGACTGATTGTCGATTGCATGCGAGGTTTGTGTTGCTTTCCGGAATATGGAATATGAAAGGTCGTTGTCTTTACGTTCAATAGTTATATCGAGATAATTTATTTTCCGGTCTATTTCGGATTCCTTAGTGAATTTGATAGAATGGTGAAGGCTATTAATGGATTGGAGAATTGTTTCTTCGCTTGTTAGTTCAGTATCGTAGATGCAAATTACATCATCTACGTATCTTTTCCATATTACTATTCCCTTTGTTGAAGTCTTTTCTAAGAACGCATTTTCTAGTGCATTGATGAAGATGTCAGCGATTAACCCACTTAGTGGCGATCCCATTGCTAGGCCTTCTCTCTGTGTGTATATTTTATTGTCGAATTGAAACACGTTTTGGGTGAGAACGACCCTCAGTAATCTCACAATCTCTTCAATTTCTTTTACCGAATTGTTGGATTTTAAGTTGTTTTCGATAGTGTTGATTGCTTCAATAATCGGAATATTGGTGTACATGTTAGTTACGTCGAAGGATACTAGCCTGAAGCTAGGTTTCATTTGTAGGGTGTTCAATGCTGTTACTAGTTCTGTTGTGTTCTTTACAGAGTTGTTTTTGTCGTTGGAAAGACGGCATTTTAAGATTTTTAGTAACTCTTTGCTGATTTTGTAATTAGGGGCATTCCTACAATTGACTATTGGTCTCATTGGGCATTCCTTTTTGTGTATTTTTGGTTGTCCCCTCAATGACGGTATTTTCGGGTTCATGTTTATTAGTTTTGATTTTTCGGCTTTGGTCAGTATGTATTCTGTTTCTTTTAGCGCACTTTTTATTTGTTTTTGGAATTTGTTGGTGGGGTCTTTTGTTAATTCCTTGATTTCGTTGTTGTTTAGGAATTCGACTGTTCTTTCAATGTATTCTGTTTTGTTCAAAATTACTGTAGTGTTTCCCTTATCTGCTTTTGTGATGATTAAGTCATGTTCTTTTATTTTTTGTTTCAACGACTTTATTTCTTTGATTTGTTTGTTGTTTTGAATGTTATTGCTATCGCCCTCTCGTTTGAGGATTTTTTTTTTTGGCTTCGTTGGTGGCGAGATTTTTGGTTAATTCCCTGTCTTCTGCTGGGAGCTTGTGACTGGCTATCTCAATATCTGTGATTAACTGTTTTATATTGTGGTTCGTGTGTGCGTCTGTGCAGTTGTATATCAAACCTTTGTCTAACATATTCATTTCACCTTGAGAAAAGGTTACGTTCGTTCTGTTGTTTACTCTGCTGTGGAAATTGAATTCATTGTTATTCGTGTGTTGTTCGTTAGATTGATGGTTCTGTGTTTCTCCTAGTTTTCTTAATTTATTTTCTAGCGTTTCATGCTTCCTCGTTGCTCTGATTTTGATGGTGTCATGTAGGTGTTCGGTGAAGCTGTCCCATTGGGCTGCGTGCCAGAAATTACTTAGTTGCATTTGAATGTCGTATAATTGTTGGTTAATTTTTTGCTTTCTTATGTATGCAAATCTTAATTCGTTTTTTTATCCAAAGCGCTTTGGCTTGTTTAGTTGAAATGATCGAGGCTGGTGTGTTCGGTACGGTTTTAATTGGTACGTATTTAGGGGTGAGGTTTAGTTCTATACATTTTTTGTTGAACCAAATTGACTTGTCTAAATTCATGAGTTTAAGCCTGAGTGATTTGAATTTCTTGGCTTCACGATTTGCCTGACTAGCCGTGAACATTGTGGTGTTTGAAGCCATATTTTCAGTGTTGCCTTAGTAAACAAGAGTTTAGTGCTTTTCAGTTGGTCAACACGAATGTACCCAAAAGAGATGGGTTATGCCCTAATCCTGAAATAAATTACATGAGATTAATAAAACACTAGGATGACCAGTTTCGATCGTCAAGCGATCATCATCAGATCCAATACACTTAGGCTATAAAATCTATGCTTGAAATACAGGTGAAAATATTTACAATATGTACAATTATTTAGTTGCAGTATTGGTACTGCAACTGTCAGTGTATGCTAAATGCAGTATATACTGTATGTTAGGTGAAATGCTAAATGGTGATGGCTATCCGGAGATTGTACTTTAGAGAGATTATATGGTTGTAAACTATGGTTAAACTATAAAATTTTAGGCTAACTACTTATCTGATTGTCTTCCGTACTACAGCTATTCGCAGTTTCCGTGCTCACTTGAACTCGCTGTGCGGTCGACTGCGGTGGTTATCTTAACGACTGGTTTTCCCCTGCCTTCCCCCCCCTGTCCCTACGTGCTGTGGGGAGTGATCGCGATGTGTTTATGTGAGGTGTTGCCAACCTAGATAAGATGTATGTTATTGAATGAGGTGGATCTACAACTATTAAAGACCGTGGATTAGTCCTCGCCACGCGTGGAGCATAACCCATTCGAACTAAGCGTTGACGGTCTTATGAGGACGTCCCGGCACCTTTAATACTGCCTCTAATATGGGCCTTGGTTTATTGCAGAAGAAAAGTACACCGTACACCTGATCCAGATAACATTTACCTATTAAAAACCCCCTAATTTCCCCCCTTTTTGTTATCTAGCTTGGCTGTGTCGCTAAATTGTGTTTTGTTTCCGACAGGGTGTGTTTTTTAGTAGCGTGAAGAGGGGTGAGCTCTCCATGAACGTGTGTTCATTTAGATTGTTGGGATTGTTTCGTTTGGCTAGGTGTATCTCGATTGCTTCCTTTATGTCAAGAGCTCTGCCTTTCGATTCGTGATGGATTATTTTAAGGTCCGACTCTATGTTGGTAAAGCTATGCCCTGCGTCACACATATGTTCGCACACGGCTGAATGTGTTCCGTATCTTATCGCATTTCTATGTTCATTATAACGTGTGTCTACTCGCCTTCCACTCTGCCCGATGTAATTAGCTTGACAATCGGTGTCTTGGCACGTTATAGAATATACCCCTGACCTTGAATACGGGTCACGTTTATTTAGATTACTATTTAGGAGGTGCCTAGCGGTTGTGTTTTTCGTCGTGAAAGCTATCTTTATGCCTTGCTTTTTGAATAGGTTAGTGATTTTATATGTATTCGCATTCACATAGTTGAAACGCGCAAATTTTTTCTCATTACTGTCCGGTTTGGGAATCTTTTTATCTTTATTTTTATGTTTGGCTATAATTTGATTTATTTTGCTTGGCGAGAAGTTGTTTTCCTTTGCTATTTGCATAATAGTTCTTATTTCCGTATTATAGTTGTCTTTTGACATGGGTATGTTTAAAGCCCTGTGCACCATTGAATTGAAACCCGCTAGTTTGTGCGTACTGGGGTGATTAGACTGATTGTCGATTGCATGCGAGGTTTGTGTTGCTTTCCGGAATATGGAATATGAAAGGTCGTTGTCTTTACGTTCAATAGTTATATCGAGATAATTTATTTTCCGGTCTATTTCGGATTCCTTAGTGAATTTGATAGAATGGTGAAGGCTATTAATGGATTGGAGAATTGTTTCTTCGCTTGTTAGTTCAGTATCGTAGATGCAAATTACATCATCTACGTATCTTTTCCATATTACTATTCCCTTTGTTGAAGTCTTTTCTAAGAACGCATTTTCTAGTGCATTGATGAAGATGTCAGCGATTAACCCACTTAGTGGCGATCCCATTGCTAGGCCTTCTCTCTGTGTGTATATTTTATTGTCGAATTGAAACACGTTTTGGGTGAGAACGACCCTCAGTAATCTCACAATCTCTTCAATTTCTTTTACCGAATTGTTGGATTTTAAGTTGTTTTCGATAGTGTTGATTACTTCAATAATCGGAATATTGGTGTACATGTTAGTTACGTCGAAGGATACTAGCCTGAAGCTAGGTTTCATTTGTAGGGTGTTCAATGCTGTTACTAGTTCTGTTGTGTTCTTTACAGAGTTGTTTTTGTCGTTGGAAAGACGGCATTTTAAGATTTTTAGTAACTCTTTGCTGATTTTGTAATTAGGGGCATTCCTACAATTGACTATTGGTCTCATTGGGCATTCCTTTTTGTGTATTTTTGGTTGTCCCCTCAATGACGGTATTTTCGGGTTCATGTTTATTAGTTTTGATTTTACGGCTTTGGTCAGTATGTATTCTGTTTCTTTTAGCGCACTTTTTATTTGTTTTTGGAATTTGTTGGTGGGGTCTTTTGTTAATTCCTTGATTTCGTTGTTGTTTAGGAATTCGACTGTTCTTTCAATGTATTCTGTTTTGTTCAAAATTACTGTAGTGTTTCCCTTATCTGCTTTTGTGATGATTAAGTCATGTTCTTTTATTTTTTGTTTCAACGACTTTATTTCTTTGATTTGTTTGTTGTTTTGAATGTTATTGCTATCGCCCTCTCGTTTGAGGATTTTTTTTTTTGGCTTCGTTGGTGGCGAGATTTTTGGTTAATTCCCTGTCTTCTGCTGGGAGCTTGTGACTGGCTATCTCAATATCTGTGATTAACTGTTTTATATTGTGGTTCGTGTGTGCGTCTGTGCAGTTGTATTTCAAACCTTTGTCTAACATATTCATTTCACCTTGAGAAAAGGTTACGTTCGTTCTGTTGTTTACTCTGCTGTGGAAATTGAATTCATTGTTATTCGTGTGTTGTTCGTTAGATTGATGGTTCTGTGTTTCTCCTAGTTTTCTTAATTTATTTTCTAGCGTTTCATGCTTCCTCGTTGCTCTGATTTTGATGGTGTCATGTAGGTGTTCGGTGAAGCTGTCCCATTGGGCTGCGTGCCAGAAATTACTTAGTTGCAATTGAATGTCGTATAATTGTTGGTTAATTTTTTGCTTTCTTATGTATGCAAATCTTAATTCGTTTTTTATCCAAAGCGCTTTGGCTTGTTTAGTTGAAATGATCGAGGCTGGTGTGTTCGGTACGGTTTTAATTGGTACGTATTTAGGGGTGAGGTTTAGTTCTATACATTTTTTGTTGAACCAAATTGACTTGTCTAAATTCATGAGTTTAAGCCTGAGTGATTTGAATTTCTTGGCTTCGCGATTTGCCTGACTAGCCGTGAACATTGTGGTGTTTGAAGCCATATTTTCAGTGTTGCCTTAGTAAACAAGAGTTTAGTGCTTTTCAGTCGGTCAACACGAATGTACCCAAAAGAGATGGGTTATGCCCTAATCCTGAAATAAATTACATGAGATTAATAAAACACTAGGATGACCAGTTTCGATCGTCAAGCGATCATCATCAGATCCAATACACTTAGGCTATAAAATCTATGCTTGAAATACAGGTGAAAATATTTACAATATGTACAATTATTTAGTTGCAGTATTGGTACTGCAACTGTCAGTGTATGCTAAATGCAGTATATACTGTATGTTAGGTGAAATGCTAAATGGTGATGGCTATCCGGAGATTGTACTTTAGAGAGATTATATGGTTGTAAACTATGGTTAAACTATAAAATTTTAGGCTAACTACTTATCTGATTGTCTTCCGTACTACAGCTATTCGCAGTTTCCGTGCTCACTTGAACTCGCTGTGCGGTCGACTGCGGTGGTTATCTTAACGACTGGTTTTCCCCTGCCTTCCCCCCCTGTCCCTACGTGCTGTGGGGAGTGATCGCGATGTGTTTATGTGAGGTGTTGCCAACCTAGATAAGATGTATGTTATTGAATGAGGTGGATCTACAACTATTAAAGACCGTGGATTAGTCCTCGCCACGCGTGGAGCATAACCCATTCGAACTAAGCGTTTTATTAATCTCATGTAATTTATTTCAGGATTAGGGCATAACCCATCTCTTTTGGGTACATTCGTGTTGACCGACTGAAAAGCACTAAACTCTTGTTTAATTAAGTTAATGTTAAGACAGTGCTTTAAATGATTTCTCCTTGTAGGCTTGTAGTTCGTGTATGCACGTTTAGTCTATGGTTTGAATTACTAAAGGATATATTGAATCCATGTGACCCATGCACACGAGGCTTGAACCCGAGACATTTGGAGCGATGTTAAAGAACCCTAGAGCCTGAAGGGTAATTTCAACTATAGAACATGAAGTGCAGTAATGAGAACTCAAGTTTGGGAATCATTAGGCCACCAATATCGAGAGAAATTAAAGTATTTTACAGCATAATTTCAAGCCTCCGTGGCTTAGGCGGCAGCACGCCGGCCTCTCACCGCTGGGTCCGTGGTTCAAATCCCGGTCACTCCATGTGAGATTTGTGCTGGACAAAGCGGAAGCAGACAAGTTTTTCTCCGGGTACTCCGGTTTTCCCTGTCAAAAATTTCATTCCAGCAACACTCTCCACTATCATTTCATTCCATCAGGAGTGCGACAGGCTTAGGCAGCCGGCACAGTTCATATCCTCGCCGCTAGATGTAGGGCTTCATTCATTCCATCCCTGACCCAGTCAGTCGACTGGAAACAGGCTGTGGATTTTCATTTCACAGCATTTCACTAAGAATAAGGCTGTAGGATTGAAACAGCGTAAGAGGACCAAGAAAGCGGACTCAAGTGCCAGTTAGCAGATTAACTTAGAAAGAAGGCGGTCGCCACTGGTACCACGATATGACACTGTCACCCTGGAGGAGCTATTTTTGGGGACGCTTAGCGCAGTTGAAACAGTTGTTAGCTCCTCCCCTTTCTATCGAGTTTTATCGAATATTATCAGAACGGCTTGGCCGATTTAGGAATGAAGGATCAAGCCAGAAACAGAAAATTATGAACGCAATTTACATGGAAAGAAATGTTGTAATGTAATAATAATTCAAGCCAGACGCGGAATGCCACTGGGTAAACAGTTCGCTTGCCCATGCGTAGAGTTGAAAACCGCAGTTTGGGAATAACTAGAGCAAAGCGTCACTTAGCATAATAAAGCGCGAAGCTCGTAAATCACCAACGAGCAAACGGATCAGATTCCGCCATACATGTTTGAACTCATCATGAAAGTACGAGTCAGCTGAGACCACAATCAGATTTATAGGTGGTCAGAAACGGAAAATCGGCTCCTGAAGGACGAGAGCCGGGAACTATTTCCCCCGAATCATTTAAATAGGCAGCGATCAGCCCCCTTGCACACAAAAGTTTTCAGCCATTGAGAGGCAAGGTCCACGACACTTTGAGCTCTGAAATAGACTCCACGAAAATTCATAAGTACAATGTGAACAGTATTGAAGTTAATTATAACAAGTTAAATATTATAACGATAATAAGGTTCGATTAAATCAACGAATACTTTGAACACGATTTACAGTGATTAAGTCACATAAAAGTGAAGCACCAAGCTAGTATCACTTAATTAGTGCAGTGGAAGTTACGCTAAACATTTAGCAGGACACTGGAAGCGTTCAGATAGACCCCGTACCGAGTATTCATATACCCGTGAGTAATACTTCACAGAACTTCACGGTTCTACTTCACATTCCAAGTTCATAACTAAGCACTGTTCTCATTCCACTTACTCTGACTCAAATCTGAACAGTGATACAAACTCACTTCAACTTCTATCTGTCATACGATTGACTTCTTTTACAATACATTTTACATTTTACTTTACCAGTGGGTGTTTGCATCCTAACTTGGGGTTTAAAATATCAAATTCTACCCTCTCCTTTCTTTACCGTAACGATTTCAAAATATCTCTCATTTCAGCAACATAACACCTTAACAATATAGCTTCATTTAGATGTTCATTTACTATACATGCACACAATCTACAGTACCATTTTAAACCATTTACTTTGCATCAAGACCTAAGTTGTTTACAAAATCATATTATTTCTTGAGTCACGTGCATCCATGGTCCGATTCTTGACGCATATAAAAGTGTATTTATGAATATTTCCATGCATCCTAAAGTTGCTTTAAATGTGAAGTGAGTTAGAAATGAGAAATACCCAATTAACTCTCTGCGCTCATCGCGCCGATCTGTCGGGTTGATGTTGGGTTGGTTGTAATACACTGAAGAAAATGGAAATTGCAACACCCAGAAAGAGTGGTGCTAGATTGCTGCAATTGAACATGCAGGACGAGTGTTCGGTTGTGATTCGATGATTACACTTCCACGTCCCTCTGACCGCAAGTTTGGACAACAATCAATACAGGATGTGCCCACCACGAGCTGCAATACATTGATGAATTCGGCGAGGCATGGAGTCAATAAGGCCCGGGATCGCTTCCTGAGGAATTGTGGCCCATGCTTGCTGCACTGCACGGGTCAGTAGTTCCAGAGTTGTGGGTGGTTGAGGACGGTTGGCCAGTTGTCGACCCATCATGTCCCACACATGCTCAATAGGACTGAGGTCCGGGGATCTGGTGGGCCATTCTAAGGTTGTGATGTCGTGGAGAGCTTCTCTGGAGATTCGTGCAGTGTGAACCCGGGCATTGTCCTGCTGAGACACCCCATTAGCAATGTTCGCCATCATAGGGACAACCACTGGATTGAGTACCCTATCAACGTACTGTCGAGTAGTCAAAGTGCCCTCAAGAAGCACTAATTGTGATTGTACATTAAAGCCAATAGCTCCCCAGACCATAATGCTTGGTGTTGGCCCTGTAGGCCTCTCAACAATAAGGTCTGGGTGGCCCCTCTCCCCGGTACGTCGGCGCACACGATTCCGGCGTTCACTGCGGGCAAGACAGAAGCGCGATTCATCACCAAAGACGACCCTATGCCATTCTTCGACCCACGTAGATCTTTCTCGACACCAGGCCAGCCTTACACGACGCTGTTGTGGGGTCAATGGAACACCTTCTGCAGGGACACGGGATCGTAAGCCAGCTGCATGCAGGCGATTACCAACTGTTTGTTGTGTAACGTGGGGTGCCACAGCTGTTCGAATTTGCGCTGCTGTTGCATGGGGTTCCATCCGGGCCATCCGAATGTTGCGGCGATCCTCTCTCACAGTTGTCTGTCGCGCTGGGCCTGTGCCAGGTCTACGAGTGTGGGTACCTTCATTTGACCACTGCTGCCATACACGTTGTACCGTAGATGCCTGTCGGCCAACACGTGCAGCGACAGTCCTTAGCAATAATCCAGCCTCACACAGCCCAATTATCCGAGCCCTCTCAAACGGCGACAGTTGTTGATAGCGTGCTCTTCTCTATCGTCGAGGCATGTTTGACGGGGAACACTTCACTGCACAGACTGCAAGTCAACTACGCTACACCAGAGTCCGTATACTGGAGTTGATTCCTCCGCGACCAATCGCGTGGGGAGACCTGTAGCAGCAATCCAATGGGTCTGAAACTTTGATCGTTTACATACCTACATGGCAACGTTCCTTATCTTGAAAACCAACACAAACGACCAATGGTGTTGCAATTTCCATTTTCTTCAGTGTAGTTACTTTGTGGACTCCCAGATGTCAGGAATCTGTTGCAATATTAGCTTTGGGATTGTAGTTCACAATTTACTCGATAGATAGACACGCCAAGTGTATGGAACAAATTAAATAAGCACACCGTTTATGCATACCGCATGGCGAGTTGAACCTTTTATAAAATGTTTAATTTGTGAAATAGAATAATTTAAAAAGTGATGAATTATTTGGAAATTGTTTCTTTATCATATTTGATTTTTTCGATTTTTTAATATTTTTTTACTGGATTAACCGTATATTATACTATTATTATTTACGTTTAATATTTTTAAAAATAATATTCAAAATTTAATTGTCTTCTGTCAGCTTCAAAGTAAGTGTTTTCCTTCGTTATGCTGTTTCCATTTTCATATTAGTTTATTGTTTATTATATTTTGTGCAGATTTAACGTTATATTGGGTGTTTTAAAGTGTAGTGGAGTTCATTATTTCGTTTTAGTATTAGGTCTTCGGGGCTGGGGCGAGTTCTAGGCTAAATAATTCCGAAGTCTTGGACTGTTTAGTTTACGATGGCAATGATGTTATAGCTCATAATGATTCTGATTTTATGGGATGTAATGATGGTGCACATGGATTAACCTCAATGTCCCCATATCTGTCAGCGAGGATGATGGAGTAATGGATAATTCTGTTAGCTGAAAATGCTCTCCAATGTCATGAATCATCTGGTCCGAGATGAATTAGGTAGACAATTACTGTAAATGTTCTTTTTGCCGAATGACTGATCAACGCTGATAAACAGTTATTTTTATAAGATTTGAAAAATGAATTTGTTTTCTGTGTCTCAATATTTTTCTTGGTAAACTATACCATTAAATATTTTTGGATATTTTTTTTCCTGAAACTACATTATTTAGTGTACTAGTACTTTAAGTAATGGGTATTCTGCCTGAAGGCAGGTCCAGGCCTCCCAAGAGCCTATTCTCAGCCAAGAGCTTACATGCGGAAGTTGGTCAGATCCGTTCCGCTCCTCCGAATGTGTGCCAACAGCACGTGGTTCCACCAAAACTGGCATACCATCCAAGTTGCAACCACGCCCAATGCTGCTTATCTGCGGAGTTCTTATGGGATCCGGTATTTCAACATGGCCAGGCCGTTGGCCAGTGTACTAGTGTGATTTTTTTTTTCAATTTTGTATGAGTTGATTTCTTTATTCGATGTACTGTATGTCTACCCCTCATTATTACCGTTTTCCAACGGGGCCGGGGATGAGATGCGTTGGAAGTCTTTGTGGCGGATGGTTTTTACGGCCGGATGCCCTTACTGACGCCAACCTCATGAGAGGAATTAATGAGAGATGAAATGAATGATGGTGAATGAAACTGGGCAAGGATGTGGAAGTAAGCGGCCATGGTCTGTCAGAAGGTACCGTCCCAGCATTTGCCTGGAGTTGAAAATGGGGAAACCACGAAAACCATTTCAAGGACGGCCAACGGTAGGGCTCGAACCCATGCGTCTACCGAGTCAGCAGAGAGCTTGGCCCCATGACCTAACGCTGCGCTTTAGCGAGCGTGGCCACCACTGTCGGTGATTTCTTTATTAAATGATTTTCTAAATTTTCCTTGCTGGGCCCTAGGTTGCAGGTTCGTATCCTGGCGCAGTCAGCTGGCATTTGCAGGGTGCGCAAACGCGAGGGAGCCGTGTAAGTAGATTTACTGGCATGTTAAAGATACCCTTTGGGGCAAAATTCTGGCACCCCTGCGTCTCTAAAAGCCACAGTAGTTAAAAGGGACGTAAAAACCAATAACATTATTATTATTATCATCTAAATTTTCACCGGCATAATAATGAAAATGGGCGGGACTGGCGAGTATACCCTGAGAGGGAAAGCGTTACAGGGCTTTATTTCTCGTGAATTAACCCCTAAGATACGTCTGAGAAGAGAAGCAATAATGAGGCTTGCGGGACAAGGTGTACTATATCCTCGTAACCTCTTCTGTGTCTGTGCCTTCAAACGCTTTATAAATGGTAATGATCTATGTGGTGTTGACCTGTGGGACGTATCCTTGTAGCCGTCAGCTGACCCAAATACTTAAACGTCGTTGATGACGCTGGTAAATGGACACCAGAAAGTTTAAAATTTTCCACTTACTGTCCGCGAAGGTTTTCTGTTGCTTAAGGATTCATTGAATTGGATGGAATGTTTTCTTGCCACTAATTGCTTTGTAACCGTGTGATTCTTCCTTCGAGCCTGATTTCATGGAAACTTAGGAATTACCTGGGAATGCAATTAGACCGTCAGTATGGTGATTGGTTGTTTGTGTAAATACGCATGGCAACTGCCTCCTGGGCCCTGCCAGTGGACCTACCACGTGTGGTGGCGGTTGATGATCCTCCTCTTGGTTGGGACCCGAAGGAGATGCAGAGCGACATGGTGTAATGATGCAATGTTTACATTCCATTTCAAGCTAAAAATAATCCAGGAAATTCAGCCAGATCGGATTTGCCTGGAAGGTAACAAACCACTAAGGTCTCTTTTACCCTGTCCAGTCGCGCAGTAGCGTAGCTAAGGGCATTAAGCCCCGCTACACGACTGTAATGGGAAGCTGCAGTCCGCTTCCGCATTCTTAACTGTCACCGCGGAGGCCCGGGTTTGAATCCCGTGGTTATAGGTCATAACGTACCACGGACATAACGTGCCACCGGACATAACGTACTACTTGGCCGGCTGATTACCTGCGAAGAGTCAGCTAATGACCTTAAAATATTTAGGAGAGGATATAACGTACCACTTGAAAGAGTGGGAAGTATTTAGGGTGCATGAAACCCTAACCGCGCGGTCACTTGCTCGGTATTGCTCAATTAATCCTGGTAATAAATACGTGGACAATAACATAACATAAACTAATATATAAAATATGATAAGTTTTTGGATTCCCATCACACTTTATCCAGGCTTTGGACTGGCAAAATGTTTATAAACAATTTGGCGTGTTTAAAATCAGCTGTGGTTAAGCTGTGGTCATTTTTCGTTTTCTTTACTATGCTTTCTTATGTTTAAATTGTTTTTGTGGGTTTAATATCGTAGCGAATAGCAAGTTCTCATGGGATGTTTCATTCTAAGTGAATAGCAAATTCGCCATGTGAAGTTTCATTCCAAGTTCTGCGAATATGAGAGAGCTCTCAAGTTTCCATTCTCTTCATACCGCTTCATTATTCTGTCAAGCCGTTCATCATACTTGACATATTTCTTCTTTCTCTTTGAACTATCAATGTACAATTCGTACTTCATCCATCGAAGTGCGCACATAAACCGCCCTTATTCGTTGTACACAACTCCATGTTATAATACCAAAATTTTAAAGCCGAACAGTGTAATCGCCACTGATGTTTGTGGTAATGAACCTGTAACTGGAATGCCCGTCTGACATCAAGTGGTACTTTATGTCCTAGCGTAAATATTTGGGGATTACGGGAAAATCGTTCTTAGGTAGATAACGACCTGGGTGGTACGTTATGTCCTCGAAACTCAAGTGGTACGTTTTGTCCGTGGTACGTTATGTCCGGACACCGGATCCCGTCTCTGCCAAAGAAAGTTAATTCTGGTTTGAGGACTGGAACGGTGTACACTCAGACTCGTGAGCCAAAACTGAGGTGGATTCGATTTCTACCTCAGCCATCCTGGAAGTGGTTTCCCACTTCTACTCCAGGCAAATGACGGGATGGTACCTAGGCCACGGCCGCTTCCTACCCGAATCCTACCTTGATTACAAATATACACACTAGTACAGACATCACAGTGACACACATTACGAGTATCAGACCATTTCGACATACACCCAAGTACACGGGGCTACATGTCCATGACGTCGCAAAGCCCCATAGAAATCAACAACAAACACCCAATTAGACGGGGCTACACGACCACATTGTTGCAAAGCCCCTAAAGAATCAACAACAAACAACGGAAACTGCAGTCCGGAGATTCGAAATTGGAATCAATGCTCTGACAGAGTTCATCCTGATTGTGCCTATCCCCGGGTTTTCCATATTCACTTCAAGAGAATGCCGGGATGGTACTTTATTTTAAGTTCGTCAACACCTACCCCTACCCTAGACCCTAATACTCGCGATCACTACAGTCATCACAATAACACACGTTATCGGACAAATAGCCCCAAGGGACCGTCTTTGGTCAACTCTTGTTTTCAACCGACCCCGACGGTATTAGGGTATCCGAGGCCTAGAGAGTCTTTCTATTTCCCGCCTTAATTGGCCCTTGCCTCATCTTTCCTGATCCTCTCATTCTTCGAGGGGTTAGACGTCTTCCATTCATGGTATCTGCTGCCTTCTGCGTAAGGCGCACCCTCAAGTGCTCACGCATGGTGACCTCGAGGGATTCCTGAGATGGGTCCGTTTTTCCCTTCCTCTATTGCCTGTGAGGCGGACCCTCATATATTTCCCCTTTCATGGCTCTATTTCTTTCCAAGTCCCTCAGTCCTCATTCATCGAGGGTTGCGAGCATTTCTTTTCCCTTGTTCCTTATTTTTTATTCGTTTCTTCTTCTACTCCCTAAGTTAGTTTCAGGTTAGTGAAATGCCATGTCCTGTGGTTCGGACTCCACGTAAAAAGGAGGTCACGTGGCTCATGATCGCGAGATGATAATGATCGTGTGGCCTCTGGAGAGGCCGAGTGCAGGTCTTTCTAGTTGACGCCCGTGGGCGACCTGTGCGTCGTAATGAGGATGAAGTGATGGTGAAGACGTCACATACACCCAGTCCCCGAGCCACGGGAATTAACCCCAGGAGATTAAATTCCCTGATGGCTCGGCCGGGAATCGAACCCGGGGTACTTCGGGCCAAAGCCTAGCGCGCTAACCATTTAGCCACGGAGCCGGACATCCCGAGATTAACGGCCACGTAAAACTACAAGCTTCCTTTTGCTTTAGTTTTAGGTTAGTCGTTAGATTTTAGTTGAGAGTTTCATTTCAGCTTCGTCATCATCGCTATCAGCCAAATATTAGGGGCCGATAACCTAGATGTTAGGCCCCTTAAGACAACAATTATCATCATCATCACCCAAACATTAGGGACCGATAACCTAGATGTTAGACCCCTTAAAACAACAATCATCATCGTATTCATCATTTTCTTTCCAGTCCTTTCCTCGTGTTTCTACAAAACCAACATTACTTAAAAAAAGGAATGGTGTTCCATTTTGTACTCATTGCTTAGACCATCTTCGGGAATGACCTCTTGGTACAAAATCTAAGCTCGTGGACTGAGTAATGGAATGTTGTTTACCTATCTTTAGACTTGCCGATAAATCATCGCTTTATACTTTCGATAATGGCGTCATGTGCATGTTTTTGTTTCAATAATATGCTGACGTGTAATATTGGCCAAATTTTCCTCCCATAAGAAACTCATTATAATGTAACGGTGATAAATGCTAATTATGTTCAAGTTTTTGATTGTATCCGACGAATGATTTCATCACTGATGTGATTGTGTTTATCTTCTAATTAATTGGCTTGCTTTTGAAATCGATAACTTGTGGAAATAATTATCATTCACCAGTGCTATAAATGGGCTTAGGTTCTAAAATAATGTTTTGGCTTTCTGTCGTTCTGACCATGAAGTCGATTCCAGTTTGCTTATATATTAACTTGTTGTTGTTGATTCTATTAAGGGCTTTGCAACACGTGGTCATGTAGCCCCGTGTACTTAGGTGTGTGTAGAAGTCTGATAGCCTGTGTCCATGTGATGTCTGTACTAGTGTGTGAATTTGTAATTGAGGTAGAATTTTGGTAGGAAGCCGCCCTGGCGTTAAGTTAGGTACCATCCCAGCATTTGCCTGGAGTAGAAGTGGGAAACCACAGAAAACCCCTTCCGGGATGGCTGAGGTAGGAATCGAACCCGCCTCTTCTCAGTTTTGCTTCACGAGGCTGAGTGTACCCCATTCCAGCTCTCATACCAGAATTGAATTTCTTGGCAGAGCCGGGAATCAAGCCCGGGTCCCCGTGGTGAAGTTTTTTGCTTTGGGCGAAGGGTCCTGGATTAATTTCCTCACCAGGCCGTGATATTTTGACCTCCTTTGGTTAATTTTTTCAAGCTCTGGGAGGGACTTGGTGTCTATGACATCTACTGTAGATCTTCATTTTCAATTTCATCTTCATCTCGACGCTCAGGCAATTCATCACTGCTGCTGGTTGCACAGTGGGTTGTGTGCACCCTATGTGTACAGACAACCCGCCCAGCTCTAGTGCTATGCGGGCTGTATGCGACTCAGTTCTGACAGGGGCTATCGTCTTGTTTATTTGTTTAAAATCTCTTTATAATCAAATATATTTCCGATGACTTTTCAAGAAATGCGAGATTTTCCTGTACTATTGAGACAATTTGGAAGATTTTGGTACTAACCGCACCTTCGAACTCCCTCTGGTTTAGGAGCTTTAGTTTTGTGAAACATACACCTTAGCGTATTATATATTAAGATTATTAGTGTGTGTGTGAATGTCTACTCCTTATTATTCCCGTTTTCAACGGGGTTGGGGATGAGATGCTATGAAATTCTATGTCGCGGGTGGTTTTTACGGTCGGATGCACTTCCTGACGCCAGCCTCGAGAGGAGTTAATGGGAGATGAAATGAATGAAGATGAATGAAACTGGCAAGGATATACAGGGTGTCTTTTATGTACCTTTGGAGAATGATAAGTCGTGTAGGGGACGGGTATAGAAGTAATTTGAGATAGGGAACTTGGGGTCGGAGCGGCCTCCTTAACCCCTAAAATAAGGGTCGATTCAGGCCCTCCACCCTGTAAATTAGGCAACCGACACAAGCCTCTAATACCTTTCTCAATCCTTTAACTCTTGGCAAGATTCATTTCACCATGTGGCACTGGCGTAATGGATAGCGTTGCTGTGCGAAAGGCTGGTAGTCCCGGGTTCGATTCCTGTGAAATGAATCTTGCCAACAGTTAAAGGATTGAGAAAGATAATAGAGACTTGAGTCAGTTGCCTAACTTACAGGGTGGAGGGCCTGAATCAACCCTTATTTTAGGGGTTAAGGAGGCCACTCCGAACCCAAGTCCCCTATCTCAAATTACTTCTATACCCGTCTCCTGCACGACCTATCATTCTCCAAAGGTACATAAAAGACACCCTGTAGAAGGAAGCTGCCGTGGGCTATCAGAAGGTACCGTTCCAGCATTTGCCTGGAGTTGAAGATGGGAAACCATGGAAAAACATTTCAAGGACGACTGACATTGGGACTCGAACCCACGTCTACCGAGTCTGGAGAGAGCTTGGCCCCATTGCCTAGAGCTGCGCGTTAGCGAACGTCGGTTATTATTAGTATTATTATTAGTATCAATGTATGACATAATGATGAGAATATTAAATGAAATAGACATGGAACACAACTCGAACCTGCGGCAGGTAGTTTGAAGTCTGAGCTATTAAGTTGTTGACGAGCCCCTCCCGTGTACATTAATGTGATCAGTCATTAATGAGATTGGCCTAATTGTCTATGAACAGGCATGGTTTGTATGGGAACGGCACCATAGTGTTCATCTTAACTGGTCAGTTCACCATACCGCATGCGAATATTAGATCCGGTTATTGAAAACGATGACAAGACTTTAAACTCGCATAATTTGTATTGGTATTGAAACATTTGCCGAAGCTCTCATAACTAGGGACCACACATGTATGCACTGAAAACTATTAAAATATGCATGCAATTATGCACTAAAATGTAGAAAATATCCATTAGAAATTGAAAAATATACACTTAACAATTAGCCAATCTTATTCACTCACTTTACACTTGTATCATTCACTGCGGAAAGAAGCATCACAATAGATAATTGCAAGGTTTTCAATGTTTTCAGCAGATAAATTACGTCTATTTTAATAGTTTTCAGTGCATAAATGTCCGGTCCCTCGCCATCAGTTGAAAAATCGCTATTACCTGACGCCCACTGTTTTAATATAGTACATTATGCAACGAGCCTATAATGGCTATAATTAAGACACGAGTATTTTTTATAAAACGAGCGTATGCGAGTTTTATAATTTCCATACGAGTGTCTTAATTACCATTATAGGCGAGTTGCATACGACTGCTTATGTTCGACGATAATTATAACTTTATTATATGTTTTAACATAAATATTCATAAATATCTGTTGAGAGTCAGCTACTTGAATGTTGTGATCGCAGAGCGAGCTTTGGGTGTTATATCTCTGTCTTTCAAGATCACCGGACGACCGACGCATGCGCTCTGTGTGCTTGCAATGCCATATGCAGGCCATATGTTGACATCTGTCGCCCCTCAGTAATATTGTCACTGGAGTTGTTTGAAGACATGGATGCGCTGTGTAGAAATTATATTAAGGTACAGTGCTATTTGTTGTCTCATATTCGCCAGTTTATTTACGCGAACATATGGACGGTGCGTATTCCATGTCGGTAATTTATTATAGTTCGATGTTGTGTTTATGTCCGACATGTTGGATTTTGAGCGCACGCGTGAAGGTATCGTTACCTAATTGGTCAATGAACGAGCTCTGATTGGCTGGAGAAACTGTATCATAATGAAAAAGAGTGTTATAATGACCATCATTATGATACAGTTTTCTGACACATAATAGTGAGGGTCGAACATAAAATATTTTCTGCTTCTCTTCTCTTTAGGCATTTCGAGTTAAGGATATGCAGACTAAAGTAACACTTTAACTGGAGAAACTCCTCACAAAACTAACCCCGGGCTACTGGCTGTCGATATGGTGAAAGGAATGTCCCTCCCCATTCCCTTCTTCAAATAGCCAGGCAGCATGCTTGCGTAAAATATTAGTTATTAATCTGCTGCTCAGAAAGTTGCTTACAAGGGATGCCCAACACGCAGGTGAAACCTATTTTGTTCAAGATGTTTTAATTATACGTAATTTCAACTGTATATGCTAAAATATGCTGTTATGTTCAGAATATGCAATAAATCAAATAACCCTCACATTATGCATTTGCATATGCGTTTTCAAAAAATCGGGTCCCTACTCATTACATTGTATACAGCAAAGATAGAAGTCTCTGTTCTCTGCAAACATCACCGATTTTACGAAGACGTTGTCGCTGTTGTTTCGTTTTAGATGCTTGGGACATCATGGTCATTATTTCCGTATATTTAGGTGAGTAACCTGTTTTGCGATGACTGTGCTGTTATTGTGATTAAGACTGGGGCCCCCCAGGGGCTCACATCTAGTGGGACGTGGGTTGGCGACCACGGGACCCCAGCTGAGTCCGGCATTGCTTCCACTTACTTGTGCCGGGCTCCTCTCCGTCTTCTTTCCTGTCAACCTCCCTTGGTCAACTCTTGTTCTCTTCCGACCCCGACAGTATTAGGTTATCCGCGGCCTAGGGAGTCTTTTACTTTCCCGCCTTAATTGGCCCTTGTCTCATCTTTCCTGATACCCTCCTTCTGTGAGGGGTCAGCCTTCATTTTCTTTTCCTTTTACCTCCTGCCTTGTGCTCAAGGCCCTTAAGGAGGCCGGGTGTATGTAGCCCCACCACTTCTGGTGCACCCTAGATAATGCTACACCCTGAGGGGCTCACGGCTGGTGAGTTCGGGAGTTGGCGACCCCGAGGGATTTCTGAGCTGGGTCCGTTTTCCACTTTTGTCCCTTACCTTTGGGGCGGACCCTCTCCTCTCTCCCCTCTCTTCTCCTCTCCTCTTTTCCTTATATTTCCTTTTCTGTTTAAGATTCCCGCACTGTTTTTGTTACTTGGTTCACCGTGTATCTAAATTCCCCTTTACCGTTTTTTTACGGCATTTTTGATCTACGTTGCATTTTGTAAGTTTTTTCGATCTAAATTACATCTCGCGATTGTTTTCAACCTCAATTGCATTTTGTACAGATTGACAATCTAAATTGCTTTTTGGTAAGTCTTTCAATGCAGGTAGCCGGGCCTTTTAGTGAGAATTTTGAATTTCAATTGCATTTTGTAAGTATTTTCAACCAAAACCGCATTTCGCACGAATTTTGAATCTAAATTGCATTTTGTTGGGTGGGCATTTTGCACATATTTTGATTCTCAATTGCATTTTGTGGGTATTTTGAATCTAAATTACATTTTGTCAAGTATTTTCAATCTAAATTGCATTTTGTAAGTATTGTCAATCCACATGAGTCGTTTGAATCTACCGTACATTTTGTAAGCATTTTCAATTTCAATTGCATTTTGTAAGTATTTTGAATTCCAATTGCACTTTGTGAATAATTTGGATTGGAACTGGGATATTTCAATCTGAATTGCATTGTGTATTTTCAATTTCAATTGCATTTTGTAAGTATTTTGAACCTCAATTGCATTTTGTACTATTTTCGATCTCATTTGCATTTTGTAAGTATTTTGAATTTCAGTTGCATTTTGTAAGTATTTCGACGCTACATTGCATTTTGTACGTATTTTGAATCTAGCCTACGTTTTGTGGGTCTTTTTCAATCTATTCTTTTTGTGAATCTTTTCGTTCTAAATTCCCTTTTGTAAGACCATATTGTGAGTTGTTTCCATCTGAGTTTCTCTTTGTACGTATTTTCCGTCTCACATAATTTTCGTTCTGGTTTCCATTTCATTCTCATTTTCGCTATCACCCAGATCATTAGGGGCCGATAACCTCGATGTTAGGCCCCTTAAAACAACAATTATCATCATCATCAGGACTGGGGGAGGTATCCCAGAACTTGGAATGAGGTTGCTGTTATGGCATAATATAAAGGCTCCCACTCACCGGAGCGATCGCGGTGGCGGTGGCGATGGGAGATATGGAACTGCACCCATAATCAGTGGTATTTCCAGATCTTTTTAATTAGGCCGATTGAACTGCGCCCATAGTCAAGTCGGCTGTTAGCCCAAGGTCGGTTTAAGGGGAAGTGACGGACTGTCTCCCACCACTAGCTTCTGCCCTGCTGAGAATAAGAGGTAGTCCCCCGTCCCGATAAGCAGCTGTACTACGGGCCTCCGGGGGTGGCAGCTAATCACACTAACCACTACACCACAGAGGCGAATAATAATAATAATAATAATAATAATAATAATAATGAAATTCCACTGCCTTTTTCCAGCCATTGGACCGGGTCAGGGTTGGAATGAATGAAGCCCCCATCTAGCGGCGAGGATAGGCATTGTGCCGCTTCCGAAGCCTGTCGCACTCCTCTGGGACAATGATTAATGAATGACAGATGAAATGAAATGATATTGGAGAGTGTTGCTGGAATGAAAGATGACAGGGAAAACCGGAGTACCCGGAGAAAAACCTGTCCCGCCTCCGCTTTGCCCAGCACAAATCTCACATGGAGTGACAAGGATTTGAAGCACGGAACCCAGCGGTGAGAGGCCGGCGCGCTGCCGCCTAAGCCACTCTCTCTAATCTACCATAAATAACTACCCCTCTAGTTTTGTTATACAATAAAAATAAAAAATCTTCTAAATGGTAAGATTACCTCAAACTAGATTATTAAACATTTGCAATAACAAAACTATTTTTAAAATATGGTTAGGTTGTCGAAAACATCCCAATGTACCAGTTAATGCTAATATTGCTAGAACAAAATTAAATATTAGTCTGTTTTGAAAACTGTACCTGTTGTATGTATCCCAGGCCAACACTAAACTTTTGTCCGCAATCTGGACAGGATGTATTTAGTTGTTCGCAATCTGGACGGTTTTTGACTTGTTCGCAATCAAGACAACCGATTTGAAATGAAATGAAAATGAAAATCCTCAGCCTCCTTCCAGTCTCCGACCGGGTCAGGAATGGAATGAATGAAGCCCCCATCCAGCGGCGAGGATATGGACTGTGCCGGCTGCCGAGGCCTGACGCACTCCTCTGGGGCAATGATTAAATGAATGACAGATGAAATGAAATGATAGTGGAGAGTGTTGCTGGAATGAAATTTTGACATGGAAAACCGGAGTACCCGGAGAAAAACCTGTCTGCCTCCGTTTTGTCCAGCACAGATCTCACATGGAGTGACCGGGATTTGAACCACTGACCCAGCGGTGAGAGGCCGGCGTGCTGCCGCCTAAGCCACGGAGGCTTTTCGATTTGAAATGATTCACTTCAAATTCACACCACTCGACACAATATAATTCGGTAGAGGGGTGGAGGGAGGGAAGCTACCTGACCGCTCACAATGGGCGCAGTTCTACTGCCACTTTTCAAAAGTTGATGCTAATGACCAGGGTCATTAGTGAAGCTTGGGCGCAGTTCCATACAACCCGTGGCGATCAGGTCTTTTCACTCCCAGACGCGCGGTGGTAGCGATCAGTTTGGAAAATCGTGTACCTCAAGGATGCATCGGTTATCTCAACTGGAGGAAGAAGCGTTATTACTGATGGCAGCGGTAGTTGATGATGATGAGCAGCAGTGAGCAAGGTAATTCCTTTCATTGTGTACAATTAGAGAAATGTAAGAATTTACAAATAATACAAATCTTTTTTTTTTTTTTTTTTTTTTTTCAGAAAAAAAAACCGTAATAGAACGTGGATTCACGACCTGAATCTGCTTCGTGAGCATCAAGGAGAAATTCACACTTTATATCGGCAACTGCGACAACATGAAGAACGATTCTACATTTACAGAACTTTTGGATGCTAATGGAATGCTTTCATGTTCTACTGGACTATAATTTATGTTTATAGTCAGGATGCGACAAACCAAATAATATGTTATGCAATTTCACTTCTTCAATGAGTTGCTCTGTTGTCGCACTCATCGTCATGCCAACACATAGTGACGGCGGCAGCGGTCAAACACGACGAGCTGCGTAGTCCTGAACGCTGCCCGCGTGATCGCTGCCTGTCTGAAAAATGAAAATCCACAGCCTGCTTCCAGTCTCCGACCGGGTCAGGAATGGAATGAATGAAGCCCCCATCTAGCGGCGAGGATATGAACTGTGCCGGTTGCCGAGGCCTGACGCACTCCTCTGGGGCAATGATCAAATGAATGACAGATGAAATGAAATGATAGTGGAGAGTGTTGCTGGAATGAAATGTTGACAGGGAAAACCGGAGTACCCGGAGAAAAACCTGTCTGCCTCCGTTTTGTCCAGCACAGATCTCACATGGAGTGACCGGGATTTGAACCACGGACCCAGCGGTGAGAGGCCGGCGTGCTGCCGCCTAAGCCACGGAGGCTGTCGCTGCCTGTCTGCAAGGTTCTATTTAATTCTGCAGCAAGTATTTGACCGGTCCGGTGTGTGGTAGCCTTAAGGGTGGTGCTCACAATTGAGAACGCCTGAAGTAGAGCAAGCATTGAGTGCAATGTAGGAACAGATGGCTGCTAGGTCATGGCGTCATGAGCAGTATGACGATAGTGTTCTTATCGCCCAAGTCGGACGATGTTACTGTTTGGGAAAACGAGATAAACATTGGATCACATCGATACCTACTCGCCAGTCAACAGCCTGCTGGTATTATTTCACGCTCATAATTTACACGGTGTGATCCACCAATACAACGAACTTGTACGTCGCAACAATCTAATAGCATTCCTATCTGATCCTATATTGCCTTAGTACCAAATTCAGTGCTGGATTACCCATTAGGCCCGACCAGGCCCAGGCCTAGGGCCCCCAAATATCTGGGGCCCCCAAAAAAGTAAAAAAGTAAAAAATAGTATGATTTGTTAAATTGTTCATCAAATCATCTGAAATGTTTTCAAATAACGATGATCGTTTCAATTGAATGTATATGTATATATGATTTATTAAAAAAGTGTATTATTTATCTTGAGAAAAAACTCTTGTATATACTATATTAAATGTACAGGTGCTAAAAAATAAAAAATATTTGAAAAAAAAATAAAGGGGCCCCAAAAATCTGAATGACTTGGGACTCATTTTACCTTAATCCGGCACTGACCAAACTCGACCGTTTAGTTCATGCTCGAGCATATGGATGGAATCATTAATGCCAATGCTATTTCAATGATGTAAACTTTAATGAATGTTTTAAAGAAACGATCACAGCTGAGAATAACACTACCTCACGTTTGGACAGGAAATGTCTATTAGAACTATGAACAGATCTCATGCGTGCTACGGCTCTCCGTAGGTAAGTTTGCTAAATCACTCATCGCTACTGTTGCAGAACCAAGCTGTCAGGAAACAGGTTGAACTCCCAGGCTGGTACAATTTTCTTTCACTTTATGAATGTTTACAGTGGATGCGATATGGCCACATACGTAACTAATTAGTTCACTCATATCGGATGCTACTACGAAATGATGGCATGCAGATAGGAAGCAGTGTACCCGATAGATACATCGTAAGCAGAGGCTTTGCGATATGTGCCGTGTCTTGTGTGGGGATTCGCCTAGGACACCAAGCTGGCTCATCAGCGGGCTCTTGGTGTCCGCACCCGGACCCCCACAGGAGTAGCCAGCTTGGTATCCTAGGTGAAACCCCACACAAGACACGGCACAAACCTAGAAAAATTGCTGAGTTTTAATTCACTGGCCGTGATAGCCAATATACCATCTCTTTGGAAGCCTTCGTAGGGAGGTGAGGGCTGCTTGAGCATTTAGCTCTCGCAGTGAAGAGGCGCAGGTGCGCTTCATAAAATGGGAGGTAGCGCGCTGTTCGCTACTCCTGTGGGGGTTCGGGTGCGGACACCAAGAGCCCGCTGATATCCAGCTTGGTGTCCTAGGCGAAACCCCACACAAGACACGGCACAAACCTAGGAAATTTGCTAAGTTTTAAAGCATATAAATACTTGTGCCTCCAAAATGGTGGGAGTGATGTGGAAAGGTAGTTTGCGCTCGTAGTTGGTTTTGCAATCTGTACTCCTTTTGTTTTTATTACCTAACGGAACTGAACGTACAACGTACCTCAGATTAACCATCTATTGTTTTTCTCAGAATTAAGTCATAAAAGCTGGGATTTGTTTCTGTTGTTAAGCACAGTAGTTACTCGGTAAAACATAGCTTGATATTACTGGTCATAAACTCGACACCGGAAGAAATCTTAAACTGCTGGTCTCATTTCTATTTCAGGATATTAGCTCTCGTACGTGCTTGCCGCACAGGGCATTGTGTCCACAGCATCATGTATCCAGGCCTACGTCTGGAAATGGCAGTAGGCCTACTTATCGTATAAGATTATTTTTATAGAATGATATGTATTGATAGGATCCTTTTTCAGTCGGCCACCACGAGTGTACCCAATGCGAATGGGCCTACTCTAGAACCTGAAATGATGATGATGTTGATGATCGTGTGGTCTCCGGAGAGGCCGAGTGCAGGTCTTTTTAGTTGACGCCCGTGGGCGACCTGCGCGTCATAATGAGGATGAAGTGATGATGAAGACGTCGCATGCACCCAGTCCCCGAGCCATGGGAATGAACCCCAGGAGATTAAAATCCCTGATGGCTCGACCGGGAATCGAACCCGGGGCACTTCGGGCCAAAGCCTAGCGCGCTAACCATTTAGCCACGGAGCTGGACAGAACCTGAAATCTATACTGTACAAGTATTATTTATACACTTAATAAAACACTTCTCACGCAAATGGACGACTAGTTTCGTTCGTCAAGTGAACATCATCAGATCCTGTCACTTAGGTTTAATTTTGGTTCAGTGGATATGTACGAGGGCAGATCGGAAAGTACCGCACAATATTTCCCCCCCCCAAATAGTTTAATAGGTAACGAAACCAAACAAATCACAAATGAACGTACATCTTTGACCTACTTTTCTACATAGTCACCAACTTCCTCAACACATTTCTGCCATCGTGTTACCAGTTTCAATATGCCCTGTTCGTAGAAGTCCGTTTGGTTGGAGTATAGCCATCTGCGGACTGCTGATTTCACTTTCGCATCTGTCGCAAAGTGTTGGCTGACCAGGCATTTCTTCATGGGACCAAACATATGAAAGTCCGACGGTGCCAGGTCCGGACTGTATGGTGGGTGCTGGATCACTCAAATTGGGCGATTTTCTCACGAACAGGAGCAGCAACATAGGGGCGGGCATTAATGTTGTGGCGTTCGTCACGTAGAGCACGACGCAACTTAACCAACGTTTTAATGTAGGCTGCAGCATTCACAGTTGTCCCGTGTTCAGTAAAGTTCACCAATAACACACCACACATATCCCAAAACACTGTCACAAGCACGTTCCTAGCAGATTGAGTCACTTTGATTATTTTTTTTCGTACTGGGGAACCAGCATGTTTCCACTGCATAGAGGCCTGCTTGGTTTCGGGCGTGTAGTGGTACGCCCACGACTCATCACCAGTGACGATTCCTTTCAGAACGTCATGCCCTTCTGCGGCGTAACGCAGTGATCCAAGCTTGCCATCATTCGCTGGCCCTTGTGGTTGTCTGTCAGGTTTTTAGGTACCCAGTGAGCACGAACTTGACGCAATTTCAACGTGTGATGAACAATGTCGTACACCGCACCATAGGGAATATTGAACGTCTGCTTTAAGGTTCGCAGGTGCAAACGCCGGTCTTTCACAATATTGCTGCCTCAGTGGCTCGGACATTCTGCGGGATTGCAGCTGTTACCGGCCGCTCGAAGCGTGGCGAATCACTAAGGTTCACACAGCCCTCTTGGAAGAATGCACACCACCTGGAGACATTGCTACGGTCCATAGAGTCGTCCCCATACACGCCAGGCATGCCTCTGTGAACTTCACTCGGTTTATGTCCTTTGGCCCTCAAATATCGAACTACACTTCGCTGCACTTCACAAGTTGACGACAGTAACATGCACGCCATGTTTGTTTCGTAGTTGAAGTTTCTCTCGCTAGGGCTGCACATGAAAACAAAATACTCTCTGTAGCGAAAACTTCAAACTATATCGTCGTGAAATTTCAACATTCCAGCAGCAACACCAGGGGAGAAAAAAAAAATTGTGCGTTACTTTCCGGCACAAAATGCTGGACACATTCCTCACACATAGACGAAGAAATTATGTTATATGAACGTGGGTCCGAAAACGCTTTGTTTCCATGCTACACCTGATTGTCTCCAACTCATTAAGCAAGAACCGAATGTTTGAATCATGGGGAATATGCACTCTTGGTTACGTCTGATTACGTTGTCATTACCGTAGGTGCACCGCCAGTTTTTGTTTTACATGGCCCTGTTGCCATGCGACTTAGCAGATGTGCTTTTAGCTGTGCGACAAAACATGTACCTCATGCACGATGGAGCACCTCCTCATTTTAGTGTTAATGTCCGTCGGCTTCTAAATAGCAGATTTGGTGACTGATGGAGAGGTAGAGGTGGGCCAATTGCCTGGCCTCCACGCTCTTCGGACCTAAAATCACTGGACTTTTATTTTTGAGGGCATTTGAAAGCTCTTGTGCATTGAATCCCAGTACAAGATGTTCAGAGTCTCCGTGCCTATATTATGGAAAGCTGGGAAACCATACGCAATCCTCCAGGGATACATGAGCGCATCCGAGATTCACTACGACCGACGGTGGGTTGATGCACGGAGGGCAAGAGTTGCATGTGGTATGCTGGTACGTTCTGTTCTTGTGTGTTTCCCATGATTAATTAGTTGAAAACAATGAGGTATAACATGGAAACAAAGCGTTTCCGAACCCATGTTCATATAACTTAATTTCTTGGTCTACGTATGAGGAATGTGTCCTGGATTTTGTGCCGTACATTTTTGTCACACCCTGTATATCACTTAGGCTTTGTAAAACAGTATTTACAATTATTAAGTTACAGAAGTTTGTTATGTAACGTTTTAAAGCCATTCTTTCAGTGTTGCCTATACAAAGTGTCAGTTGTAACTCTTCAGTCGGTCAACACGAATTAGCCCAATCACTGGGTGGGGGTAGAATGTATATGACAATCCACAGCCTGCTTCCAGTAGGCCGACCGGGTCAGGCAATGGAATGAATGAAGCCCCCATCTAACGGCGAGGATATGAACTGTGCCGGCTGCCGAAGCCTGTCGCATTCCCCTGGGGCAATGATTAAATGAATGACAGACGAAATGAAATGACAGTGGAGAGTGTTGCTGGAATGAAATTTGTGACAGGGAAAACCGGAGTACCCGGAGAAAAACATGTCTGTCTCCGCTTTGTCCAGCACAATTCTCACATGGAGTGACCGGGATTTAAACCACGGACACAGTGGTGACAGGCCGGCGTGCTGCCGTCTAAGCCACGGAGGCTTCGGTAGAATGTATATAATAATCAATAATAAGTAAATAAATGAAAAAATATCACTCCGGGAAAAAATTACATGTATTAGTCATGACCACTATTATGATGATTTTAGGATTATAGCCTAATAGTGATCATCGCTATCGGTAATACATGTAATATTTTCCAGGAGTGTTATGAGATTCTTTTGCTGGAGCGGGCCCAGCGGCCGACTGCCGGGGCCAAACTAGCTCGTGCCGCAGGGTTGCGCGGAGGCGAGCTAACCAGGGTCATTAAAGTCAGTCACTCAACTTTCATCAACGAGGGTGTGAAGTGTCAGCGCACAGATAAGAAGGTAACATAACAGCATGATTCAATTAAAGAAGCACAGATGATCTTTTTATTTCTTGGGAGTCTGGATGACCTCACGTCACCAGATAAAGGTTAGAACATACCATTTCACAGAAGATGCTGAAAATGTACTCTTTCAACTGACTTACAGTAACTTTGGAAGTTACATCGTTACATTATGTAGCTACTCCTGTACCCCCCTGCGTGTATACTGTAATTAATCGAAGCACGGATCTTAGCTCATTTGATGTTTAATTATGGGTTAATTTAAAATTTGAAGTGTACAGATCAATTACTCGTACTCTAGTGGAGCTGGAGAACAATATACGGCAGCAGATATCCCTCACAACAGAAGGGAATTACAACGTGTAAACGCTAATTTACTGTGTTTACACGGTACAACCCGCCTGTCTGTCAGCTGAAGGAGAACACTCTCAGCATCTTCTGTGAAATGGTAAGTTCTTTAATCATGATTTGCTGGGGAATATACCATTAATTAATTTACTTTGTTACGGTTTCCACCAAGGGCAATCCGCGGACCGAGCTCGGTTGACTGGCGGAAGGCGCGCGCACCCGGCATCCGGTCGCCGGCCCGCCTCCAGCAAAAGAATCTCCCTGTACATTGTACCCCGCTCAGTCATTGGTCATATTCGTATTGACCGATTGAAGAGATACAACTGACAGAAGTTTTTTAGTTAGCCTTGTAACCAGTCGGATTTTCTCAAGCAATTATTTTTTATTTTATTCATTAGTCTATTTCACTTCCGTAAGTGTTGCGTTTTTATTAGTACACTTTATGAAAACCGTTTGAATTGTGACTGACTGCGTGGTGCACCTGCTGTTCCCAAGGATGCACTATCGAATACTGGTACAGTCAGTTGGAATTTGAGAGTGCACAAATGCGAGGGGCACGTTAAAAATCCCCTTCGGAGCAATATTCCGGCACCCCGGTGACTCCAAAAGCTCACTGGTTTTAGAGAAGGTAAATCCAATAACATATGTTTGAATCTAGCCATGCTCTTAAATCGTGCACAACGACCGCGAGGGCAGCTGCAGGAAATTTCAGGAGATCGCAGGTTCAAATCCCAGCGCTGACAGCAGTTATCCTGAGTGTGTGTTTTCCACACTCCCACCAGTCTAATGCCGGGATAGTACCTTACTTGAAGTCCCGGGGCACCTTCCTCATCCCTGTCCCTAATACAGTCACACACTACTACAGTCATCACATTAATATAGGCTATCAGACAACTTCAACCCACACCCAACTACCCGGGGCTGATGACCAACATGTCTCAAACCTCTACAGTGTATTAACAACAACGTAACTGAGATGGTAATATGGTTGTATAGGCTTAGCTGATTCTTGGAGGTCCCTATACTAACGTTCACTACACTTCTTATGTTATGTGTTTAACGTCCGTTTCATGTATTATAGACGCCAAGATTTTGCCCAAGAGAGTTTCTGTAAATGTACAGACACGGGTCAGTTGCAGTACAACATCCTTAAATCCCAACCAGCTGTGCCACAAGAAAACAAATGTGTTATTTCATATTTCATCCCTAGATATGAAAAAACTTCACCCGCACAGACATGTCTTGCCTTGTCTCACCCCTTAATGCCCCCAAGCATTTGCTTGATGTTGCACGAGCCTTCAGAATGAATGTATGGGTATGTCGAAACTTTGCAATAGCCTACTAAAGCATACCTACCTTATATGGACTACATTGTACAAAACTATATTTTGTTATGCTGCGGCAGGACTTTTTACATTACAACGCTTTTGAGAAGGAGAGAAGTTGGCGGTTTAAATCTCGTGTGGAATTTCGCCCTCTCTAGGAGTGGCCCAAGTGCATTTGGGGATGAAATGTTTTCCTGATGATCTAACCAAGTTTCAATACGATCCAGGAGTTCAGGTGTATGAGGTTCCCTTGTCGCTGACCCAGTCTGACTTGCCTGGATCCACGTCCCCTTGAGCTGTAGTCTATTGACGGGAACAAAGCTGGCAGTTTTCTGTCACCATTAATCTGTATGACTTACCTGGATTCATGGCTCCCTTGAGCTGTAACCTACTGACGGGAACAAAGCTGGCAGTTTTCTGTCGCCATTAATCTGTATGACTTACCTAGATCCATGGCCCCCTTGAGCTGTAGTCTACTGACGTGAACAAAGCTAGCAGTTCTCTGTCACCATTAATCTGTATGACTTACCTGGATCCATGGCCCCCTTGAGCTGTAGTCTACTGACGGGAACAAAGCTGGCAGTTTTCTGTCACCATTAATCTGTATGACTTACCTGGATCCATGGCCCCCTTGAACTGTAACCTACTGACGGGAACAAAGCTGGCAGTTTTCTGTCGCCATTAATCTGTATGACTTACCTAGATCCATGGCCCCCTTGAGCTGTAGTCTACTGACGTGAACAAAGCTAGCAGTTCTCTGTCACCATTAATCTGTATGACTTACCTGGATCCATGGCCCCCTTGAGCTGTAGTCTACTGACGTGAACAAAGCTAGCAGTTTTCTGTCACCATTAAGCTGTATGACTTACCTGGATCCATGGCCCCCTTGAGGTGTAACCTACTGACGGGAACAAAGCTAGCAGTTTTCTGTCACCATTAATCTGCATGACTTACCTGGATCCATGGCCCCCTTGAGCTGTAGTCTACTGACGGGAACAAAGCTAGAAGTTTTCTGTCACCATTAATCTGCATGACTTACCTGGATCCATGGCCCCCTTGAGCTGTAACCAACTGACGGGAACAAAGCTAGCAGTTTTCTGTCACCATTAATCTGTATGACTTACCTGGATCCATGGCCCCCTTGAGCTGTAACCAACTGACGGGAACAAAGCTAGCAGTTTTCTGTCACCATTAATCTGTATGACTTACCTAGATCCATGGCCCCCTTGAGCTGTAGTCTACTGACGTGAACAAAGCTAGCAGTTTTCTCTCACCATTAATCTGTGTGACTTACCTAGATCCATGGCCCCCTTGAGCTGTAACCTACTGACGGGAACAAAGCTAGCAGTTTTCTGTCACCATTAATCTGTATGACTTACCTAGATCTATGGCCCCCTTGAGCTGTAGTCTACTGACGTGAACAAAGCTAGCAGTTTTCTGTCACCATTAATCTGTATGACTTACCTAGATCCATGGCCCCCTTGAGCTGTAACCTACTGACGGGAACAAAGCTAGCAGTTTTCTGTCACCATTAATCTGTATGACTTACCTAGATCCATGGCCCCCTTGAGCTGTAACCTACTGACGGGAACAAGGCTGGCAGTTTTCTGTCACCATTAATCTGTATGACTTACCTAGATCTATGGCCCCCTTGAGCTGTAGTCTACTGACGTGAACAAAGCTAGCAGTTTTATGTCACCATTAATCTGTATGGCTTACCTGGATCCATGGCCCCCTTGAGCTGTAACCAACTGACGGGAACAAAGCTAGCAGTTTTCTGTCACCATTAATCTGTATTGCTTACCTGGATCCATGGCCCCCTTGAGCTGTAACCAACTGACGGGAACAATGCTAGCAGTTTTCTGTCACCATTATTCTGTATGGCTTACCTGGATCCATGGCCCCCTTGAGCTGTAGTCTACTGACGGGAACAAAGCTAGAAGTTTTCTGTCACCATTAATCTGTATGGCTTACCTGGATCCATGGCCCCCTTGAGCTGTAGTCTACTGACGGGAACAAAGCTAGCAGTTTTCTGTCACCATTAATCTGTATGACTTACCTGGATCCATGGCCCCCTTGAGCTGTAACCTACTGACGGGAACAAAGCTAGCAGTTTTCTGTCACCATTAATCTGTATGACTTACCTGGATCCATGGCCCCCTTGAGCTGTAACCTATTGACGGGAACAAAGCTAGCAGTTTTTCGTGACCATTAATCTCGGGGCCTCCTATTTCCGAGAGGAATTCTAACCACCCAACGTGACATTTCACCTCGAAACCCTAAAACGTGCATTAACTGGGAATCTAAACTGGTCACCCTTGGTGAGTGGCAAGCTGTGTGATCAAGGTATTCTTTCGTTGTCAGGTTCCCAACCTCGCACCTAGTGTCATTTCGACTGATATGGATTGATTGAAATGAGTGAACATTTTTTCTCACCCCTAGATTGGATTGCTTTCATTAAGAATTATTTACGAGGCACGTCCAGAAAGTAAGCTCCGTTTGGTAATAAAATTGAATTGTGTACAGATACAGAAAAAATATTTATTGCACAACATTCTACACCTCTTAAACTACTTTTCCACATAACTGCCGAACTTTTGCAGGCATTTGTCATAACGTGGCACAAGTTTTTGGATACCTTCCTCATAGAAGTTTGCCGCCGACCGTAAACGAGAGTGAAGACTCCCCAGTAAGATATCCTACCGTTTAGCCACCACTGTTAGGCAAATTGCGTATGAGGTCAGGAGAACTCCTAAACATACGCAGTTCTCCTGGTAAGCACGCAATTTGCCTAACAGTGGTGGCACAACGGTAGGATATCTTACAGGGGAGTCTTCACTCTCGTTTACGGTCGGCGGCAAACTTTTATGAAGAAGATATCCAAAAACTTGTGCCACGCTATGACAAATGCCTGCAAAAGTTCGGCAGTTATGTGGAAAAGTAGTTTAAGAGGTATAGAATGTTGTGCAATAAATATTTTTTCTGTATCTGTACACAATTCAATTTTATTACCAAACGGAGCTTACTTTCTGAACGTACCTCGTACATTGAGTGTGTTGTTAGACACGCCAAGTTGGAAAGCTTGAACGTGGAATTATCATCTTAGTGATTTCTTTGAAGCCGATTAAATATGGTATCTTTCTAAGAATTAAGCCAAGTGTGTCTTGTGCGTTATTGGTTGATTTCTAGTGAGTGTCATATATAGCCAAAGCACGCAAGTCCCTAAACATGCTACGTTATTTGCTCGGCCTTGCCTTCGCTTGCGAGTTCTTGAAGCTACTATTCCAGCTTCTTTGTAATTTTGTGAGAGTTCAGTTACAAGACCACTGTTAGCAAAGATTGCTTTGATTGCCTGCCTGCTATTACGGTATAATTAGTGTAGTGGCTAGCATTCTTGGCTGTCTCCCAGGAGGTCCGGATTCCATTCCCGGCTCAGCCAAGGAATTTTATTCTGGTCTGACGGTTGGAACGGTGTGCACTCAACCTCGTGGGGCAAAACTGAGGAGAAGAGGGTTCGATTCCTACCTCAGCCATCCTGGAAGTGGTTTTCCATGGTTAACCACTTCTTCTCCAGACAAATGCCGGGATGGTTACTAACTTTAAGACCACGGCCGCTTTTTTCCCAATCCTCACCTGAATTGAAAATACACACACTATTACAAGCACCACAATACCACGGGTTATCACACAAATTCGACACACACCCAAGTACACGGGGTTTAATGACACTAATGTCCAAGCTCCTCAAATAAACCAACAACAGCATATTTAAAACATTGAAGCGATTTATGTATATTTGTTGTTCGTAATACTTACGCAGGTATCTTTTCCATCCCTAATTTTCTTTACTCCAGTAATATTAACGGCAGCAGCGGCTCGTCCAAATGCAACTAACGATTCAACGACTGTATAACTTAGTGAGTGGCACCGAAGCTAGTACTGTAAAACCTGCCTAAAGCGGAACGCAATCGTTGCGGATTTATTTGTCCGTTTCCACAGGTTTCCGTTTTACAAAGGGTTGAGTGTTAATAAGACAAAATACACTGCCAAGGAATACTGTATAATTCCATAGGATTACTATGAAATAATTTGAGTTTTTTCCACTTTAAACAACACCATTAATTCTTTAGCCGGATGTTTGTTCTTCTCGTGTTCTTCAATAACTTCAATTTTCTCCTCCAGTGAAAGTGTCTTATGATTAGAAGTCATTGTCACTGAATTACAGTACGTAAATAAATGCAGTGCACAGTAGAAAGAACACCTTTAAAGATTGCTCCTGTTCACGGTTTTTTTCCTTCATCTTCTTCTTCTTCTTCTTCTTCCTCTTTTTCTTCGCATTCTTCTTCTTCTTCTTCTTCTGAAGCGTCCGTGGCTTAGGCGGCAGCACGCCGGTCTTTCACCGCTGGGTCCGTGGTTCAAATCCCGGACAAAACTGAGGCAGACAGGTTTTTCTCCGGGTACTCCGGTTTTCCCTGTCAAAATTTCATTCCAGCAACACTCTCCACTATCATATCGTTTCATTTGGCATTCATTTAATCATTGCCCCAGAGGAGTGCGTCAGGCCTCGGCAGCCGGCACAGTCCATATCCTCGCCGCTAGATGGGGGCTTCATTCATTCCATTCCTGACCCGGTCGGAGACTGGAAGCAGGCTGTGGATTTTCATTTTCACTGTTTTCTTCTACTCGTACTTCTACTCTCATTTGTCAGAAGGAAACCAGGCTACGTGTATTACAAGAGGGTTGGAGGAAGTAGGCCTAATGGTACAGATGTTGTGATATGTAGCAATACCTGCTGCAACAACACACAATATTCCCTTGGTCATCAATACGACCATAAAATCCAATTCTTGGGATCACTGTGGACTCTTGCGCAGTAGTCCATAGCATGCAGTGTTCGTTCAGAAATTGGTTGTGATGGAACTATCTTCCTGTAGGGTTTGAAATTGATTTCCACGGAGGATACGCCACGCTTGTCTCCGGTCTCTCTGGGATAGGATCGTTTGGCAACCACAGTTCTGCGTATGCATGGTGCAACATTCCTTGTAGATAGTTTGGATACTTCCAATAAATCGGGCAAACCAAAGGCATGGCTGTCTGTGATATCCTTGCTTCGATCCACTTTGACACACTAACCGTCTGCTGTACGTCTAGGGTGAAACCACGTGGTACCCATGCAACGCCAGCTATACAGGGTGTAACAAAAAGGTACGGCACACAATGCAGGACGCATTCCTCACACGTAGACGAAGAAATTTTGTTATATGAACATAGGTCCGGAAACGCTTCGTTTCCATGCATGTATCAATACGCACGGAGGGAAAGAGTTGCATGTGGTATGCAGGTATGTTCTGTTCTTGTGTGTTTTTCATGATTTATGCGTTGGAGACAATGAAACATTGAAACGAAGCGTTTCCGGACCCATGTTCATATAACAAAATTTCTTCGTCTACATGTGAGGAATACGCCCTGCATTTTGTGCCGTACGTTTTTGTTACACCCTGTATGTCTGCGTTCTAGAGGTGGGCAACTATACCCTGTACGGTATTTCGAAAGAAAGAATCTAATGGATTTGGCGGGAGCGATATAAAATGGCTGCCAGAGGGCTTCTATTGCCTGGAGTTTGACAGCTTAACACGTTGCCAGCGCGTGTTCATACATTCTGAAGACGACGACGACGATGATGATGATGATAGGGACAGTGAGGGAATAGAAGGTGGCGTACCAAGTGACTGAGGATTGTGTATTTATTGGTGGCGGTTCGCTTGCGGTAATCGGTAATAGAACACAAGAAGTTTTAATTATACTAGCGGACCCGTGTAAGCCACCCGCCTGGCTTTACTGTTACACGGGCTTCTATAAATAGATTTATTTGTTGTCGTTATTTATGAAATCAGAGAGCAATTCATCACTGCTGCTGGTTGTGTGCGCCCCTTGTGTATAGACTACCCGCCCCATCACTGCTGCTGGTTGTTTGCGCCCCTTGTGTATAGACTACCCGCCCCATCACTGCTGCTGGTTGTGTGCGCCCCTTGTGTACAGACTACCCGCCCCATCACTGCTGCTGGTTGTTTGCGCCCCTTGTGTATAGACTACCCGCCCCATCACTGCTGCTGGTTGTGTGCGCCCCTTGTGTACAGACTACCCGCCCCATCACTGCTGCTGGTTGTGTGCACCCCATGTGTATAGACTACCCGCCCCATCACTGCTGCTGGTTGTGTGCGCCCCTTGTGTACAGACTACCCGCCCCATCACTGCTGCTGGTTGTTTGCGCCCCTTGTGTATAGACTACCCGCCCCATCACTGCTGCTGGTTGTGTGCGCCCCTTGTGTACAGACTACCCGCCCCATCACTGCTGCTGGTTGTGTGCACCCCATGTGTATAGACTACCCGCCCCATCACTGCTGCTGGTTGTGTGCGCCCCTTGTGTACAGACTACCCGCCCCATCACTGCTGCTGGTTGTGTGCGCCCCTTGTGTACAGACTACCCGCCCCATCACTGCTGCTGGTTGTGTGCGCCCCTTGTGTACAGACTACCCGCCCCATCACTGCTGCTGGTTGTTTGCGCCCCTTGTGTATAGACTACCCGCCCCATCACTGCTGCTGGTTGTGTGCGCCCCTTGTGTACAGACTACCCGCCCCATCACTGCTGCTGGTTGTGTGCACCCCATGTGTATAGACTACCCGCCCCATCACTGCTGCTGGTTGTGTGCGCCCCTTGTGTACAGACTACCCGCCCCATCACTGCTGCTGGTTGTTTGCGCCCCTTGTGTATAGACTACCCGCCCCATCACTGCTGCTGGTTGTGTGCGCCCCTTGTGTACAGACTACCCGCCCCATCACTGCTGCTGGTTGTGTGCGCCCCTTGTGTACAGACTACCCGCCCCTTCACTGCTGCTGGTTGTGTGCGCCCCTTGTGTATAGACTACCCGCCCCATCACTGCTGCTGGTTGTGTGCGCCCCTTGTGTATAGACTACCCGCCCCATCACTGCTGCTGGTTGTGTTCGCCCCTTGTGTATAGACTACCCGCCCCATCACTGCTGCTGGTTGTGTGCGCCCCTTGTGTACAGACTACCCGCCCCATCACTGCTGCTGGTTGTGTGCGCCCCATGTGTACAGACTACCCGCCCCATCACTGCTGCTGGTTGTGTGCGCCCCTTGTGTACAGACTACCCGCCCCATCACTGCTGCTGGTTGTGTGCGCCCCTTGTGTATAGACTACCCGCCCCATCACTGCTGCTGGTTGTGTGCGCCCCTTGTGTATAGACTACCCGCCCCATCACTGCTGCTGGTTGTGTGCGCCCCTTGTGTATAGACTACCCGCCCCATCACTGCTGCTGGTTGCACAATGGGTTATGTGCGCCCCATGTGTACAGACTACCCACCTGGCTCTAGTGCTATGCGTCTGTATGCGACACATTTCTGCACTTTATAAACAAATTAATATATTTCCGTTGACTTTTCAAGAAATGTAAGATTTTTCCTGTACTATTGAGACGATTTGGAAGATTTTGGTACAAACCTTGTAACTCCCTCTGGTTTAGGAGCTTGAGTTTGTGAAATATACTCCTTAGCGTATTCTATATTATAGATAGTACCGAAATAATGTCCGAAGTGTATGTCTGTTAGGTAGTCAGCCCGAAGGCTGGTTGGATCCTTAAAAAGTACCGCCGTTAGGTTATGTGGGTACCTAAGTAGATACCCACATAAACCCAAGGCAGCACTATATTGAGGCGTACTAGGCAAGATGAGGAGTGAGGTAGTTTGCCATTGCTTTCCTCACTGAGTCAGAACAGCAGTACTCACCCTATGAGTAGAACCTTTCACAGCATCCACAGGCACTTACTGTGCCCTGAAGGGCATTACTAAGCACCACCCATACCTCAGTAACTTCTATATAATCACAGCCATGAGTGAGACTGGGACATTGGTGAAAAGCCAAATGTTACTCTAGCCTGTGCCAACTGACAAATGCAAATGTACTGCATTGATCAAGAGATGGCAAACAGGCCATTGTCCGAAGTATAGCCTTGTGTATTATTGAAATCAGCTGATTTACAGCAACAGTCAAACTCGGCAACACAGCTCAGTTGGTCCAAGCTCCCGCCATATCCTTCACGATCTTTCTTTCGAAATACAGGGGATACTGTTTTGCCTGGGGCTTTTCATTAGCATACAGTTGTTCTAACTTCGGGGTTGTAGCACACTTTCTTAGCATTTTTCATTGCTATTGTATTAGTACCTAGAAATATGAATCTAGTTTTACAGTATGTGACCAAATATTAAAAACCATGCTTCATTTACTGTTATTGCGACTTTGCCATTCAAACCAAGTGGCCAGGAAAATGGGCTAAAGGTGTGCTTCTGCAAAATGAACTTGTGTATATTTCTTGTTAACAATTTGTTTTTTTAATTTTAAATTTTAAATTATTAATTTTTAATTTTAATTTTGTATTTTAATGTATTTCCATGTATTATTTGTGTGTAAACAATTGTTTGCGACTGTAATTGGGGCACTGCCCTGTTGTGGCAATAAATAAATAATTAATAAACCACTCAGGTTAAATTTCTTTACTGCAACGTTATCTTCAAAGATTGGAACTTGATGTTCTGCGTATTGGAAGCTAATGACCTACTTACCCTCAACTCAGCATTCACGTCATTTTCAATGTGTGTTATGAGGAATATTATCAGCACATTCTTCCTTGCGCCATTCAATTTGCGTCATTCCTTGGCGATATAAGCTTAATGTTCCGAAATCACATTCGTAACTTTAATACATGTTCATGTTGTTGTTTCTTTTAGCCCTGTGTACTTGTGTGTGTGTAAAATTTGTCTAGATAACCTGTGTTATTGTGGGGTCTGGTAATATGAGTGTTAGTAATTGGAGCGAGGATTGGTAAGGAGACGGCCGTGGCGTAGATTAGGAACCATCCAGACATTTTGCCTCGAGAAGAAGTAGGAAACCACGAAAAGATGGTTGAAGAATCCACCTCTTGTCAGTTATGCCCCCATGGGGCTGAGTGTATCCCGTTCCAACCCTCAGATCAGAATCGAATTTCTTGGTAGAGGTGGGAATCGAACCCGGACCCAGGGTGTGACAGCCAAGAGGGGTCAAAATTAACAAAACACATTTCTGCAGGTTGACCGCTTCACACAAATATTGATGATCATTATCCTTGCTCTAATTATTATTAACTTCAATATTTTGGGTACATAGACTCCAACAAGGACAACCACTTCACTCGGTTGTCATTCCGTTCCTCATAGTTCTTCAGCTCAACAACTTCTCAACGTACGCCTTAAAATTTTGCATTGGTTTGTTTAACATATGGGTCAGTTGAACTCATTCATGACCATCGTAGATGACGTAAAGGGGCATGTACTGTACATGGAAATGTTTGACCAGCAGAATAATTATCTTGCGCTTTTCCAAGGATAGGCCTATATAAAACTTAACACATGGTCAAGTTTACAGGATCTTTCTTTATCAGGAAACCCTTGAAATAGGATGTGTCTCAGACAATTAGGCAGCGGAAATGTTTAGGACATTGGTGTTTAAGCTCACTTCTCTTTCCTGTTGCGTCACTACTGAGTGCTACATTCTCAAGCAGGTGTATTAGATGACGAGTCACCAGGATAACGCGCTCTCTGGACTTCAATCCTGTTTAGTTCCTTATTGTTGTTGTTGCTGCTTCATTTGAGGTGCTTGAACATCGTGGTCATTCAGCCCCGTGTACTTGATGTGTGTGTATTATTTGTCTGATAACATGTGTTATTGTGGTGTCTGTAGTTGTGTGTGTTTTTTGTAATTTAGGTGAGGATTGGGAAGGAGGCGACCGAGGCCTTAGATTAGTAACCATCCCGGCATTTGCTTGGATGTAGAAATGGAAAACCACGGAAAACCACTTCCAGGATGGTTGAGGTGAGAATCGAATCCACCTTTTCTCAGTGTTCCCTCTTGAGGTTGAATGTACCCCATTCCAGTCCTCAGATCAGAATTAAATTTCTTGGCAGAGCCGGGAATCGTGCTCGGACCTCCGGGGCGACAGCCTAAAATGCTAGCCGCTACACCAGGAGGTGGATGAGTGTGATGTTTCTCTGAGAGTCCATGTGAAGAGTTTTGTTTATGTGACACGAGCTGAAACTGAACAAGATCGGATTCAAGCTTGACAGTCCCTAACCCTGCAATTGGCTCTTCACAGCGATGTGGGAAGAAGATATTTTGAATAGTTTCTTTGATGTCTAAAGTAATAGTTGGTGTTTTATCATGTCTTGCTTTGAAAGAAATGCATTGCATTTGATCTACCTACGTTTGATCTCTTTGTACACCCTGTAATTGTATAGGCATATGAAAATAAAAATTCACAGCCTGCTTCCAGTCGGCCGACCGATTTAGGGAATGGAATGAATGAAGCCCCCATCTAGTGGCGAGGATATGAACTGTGCCGGCTGCCGAAGCATGTAGCACTCACGTGGGGCAATGATTAAATGAATGACAGATGAAATGAAATGAAATGATAGTGGAGAGTGTTGCTGGAATGAAATTGACAGGGAAAACCGGAGTACCCGGAGAAAAAACTGTCTGCCTCCATTTTGTCCAGCACAAATCTCACATGGAGTGACCGGGATTTGAACCAGGGGCCCAGCGGTGAGAGGCCGGCGTACTGCCGCCCAAGCCATGGAGGCTCTGTATAGGCCTGTATGAAATGTAATTTAATTTAATGTAATTTTTGAAAATAATCCGAATTCGGAATGCCGGCAAACGAGGTGACCTCCGTTTCTGTCAGTGGATGTTGGAGTTAGCATACTGAAAATCACTGAGATATTGAAGTCTTATGTTCATTAATGGAAAACTATTTTGATTATCATATATTAATTACTTCCTTTAATTGGGCACTGAAGGCTGTTTATGAGGAAATTAATGATTATGGAGGTGTTGAGAATAAGGAAAGCAGAGTTTCCCTTTTCCATCATTTCCCCCAGGTGAAGCTTACAGCCACAAAGTCAAGCCTCTTGATCCATCATTTATGTCTTTGCGCTTGACAATTAGAATTATGAAAGCATTCATCATATTGAACACACACGACTCAGCCTCATATGGATAACTGAGTAGAATCTCATTTATGCCATCGCAGTCTCCCATTACTACTCCATTCGAATGCCGGAATGGTTCCTAGCTTAGATCATAGCTGCCTAGCCTCCTACAGACGCCACAATGACATAGTTTGTCAGACAAATTACACACACCTACACAGTCCCATGGGGTTGATGACCACGATGTCCAAGCCCCTAAATGAAACAATAACAACAAAATTCTTAATATAATAGCTTACTGTCGACCAAAATATTATGTGCACTCGAGTTTGAAGGTTGTTTGTGAAGTAACCAATAGACCTACATAAAATCCAATAACATCATTCAGTTTCGTCGTTCTATTGTACGTTAGTTCATGTAGGTTTGGAATTTTTAATTTATATTTTAATATTTTTCATCGCAGTTGGAACACAAAAAGTGCCCGTTTTAAGCGTGTTTCAACCATGCGTCACATTTAAGTATTATTATCTCAAAAACCTGTCATCAGATCGAATCCAAATTTTAACACAATATACAATACATTGGAATGTTGTATAACTGTTTTATTAATTTCAAAATGTTGTGTGTCCAAGAAACAAAGTTGTTATCATTTTTGTAAGGTAACGTTTTCTCGGCTCGGGGTGGTTGGAAAATGTAGTTCTTGGTCGCGTTGTAATCCTTATACATCAAAAGGTTATGCTGTATGACTGTGAAATACGTACATTAATTCACTTATTTTATATCGGTTTGTATTTGTACGGGAAAATTATTATTAAAGATAAATCGCACAAATTGTGCATATTGATGATAACAAACTGTCATTCACAAAACTTCACAATGGATGATCCCCGATTTGCACAAGAAATTACATGGTATCTACTACATTGCACCCCGCATAATTTACATACGCAGGATTCATCAGGGTCATGAAAGTATTTGGTATTACAGTTTATGTTGATACCCATGTACCGCCATCGAATTGACAAAGTGTCGCAAGTCTTGATTTGTGCTCATCCATGTCCTAGTCATCATGGCCTCCGTGGTGTAAAACTCGAACCAGATCTCGTCCCTTTTCTGTGTTCTTTCCTGCATTAGTTTTTTCCAGGCGTCTGTGGATGGTAGCCCTCTCTTCATACGAAGGTCCTCAATGAAGAAGGTCTCCCTGGCGAGTTCATATGCTAATCTTGATTTTGTATATTTCGATATCCCCAGGGTAGCCTTCAGGAAGCGCGATTTGACTGCTTCAAGCGTTCTCAAGTCTGCCTGGGATAATATCTCCCATATGATTTCAAGTTCTTATGTGGCGATGGGCGTTATTTTCGCGTCGAATAATGTCATAGCAGTTCCCAAAGAGAGCTTCGTGATTGTTTTGATGTCATATATGGCATTGGTTGCGGCTATTGCTCGAGATTTTATGTGGACTCTGTAGGCTCTTGCTGTTGTTTGCATTCTCAATCCTAGATATTTAAATGTATTGACTGACTTAAGGGGAGTCGTTCCTAGGTATATCCTGTCTCCTGAAGCCTCTCTGCCTCCTTTCCGAAACGTCATTTTCACTGTTTTCTCTGTGTTTATTTTCATCTTGTTGTCCTTTGCCCACCTATCTAGATTGTCTAAGGCTTTTTGAATTCAGTAATGGATCTCGAGCCAATGACCATATCATCTGCGTATAATAGTATTGTAAGATTTGCTGTTCCTTGCCTAGTTGCCATCATCACGTCATATGTCGCTATGTTGAACAGGAGAGGGCTGAGTGGGTCTCCTTGAAGTAAGACATGGTACAGCAGCTAGCCGATACGGGGAAAGCTGTACAGCGTTGCCGAGATGGAGCCCATCACTTCCGAGCGAGGCGCGCCATGACGCGTGTGTTTTGGTCGACAGTAGGCATTCACGGCCGGCGTTCACAACTATGTACAAGTTATCTGGGCTTGCAGGCCATGGTCCAGACAGGATGTTATCTCCCGACGTTTCACCGAAACCTCAGTCCACTGCTGACTGACGGAAGGAATGGACCCTTGATAATGCCGAACTGTCGCCGTTTCCTCAGCTAGCTGAAAACATATTGATTCTAGTTTCGTGTTAAAATACATTTCTTCATATAAAAATTCATCTTTTTAACGTAACTTTCAACATGGAAAGCTGAAATTTTTCGAAGTAATTTCTCTGTAAAGTGGTCTATTTAAACACAGCCGTTTTTCAAAACTTATTTTAGTTTAATTTTGCCTGATGGAAATGTTCATGACATCACCGTTAAAATTACGTCATTTTTAAACAAATCCAATTAAACTCAAAAAGTTTCTCTTCAAAAAAACCTAAGAAGGGAAGTATCAGGTAAGACAGGTCGAAACGTATCTTGAAACTTAGTGGGCACAGTCGTTGTACTGTAAGAGGACAACGTGCGGAAAATCAGCTGCCAGATTGAACTGTAAGGCTCCGAAATCATGTGGCGAATCTCTCATATAAATCAATGGGAAGTAGCGAGTACCGTATATGTTGGAAGGGACAGCCCTGACGGCCCAGACACTCAAGGCCGGTGGGAAGCAGCCTGCATATACGCCCCGCCACGCGACAACTCCGAATGCCGCAGTGATGTCCAGCTCCGCCAGCCGGCATGCCTACGTACCAGGATGTTAGGTACGATTTTGGAGCCTTGCAGTTCATCGTTGGCCTGTGATCAGACAAATTCCACACACACATACCCTAAATGAATCAAAAACAACATTTATCACCGGATACTGCCAATTAAGGACTTAACCGACTGAAAGGCTATCTCCGGACTGACTTTCAACTCCATTGTCGGCCGTCCTCGTAATTGTTTTCCGTGGTGTCTAATGGTTAACTCATCGCAAAGGTCGGGACGGTACTATCCTATCAACCACTTGCCGCTTTCTTCCAACTACCTGCCCAATTCCATCCGTCTTCATTCATCTCTCTTGAACACGATAGGAAGGGCGCCTGGGCGTAAAAACCACCTACGACCTAAACACTTCTCGCCTGATAGTAGTAATCTTCTATATATAAATCAATGTTACGTGCTAGTTTGTATGTAGCCCCTATGCGTTCATATACCATTCATCCGATTGCGATGAAATTTGGGTGAGTCGTTGTGTGTACTCCAGGGAAGGTTTCTAGCAAATTGTGTATGTAACAGACTTAACAGGAACCCTTAAATCCCACAGTAACCCAATTGCACAATCTGTATACTTATCACACAGCAACACCAGGTGTGAGAATGGCTTGCTGATTCATCGCGAGGTGACATGAGGAGACTGTAAGCAGCCCGCCGTGTTATCTGATATTGCTGTATATTCCAATGCAGTTCACGCCACGGTTTTTGGCCGGGGGTTCTTAAAACTGAACTCAAGCTTGGAAAACCAATAACATTATTATTATCCTCCTTTCTTTCTATCTGTCTTTGATTGGCATTGCAACGCATGCCGGGTATAGCTAGATCAGCAGATCAGCCTGGACGAAGTTGTACTGCTCGCGTCTAAGCTCTGTGAACTTGCGGGATGAAGAGCAGAGGCAGGGTAGGAGCAGGCGAGAATTGACAAGCCTGTCGACAGCCCGCCGTGTTACCTGACATTCTCGTCTATTCCAATACTGCTAACATAGGGTATTTTCTGAAACCAGTGTGGCGTTGGGAATGAGTGAGTCACCGACGAATGTATTTGCTTCTGTTACTACGCAAGGACCGAGAAACCTCATCACTCGTCACCACCACTCAGGCGCGGATTCAAGGGGGGGTCACGGGGGTCATGACCCCCCCCCCCCCAAACGGAGACCACATTTTTTTGCAAACTCAAAAAAACGAAAACACAATTACCAGACAAATAAAACTTAACGAATTTTAACTGAAAAACAGTTTTTTTTTCATTTTATTCAATACTGAATTATCTTTATTGGAATTATTATGTTCTGTTACAACTGTACATATTTACAACTTCTAACCTCTTGTATAAAAACTATTAGTTATACAACAAAATCAACTCGTCTATTTTGTTTAGCAAACCTTGTGATTACCGAATCGATGTTTATAGTGATGTCACGATGAATGTGCAGTAATGCACGGATAGGAAACTGGGTCTTTTTTTGCACCAAAAATTTTTGCCGACGTCCAAACTGCAAGCTTGGTTGGCAATTTAAGCTGTGGCTTTCTCCCTTTGTCGGTACCAACTCGACTTGCCGAAACTGTTACGTACCTTGATCCTTTTCTCGAAGCTCGATGTAAAAGTCGCAAAACACGCCGTTGCAATTTGTACGAATATTTTTGGTGCGCTAAACGCATCAAATTTCTATCCATGAAGCTTGCAAAAAAATTGGTCTGGTTTTGTACGTTTGGTTATTTTGTGATTGCGTTTTTAGTGATACCATTTTTCTTAACAATTTCGATTCTCTGACCCCCCCCCCCCCCCCTTCCCAAGCCAAACTCTTATCGATTCTCTGACCCTACCCAAAACCAAACTCTAGATCCGCGCCTGCACCACTACTCCACAGATTACCTACTACTACAGATAGCCGACAGCCATGCTAATTCTTGGCACCTAAGACTTCAGCGCTGTCTGGTGTTTGACCGCGGTACTAGTTGAGCACGGCCGTGCGGGTAGCCTACCCCACCCCTTCCCCTCGTTCCGCTAAATATTCTCGTCCTAACTGCTCTGCCCACTTCAATGTTCCGAAAATCACAATCTTCCCAATACTTATAGCACACGTTTTTAAGTGTGGAGATAATAATATGATCTACACGAGATAAATCACATTCAAAATAGCAATAACAGTTTTTTTTAATAATACCAAAGTGGGAAATTGTGAATTCCGGAACTCTGAAATGAGCAATCACAGCATTTAGGACATGACCTCATCAATAATTTACATGTTTACATTTCTTTCAGTTGCAATTGGAGCATATTGCATTGACAAGAATTAGGCTACTATAAGGTCTGCAGCATATTATTACTCAATTTAAAAAAAAATGGTCCCTTCCAATTAACCACTGTAGGCCCAATTATAACCGATTAGTTCCGAGATTAAACTAGAAAGTAAAAGTACTGGGAAGGGAGAATATTCATATCTTAAAATGCTTGATGCTGTTCGCAATAACAGGAAAATTTTAAGAGAGAATACTAAGGAAATAGGTGGTGTAACCTGATCCTCATCACACTAAAATTGTTAGTGTAATTAATGCCAAATTCATTAGTTTCAGAAAAATAATTGGATATCACAAAATGTATATACAGTAGTTCATTTGATATTCCCTTTAAAATATATCCAGTCCACCAATTTTGAAGGGTGAAATACAGTAAGTACATGTACATAAACAAATTTCATGGCACACTAATACAGTAAATTCTATGGCATGCTGTGAAGGGGAAAGGAGAAATAGGACTTTCAATGAAAAACAAGAAACACACTCAATACTGCTAGAAATCATCGTTTTATTTAAAAAGTTTGTCAACGAAGAAAAAATAACAGAGAGAGAAAATCAAACTTAGCAAAAATACAGTAATCAAATCTGGTCCTTTTAAAAGTATGTGTTGAGGCATGTTCTTCTTTCTTGCCAAGGTATAACGGTAGGCTACAGCACATGATAATGGACCTATTACCTCCTTGACGCCATGGCTGACACCGATGAACCGCAAATTCCTACAACACATGCAAGTTTGTATGTTGAAACAGTTAACTTAATAAATGTGTAATGCTTGAAATGGAGAACTTGAATTTGCTGTTATGTGTATGTTTGCACCTACTATAACTATATTTTAAAAGAATCTCTTATTGTAGAATCATTGTGTTTTTGATATTAATTTTAGGGCTTTTGATAACATATTCATTTAGCCCCATATATTTGGAAGTGTATAGGATTTATATGATAATCTCTGTTATTGTGGTATCTGTAGTAGTGTGTAGGCTATACTTTCTGTAATTCAGATGAGGACTGGAAAGGTGGCAGCCATAGTTAGGGACATTTATTTTTAAGAATTTTTAATAATATGTACTAAAATGAAATTGAAATACCAACAGGAACAGTTACAAATTCCCTGTCTACTCAGCCAAGATATTCTGCAGATCTCTCCTGTGGGCCTCAACATTATTTTATTTTATTCCTTTCCTGATGGAAATCCGGTAGTACCTTATTTCAACTCCTGGGGCACCTCCCCAAGCCTGTCCCTTATAAAGCTACACACACTACTACAGTCATCGCATTATCGGAGCAATTCTACCCACACCCAACTGCATGGGGCTGATGACCAAGATGTCCCAAGCCCATAAAATGAATTAACAGCAGACAAAATCAAGTCATTATGTTATTTTGTGTTGTGTTGGATTCTGACACATGTATGCGTTTGACAGAGTGCCATTTAAGCTCATGAATAGGAATGAATGAATACGACTACCCTACTTGTTTCACGACAGCCTAGAATAAATACACACGAGACACGACAATAGAGCACTTTAGAACAGTAACGAGAGCGAACTTTCAGTGGAGATGTTGGCAACCATGTGAATACAAACAATTTATGACCAGAACGTAAAACTATGCCAGCGCTCAGAGCATGTTAAAACAATTGGGATCAGTTCAGTCGTTTGCAAACGACTTGTTTATGTTACGGTGAGTAGTCGTTGAATTCATTCGACTGTTTTCTAAAAGCAGTCAAACAAGTCGATGGTTTTAACTTTTGTCAGTCTGTAACGTGTTTTTCGTGGGGTTTTATGCAACTGGCATAAGTCAGTAGGAAGCCATTCTATATTTATTTACGCGGCAAATTGTTCAGCCAAGAGAATTTTTCATGGTAATTTATTATTATTATTAATTTATTATAATTATTATTAAGGTATTTTCGGAGCATTTTATAAAAATTATTAGCATTCAGATAGGTTTTCCATGTCTTAGAAAACGCTATCAAGCAAATTATTACGAACGACAATATTATAGAAAATTATGTGATTACGGAATTTTACGGAGTTTTGTCAGTTAGGGTATTTGAGAGACATGACTCACTGGGAATTCGAGTACAAGCTGATTCCTGTCGAGAAGTATTACGCAAGGCTGGGTCGCAAGGTCTAGAAAAGGCGAATTGTTGGGACGGAAATCGACTTCTCCCTCTCGCGCGCCGAGTGTAATGAGGCAGAGGAGGGGAACTAGCGGCGTGCTCAGCCAATGAGTGTGGACGACGTAAGCTAGATGTCGGTACCATGGTGGGGGAGCCAACGTGTGGATATATCGTTCGACGCGCCGTGAAACGAGGTCTATCTGTGAAATACTTGCGGAGTATGGTTATACGCGGGGGACGCTCCGATGTTCCGTGGAACGAACAATCTGTGTAGAACTTGCAGAGTACGGTCGCAAGTGCGTGTCGCTCCGATGTTCAGTGGAGTTAGCGACGAACTTTTGTAAAACTTGGTTGTACGAGTGTTTGGGTCCGAGGTACGGACCATAGAATTATCTAATCTACCAGAATATCATCAAATTCCGACGGAGATGACGACGTCCAGGAGACTGTGGGAAGCTCACAACATCATCAAGAACGAGGGAAATGCCTTGGCAATTTCCAATGGTAAGCGCAAATGACGCAGAAATACGCAATCTCTCATTTTTCTTTGTTTTATATTTCATATTTCAGTAACTTCATAGCTTGGAAATAAGAGTAAAATCAATTTATCAGACTCCGTTTTCACGTAATTTTCTATCGGTAATATTCAAATCACAACGCTCCAATTTAAATTTTGTACTTATTATTATTATTAATTTTGCTATACTTGTTTTATATAATAAATTCATTTCTTTTACAATGCAATCTTTGCTTTCAGTAGGTAGCATTAGATATAGACCAATTCCTTCTCCTGATACAATTGTTTGTTGGGTTAATGATCAAATCATACCACGATCTGAGTGAATAGTGTCTTGAAGGTGTTCTGCCAGAGCTAGACGTTGTTAAATACAAATTTAGATTTCAACATTGCATTGAGGTCTTGGCGCCCATTAAAACAACATAGCTTAGGCAAAGGAAAACAATTACATTTTCTCCCAACAGTGTGGGCTAGCGAAACCATTACATTTGTCGCTACCAACATGGGGCACTAATTACTGTTACAAGTCGACTGCTGATGCCCATCTCTACAAACCAATTGACAACCAGAATCAATTTGAGCGTACACACCCTCCGACTTGCTAAAATGCTATTAATATTGGATCCCAATATAAAATATTTTCTGATTTAATTTTCCTGGAAAATCTATTCTATGTTTGCATCGATCATTACCATCACGCTATGGGGAGAATTTCATAATAATTTTCTTGTAATTCATTTATCACGCGGTAGAATAAATGAATGAAATTCAATCATGAAATAAATAGAACTCTAAGCCATAATTGGTAAGCCCATGTTCAAGTTGTGTAATAATTCAAGAATGCACCCAATTCTCATTAAAAGTGTATAGACTGTGTTAAGGAGTTCCAATGAAATGACATACATATATATTTGGACAACTGGACGTAGGCTATTTCATTGAAAGAATCTACGAACAAGAAACTGTATAAAACTATAGGCACCTACAGCCGTCAAGCTGTCCTCACAGTACCCGCTGGAGATTTACATCACCACTCTATCTGTACGGTACCTCGAGATAAGCCTAAGTGCGCCAACTGTGAGGAAACACATAAACTCTTCCATCCCTGCCCTCATGTCTTTGCCACTAACCCCCCCTCCCACACAGCACGCCACTGCTCTGACACAGTTGTTAGGCCTGCTACAACAACTCTCAGCCATAACCCTGTAAACTACAGCTAAACCAAACCCAGAACCCCCTAATACACTTCATTTGCAGAGCAATAAAATCCATAAAACAACTCCGCAACGAGCTTCACAAAACCTAAATTATAAACGAAAAGACTACTCCACAAACACCAAAATCAGTAAACCTCCCTCATTTCAGCCACACTACACCTTAAACAGACATAGAAAGCATAGTCATGACCCCTTCATGGAGTAGGCTATTGTCTAAACACGATCATGTCTCCTTCAACTTTACTGAAGACTTCATTAAATTCTATTAAAAATTCATAAACTCATTCCACAAATCTTAAAATCAGTATACATCCCTCATTTCAGTTACTCTATTCAATAAACAAACATAGAAGGCGTAGCCATGACCCCTTCATGGAGTAGGCTATTGTCTAAATCTGACCACGCATACTGTAACGATTCGATCCCATAGCTGTTATATTTAAAGGGTTATTCATTTATTATCATGTTATTATTATTACTGCCACAGGAATACCATCCAGATGTAACACTGCACTGGGAGAGTCTGAAGACCGCTATTCAGAATGCTTGCAAGGAAACGCTGGGATATAAGACCAGGAAACATCAAGACTGGTTTGATGAAAATGATGAAGAAATAGAAGCATTAATCTCAGAAAAGAGAAAAGCCTTGCAAACTTGGAGAAAAGATATGAACTCCCGTACTAAGAAAGAAGCATTTTGTCTTGCGAAGGCAAATGTCCAAAGAGGAACTCGTGCTCTCAAAAATGCATGGTGGACATCCAAAGCTAAAGAGCTGCAATATCTAGCAGACAAAGATTCGCGACAGTTCTTCCAAGCCACAAAAGCGATTTATGGCCCCTCCACGTTTGGTAGAAATCCACTTTGGTCCAGTGACAAAAGTACACTTCTAAAAGATCAATACTCCATCATGAATAGGTGGAAGGAGCATTTTGAAGACCTCTTGAACCAGGACTCAGTTATTGATGAGCAGGTGTATGATATATTAGAACAAGCACCCATCAAAGAAGAACTCGGTACCCTGCCAACACTAGATGAGGTTCAGTGTGCTATTAATCAAGCAAAGCGACACAAAGCTACTGGATGTGATGGAATACCAGCGGAAGCTCTCAAAGAAGGAGGTGAGGAACTCATAAGCCACATACATGATCTTATCATTAAAATTTGGAGAACTGAAAAAATGCCTGCTGATTTCAGAGATAGTCTGATAGTTCCCATATTTAAGAAAGGTGATCGTGCAGACTGCAACAACTATCGTGGTATATCTTTGTTATCATGCCTTGGAAAGCTTATTGCTCGTATTTTGGCGAATCGTATTCTATCCCTGGTGGAGAAAATACTCCCAGAGAGCCAATGTGGTTTCAGGCCTTCTAGAGGAACTGCAGATATGATATTCACTGTTCGTCAGCTTCAGGAGAAATGTAGAGAGCAAAATAGACCTCTTTATATTGCCTTTATAGACCTCAGTAAGGCATTTGACTCGGTAAACCGTGAAGCCTTGTGGAAGATTTTATCATTGTATGGTTTTCCACTGAAATTTATTACCATCTTAAGACTACTCCACAATGATATGAAGGCAAATGTCATTGGTAACGACTCGATTGGAGAACCATTTCATATTAATACCGGCGTTAAACAAGGCTGTGTGATTGCCCCTACATTGTTTTCTCTGTACGTTGCCACTGTCATGCAGTTAGTCAAAGATGATCTTCCTACAGGCATACAGATAACTTACAGGATGGATGGGAAGATCTTTAATTTGAGCCGTCTAAAGGCAAGGACTCGAACATCTCCTGCTGCATTGGTTGAGTTACAGTACGCTGATGATAATGCAGTAGTAGCTCAATCAGAGGACGAACTTAGGAAAATCCTGAATGCTTTTTCTTCAGCCTACAAAAAGATTGGGCTGAAACTTAACACCAGTAAAACCCAAGTCCTCTACCAACCAGCCCCTGGACAAGGACAAAGAAACATCAATGTCACCATCGACGGAGCGAAGCTTCAAGAAGTTAACGCCTTTTCTTATCTTGGCAGCACCCTGTCATCAAGTGCAAATATAGATTCCGAAATCCAACACAGGATTAACCGTGCTGGGGCATCCTTTGCAAGATTGAGGTCTAGAGTTTTTGACAACCATGATATCAATGCTGCAACGAAGATCCTTGTGTACAACTCGGTTGTAGTTCCCACCTTACTTTACGGATCTGAATCCTGGACATGCTACAGACGTCATTTTGAAAAGCTGGAGCAATATCACCAGCGTTGTTTGAGGAGAATTCTTCGTGTCACATGGCAAGACAAACGCACAAACACCAGCATTCTCGAAGAAGCACAGACTACCAGTGTTGAAGCCATTCTTTTAAAACGTCAGCTGCGATGGACAGGACACGTAATCCGCATGCCCAATAATCGCATTCCCAAGCAAGTGTTTTGCTCTGAACTAACTGAGGGCAAGCGCTGTGTGGGAGGTCCGAGGAAGCGATTCAAAGACGTACTAAAGGCTAATATGCAAATGTGCCATATTAATATCAACAACTGGGAGACCTTAGCTCTTGATCGCTCATCCTGGAGATCAATTGTTCATCGTGGTGCGATACTTTTTGAAGAAAACCGCCGACGTATGATAGAAGATCGGAGGCAACGCAGAAAGAACAGAGTGTTCATTAGAAGACAGGGAATGAATGCGGATGTCTCACCTGACCCTGATACTACCTGTCATCACTGCGGGAAACTGTGTCTCTCCCGCATTGGGCTTTTTAGTCACCTCCGGACTCATCGATGAAGAGTCATTCAGTATTGGAAGGCCAACCTACTCGAGACGAGTGTTTGCTATCATCATCATTATTATTATTAACTAGTACATCCATGAGATGATTTTTATATCAGATAATTGTAAGCGGTTTTGATTATTATATTCAATTAGATTTTTATTAACAATTACTTGTAAAGAGACGAAGTATTATATATTGCAACAAGACTGGCGATATGGACTAACCCTGTGCGTCACAAACTGAACGACGTAGTAAGAATTTCACCACGGCAAACTGCGTCATTTTCCTGAGATGTTAAGAAACCCACTATGGTGTAACCAACACGCCATTTTCTACGGTATATACGCGTCAATATATATTGCAAGTTATGAGTCAAGAATGGAGAAGGCTAATAGAGAGGGAAGCTGTGACACCACGTGACAAGGAAGTCATTAGTATTTGTACCTGCAACATCGGAGAAGAATGGCATTGATCTACAGCTCTTAATGAAGGAAGGAAGTTGTAACCTTGCTTTCTGGGTCCTAATGGACTGAGCACCGAGAGTCGACACTGAACGATGTCTTGCCGACATCTATATCAATACATAATGGGTTATATCCCTGATCAAGAGTCTTTCTACAGATGGCAACGTACTTAATGAGGATATTTCATAGTAAATGAGATATCACATCATTTTTTTAAACATAAGCGACGTAACATCGAGATCATCGATCATTTCTTAAATATGACGAATCTTCGACTGGGTGAGCCAACAATTCAATAAAACTATCGTCTCTATTATAATTTAACTTCATTTAACTTTCAATTCATTTTAATATTCATTTTCTTTTAAATAATTAATTGCCGCATTGAGTAATTTTAAATTCAATTGTGTGACTATCACTATTCTGTTTTATTAATATTTTGTTTTTGCATTTAATAAATTCATTCTCTTCAACGTAATGCCTATTTCTTTCATTGTAGTTGGTACTTTAAGGCAATCATACTCCTTGATTAAATACGGATTGGTTAGATGACTTTGTCTCACTACGGCCCGGGTAAGTGGTTCTCGACTCTACTGCTGATAGCCGAGGTTAAATCAATAAATTTCGATTCACTATCTTAAATAGGAATCTGGCGCTCAACAACTTATTATATTACACTATCACAGGTAAGGTCACACCACAGTGTATATTATTTATTCATATCATGTTTGTTTTATTGAACCACAATAGTCATCACCACGTTTAGTTAACTCATTAAAAATGTTACATTTGGCGCCACAAAGTAGGGCACGAAAACCATTCGGTATTTAGTCAGAGGAGTGTATAATTTCAGTGCAAATTGTCAGTGCTTTTGGGGGACAGTGAAGTGAAGTGAAATTTTGGACGGGCAATTGTTATACGGTGTACTTCAAGATGTCGGAGGAGGAACAGAGGCAGTTGAGAAGTAGGGATGCAGTCAAGAAAGTTAATTATAAGGAGGTTGATAGCGGTAGCGATGTTGAGAGCGTAGAGAATAATACCAAGATGTCGGAGGTAAATCTTGAGAATAATCCTGAGAGTAATCCTGAAAATAATCCTGAGGTTAACCCTGACACTAATTCAGAGGAAAATATCGAGACGAATATAGAGGTACATCCTGAGACTAGTGGTAGTCTAGAGAAAGAAAAGTCTATAGAGATTCCTGAAGATCCATTAACTGCGCTCATAAGGCAGATGAGTAGAGATTTAAGTGCGAAATTTGATGAAAGTATGAATAAAAATAGTGAAGAGAATAAAAGAAATTATTTGGAATTCAATGGTAAATTTGAGAAATTAGATAAAGATATGAATAAAAATAGTAAGGAGATGAGAGAAGAGATGGGTAGGCTAAATCAAGATATGAGTGAAAAATTAAATAAACATAGTCAGGAGTTCAATGTTAAATTTGAGAAATTAGAAAAGAATTGTCAGGAGTTGAATTTGAAGCTTGATAAGAATAGTCAGGAAATGAGAGAAGAGATGGGTAGACAAAATCAGGAAAGTAGGAAGGAATTTAATGAGAAGTTTGAACAATTGCATAGAAATAGTAAAACGATCAACCAAAAGCTGGAAGAAAATAGTAAAAAGCTAGACAGTGTGGTTAAGGTAAATGAAGGATTGAGTAAGAAGTATGATATGCTACAGGAAAGTATTCAGGGGGTAAAACAGGAGATCAGAGGTGAAATTAAGGAAGTGGTAGAGAAGAAGGCTAAAGATATGGTTGAAAAAATAGATAAACAATTAGAAGCAGTAGAAAATCAAATTAAGGAAGTTGAGATAGAAGTTAATAAGAAAGTAGAATCAGTAAAGACAGCCTTTCAGGAGATTTTAGATGAAAGTAGATCTGAGTCCGAGGAAATTTTAGGTAAAGGTTTTAGCAAATTGATAGAAGCGGAAACTAGGCAGATGAGAGAAGATTTTGGGGATAAGATTAAGGTATTGAGAAATGAATTAATGGATAAAGAGAGTAATTTTCAAGAAATGGAGGCGAGATTAAAGAAGCAGATAAGGGAGGAAGGAAATAAGGATAGAATGAAGTATTTAAGTAGTATGAGAGAGACTGAACTGCCTAAGTTTTCAAACAAACAGGGGTGTCCTATGCAGTTCATGAATCAGGTGGAGGATAGATTTAAAGAAAGGCTAAAGGATGGTCAAATTGAATGGAAGATGGTAGTAGAGCTATTGGACCAGGCTTTTATAGGAGATACTAAGGGATGGTTTTTAGTGTACAAGCATACCTTGATAAATTTTGAAGATTTCAAAAGTAAATTTATTGAAAAATATTGGAATGAGGATATCCAATCACAAATGAGACAGATTATTAATTCTGGCAGGTATCAATCTGGGGAAGGGAGTAATATGACTGATTACTTTCTAGAGTATGTACTCATATGTAAACATCTTGACGGGATGAATCAAGATGGGGATGTGATAAGGCTTCTCCTCAGGCATTTCCCACCCAAGGTAAACGTGGCTGCTTGTATGCAAATGATCACTACAATACAGGAATTAGAGGGATTGTTAAGCAGATTCGATGCACTCGAAGATTCATACGATATGCCCATATTACAGAATAATCCTGAAAATAATTATTATGATAATAATCAGCAGAATTATAATGGCAGGGGCCAATATCAGAATAGTAGATGGTAAGAACTGTGATATGCCAGAGAAAGTAGTGATGCAAATTTATATTACCGATAGTTACTGTTCCGTATGACTTACATATTAAGTAATGAAGTGTTATAGGATTTAACAGAGGTAGATAAGGAACCTGCTGTGTGTAATTTTAATTCAGTCGTGAAGTTAGGATGGTAAGGGGCGCGTAGTGCCTACGCTTATTGATTTAGATTGACTAAAATTATTTAATTTTGAAGACAGAGGTTGTCGTGCTATTGAGCAATGCAGGTAAGTTGAATGTAGGTCCTTAAACTGCAGGTAAGTTGGATGAAGTAAGAATTAAATTTTAAAAGTAGGAAGGTTATTACATAGGTAAGTAATCGAAAGAAAGTAGTAATAATTATTATGGCAACCATAATTAAGAATATAATGGTAATAAAGATTTAATTCAAAAGTGAGTGAAGATCAGATGATACAGTGGTAATAAAACTAGTGAGTTGAAGAATTAAGTATTGATTTAATAAAGAAGTTTCAGTTGAGGACAGCGAGGTTATCAGCGGATATATGTTGAGAAGTTTATAAGTGGTTTAGAATTGTTAATGGTAATGCGTTGTATGAATTAACCAACATCGGGTTGAAATGAGGAAGTAGTAACTAATTAGGACATCTGGTAACTTACTTGGTGACAGATATGTGTGTGTGTATGTGTGTATTTTCACGTAAATGGACGTGAGTTTGAAGAAGTAGGCCAACGAAGGTAATGCCGTTGAGCAAAGTGGTTTTAAGTTTTTGGTAAGATGCCAAATGAAGTAGGTTGGAGGAAGTTTTTGGAGGATGAAGTAGGTCAGCAAGGTATATTCCGTTGAGCAATGAGATTTTTTATGGTGTCTACGGGACTACGTGAAGTTAATGTTGGGAGTTTTTTTTAAGTATATATGGATGTATGCACACAAGGTAATAAGAGATTACAAAGGTAATATGGTCCAAGTTTGAGTTACAGTTACGCAGGTTTTAAAGATATTACAAGGCTTGTTATTGAGCTAAACCACTTTGTAGTAAAAAGTTACTGATGATTAATAACGAATTAATGATGTGGTAGATTGTTGTCCTACACACAGGTTAAAGTAAAGATAATAATTATAATTAAAAGGTTGACATAATATTTACTAATATTGAAAGGAATTTGTTATAATTCGACGTTTGAGGATTTAAAGATAAATCTTTTTTTTTAGTAGACAGGAAATTAAAGTTTTATTTATGTCATACGGAGTTAGTAAAGATAAGTTAATATTTTGAAGGAAGAATAAGTTGGTAAGATAAGTGTATACCTAAGGGGTAATAATGAAGTTACAATTAAAGGCAGGTGTAAGTTACGCATTTAATTTGATAGAGAAGAAAGTATCTGAACTGTGTTAGAACTCAGAACTTGCTTTATGAAGTGATTATGGGAGAATATTTGCTAATTATGAGTGTCAGTGTTATTGACTGTCAACTGGAACACTGTCATTATTTGAGGAAGACAATAGTTAGGAAAGCAAAGGGTGATGTTATTATTCCAAGGAGTTAGTCGAAGCATGTAAGATTTTTTTTAGCTGAAATTTAATGTGTTATTGGTCAGTAAGAGGTGACCTGTAACAGTAAGAAGAAGTGGGATTATACCACGAATAGGGAAGTTTTTGTATGTGACGTGTGATGTCACGATGAGTTTTGAGAGATTCTGGTATAGCAAGAGTGAGCTATAGTCCAGGCGGTCAGAACAAGTAGGAAGTGGTGTTTGGAGGACACGGTACTTAATTAAGAGTTTTGAGAGAAAACTAAGGGGGGTTTATAGGCATTCAGCAAAAAGTCAAATCATGAATAGACTAAGTTCAAAGTATAAGAGCATTAATATTTTGTGGAACGAAATATTTATTCCGAGGAGTTTGTCATGTGTTTTTGTGAAATAGTTTAGTGATATACGTAATTCAGGTATTGAGTAGTATTTTGTCCAAGTCTTAATCATTTTGTTATGGTAAGTAAGGAATGACGTTACGGTAAAGTTATATCTTGACGCTAAGTTAAATTTTATAAAGTGAACGAGAAGTCAGATTTTATGTTTATTGGTGATTTTGAAAATTCAAGTTATTGTTTTCGAGAAGTAGTAAAGAGGAATTATGGTTTTATGAGAAGTTAAGAAGTCGTGGAGACTTAGGAAGTATTAATTTGGAAGGAGGCGGCCGTGGCCTAAGAAAGAATTAAGCCACGAAGGCAGGTGAGTAGTAACTTGGATATTTAAATGAACTGTTTAATAACTGCTTTGAGGTATTTCGATGTCATTATGTATTTGGGGAAATATTTACATGTATGACATATGCACTGAAATAGGAATTGCCTTAGGTGTCTTGCTAAGTTATTTTTTTCTTCAATTATTGAAATTTTACTGCATTTGAGTAATCCCTTTATAAAGACGAAAGGAATATTGTATTGTTTGCATCCTATTATCGTGTGCTGTAATAGTTATTATGGGTTAATCAGCTGGTATTACAACAATGTACTTCTACGCCAGACTGATATACAAAAACTACGTTCAAAAGAGATGAAGCCAAAATTGTATGTCATGCATACGATCACCGAAATATAAACGAGTGCAGCGTTGACATATATGTCAAAAATAAAAGTGAAGGGCATTTTATATGTATTTTTTTACAGCATATAAAAAAAATGAACATTATGAACATTTGGAAGAATGAGATGAATGAAAGTTAAAATATGATTTTTTTGTGAAGAATACATTTATGTATATTTTTTTTTACAACATATATAAAGAAGAATGAACATTATGAACATTTGGAAGAATGAGAAATGATAGTACAAATATGTAAAGTGAAAAGAGTATGTTCTTGTATATCTTTATGTATTGTTGAAGGGTATTATTTGTATGTTGTCGTTATGGGGGTATTAATAATTAAATTTGTATTCATTTGTGTAGGATGTGTAGTGATATAAATAATGTTACATTTTATTTTAAATTATTTATATCAGGGGCGATTGTAACGATTCGATCCCATAGCTGTTATATTTAAAGGGTTATTCATTTATTATCATGTTATTATTATTATTATTAACTAGTACATCCATGAGATGATTTTTATATCAGATAATTGTAAGCGGTTTTGATTATTATATTCAATTAGATTTTTATTAACAATTACTTGTAAAGAGACGAAGTATTATATATTGCAACAAGACTGGCGATATGGACTAACCCTGTGCGTCACAAACTGAACGACGTAGTAAGAATTTCACCACGGCAAACTGCGTCATTTTCCTGAGATGTTAAGAAACCCACTATGGTGTAACCAACACGCCATTTTCTACGGTATATACGCGTCAATATATATTGCAAGTTATGAGTCAAGAATGGAGAAGGCTAATAGAGAGGGAAGCTGTGACACCACGTGACAAGGAAGTCATTAGTATTTGTACCTGCAACATCGGAGAAGAATGGCATTGATCTACAGCTCTTAATGAAGGAAGGAAGTTGTAACCTTGCTTTCTGGGTCCTAATGGACTGAGCACCGAGAGTCGACACTGAACGATGTCTTGCCGACATCTATATCAATACATAATGGGTTATATCCCTGATCAAGAGTCTTTCTACAGATGGCAACGTACTTAATGAGGATATTTCATAGTAAATGAGATATCACATCATTTTTTTAAACATAAGCGACGTAACATCGAGATCATCGATCATTTCTTAAATATGACGAATCTTCGACTGGGTGAGCCAACAATTCAATAAAACTATCGTCTCTATTATAATTTAACTTCATTTAACTTTCAATTCATTTTAATATTCATTTTCTTTTAAATAATTAATTGCCGCATTGAGTAATTTTAAATTCAATTGTGTGACTATCACTATTCTGTTTTATTAATATTTTGTTTTTGCATTTAATAAATTCATTCTCTTCAACGTAATGCCTATTTCTTTCATTGTAGTTGGTACTTTAAGGCAATCATACTCCTTGATTAAATACGGATTGGTTAGATGACTTTGTCTCACTACGGCCCGGGTAAGTGGTTCTCGACTCTACTGCTGATAGCCGAGGTTAAATCAATAAATTTCGATTCACTATCTTAAATAGGAATCTGGCGCTCAACAACTTATTATATTACACTATCACAGGTAAGGTCACACCACAGTGTATATTATTTATTCATATCATGTTTGTTTTATTGAACCACAATAGTCATCACCACGTACAACGACTCATTAAAAATGTTACAATACTACAACCTTACTCTAATTCAAAATTACAGCCAAATGATCCATCTGACTGGGAGGCTTGCCTGGGATGATGGGCCAGAAAACCGGGAGTTCAAGCATAACCTAAATATTGAATGCTTAACATTTCCAATAACTTGGACAACTGGATTTAGGCTATTTCATTGAAAGAATCAACGAACTGTATAAAACTATAGGCACCTACAGGTATACTTAACTTATTAATTAAAGCTCTACAATAAACATACAGCACAATGAATTGTAGCATGAAGTTATCCTGAAGAAGTCGTTTGATTAGAACGACTACTTAAATTCGAATGATTCCATTCGCTTGGAATTAGTCGTTTGCCAACGACTTGTTTCATTCCAATGATTTCCAACGATTGCTTTGGGATCAGTTGTTTACAACGACTACTTCAATTCGACTGATTCCATTCGCTTGGAATTAGTCGTTTGCCAACGACTTGTTTCATTCCAATGATTTCCAACGATTGCTTTGGGATCAGTCGTTTGCAACGACTACTTCAATTCGAATGATTCCATTCGCTTGGAATTAGTCCTTTGCCAACGACTTGTTTCATTCCAATGATTTCCAACGATTGTTTTGAGATCAGTCGTTTGCAAACGACTTGTTTATGATACGGTGAGTAGTCGTTGAATTCATTCGACTGTTTTTTAAAAGCAGTTGTTTTAACTATCGACTAATTCGACTGTTTTCAGTCGACTGCTGCCCATCTCTACACACAACTAATTTTCTACATCAGCCGCTACTGAGCACGAGCTGTGACTGGCTTAGACATTAGCATCCTACGTGTTGAAAAATATTGTAAGTAACGTGTAGGAATAAAATACTACCTATAGGTATGTCAACCATTACATTGGCATATAATAAATGAATTATATTTATCTTGTATCTATCTATCCCACGATATAACATAATACAAGGTGAAGAGTCCTTTAGAACAAATTGTTTACTGTGATACTGGAAGAAACAATACAACACAGTGGTAATAGTTCTAGCCTGCACCTATTTGTTAATAAAATTTCATGTGATTTCACTCAGATCTCTGTTGTAGTGGCTTATTATATGTGCACCTTGTAACTTAATAGTACATTATGCAACGAGCCTATAATGACAATAATTAAGACACAAGTTTTATAATTTCCATACGAGTGTCTTAATTACAATTATAGATGAGTTGCATATGACTGTTTATGTTCGACGATAATTATAACTATTTTATGTTCGAACATAAATATTCATAAATATCTGTCGAGATTTCACCAGTTTTATATACTGAACAGAGCGCATGAGATGCAGAGAATACCTTGTATTTGACCATGGCCTCCTGGAATACCTCACTATGACACTCGCCACGCAGTGAAATTTAAAATAGGGGGCCATGGAAGTGAGCGCAGGTACGATGCTATCCTCACCTAATTGGTCACACAACTGTTTCTTGAGCTCTGATTGGTGGGAGAAACTGTATCATAATGAAAACTTGTACTATAATGAGCCTCATTATACAGTTTTCTGACATAATATTTACATTTCGCCAGTGTCGAACATAAACATATTAACCAATCTTCTTTACACTGTTTTATGAGTTAACACCACATTAAAACTGATGAGGATTTATTTTAGTTGGACACAGAAGCTTATTTATTAATGTAATAGACATCTATGATTGATGAAGATTGCCTCTCTCACCTTTCAGAAAATAACTAAAATTTTAATTCTGCGATTAATGTAACTAATCCACGTGTGTTTCTATTACACAACAATTAAGGGTAACTCCAGCATATCTTCTAGATTTTTGATGTGTCTGGTGTGTGGTTTTGTTACTGCTTCTGCAGGTATCACCCTTCTGAAAGATGTCTCATCGTTTCTAATTCTATTCTTAATCCTCTGCCAGAGGAGAAATAGTTTTGCAACGCATGAATACAGTGCTGTAGCTGCTGAATTTTCTAAAAATAATTATGGAATGAAGGGAAGAAAAATAAACATAGCCTATTCTAAAATAACATACGCATAAAATGAAACCATTCTGATGAACTTAATATGCTTCAAATTCAGAGTACAAATGCGTTCACCATTTGGTGCTTAGTTCATTTGTATATTTGGACCAAAATGTAGACCTCTGAAATAAATTTTAATGTTGGACTTTGCTCCACAGAACAAGAGCACACAGCCACCCATAGGACCAGTGTGTGTTAAGATTTTAGAACCTGTAATTACAGTTCTACATCAGTAATGGCATTACTACACATTCGACCAACTGAATACTTGCCACTTCACCAGTAACTAACATGTGCAAGAACTGATCTCCTCAAGAACTTGAGTACACATATGCAATAGGCTCATGATACTGTATGTATCTCTGCAAGATGTATCAAGTTGAAAACATTACGGTAACATAGACTCTTACCTGGTCTTTCTCAGGAGAGTAGGCCAAATTGCCACATTCATCTGCTATTTCGAGAACAGCAATTTACGATTTGTTTGTTCACAGAATTTGGTAGGCCTACCTGTGGAATAAATAATAGTGAAAGTTAATTAATATATCAAGTAGAATATCACCTGTACACTGCGTCTAATATCAATTCAAAACTAGGCTACCGGTACGATATATTTTTCACAGGCACTACAGAAACAAGTTTTCACTTAAACTCTTAAAATAAGCGTACTTAATTGGCGTAGCAGAAGAAGAACTGTTCACTTCTCATTACCAAGAAGACGATTTGATGAAAGAAAGATGAGAAAGAACACAACATTAGCTTATTATAAAATATTAATATACGGGCAATATTGTTTACACCAAACACGACATAAACAGAGCGTCCATGTTGGTCAATGCCGCCAACCCAGTAGAAATAATGTTTATTTAATGATAAGTGACGTAATTATCGTCGGTGAGCAAGATAATTGCAAGGAAATGTCAATTAGGAATTATGTGTATATTTATTGACTAAATATAGGGATATATTTGCAATTCAATTAAAACGTGTATCATGCATATGTTGGCAAGACGATATACAGCGCTTAATCCGCTCCTTACGTCTGGCCGCGCTACTACACCGATGGTACCAAATAATCCCTATCTGGTTGACACCCCCTGCACTACTCATAGTCTGCGATGCATATTCCTCTCAGGTCCATACAGCTTAGACCCGAGCAGTACGTGGCCATGCAGTCTCGCTGGTACTGTGGTGACAGTAGCTAGATAGTGACCTTATACTTGAAGCAGAATATGGCGTCCCATCGTCTCACGAAGCGCGTGTTTCAGGCTTGAAAGGGAACAGCTGTTACTGGTTACATGCAGAGACCTTGCGTGCTTTGTGCCGGAGAGTGATGACTGTTTGTCCTAACACCCACTCGTACCAGGAACTAGGCGAGAGCGTTCATCATTTTTACTTTTTTTGTAGACTTTCAGACGTACGTACTGAATCATCAGTGTCTCTCTTTCAGAAACATATTTCCCGGGAGGTGAGGAGAGCAATTTGAATCTCTGAAAAGAATTAGTACATACGATGTTATTTAGCCCCCACCCCCGACTCAATTACAATTGCAAAGGGGCTGCTTAGAACAAATTTGCTATAATATGAGATTCCCGGAGACCGAACGTAAATTATCGTGCATGTAAGATGGTTTATTTATTTAGCGGATGGCTAGTGCCGGGAGTGTCCGAGAACATGTTCGGCTCGCCAGAGGCTGTAGCTGTTTCAAGCGGACACCCATGGGGTGAGCTACAAGTTCTGTTCAATTTCAAGTAGTTCCAACTTTCGCTACCAGATGTCACTGACATCTAGTGGTGAACGTTGGAACTTTGACAGAGCGTTTCAACGAAATATAATCTAGAAATTTAGCTTCACACAAGTTTAGTTAGTGGAAGGTTGTTTTACAAACCCTTTTTTTAGCGTATGACTTTTAGTGCCGGGAGTGTCCGAGGACATGTTCGACTCGCCCGTTTTGTAGCTGCTTCGAGACGGTCACCCAATGGGTGAGCTACAAGTACCGTTGGGGAGGAAAGTTGGAATGTAAGGACGAGGAGTTTGATGGTAGCGGCTGTGGCCTATAGTTAGGGACCAACCCAGGCATTTGCCTGGAAGTAAGATGGGAAACCACAGAAGACCATCTTCAAGGTTGCCGGCGGGGGGATTCGAACCTCCTCGCCTCCCGGATGTGAGCGACTGCCAACAGTCATGCCGTAACGACCACGGCTAACTCACCCTTTACATGCCATAAATCTATGACATGGGAACGCCGGCTTTACTTCCCGTCCGAAGGAAGGCATACTGAAGGATTTTAACGCTCTTAAAAAATCCGACGACTTCGGCCGGGTTTGAACCCGCGATCTTGGGCACAGCAGTTCAGCATGCGACAAACTACGCCACGGAAGTCGCATGTAAGATGGTGACGGAGGGTAATAGTCACATTGGTGCAAGCATGTTGTAAATACAATTTTGGAGGTTGAATACACGATTGTGCTTTTTATAGTAGTCTATTACAATGTATACAATTTAATACAATGTATAGTATAATGTTGTCCCCATGGAAGCAGTGAGTTAAAAGTCTTCTTGTGATGACCAGAGCCCTCCACGGATAAGCAAACCGTTATCCACATCCGCACTACTGGCATTGCAATAATAGTTTTAATTAGATAAAGTATTAAAGCAACATATTTAGACATTTGAGGAAAAAGTTGTTCCCTTAGGCTTTGTATGTCATGTGTTATGTTTAAAATGACTGTTATACCGCCAGAATTGCAACCCTCTTTAGTCCGGAGTGTTAATTATTCTTAATTACATAATTTGATTAAGATTAGCCTAAATCATCATCTTACATTTATCATGAAAAAGAAAAGAAAACTGAAAAATATGATGTCATAAACATCCGGGTCCTAGAAATAATATTCAACAAGTTCGGATTGTATTCTGAAAACTATCCGCAAATTTACTCCAAACATTATCCGCAGCTTATCCGCAATCCGCACAGTCTTGATTACGTGCCGAGTGTGACCGTGCCGGATGCGACCCAGTAAAAATCGTGGCTGAAGCGACCCTGCTACTATAGAGCATCCAGCGTTTAGAAAAGACTGTGGGTCTTATGGGCTTTTACTTTTAACGGAAACCCCCCCTTCACTGGTTTTGTTACCTCACATTTTATCATGAAGGAACTCTGAACATATATATTTTTCGTCAAAATAGCTTCCTACAATTATCTGCCAATTGATTACCTTTGTTATTGCATACAAGTATCGTTTATATTACGTCTTAGTAATGTAAACATTTTCGAGGTTAGCACGCTGGAAAGAAGAGCCTCGTCCTGTGCTGCATGCTCGCCCGGAGTGGAGCACGTGCTCAGTTCCGCCGGCAACATAAGTTCTGAAGCACTATCCGTCATTGGTGTTATTGTTGTGTGTCTGTTTTATTTTCTGTTCGATCGAATCAGGGCTGCCGACAGTTGGGTTCGAACCCACTATCTCCCGAATGCAAGCTCACAGCTGCGCGCCCCTAACCGCACGGCTAACTCACTACAATATTACAAATATTAATCTAAACAAAACAACAAGAATAGAATTGAAAGAAACTAAATTATAGCCTAACTAATAACAAAAAAAATGATGATCAACAGTATTGCTGACGTAAAAATTGTTAACATAGTCAGCTTACAGTACATCCGAGAAGGAAAGAAGAGTTGTGCTCTCGACATCTGTTAATCAGTAATGCGTCATATCACAACGAAATGAATATCGTTATTGGTTCTCTTCGCGTACGGTGTCCTTAATACTGGTCCAATCCGTTAACACCTGCAAAACTTCTCCTTCCTGTGCGTGTTCTACTTCAGGTAGCTGCTGGGGCTGTGTTGTCTCGCTAACTTATGAAAGAACTGTACTCGAAGCGGGTGAACATAACGTATGACGTCAGCGCTACCTCTGCCTAGAGCTAGCAACACTGTCGCCATAAGGCTCCACAGTCGTTTGTAAACGCTGGATGCTTACAGTGCCCGATGCGACCCATCGTTCGAGAGAAGAATATTGAATATTTTATTTGCAAAGTAAAGTAAATCCATGAAAAGTTCAGAAATCGCGTTTTTTGTTTCTTCGTAGACTACTGTATAATTAAATTTGGATATGATTATGAATATAATGTAATTTCATTAATTATTTTCCAGCATTTGTAGCATTTAAAATGATATAAAGTCCAATCTTTCAGACTGACTGTCTCTTTTATGCACATCCTGACACTGTGTTTTAAAAATCTCCTATCATTTGAAATTGTGGTAACGGTCTCCTGTAAGTTGGAGATATGGAGTTATGGAAATAAATCATATATTGGCATACGATTTGAGTGGCATTTATGTACATTTAAATGGTTTAAACACAACAAACACAAACTGACGTTCTACATATTCTTCAAAGTTAGCCATGGCCTTGATTTATCACGTGATATTACGTGATGTCTAGAGAGCCATCGGATTGGTCAACATGGATATAAGACACATTGGAGTTACATCAGTTTGCAAATAAACTTAGTTCTTAGATCTCTGTTAATAGGGGATATACGACGTATTGCGACTTAAAACCTTTGCTGTACATTGAGAGAACCTATAAACTTGCTTATGAAAGAAAAAGCTGAAAAACCATCAATTTTGGATTTACGTCACTTTGGAAATAAGCTCTTCAATTTTTACGGCGCCTAACCTAACCTAACCTAATTGGAATAGAAATTTGCAGATTCCACCGATACATCGGTGCTTGGGTCGCTAGTGGCACGATGACAAATTGGTGGGTCGCTAGCGGCACGGTCGCAACCGGCACGACACCACAGTCTTGCAAACTATATCCGCATGACAAAACATTTGACGGATATACGCGGGTTTATCCGAATCTGTGCAGGGCTTTAGTGATGAATCAGTGTTGTGTTAACTGTCCCCAGGTTCACAGCTGTGTTAAACGCACTAACCAGTTTGGTAATTAAATAAGAATGTGTACGTACAACATGTATGCAGTAATCTTTGGAATTGGGTCTTCCTATTCATTCGTGTATTAACTGTGGACCAACTTCTGGATATTACATGGAAATTCTATTTGAGCTGTTGAAAACCGAAGTGATGTAACACAGCTCGGAATCAGAGGCAGGTCTAACCTTCGGGCCAAAAAAATATGTGTATTAGGGTCAGTTTGTACCAGGCATCAGAAATGGGTGTTGCGTCCTTCGGACACAAAGCTTTTGTCGGTCATTCGGACCTGAGTTACATCACTTTGGTTCTGAATGACTTATTTACTTATTTATAGGTTTAGATAGAACCCCGCGGCATAGCGCATCACGACCGCGATGGGAAGCTTCAACAATATATATATATTCTTTATTGTCAGACAGATAGGCTCATTGAATACCCCTCTTCCGTCCTCCCATTACCTTCTTCATCACACTATCCAGCACCAACAGGAACAGAGTGGGGGAAAGGACACACCCCTGTCTCACTCCGGAACTGACATATATATTTTCTGTTAATTTGCCTTCATGAAGAACCTGGCACTCATACCCTTCGTACATCTCTTCCATGATTCTGATGATCTTTGTTGGAATTTTATATTCCTCGAGGGTCTTCCGCATGATTCTTTGATTTACGTTGTCGAAGGCTTTCTCGAAGTCAACAAATGTAATGTTAAACTTAATTATTTGTGTTAAGCGAGATCGTGCTAACCGAGTGTTCGTGTTAAGCGAGATCGTGCTAACCGCGTGTTCGTGTTAAACTTAATTATTTGTGTTAAGCGAGATCGTGCTAACTGAGTGTTTGTGTTAAGCGAGTTAATGTTAACCGAGTGTTCGTGTCCCGTGGCTCATAATCACAAGATTCACGGACACGCAAAACTACAATCTTCCTTCCTTCCTTCCTCCTTCCTTGGCCAAGTGTTCGTATTTAGCGAATTATTTGTGTTAAGCGAGTTCGTGTTAACAGAGTGTTCGGGTCAAGCGACTTTGATCACTACCCTAGCGGTGGGTTGGACAGGGTATAGGTTAACACGAACTCGCATTACACAATCAATTGGCTTAACACGAACACTAGGTTCGCATGATCTCACTTAACACGAAATTGGAGCCGTGAGTGTGCACGCTCATAAAGAAAAGTGACGTAGAAACCCCTCCACTATTGGAGTAGTTGCCCCTGGATTAGACATAAAATACCAACCCGGCATTTGCATGAAGGGAATGTAGAAAACCCCGGAGAACACACTCAGAGCAACCACCAATGGAGTCGGAATTCGAATCGCTGGATCTCCGATCTTGCTGCATGCAGCTTCCCAACGCTATCTTGGAGCGTGACTCGACGTGCTCAACTACGCTGCTCGGTTGTTTTGTTGACTGGCTGCGTGGCTCAGCGGTAAGGTTCTCGCTTGCTGGGCCCAAGGTTGCAGATTCGTGTTCTGGTGCAGTCAGTTGGCATTTGAGGGTGCGCAAATGTGAGGCAGCCGTGTCATATTTACTGACACGTTAATGATCCCCTTCGGGGCAAAATTCCGGCACCTCGGCGTCTCTAAAAGCCAACGTAGTTTAAAGGGACGTAAAACCAATAACATTATTATTATTATTATTATTATTATTATTATTATTATTATTATTATTATCATTCGGTTTTTTGTCTTTAAATATTCAAGTGTGAACATGTCGACTAAACCCTCGAGTACGGTATATAGTCTAATATCCCATCTTCAAGAGAAGCTTTATTCATGGATATTTTAAATTAATTTTAATATCGTATGGCCTCGGGTGCTGGGTGCAAGCTTTGTTAATTGACACCCAGAGGGCAGCTTGCGTGTCGAATTTAATACTCCTTGGAGCGCTATGAATGTCAAGAAGGTTAGATATCTAAGCTCCTTGACACTATACCGCTTTCTAGTAGAGAAATGAGAAACTTTGTGTTGGTGGAAAATCCAGAGATCAATTTCGCCATTATGAACACGACCTACTGAATTCAAATGGGTTCTTTAACATGCCAACAACGTAAGACATGAGTATCGTGATTTTTGTCGCCTTTCAAAAATCACTTACCACGGCCAGGAGCGAACCTGCAAGTTTGGGGTTGGTAGTCCGACACTATAACCAAACACCCACCGTGGCAATCTATCCATGGATAATATGTCAAAAATATCACCCACGAATATAAAAGTTGTCATCCACCCACAGTCGTCTTCCTCTGATCAGTGACGAGTTGACAGACATGATGCACGTGCACAAAAACGTTGGTAGTAGTATTCAATCAACTCCTTTGAATGTTCTCATGCATTGTTGTTGAAATCCTGGAATCTTCGGTGTGAATAATGGTATTCTCTTGCGCACAGTTCTGGTTGCATGCGTCCGCAGTATAATTCTTGAAAATAAATTACAGAACTACAAGCCTGGAACATTCGTTGGCTGAATACGTCTTCCGGACTTCTAGCAACTCGATGTGACACCGACCTTGTAGGTAATAAATTAAAGATTGCTTCTTGTATTCGCTTGCGAGATTACAGCAGTTTCCTTTCAGGTTTGGGTCATTCATGAAAGTTCATTCGGAAGTACTGTATCTTCCTTTACGAAGAGGGCTGTTCCTTTGTTATCAATAAACTGCTTTTTTTTTCGTTCTTTCGTGTGGCCTCCTGAGAGGCCGAGTGCAGGTATTTCTAGTCAGGTACCGTCCCATCATTTACCTGGAGTTGAAAATGAGAAACCACGGAAAACCATTTCAAGGACGGCCGACGGTGGGGCTCGAACCCACGTCTACCAAGTCAGCAGAGAGCTTGGCCCCATGGCCTAGCGCTGCGCTTTAGCGAGCGTAGCTACCGCTGCCGGTGCTATTAAACTGCTGACATCCAGTGTATCAAATGGAATGATGTCATTATCCATTTATTATACAGTAATTAGCTTTCCAAAACCTGTTGTAAGCGGGGGAGAAATGGACTCGCATTTTTTTGGTATTAAATTACGGTAGACTATATAAAAGAAGAACTAAGCTAAAAATATATCATTTTATATTTGTTCATGCTCGACTGATTACAATATCGGTATCGCAATGTTTCTAAGCGAAGCCAAATTTTAGGACAAGCCAAAATAAATATATCTGCTCCGGAATTACGTCACGTCACTAATGTTTGGAACGTAGCAGTGTTATAAAAATACTTACTCTAGCTGCGTGGCTATGGCGTCAGTTTCTTGTGCTTTGCTGTAATAATTAGATGTTCACATGTTTCCAACGTATTGTATCATTGTACATTATAGTTTGAAAGGTGGTTAAAATGCCAGCCATGCTCTGTTAGCGGATGTTCTAAGAACTCTTAGTCTTCATATTCTTCCGTATAGCCATGTCTGAACCTCTGGGGAGATGTTTCTGAATCAGAGTATACTTACGGTAGGGTGGCCAGTTCCCTCCCCCCACCCCTCCCACCCCTTGCCCCACCAACAGCATTTGATCTCCCAAGATTGGCCATCCATCCAAATTCTGACCTATCCTAACTTCTGAGATCTCACAGGATGTGGTGTTTCAACCAGGCCAAGCCGTTGGCTGTCCTCAAATAGGACACTATTATTTTTCCAAATTATACAAAAACGAAATAGTTTGTTCTAACTCGGCATTTCTGTGAAAATTACCTCAATAAGTTATCTGAAATTTCGAAAACTACAGTAGATTAGGCCTACTACCTGACGAAAAATTTGCACAACCTAGGTTAAAATAAATTGCAATTCCTTAAAAATATTTGGTGCCAGACGGGAAACTGGAAACCACCCTAAAACAGAGAGAGTCTTCATTCCAGGAAGAATTAGGTTTCTGACTTAATAAACTGCAGTAGTTCAGTAAAACAAAGATGAAAGTACATTTGTCCAGGATAGCCTAGTTATAGGAAATGTGGCTGTCTCAGTAAAAATGTGTATGTGAAAAACACAGGCGACTGGGAACATGGTATTAATTTTTATCACACAAGCAGTCTCGAATTTTAACACAACGAAAGATTGATGCATTCCCCTTTTCAAGGATTATCCATGAGGTCAATGATAGCTGTACTCGACCATAACGCCCATTGTGATTGTTCCGCGTAGTGGCTAGCACTCCTGGAGACCCGAGTCTACCAAGGAATCTAATTCTGGTCTGAGGGCTGGCACGAGGTACACTCAGCCTCGTAAGGCAAAACTGAGAAGAGGCGGGTTCGATTCCTACCTCAGCCATCCTGGAAGTGGTTTTATGTGGTTTCCCACTTCTACTCCAGGTGAATGCCGGAATGGTTCTTAAATGAAGGCCCAGCCGCCTCCTTCCCAATCCTCATTTGAATTACAGTTACACACACGAATACAGCCATCTCAATAACACAGGTTATCAGACGAATTACACACACACACACAAGTACACGGGGCTGAATGACCACGATGCCGCAAAGCCCCTAATTGAACAACAACTATATTGTGAATGGATTTACAAATAAAAACGTCCATGGGAATGTCTGTGTTCTGGTCGCAAGAATTGCTTCATAAAATTATATCCGACATACTGTACTTCAAAATAAATCCACGGAATAACCAAAAGAGGGGCATTTCAAGAAGCATGGGGGCTGAGATAAAATCAAAACTGAGTACAAGTAAAGCTACATGACAGTACTTAACTTGACTAGGTCTGCAAGTGGAGTTACCCGTAGGCAGTTGCTTAGTGGAAAGAATACGGTTAAAATCCATTAACTATTATATATACCTGTAGCTTACTTAAAGGTGGTTGTTATTGTTTCTTAATTTGAGCGGCTTAGACATCGTGGTCTTGGGTGTATACAGGGTGTAACGAAAATGTACGGCACAAAATGCAGGACACGTTCCTCACACATAGACGAAGAAATTAATTATATGAACATGGGTCCCGAAACGCTTTGTTCCCATGCTATACCTCATTGACTCAAACCCATTAATCATGGGAAACACACAAAAACAGAACGTACCAGCATACCACATGCAACTCTTCAATTTGTTCAATATGCCCTCCGTGCGCATTGATACATGCAACAACACACCGTCGCACAGTGGTCCTTTTGCACGATCTGGGCGCTCAATATGTAAAAAATAAATGTCTTGTATTTTCATTTTGTATGACATGTTTAGTATCAGCAATGTCAGAGTACCTCAGAACTGTACTTATATGTATTATTTGTTCAACCCCAGGATTGTGAAAGACCGCTGAAGTAGGACGTTTCTTTTCGCATCCACAGCTGAAAGCAAAGCTGATAATTTGTGTTTGAATCTTGTGCTTGTAAAGACTCATAAGTTCAGCTATCTTCATCGTTTGCCATTGGATATGACAGACTATGATATGATCTTTCAATATGACATTTGGAAAATCTTATAAAAATCGCTGTGTTTATGTGATAAACGTTTGAAAATAGTGATTTTTTTTTAATAAAATAATTCTTCTTTTGTGGGTTTCAGACCAGGAAATTCACAATTGTGAACCATTGGTGAATTTCTTTCCTTTAGCCTTTAGACTACACCCTATTATGTTTTCTGTGTAAAAATTATTTGCAACATTTTGCAACTTTGGCTTTTGCTCTCCTTTTAGTGTTGTCGGGAGGATTTTCGCGGAACGATCTTTCCGATGCTTGGCGCCATGCAGGTGGAAAAGGATTTGAACCTACCTAACAGAAAACAGCGATCTGAAATCCCTTGGACAGTCTGTTAAAATAATGTTAGAAAAAATCTTATTCATTTTTCCGCGCATTTAAGAAAAACGTGGGTTGCCAATCGCAGGATCTCATGAAAGTTCGTCACAAAATAAGAATAGCCTGGAAGGGAATAGAGGTAATGTAGGTCGTCCTTCTCAATCATTCGTAGAGTGGAATGAATTTTCGAAACGAAGGAAATTGCGACTTTTAATACAGAATCTCAGCAGGGAGGAGCTAGCGTTAGCCGGTCAAGTGAGTGTACGCTTAGAAGGAAGGAGAAATGCAGAATTTTCTGCCAGTTTAGCGGCGTTATGGAAAATCCAAATACAGTTGAAAACTATTATTATTTTTATTATTATTATTAGGCTAATAAGAGAAGTTTAACCTCAATTCTTGTTGTTGTTGTTGTTGCTTAGGGGCTGCGACAGCGTATTTTGAGTGTGTCTGTGTAATTTGTGTGATAACCTCTGTTATTGTGATGCCTGTACTACTATTTGTTCATTTGAGATAGGATAGGGAAGGATTGGGAAGACGGCGGCGGCCGTGGCCCTAAGTTAGGAACCATCTCAGTGGGGGAATCCACGGAAAACCTCTTCCAGGGTGGTTAGGGTGAAAAATCGAACCCTCCTCAGTTTTGTCTCAGGAAGCGTAGTTTACCCCGTGCCAGCCATCACTTCAGAAGTAAAATTTCTTGGCAGAACCGGGAATCGAACCCGGACTTCCAGGACCACTTCCAGGATGGATGAGGTGGGAATCGAACCCTCCTCTTCTCAGTTTTTCCTCAGGAGGCTTAGTTTACCCCGTACCAGCCTTCACACCAGAATTAAAATTTCTTGGCTGAGCCGGGAATCGAACCTGGACCTCCGGGGCGACAGTCAAACTTAAATTCTTATAAATGAGAATAAGGAAATTGTTTTACATAATTTTGAACAGTTATTTTAAGGTTTATAGGCCATTTCTATATGCAAAGGTATTTTGCGCGGCCAGATACCCTAAAAGGACCACTGTGCGTCGTAGTGAATGTCGGATGCGCTGATGTATCACTGGAGCATTGCGTAGCCTTCCATAATACGGGCACGGAGACTCTGAATATCTTGTACTGGAGTTCGATACACAAGAGATTTCAAATGCCCCCAAAAATAAAATTCCAGTGGGTTTAGGTCTGGTGAGCGTGGAGGCCAGACAATTGGTCCACCTCTACCTATCCATCTGTAACCAAATCAGTTATTTAGAGCCAACGAACATTATTACTAGAATGAGGAGGTGCTCCATCGTGCATGAAGTACATGTTTTGCCGCACAGCTAAAAGCACATCTGCTAAGTCGCATGGCAACAGGGCCATGTAAAAGAAAACACTGGCGGTGCACCTACGGTAATGACAACGTAACCAGACGTAACCAAGAGTGCATATTCCCCATGATTCAAACATTCTGTTCTTGTGTGTTTCCCATGCTAAATGAGTTGGAGACAATAAGGTGTAATATGGAAACAAAGTGTTTCCGGACCCATGTTCATTTAACATAATTTCTTCTCTACGTGTGAGGAATGTGTCCAGCATTTTGTGCCGTACATTTTTGTTACACCCTGTAGGCCTATGTGGTATAATAAATAAATAAAACAAATGTGTATGATAACCTGTGTTATTGTGGTCTCTGTAGTAGTAGTATTATAATAGTAGTAATGTGTTTGTAATTCAGTGAAAATTGCGAAGGAAGCGGCCGTGATTCTGAGATTCCTCTACTTTTTTTTTTTACCATGCATTTAGTCCATCTTTCCGGCAAGTATGAAATTCCCTCTGCGTAAACCTGAAGACGAAGAAGTCTTCCCAATGCTTCTTGATAGCGTTGAAATTACCTAATGCGTTTTCCGTTCAAAGAATTCTCCATAGGCTGAAACAAGTGGGTGTGATGACACAAGCAAGGCATGTGAGCACGCTCTGTTGAATGTTTCAGCTGTTAGCGTGTTTGCGACAGAGGCGAGGGCTGCCACGTTCTGCTCCTCTCGTCTCCTCGCTACGCTTTGCAAGGCTGCATCCACATCAACTTCCTCAATTTGGTTTGCTTAGAACTAGGCTACAGGACTGATTTTAACACATTTGCATCTTTTGTTTCTTAGTTCAAAATCGTATGCAACAGTTATTTTAAAAAAATGCAGATGATTTGATATCATTTCACTACGAGTTCTTTGCGTATACATTTCCATATTTAAGGTATCCGTACATATTTTGGGTTTTAATGCATGTAAAAGCATTTAACTGCGCTTTTAACAATCTGGTGTTTGAACCATGTTTCGCGGCGTAGCCGTGCTCGTTAAATCGTGCACCACGACCGTGCGGGTAACTGCAGCAAGTCCGGAGATTGTAGGTTAGAATCCCGGCACTGACAGTGGCTATCCTGAGTATGGTCTTCCCTGGGTTTTTCCACACTTCCTTCAGGAAAATGCCGGGATAGTACCTTATTTTAAGTCCTTGGGCTCCTACCATGTTCCCAATAACAGATACACACACTACTGCACGGGGCTGATCACCAAGATGTCCCTAGCCCCTAAAATGAATTATTAACAACGAAAGCTTAAACCAAAGGTAAGAAAACGGACAATTCGTGTAACAACCTAGTGCCTAAACCAAAGTTAAGAAAACGGGCTATTCATGTAACAACCTGGTGCCTAAACCAAAGTTAAGAAAACAGGCAATTTGTGTAACAACCTGGTGCCTAAACCAAAGTTAAGAAAACAGGCAATTTGTGTAACAACCTGGTGCCTAAACCAAAGTTAAGAAAACAGGCAATTTGTGTAACAACCTAGTGCCTAAACCAAAGTTAAAGAAACGGGCAATTCATGTAACAACCTAGTGCCTAAACCAATGTTAAGAAAACAGGCAATTTGTGTAACAACCTAGTGCCTAAACCAAAGTTAAGAAAACGGGCAATTCATGTAACAACCTGGTGCCTAAACCAAAGTTAAGAAAACGGGCTATTCATGTAACAACCTGGTGCCTAAACCAAAGTTGAGAAAACGGGCTATTCATGTAACAACCTGGTGCCTAAACCAAAGTTAAGAAAACGGGCAATTCATGTAACAACCTAGTGCCTAAAGCAAAGTTAAGAAAACGGGCAATTCATGTAACAACCTGGTGCCTAAACCAAAGTTAAGAAAACGGGCAATTCATGTAACAACCTAGTGCCTAAACCAAAGTTAAGAAAACAGGCAATTTGTGTAACAACCTAGTGCCTAAACCTAAGTTAAGAAAACGGGCAATTCATGTAACAACCTGGTGCCTAAACCAAAGTTAAGAAAACGGGCAATTCATGTAACAACCTGGTGCCTAAACGAAAGTTAAGAAAACGGGCTATTCATGTAACAACCTGGTGCCTAAACCAAAGTTAAGAAAACGGGCAATTCATGTAACAACCTGGTGCCTAAACCAATGTTAAGAAAACAGGCAATTTGTGTAACAACCTAGTGCCTAAACCAAAGTTAAGAAAACGGGCTATTCATGTAACAACCTAGTGCCTAAACCAAAGTTAAGAAAACAGGCAATTCATGTAACAACCTGGTGCCTAAACCAAAGTTAAGAAAACGGGCAATTCATGTAACAACCTGGTGCCTAAACGAAAGTTAAGAAAACGGGCTATTCATGTAACAACCTGGTGCCTAAACCAAAGTTAAGAAAACGGGCAATTCATGTAACAACCTGGTGCCTAAACCAAAGTTAAGAAAACAGGCAATTTGTGTAACAACCTAGTGCCTAAACCAAAGTTAAGAAAACGGGCTATTCATGTAACAACCTAGTGCCTAAACCAAAGTTAAGAAAACAGGCAATTTGTGTAACAACCTAGTGCCTAAACCAAAGTTAAGAAAACGGGCTATTCATGTAACAACCTAGTGCCTAAACCAAAGTTAAGAAAACAGGCTATTCATGTAACAACCTAGTGCCTAAACCAAAGTTAAGAAAACGGGCAATTCATGTAACAACCTAGTGCCTAAACCAAAGTTAAGAAAACAGGCAATTTGTGTAACAACCTAGTACCTAAACCAAAGTTAAGAAAACGGGCTATTCATGTAACAACCTAGTGCCCAAACCAAAGTTAAGAAAACGGGCAATTCTTGTAACAACCTGGTGCCTAAACCAAAGTTAAGAAAACGGGCTATTCATGTAACAACCTGGTGCCTAAACCAAAGTTAAGAAAACGGGCTATTCATGTAACAACCTAGTGCCTAAACCAAAGTTAAGAAAACGGGCAATTCATGTAACAACCTAGTGCCTAAACCAAAGTTAAGAAAACGGGCTATTCATGTAACAACCTAGTGCCTAAACCAAAGTTAAGAAAACGGGCTATTCATGTAACAACCTGGTGCCTAAACCAAAGTTAAGAAAACAGGCTATTCATGTAACAACCTGGTGCCTAAACCAAAGTTAATAAAACGGGCTATTCATGTAACAACCTGGTGCCTAAACCAAAGTTAAGAAAACTGGCTATTCATGTAACAACCTGGTGCCTAAACCAAAGTAAAAAAACGGGCAATTCATGTAACAACCTAGTGCCTAAACCAAAGTTAAGAAAACGGGCTATTCATGTAACAACCTGGTGCCTAAACCAAAGTTAAGAAAACGGGCTATTCATGTAACAACCTAGTGCCTAAACCAAAGTTAAGAAAACGGGCAATTCATGTAACAATCTAGTGCCTAAACCAAAGTTAAGAAAACGGGCTATTCATGTAACAACCTGGTGCCTAAACCAAAGTTAAGAAAACAGGCAATTTGTGTAACAACCTAGTGCCTGAACCAAAGTTAAGAAAACGGGCTATTCATGTAACAACCTAGTGCCTAAACCAAAGTTAAGAAAACGGGCTATTCATGTAACAACCTAGTGCCTAAACCAAAGTTAAGAAAACAGGCTATTCATGTAACAACCTAGTGCCTAAACCAAAGTTAAGAAAACGGGCAATTCATGTTACAACCTAGTGCCTAAACCAAAGTTAAGAAAACAGGCAATTCATGTAACAACCTAGTGCCTAAACCAAAGTTAAGAAAACAGGCAATTTGTGTAACAACCTAGTGCCTAAACCAATGTTAAGAAAACGGGCTATTCATGTAACAACCTAGTGCCTAAACCAAAGTTAAGAAACGGGCAATTCTTGTAACAACCTGGTGCCTAAACCAAAGTTAAGAAAACGGGCTATTCATGTAACAACCTGGTGCCTAAACCAAAGTTAAGAAAACAGGCAATTTGTGTAACAACCTGGTGCCTAAACCAAAGTTAAGAAAACGGGCTATTCATGTAACAACCTAGTGCCTAAACCAAAGTTAAGAAAACAGGCAATTTGTGTAACAACCTGGTGCCTAAACCAAAGTTAAGAAAACAGGCTATTCATGTAACAACCTAGTGCCTAAACCAAAGTTAAGAAAACTGGCAATTCGTGTAACAACCTAGTGCCTAAACCAAAGTTAAGAAAACGGGCAATTCATGTAACAACCTGGTGCCTAAACCAAAGTTAAGAAAACGGGCTATTCATGTAACAACCTGGTGCCTAAACCAAAGTTAAGAAAACGGGCTATTCATGTAACAACCTGGTGCCTAAACCAAAGTTAAGAAAACGGGCTATTCATGTAACAACCTGGTGCCTAAACCAAAGTTAAGAAAACAGGCAATTTGTGTAACAACCTAGTGCCTAAACCAAAGTTAAGAAAACGGGCTATTCATGTAACAACCTAGTGCCTAAACCAAAGTTAAGAAAACGGGCAATTCTTGTAACAACCTGGTGCCTAAACCAAAGTTAAGAAAACGGGCTATTCATGTAACAACCTGGTGCCTAAACCAAAGTTAAGAAAACAGGCAATTTGTGTAACAACCTGGTGCCTAAACCAAAGTTAAGAAAACGGGCTATTCATGTAACAACCTAGTGCCTAAACCAAAGTTAAGAAAACAGGCAATTTGTGTAACAACCTTGTGCCTAAACCAAAGTTAAGAAAACAGGCTATTCATGTAACAACCTAGTGCCTAAACCAAAGTTAAGAAAACTGGCAATTCGTGTAACAACCTAGTGCCTAAACCAAAGTTAAGAAAACGGGCAATTCATGTAACAACCTGGTGCCTAAACCAAAGTTAAGAAAACGGGCTATTCATGTAACAACCTGGTGCCTAAACCAAAGTTAAGAAAACGGGCTATTCATGTAACAACCTGGTGCCTAAACCAAAGTTAAGAAAACGGGCAATTCATGTAACAACCTGGTGCCTAAACCAAAGTTAGGAAAACGGGCAATTCATGTAACAACCTAGTGCCTAAACCAAAGTTAAGAAAACGGGCTATTCATGTAACAACCTGGTGCCTAAACCAAAGTTAAGAAAACGGGCAATTCATGTAACAACCTAGTGCCTAAACCAAAGTTAAGAAAACGGGACAATTCTTTTAACAAGCCAGTGCTTAAATCAAGGTTAAGAAAACAGGCAATCGCAAGATGAAAATTCAAAATAAGCAAAGAATTGTAGCTATTTTATTAGTGCCACTGAATTCTGATATGATTCACTAGCCAGAAACAAGGTACCAGATGATGCGGGAAAGTCGGTGTCAGATAAAATAAGGTAAAGGATAGAAATTTACTCGTGATGTCTGTGGTGGTATCATAAATAGGATGGGGTGGGTTATTGATTATCAGAAATTGAATTGTTAAATTTCGTTGATAAGTAGGCTACCCTTCATTCGACAGCATTCTTGTGGGCCCTGAGGTAAAGGAGGCTCGAAGACATTTTCACGAACCAGAACGCTGCTATTTCCGTGTTGATGGCAACGGCAGAATACTATTACCGATTGGTCATATGAAGCTGAGTATTAGCCTACCATGCTGTATAGGCCATAAGAAGAAGAATAGCAAATGTACACAGTGTACATCTATGCATAACACTTAAAATTATTCTTATCAATGAAATGCGGAAACCACGAACGGTAGTCACTAATCTATTGAATAAAATTTACACATTCTTTGTGTATTGTGCATAATGATTTGATTATTTTTGTATCAGGAATTTTTGAAATTGTCTTCTTTTTTATGATACGTGTTATTTGTTAAAGCTATAGAATAATTGTTATTGCCCACATTAAAACTGTAACTGTCATGCGAGAATATGATGGCAGCCGGTCGTGCTTAACAGTTGTCATTCTCCTATCTCACCCTTCCGGCCTGCAGTATCATCAGCTGTGTGGTGACTAGTGACCACACACAGTGATAGCGGTGTGGTTTGGATTGGATAAGATGTGGCCGACTCAATTTATGAATACCAGTGCTGTTACAGTTTCCACAGTTAAAGATGCGCATGGTGGTATCGCAATTGCATTCATAACACTGAAATTCCTCTCACATTCACTAGTTGAGATGAGAATTGTGGCTGTGTGTGTGTGTTAGGTAGTCAGCCCGAAGGCTGGTTGGATCCTCAAAAAGCACCGCCGTTACGTTATGTGAGTAGATACCCACAAAAACCCAAGGCAGCGCTATATTGAGGCGTTCTAGGCAAGAAGAGGAGTGAGGTAGTTTGCCATTGCTTTCCTCACTGAGTCAGAACAGTAGTCCTAACCCTATGAGTAGAACCTTTCACAACATCCACAGGCACTGACTGTGCCCCGAATGTCATTACTAAGCACCACCCATACCTCAGTAGCTTCCATATAATCACAGCCATGAGTGAGACTGAGACATCGGTGAAAAGCCACCTTTTACTCTCGCCTGTGCCAACTGACAAATGCAAATGTACTGTATTCATCAAGAGATGGCAAACAGGCCATAAAAGTAGCCTAGTGTATATAAAAAAATTGGAAAAACTTGATGAGCTACTTGAAAGGAAGGTAGCAAGTTTTCATTAACTTAATTTTCTAAAAGTTTCAAAAGTAAATTTTTCTCACTACTATATCATATTTGCCCGCTCTCCATCACCAACCTCGCCATGGGTCCCACTTCCCCTCAAGTAGACCTACTTTCTGCTTGATTCGCAAGACATGTGTCTAACGACAATTGACTCATTGGTTCGGCTATATTCATGTCTTGTGACTCAGAGCTGTGTGGCAAGGAGGAGAACTGTAGTAGAGACAACATAGGAACTGACCTTGAGTGGCACTCTTGACTGGGTTTTGGCTATAGTTTCCCAAACTAGGGAGTGGTCTGTCAGGCATTCACACATCAATTTGGTCATGGTATCGGCATTCAAAAGCCATTCCAGTTTCAGATGCTGATGATGGGCCTATGTCTGAGATGCCGAGTTTCAATGAAATGTTGGAAGAAAAATTGAATTCTGTTAACTTTTATTTAAGTTATAGCTAATTAGCACTTTTAATGAAAAACAGAGATAGATCCTACCTAAGGGTAATTCCAGTTTTCGTAGGTAGGTATGAAGGAAAGCGAAGGTTTGTTAGCCTAGTCTACATGAACTTGCGAATCAAGATAACCCCTTCATCCTGCTCATTCTTTTTATTCCTCTCCAAAATAAAATCTCCATCTTCATCAGTTCGGATAAAATGTTCTCGTTTTGTACTGGTACTTAAGTTTGAGGGTAACTTAAATCCAAATTTTTTAACAATATCTAAACCAAGCAAATAAAAACATTAAGAGAACAAGTATGCATTTCTTATTAGTTTGGACTATACCCTACTAGCAACTATAACAAACTGCTTAGTGGCCAGAAAAAAAAAATAACATTGTTCTTCCTATTTGTAATAACAAACGAACTGAAATAGAAGATTAAGAAAATAATTAGTTGTTGAACTAACTTTCCGGCGATTTCGTAGGTTTGGCGGACTTATCTATTTTACTATTCTGATGAATCTCCGATGTAACTCATCAACTGCCCTTTGAGCTGACACGGCCTTGAAAATAGGTAAGTCATCTGCGCCAAATTTATACAGACGTAAACCAAGAACAGCAGTAATTTCATCCAATCGTTCACTCGCATGACCAGCGAAATTGATTGTCCCCATATTGTATGTCAATGTTACCGTTTTGAGCGTTGAGAACTTCCATGTTACGTGATACTGTAGTTTGTGTGTTATTGTGTCCTTTATGCGTTCATATACCACTCATCCGATTGCGATGGAAATTGGGTGAGTTGTTGTGTACACTCCAGGGAAGGTTTCTGACTTAGTAAATCCATTTCACAACAGGTAGCGCACGTGTAGTTTCAACAAATAAGTGACGGCGCGCGAATCGTTTCAACAAAGTTCCGTCTGCGTTCATATACCATTCATCCGATTACGATGAAACTTGGGTGAGTTGTTGTTTACACTCCAGGGAAGGTTTCTAGCTACAAATTATTTATGTAACACAAATGGGTGAGGGACTTAACAGGAACCCTTAAATCCCACAGTAACCCAATTGCACAATCTGTATACTTATCACACAGCAACGCCAGGTATATCCAGGTATAGCCAGTATATCTATTTTATAATAGATAGCGCACGAGTACATTCAACAAATGAGTGACGGCGAACGAATCGTTTCAACAAAGTCCCATATGCGTTCGTATACCACTCATCCGATTGCTATTACACTTGGGTGAGTTGTTGTGTACGATCCAGGAAAGGTTTCTGACGTAGTTAATCTATTTTTCCTTATGTGGCGGACGAGTAGTTACAACAAATGAGTGACGGCGCCCGAATCGTTTCAACCAAGTCCCATATGCGTTCATATACCTTTCATCCAATTACGATGAAACTTCCGTGAATTGTTGTGTACACTCCAGGGTAGGTTTCTGAATAAGTAAATCTATTTTACAATAGGTAGTGCACGAGTAGGTTCAACAAATGAGTGACGGCGCGCGAATCGTTTCAACAAAGTCCCGTATGCGTTCATATACCATTCATCCCATTGCGATGAAACTTTGATGAGTTGTTGTGTACACTCCAGGGAAGGGTTCTGTCTTAATAAGTTAATTTCACAGTTGGTAGCGCACGAATAGATTCAACAAATGAGTAACAGCACGCGAATCGTTTCATCAAAGTCCCGTATGAGTTCATATACCATTCATCCGATTGCGATGAAACTTTGGTGCGATGTTGTGCACACTCCTGCATAGGTTTCTGACTTAGTAACTCCATTTTACAGTAGGTAGCGCACGAATAGAATCAACAAATGGGTGACGGTGTGCCAATCGTTACAACAAAGTCCTGTATGCGTTCATATACCATTCATCCGATTGAGATGAAACTTTGGTGAGTTGTTGTGCATGTTCCCACGAATGTTTCTGTTTTAGTAAATCCATTGAACAATAATTTAGAAATAAAATGTTGTGTATCCAAAAGCACTTCAACAAACAAAATAACAACTCCAACACTTTCTTTGATTGACATTGCAACGCATGCTGGGTACATCTTGTTTTCAATAAAAGCATTGTACTGTACGTTTTCACATTGCCTGCACGACTTTTTCATTACGTTGTGTTTGTGAAGAGCTACATAGGCCTACCATGCGATTTCGCAAATGATTTGCTAGATTTTTGAAGAACTGGGCAGTATAATATCTTTAACTATCGAATGGCTTTCGGAAATTGATCTGCTTTTTTTAATCAATCGTGTCAATAGTATCATTAGCCCTAGAATTCAGAACTCTAATTGTACGGTTGTAAATATCAGTCTCTGTGAGTGTTATGTTTCGTTTTTTCAATGTCGTTGAGAACTGATTTGTTTCATACAAAGCATCCGACATTGGATTTAGATTTTTTATAAAGTCCGTACGGTATTTAAATTTTTGATAAAGTCTGAACTTGATTACGTCTTTTAGACCAGAGTAATTGTCTCCCATGTGGGATCATTTGACAATGTATTGAAGTGTTCTTACAGTGATGGGTAATTCCACGCAAACTTGACGTCGTACTGAGAAAATTCGACCTGTTTTAAGCAATTTAGCTTCCAATGGAATTTCTGCCTGTCTCATTTTCCATTTTTTAAATTTATTGGTAATCGATGATCAGCATAATGCTAGATAATTAAATTGGGAAACATATTTTAGGCGTGTTGCTACTGTCGACTCTTTCCCGACCATTTCAAATGCTCCATCTGATTCGAAGGCTATTCAATTTTAATTTAGAAGAGCTTCTGTGGATTTATGTTTATACAAACATGAAATTAGTTCGTAAGTGTCCGCCTCATTGCGTAGTGGCTAGTATTCTTGGGTGCCGCCACGGAGGCGCTACCAAGAAATTTAATTCTGGGTTGACGGCTGAAACCGGGTACACTCAGCCTTGTTAGGCAGAACTGAGAAGAGGTGGGTCTGATTCCCACTTCAGCCATCCTGGAAGTGATTTTCCGTGGTTTTCCACATCTGCTACAGGCAAATCCCAGGATGGTACCCAACTTAAGGCCACGGCCGCTCCCTACCAAAGTCCTACCTCAATTACAAATACACACTATACAGACATCACAGTAACACCGGTTATCAGACAAATCTACACACTCATCTCCTTCGCATAATACATAGTTTCTTTTTTAGTTTTGGCAACTATGTTATAAATTGATAAATAACACACCTACATGGTTCCAAGTTTCATAGGCCCTCGATGTAGTCTCCAGCACTGCGTACAACGTGTTCCTAGCGACGCGGAAGCCGTTGGATTCCGTTGGCACTGCCCAATCTATCGATGGTGCGAAGAGAGCGCTCGGCAGCCTGCACAACATCTCCAATTGTAGGGTAGCGGTTCCCGCGCAGTGGCTCCTTCATCTTCGGGATGAGATCAAAGTCGCAGGGACTAAGTCGGGAGAGTAAGGGGGATGATAGAGCACCTCCCAGTTCCAGCGATTCAACGATGCAGACACAACTCCTGCTGTGTGTGCCCTAGCATTGTCATGCAGAACGATGGGCGGAGTATCGATGTGGTGTCGCCGTTTCCTTCGCAGAGCTGCTAGGAGATGGTCTTGCAGAAACGAGCAATAGTACGCTGCATTAACGGTTTGCCCTGAGGGAACGGTTTGTTTTATGATCACACCATCCCAATCATAGGCAAGAATCAACATTACCTTCACATTGGTGGGGGTTTGTCGAATTTTTGTTTTCGTGGTGATCCGTGGTGCCGCCACTCGTTCGATTGGCGTTTCAACTGTGGCTCATAAGATTTGGCCCACGACTCGTCAATGGTTATGATACGCCGTAGGAAGTCCTCTCCTTCGCGCTCATAACGCTGCAAGGGCGTACGAGAAGCGTCATATCGCAGCCTTTTCTGCATGTCGGTTAAGTCATGCGGAACCCATTTTGACGCAATTTTCCTCATTTTCAGGCAATCCTTCAGGATGTGGAGGACAGTTGAATTCGCCAGTCCTGTATCTTGCGCTAATTCACGGAGCGTTACGTTCCGATCCGCCTACACTAACGCGGACACCATCTGTGCATTTTCATCACATACTGGTGGGTGACCACATCGAGGCATGTCCTCCACACGTTCGCGCCCATCTCGAAAGGCTGTAACCCATCTTGCTACCGTTCTGTAAGGTAACGCAGATGCACCGCACGCCTCTTGCAGTCCTTGGTGGCACTCTCGAGCCGTGCGACCCCTAGCACACTGATTTTTTATCCACGTTCTCTGCTCCTGCTTTGGAAACATTGCGACCGTCTTGCCCACAACTATTCATCTAACAGGCACCACTGCATACGAATGGGGGAGGGGGCGGACGAGGTCATGTGGTCTAAGGGAGGGGATACAGGTTAGCTAATTTTGCTAACAGTGGCAGAGTCCAACACTGTTGCAACATAAAGCAGCAGCATCGTTGCCAAAACTAAAAAAGCAACCCTTGTATGTAGGAAATGTTAAGCTTAAATTTGTGGCCGATGCCGAGTTGTTTGGAAAACTTAGTTACAAACTTAAAATTATACCCTGAAACAGACAAGTACTTTGGAAAAGAAAATGCAACGCTTATGACTCGTAAATGTGTATTTCCTTATGATTACATTGATGCATAGGAAAAATTAAGTGAAAAGTGTTTACCTCCAAAATTAGCATTCTTTAACAAATTAAGTCAAGAAGTTGTTAGTAAAGACCACACAACCACGATGTCACAAAGTTCCTTCAGAATCAACAACAACTCTTCGTAAGTAATATTTTCTACTGTAGTACTCATCAACGCATTGCTTTCTCAGTTGCGATCTGAAGTATTCTGCGAGAAAGAATTGTAGCGACGAAACTCTCCCTACATCGCTTAGTATTTACACCGACCTTGCTGTATGGAAGTGTGAGCTGGGGTGGATTCAGGATAACTCATCCATAAGCTAGAGGTAACTGATATGAGGATAGCACGAACGATAGCTGGACCAAATAGATGGGAGCAAAGGCAGGAAGGTACTCGTAATGAAGAGATAAAGGCTAAGTTAGAAATGAAGCTGTTCGTATGAGCCGGCACATATGGTGGGATCATGTGAAGAGAATGAGGGAGGAGCGATTACCTTAGAGGTTAATGAACCCTGATATAGAGGGTAAGAGAAGCAGAGGTAGACCTAGAAGAAGAGCGATGGCTAGATTCAGTATTGAACGATTTCAAAGTGAGAAGTGTAGAAGCAGAAGAGACCACAGTTCTAAGGGCCCTTACACACGAGCGTTTTTCTGTAGTCGTTCATGTGTGGTCGCTTGTCGCCGCCGCACAGTGTGAGATTTTGCCCATCTAGGAGAACTTAACTCAATTTCCCGACCATGTTATTTGTCACAAAATACAAAATTCGCTTAATATCCCAGTCAAAAGAAAATGCTACGCACTTGTACTATGGTCACCCGCAACGTCTGTCAAATGGGGCTTAAACAAAGTAAAGACGCGTACGCTCTCAGAGCCCTGCAACAGCCGTGCAGTGTGCAGTATGTTTATTCGACTGGTGAGGAGCGCTGTGACGCAGAGTGGTCAGTGCTGTGCTTCAATGTTATTGTTGATATCTGAAGGTAAGATTTTGTATGTTAACTTAAAATTTCATTGAAGGGTTAGGTTACAATGTTGTTTTGAAAAGAGGCTTGTCACGAACAAAAACTACTGTAGTTTCTTGAAATTCAAAGAGGATTCTACTTGGGTGTTCCATCGTGTTCCGACCTGAAATTTGTTTCACATTATAGCTTATTAAGTATAATACTAGCAACGATAGAAATATCCTGCGCAAGTTTGCGCGATAACGACCAAACTTCCTGTCTGTTTCAGAATAGCACCCGTGTTTACGTGGCGTACTATGTTCGATGAGTGGGTAAAAGTTCACACAAACAAGTCAGAAGTTCTTTCAAACTTTATAATGGAACATAGAACATATTGGTTCATAGAATGTTTATTACATCCGATCCATATATTAGTTTACATGCTTCTCCGAAAACGAAACGTCGGTAGCCATGCCCGAAGTTTTAGAACTTTTAAGGGATCCTGTTGTAAATGCTTCGGATAATCAGTCTGATGATAGCTGCAGTGATACAGACTAGATCAGATAACTTTCCTTTGTGTTTGCGCATGTTTTGTGCCGTACCTTTTTATTAGGTTTTAATTTTATGGACCGAAAATTGTTTAGTTCCCATGGTCACCAAAGTTTAATCTCAATGAATCTGGCTGCATCAAAAGCCAATGGCAATATATATTTTGTATATTTGACGGTAACACTAGCCAAATTTGTGTCTTACGTTTGTCAAACATGTGTGTAATTATTTTTTTTTTGACAAAAAATACATATAAAACATTTTAAATCTCTAACTACAAATTAAAAACTTTATTTTAATTCTAGAGGTAACCAAAATCTGCCACAGATATGTTTACATTAGCCAGTGAATAAAGTTCCCCTGGATGGGCAAAATCTCACACTGTGCGCCGTGCCGTTATCATATGATGCGATGGGAAAATACTTCCCCTTATTACAGACGAACGCTTTCCCGACCTCTTGTAAACCACTGTCACCAGCTCTAGCCGATCCCGTTCACTGACCACATCCCGACTGCAGTGCTTTCCTTTTCACACGGGCCGGGCGTCATGTCAGCCACATCGTGGCAAGTTCCCGCTGGCAGTAATCATGATGCCTTTCTTCTGTCGATATGGCCTTCCTCATCACAGTATCAGTCCTTGAAATAATTGGTTTAATTTCCTGTAGTAGCTCATTGAAAAATGTTTAGACATTCTAAAGAACTGGAAAACGTTATCTGGATAATTGCAAAGTTCGTGATATAAAGAATGAAACTGCCCAAACTGTTGCCGGACTTCTACAATTGGATGTATCCACATTCTTTGCGTTTTCCTTCTTTTTTGCGTCTTCGCATGGGCAAAAGAAGTACAGCCTCCTCTTCAGAATCCATACTGTGAATGACCGAAGTTCCACTTGCCGAACGACATTATTAAACCCATTATATTACTCCATCCGCGGTGAAGCTGGCCGGACCACATTTTGACGCTGGCCTATCCATAAAATGTGGCCATACTGAACTACAGAAGCGGTCGGGGCGGCGACGAATAACGCTCGTGTGTAGGGGCCCTGACTGCTAATAGGTAGTGGATCGCGGAGGTGACTCGTTAGCAAACAGAGGCTTGCAGACTAGACTGGACGCTGAAAGGACAAACAGTCTCGAATGAATGGATGAATTATTGTTTGAATGAATGAATGAATGAATGTAGTACTATTCAATAGCTCTATTATACACACATCAAAAAAAGTTTTGCATCACCTCGGTTCCCAGATCTCCGGCATATAGACGTTGACTGTGTATATTGTATCCAAGATACAGTCCCTTTGACTGTTCATAGATGTCACTAAAACTGCTCAAAGATGTAAACAACCATGCATGAGCAGGGCCTATTAGACGGAGGGGGTACGACAGACGATCAGTTCCAGTCATTCCACCAGGACGAAGGTACGCTGCTCATGTTGTCTGTAGTTCTACCATGCCTAGAAGGTCAATACCGCAGTTCGATCGCGTCCGCATTGTTACTTTGTGTCAAGAAGGGCTCTCAACAAGGGAAGTTTCCAGGCGTCTCAGAGTGAACCAAAGCGATGTTGTTCGGACACGGAGGAGGTACAGAGATACAGGAACTGTCGATGACAGGCCTCGCTCAGGCCGCCCAAGGGCTACTACTGTAGTGGATGACCGCTACTTACGGATTGCCGCTCGGAGGAACCCTGACAGCAATGCCACCATGTTGAATAATGCGTTTCGTTCAGCCACAGGACGTCGTGTTTCAACTCAAACTGTGCGCAATAGGCTGCATGATGCGCAACTTCACTCCCGACGTCCATGGCGAGGTCCAGCTTTGCAACCCCGACACCATGCAGCGCGGTACAGATGGGCCCAACAACATGCTGAATGGACCCCACGGAATTGGCATCACGTTCTCTTCACCGATGAGTGTCGCATATGCCTTCAACCAGACAATCGTCGGAGACGTGTTTGGAGGCACCCTGGTCAGGCTGAACGTCTTAGACACACTGTCCAGCGAGTGCAGAAAGGTGGTGGTTCCCTGATGTTTTGGGGTGGCATTATGTGGGGCCGACGTACGCCACTGGTGGTCATGGAAGGCTCCGAAACGGCTTTACGATACCTGAATGACATCCTCCGACCCATAGTGCAACCATATCGGCAGAATATTGGAGAGGCATTTGTCTTCATGGACGACAATTCTCGACCTCATCGTGCACATCTTGTGAATGCGTTCCTTCAAGATAACGACATCGCTCGACTACAGTGGCCAGCATGTTCGCCAGACATGAACCCTATCGAACATGCCTGGGATATGTTGAAAAGGGCTGTTTATGGACGTCTTGACCCACCAACCACTCTGAGAGATTTACGCCGAATTGTCGTTGAGGAGTGGGACAATTTGGACCAACAGTGTCTTGATGAACTTGTGGATAGTATGCCACGGCGAATACAGGCATGCATCAATGCAAGAGGACGTGCTACTGGGTATTAGAGGTAGTGGTGTGTACTGCAATCTGGACCACAAATGCTGAAAGTCTAGCTGTATGATGGTACAACATGCAATGTGTGGGTCTCATGAGCAATAAAACGAGCTGAAATGTTGTTTGTGTTGATCTCTATTCCCTTTGTATTTAACGGTTCCGGAACTCTTGGAACCGAGGTGATGCAAAACTTTTTTTGATGTGTGTATCTGAATTAAACGCATAAGAATCCCAGGGATAATCTAGTGTAGGCTACGCTAGTCTAATGTCGGTTTGCTGCTTAGTGTGGTTGATTCGCCAGTAAGAAGTACTTTTTGTTGCTGTTGTTGTTGTTGTTTCGTTTGAGGGGCTTGGACATCGTGGCCATTTAGACCCGTATACTTGGATGTGTGTGGAATATTTGTCCGATAACCTGTGTTATTGTGATGGCTGTATTAGTGTGTAAATTTGTAATTCAGGTGAGGGTTGGGAAGGAGGCGGCCGTGGCATTAAATTAGGAACATTCGGCTATAACCAATATTTCTAAATTGAACAGTGTCTTTAATTTCTTCATATCAATTGTCAAAGCTCGCAATCCTTCATTAAGGCACTTTGCCAAATCCGACATCCACATACCTCACCCACGTCTTGAAGTACAGAAGCGCTCTATTTTCCACCGTCTACCTACCCTTAGCAACTCCCTTCCAAATATTGACATATTCTCTCCCTATCGAACATTCAAACATAACATTAGAAGATCCCTTTCACCCTCAATTCCCAACCCCTCACCCTCCTAATCACTCACTACCCCAATCACTCCCTGCGTCCTTCCCGAGATTTATCCCTTGCTGCCATCACTGCCAATTATTACCTGTTATTGTTGTTGTTTTTGTTAATATTAGTTGAAATTGTTAAAATATTAGTGTAAAATGACCTTTTCATGGTTGTATCTAATAATTATTAAATAAATAAATAAAAAAGAAATAAAAAAGAAATGAGAAACCACGGGAATTTGATCCACCTCTTCTCAGGTTTTTCCTCACGAGGCTGAGTATACTCCGTTCCAGCCCTCAGATCAGAATTAAATTTCTTGGCAGAGCCGGGGAACTACCTCCGAGGTGACAGACAAGAGCACTAGCCACTACGCAACGAGACGGACGGTACCAAATGAAGAGTTTAGCTATTGTAAAAATAGCCTAGTTCAAGTCATTTGGTGTAGCGGCTAGCATTCTCGGCTGTCGCCCCGGAGGTCCCGGTTCTGCCAAGAAATGTAAGTCTGGTCTGAGGGCTGGAACGGGGTACACTTTGCCTCTTGAGGCAAAACTTATATGAGGTGGGTTCAATTCACATCTCAGCCATTTTGGAAGTGGTTTTCCCAATCCTCATCTGAATTACAAATACACACACTAATACAGCCATCAGAATTACACAGGTTATCCAGACAAATACCACACATACCCCTACATGGCCACGATGTCACAAATCCCCTAAATCAATCAACAATACCAACAAACATAAAGTCATTTGGGAGGAAGGTATGGAATTAAAATGTCAATTTCTCTGGGCTATCACATGTGGTTTCACATGTGTACCCTTGCCCATAAGATTTAAAATACCTCCCCATTAGATCACTGGTGAAGTAACGGTGTATAAAGCCAGAGGTCGCGGGATCGACTCTGCAAAGTTTGAGCATTTTTATTCTCTGCCTTCTATTTAATGGCCAGGTGAACGATCCATGGTCTTTGGACTGGTTGCGTGGCGCAGCGGTTGCAGGATCGAATCCTGGCAGTCAGTTGGCATTTGAGGGTGCGCAAATATTGGGGGCCGTGTCAGTCAGTAGATTTGGTGCCACATTAAAGATCCCCTTCAAGGCAAAATTCCGCCACCCCGGCGTCTCTTAAAGTCTCAGTAGTAAAAATAGACGTAAAACCAATAACATTATTATTATTATTATTATTATTATTACAGTAAAACCTGCCCAAAACCGGACCCTTTATATACCGGAAACCTGGACAAACGGAAAAAATTAGGAACGGAGGTATTTCCTATGAAAAATGGCACTGTAAACCGGAAAACTGCCCGCAGAAACGGAAAGAAATTCCGGAATTATAGGCGTAAGTAACCTGACTAAGACGGATTATCTTATCCATACTACAAAGCTATATACTAAATTTTGAACGCGACTGTACTTGCACCAAAGTCCCAGGAAACATTAACTGTAATTTTTCCTCAAGGATGCAGCGGGTATGCTATATTTTACAAAATGTGTACCATTGCTTCCTCCAACCCTCTTGTAATAGGCCTACACATAGTTTAATGATGATAATTGTTGTTTTAAGGGGCCTAACATCTAGGTTATCGGCCTACACATAGTTTCCTTCTGAAAAAAAATGAGAGTAGAAGTACGAGTAGAACAAAACAGTGAACTTGAGTAATCTTTAAAGGTGTTCTTTCTACTATGCACTGCATTTATTTACGTACGGTACTGTAATTCAGTGACAACAACTTCTGAACATAAGACTGGAGGAGAAAATTGAAGTCATTGAAGAACACGAGAAATACAAACGTCCGGCTAAAGAATTAATGGTGTTGTTTAAAGTGGGAAAAACTCAAATTATTTCATAGTAATCCTATGGGATTATACAGTATTTCTTTGTTGTGTGTTTTGTCTTATTAACACTCAACCCTTTGTACTATTGTATTATTATATACTTTTGCCTTTGGATATACTTTACCCTGTAACTGCTCTGCTGCTATTGAGATTCTACATCCGTATGTTTATTTATGAATAGTTTTCGAGGATTTAAGTAAAAATGTTATTGCGGTCTTGTCCAGTCCGCCCTATTTATACTCGGAATAAGACGATAGCCTGCCCTTCCATAGCCGGTTTATACTCGGATTAACGCCTATACCAAAGCCGTAACTTAGCTCTGCGCTAACAAGGCCTACTTGAGCTGAGGTATAGCCTATCCGGAGATCGTACAGCTGGCCGTAATGGCGTTTACTACACTAGTGAGAGATGAGAAATGAAGACTTCTAAAGTAGGCTAATGACGTAGAAACACCATATTTGTATGGGACAGTGATATACAGGGTCTTTCATATAAAATAAGAACGATGAGCGGCGGCTTTGTTATGCGCTGCAGCAGTGACCTTGGCCGAGCTTGTGGCATGCCACGGCCCCCTGCTGTAGTATTGATTGCGCGCGCATAGTGGTACTGAACTCGACCATGCAATAAACGTGCAGGTGTTTAGTCGCCAGTCTGAACCTCAGATGTTAACATGAGAGAGTTATCATTACAGCATCGTATTTTTGTATGTAAAAAGTACGAGTCGGCTTGGCAGGTACGTGATGCATTTGTTCAGCAATTTCCTGTTGAAGTGCCACCTTCACTAGAACAGATTCACGTAATTGTAAATAAGTTTGACACTACTGACTCAGTGCTCAATAAAATGCATAAAATTGAAAATCAGAAACATTACAGTGGCAGAACTCACTCGCGTCAGCCAGAATGTGGTTACCAGATACAATGCCTGTATAACCCAGGAAGGACGACACTTCCAGCATCTTTTATAAGGTAATATTTCATATAGGATTGTACACACGCTTAAAGCAGCGGGCCGTGGTGCGCCACAAGATTGGCCAAGGCCAGCGCAGCAGAGAATAATAAAACTGCCGCTTGCCGTTCTTATTTTATATGAAAGACCCTGTAGATAATGATTGAAAGCTCCTTGCTGTGGAGGAAGTATTTGGCGTGAAAACTCGGAGCCCATAACAACTGAACAAGTGGAGTAGTTAGCATTGTTGTCTCCCATTCCGGACGCCCGGGTTTGGTTCCCGACTCAACCAAAAAATTTAATTGTGGTTAAAGGTACTAGACCGCTATAAGTAAATGATTAATGTAGCCTAGGCTATATATTTGTTTCCACCGGCAGTCATGTCTTCGGTGGACCCATTGGTGGTTCCCTTGTGTGAAGAAGTAAAATACTCTGTTCTCAGTTTAAATCAATCAAACAATGTAGACAATCATTTGGGAAAAGCTACATAGTCGTAGTGGTGTAAATCGTTTCCGCTTACAATCGGTAGGCCTACATTATGTCGTAAAAAGTGTTTCTTGTCACTCTTATGCTAGTACCAATACTTTTATCTTAGCATTAATGCAAACTTAATTAAAAATAATGGAAAGTTCTTCGAATGAACTTTTTAGCCTGCTTACAAGCTTTACAATGAAACAAATACAAACATTTTGGTTTCCACTATATGGCCACAAAATGTAGTGTAGTGGTAGCCTACTACCGACGAGGCGACAATTTTCACTCTAACATAAATAATTTGGCATAGGAAATAATTAGGAGAATAATAAATATTGGGCAGTTGTAGACCACTACTAATGGTACGTTTTGACACCCCTCCCACGAATGATTCACCTTTTGCCCCAAAACGACACATTTGCAGATATTAAGAATCATCCCAATCTTCGTATCAAATGCCTGACTTTTTCTTTAAACTATAAGGTGCGTTCAAAAAGTAACGAGCCGGAGGCTGGAATGCGCAAACCGGTGACTACATCGGCTTATCGTGGCGTGTGTAACGAGGTGTAGTTCCGACCAGAGCGTGGAAGGTCACAGCCCGTCGCTAGAGGGCACGCGTGCAAGTCACGTGACGATACAAAGCGAGCAGCAGCATGCATCAATCGTCCAACGTTGCCAGTCGCATTGCAAACAGTGACATGGAGGCGTCAACCGAAGAGCAAAGAGGTGTCGTTCGTTTTCTGACAGCGGAAGGAGTAGGGGGAACGGACATTCATCGCCGAATGTCACAGGTGTACGGCGAACACTGCATGTCCCTTGCAAGGGTCAAGGCGTGGCACAAGCGCTTCAGGGAAGGACGGGTGTCGATAGCCGATGATGCCCGGTCTGGGGCACCCCCTGCATTACTGATGACAACGTCCAGCTGGTTGATGCACTTATTACCCAGGACCGCCGAGTGAAAGTTAACGCCATAGCCGCCGTGGTCGCTCCACGACAATGCACGACCTCATAATGCCAACACAGTCGCGGCACTCCTGCAGAAATTCAAATGGGAGGTTCTCGGCCACCCTCCATACAGTCCGGACCTCTCTCTCTGTGATTACGCCATGTTTGGTCCCCTGAAAAGAGCTCTGCGGGGCCAACAATTCACCTCGGACGCCGACGTCCAGCTGTTCGTGCGGAACTGGTTCACATCGCAGCCCAGGGAATTTCATGAGACAGCCATTCACCGCCTCGTGTCACAGTGGGACAAGTGCCTCAACAGCCAGGGCCAATACTTCTAACATACAGGTACTGGTTTCTGTAATTATGCCTCCGGCTCGTTACTTTTTGAACGCACCTTATATTTGGCATGAAATTTCTACCACCAATTTTGAGGTAACACCAGTACTTTGTCTTGAATAACCTGTATATCCCTCCCTTCCTTCCTCCCTTCCTTTCTTCCTTCCTTCCCTCCCATCTTCCTCCCTTCCTTCCTCCCTTCCTTCCTTCCTCCCTCCCTTCCTTCCTCCCTCCCTTCCTTCCTTCCCTCCCATCTTCCTTCCCTCCCATCTTCCTTCCTCCCTCCCTTCCTTCCTCCCTCCCTTCCTTCCTCCCTTCATTCCTCCCTCCCTCCCTTCCTTCCTTCCTTCCCACCCTTCCTTCCTCCCTCCCTCCCTTCCTTCCTTCCTCCCTTCCTTCCTCCCTCCCTTCCTTCCTCCCTCCCTCTCTTCCTCCCTCCGTTCCTTCCTTCCTCCCTCCCTTCCTTCCTCCCTCCCTTCCTCCCTCCCTCCCTCCCATCCTTCCTTCCTCCCTTCCTTCCTCCCTCCCTTCCTTCCTCCCTTCCTTCCTCCCTTCCTTCCTCCCTCCCTTCCTCCCTTCCTTCCCTCCCATCTTCCTTCCTTCCTTCCTTCCTTTCTTCCTTCCCTCCCATCTTCCTCCCTTCCTTCCTCCCTCCCTTCCTTCCTTCCTCCCTCCCTCCCTCCCTTCCTTCCTTCCTCCCTTCCTTCCATCCCTCCCATCTTCCGTCCTCCCTCCCTTCCTTCCCTCCTCCCTTCCATCCTCCCTTCCTTCCCTCCCATCTTCCTTCCTCCCTCCTTTCCCATCATCCTTCCTTCCTTTCTTCCTTCCTATCAATTTATTTTCATGCTGGTGATTGACTAATTATAATATATAATGTTGATATTCGCTCGAGTTCTGGGAACTAATCTTTATTGCATGGAAGTGTGATTTCCACATTCACTCCAGGCAAATGTCGTGTTAGTACCGGGATTCTACCTGTATTTAGACAGTTACACTGCTACAACACAGGTTATCAGACAACCTTCACATTCGCGTAATTACCATGAAGTCCCTAACAACGTAGCCTATTGCCTGACCTGATTTCCTAACGAGCACCTTAACCCATGCACACATTACGGGTTACGTCTGGGAGCCGATCCATTGACGTGTGCCAGTATCGCTTTACACATTGTCCACGTTAAAAAAGAAAACACGAACGTGAGTGCTGGAACGTGACGTAAATAGGAAACTAACTTCAGCCCTGAATACTATCTTTCTGTATTATCAGTGCTTGTATTGCGTCGTATGGCTTGGTTGGAATAAAGCTGTCTATTCCTTTGCCCTCTGAAATACCGAATGTCGTCAACAATGTTCGCATTCATATTCATAGACGATTTCCACACGTGTTTCTTCGAACTATTCCACACATCTATTCAAGAATAATTTACAAACCCATCTTCATCTTCGTCACCCTGACCTGTAAAGAGTTGTCCTTCATCTTCTTGAAATATTTGAACAGATACAATAAAATTGTTTCACTTGTTGAGTTCAAGGTGGATAACAAAGAACTTCCAAGAGCTGGAGTATTTTGGGAAGCATCACATCACATTGTAGTCCTGTCCCCATTGTATTAGCCAAAATACATCTCCTTTCGCATAGGTGTATTGTTTTGTTGTACCATTGTCGGTCCCTACCCGTGTGTACATAGTACGGTATTCACGACGCTTACTTGGATTAGCTTGAGTTCAGTGTTCGCTTTCATTACAACCGTTTGTAAAATCGAGTCCGCGGGTTTCTAGCGCATCACTGTTAGGAACGTGTGTTCTTAAGAACTTCTATCCTTCTGCGAAATCTCTCTGCAGCGTGTATCCAAGTCACCTTCATACCAAGCTTCCATCCCGACATTTGCCTGGAAGGAACGTAGAAGAACTCGCGGGAAACCACTCTCGGATGCCCACTGTTGGTGCTGGGATTTGAACCTTTCATCTCCGAACTCGCATTTATTTGACTTTCGATAATGAGGCCTTCATTTTGTGCATCTTCGCAGGTAAACTTGCTGATGTTTTGTTTGGCTTAGTTTGTTAATCCGTTTCAGGAGCTGGGGCATCTTTGTCGTCTGCCCCGTGTACTTAGGTGTTTCTGTGTGAAAAATTATCTCCAAAATGAATTATACAAACATATTTACAGATCCAAATTAACTGATGAACATTTCAAGTCCCTGCTGATAATTACCACTAGTAAACTTGGTCCACAACTGCAAACAATATTGTCAAAGGAAAGTAGCTACATAAATCTCATTAGTAGTAGTAATAATAATAATAATAATAATAATAATAATAAATTTCATTATGCGAATTACCTATGTACAGTATATCACATACTGTATTTTGTTGGGGATAAATCTCATATAATTAAATACAGTTAAATGTTCAATTGTATTAACTTATGTATGTCAGTTATTGAGTTTTTAATTGGTCGCTTAATAATAAACATCATATTATTTTGTATGGTTTAGGCTACTTTAGGTATTGTAAATGTTACAATGTGATCAAAATAAAATATGGCGGGCGGATTGATGGTGCTCGCGGGCCGGTGTTGGCCCGTGGGCCGAAGTTTGGAGACCCCTGATTTAAAACAACCACCAACTACTTACGGGATGTGAAGTTGCAAATATATTACGGTACTGTATACTTGGAGGAACGTCACTATAGAGTTTGAATGCATTGTTTTACAGAACGTAGACCCTACAATGTTTTGAACCAAATATCTCCACTTAGGTTGATCTGTATGTTAAATTCAGAGACTTAATTAAACGCATTGTCCAAGTCCCCGTGGTCACTTATCGCCTGAGCACGCATGGGCTGAGATGGAAAGTCAAATAAATGTCGGACAGAAAACATGGCTCAGTGCCTGTGCCCAGGTTGCGCGATACAATCTCGCCAAAGGGTGTTTAAATTTAAGAGACCCATTTCAGCAGAATTATTGACACGTGTAAGATCCATCTGACACCTCTGACTTTTCTATAACCATCATAGTTGTAAGAGCGTCTTATTGGCTCAGGATTCTAATGCACCTATTGGCATATGGCAACAGCCTTAAATGTTCCACCGATCTTCAGAATCGTCAATTCATTGTATTAAAATATTTTAGCAGTGATTTTAAAGTTCCAAAAACCCCATTTCCGTAGCCAAGGTAGCCGTGCTGCGATCCACACGAGACCGTTTTACGTTCCAATCCTCACATTAATGGGCTACCTGTTCACGTACCCTCGGTTTTTCTACATTCATTGTTTTAAACCCATAAGTAAAATCCGTAAGTTCCATTTCTTCAGGCACTACAAACACACAAGTTACCACAATTTCACGGGGCTAATAACCAAGATTAACTTGGCTATTAAAAGAAGCAGCAACAATAACAATAAGGGCCAGTAAGAGAAAGCTGTGCAATGTAAAATGATCTGCTTGTTCTAAATAGCTCGTCTTGAAATCGATTATCTGGTGAGATTTCAGACGTCATTGAATTGGAGCCTAGTTACATTGTCGTTTATATTACATGAAAGCGATAATATTCTATTAATACTGGTCTGGCGAGTGGCCGTCTGCTCTGGCCTGCAGGCTATCACTCAGCCTAGGTTATCAGAAGATGCATCTGATCGGACTGGACTGTACACAAGGGACAAGTTTAGCCAACTTTAAGAGGTTTTGACAACAACTCGTCACTTCTCGCCTGCTATACCTAAGGTTTAGGAATCGAATCCCGGGGTCTCCAGGTAATTAAAAGGTACGTTAAATCCAAAATACCATTATTATGATTATTTTTATCTCCTATATACGGTATTATTTCAGTGAGGATTGCAGACCGTTTGGAACACATAGAGGACACTACATAACGGAATGACAAATGAGTGTCAGGACACAGGGCGTTCCACAAAACTATTAATTCAAACTTTCCATGACTCCAAGTGTTAATAAAACTGGCATAAGTCAAGAAAGTTAGCGAAGTTCCACTTTCATCCGCCAGGCGGTACACAGCGCTGCAGTCATGGAATGGCTGACTATCTCCTTACTTCAGCGATCTACTAATCAATAAACCTAAGAATGTATAACCTTAATGACAGAACTGCTATTAAAGTGAGATTATGCACGAAATTATCAAAGGCGAATGCTCGGCGACATTACGTACAGTAAGTTATCTGATGCTTATACACGGTATGAAGTTATGTATTAGGTCTTACAATACCACGTATTGTTATGCTTGATGTTTCATCACATCCTATGTATTTATAATATACTAATTTATGTGCGCTTTTAATATTAGGAATCATTTTTGTACCAGATCCTGGGTTTACTACAGTGACGTGTTGTTTGAGTTAGGGACTTGGACATTGGCTCTCCACTTTCATCGCCTACTGCGCCCCGGCTATAAAATTGCCTTATTCATAATTTTCAAAGTGGTGGATATACCTACAGTACAACTCCAATTATCCTAATCAATTGGGACCGCACTCTATTCTGATAATTGGATTTACATACATGTTATACAAACATATATATTTTAAGAAAAAGAGGTTATTTTCTGTACTGTAGGCCTATGCATTTTTAATTATGTAATTAAATGAAAAGGCAACACTTGTACATGTTATATAGCGTACGTACTTACAAGGGCTGTACAATAGTAGTCTAGTAAATTAAAGTCATTGTTTGCTGAACATCTCGGTCAAAGTAAGCTCATCATCCCAATACTGTTCGCGCTGCGCCTACACTACGTGGAGGGAAGGACACTAGTGTGCGTAGACAGAGTCATTATTTTGCGAATCGCAGTACGTTTCCGTTTTTTTTTTTCTGAAAGCGATTCGGATAGTTGGAGTTTGCTAGCAGATTCCATTGTAACGTCGAACTTTGTAAAACATGCCCGAGACTCAATGTATATAAATATGTTTTGCTTTGTGCTCAATTTCAATTGAATACGTTTCGAATAACAACTTGTTCTATACCTTTTTTAGTGAGATTTCTGTTCAAATTTCAATGCTCTTATGGTAAAGTGGAGAAGCTCCGCAGTGGCTCACAAGTCATTATTATTACTAGCGGACCCGTGCGAGAACTCTCGCATAATGGGTTGTGTGCACCCATGTGTACAGACGGGTTGTATGGAACTGCGCCCAAGCTTCACTAATGACCCTGGTCATTAGCATCAAACTTCTAAAAGTGGCAGTGGAACTGCGCCCATTGAGAGCGGTCAGGTAGGTTCCCTCCCTCCACCCCTCTACCGAATTATGTTGTGTCGAGTGGTGTGGATTTGAAGTGACTCATTTCAAATCGGTCGTGTCTTGATTGCGAACAAGTCAAAAACCGTCCAGATTGCGAACAACTAAATATACCCTTTCCAGATTGCGGACAAGAGATTAGTGTTGGCCTGGGATACATAAAACTGTTACAGTTTTCAAAACAGACTAATATTTAATTTTTGTTCTAGCAATATTAGCATTAACTGGTACATTGGGATGTTTTCGACAACCTAACCATATTTTAAAAATAGTTTTGTTATTGCAAATGTTTAATAATCTAGTTTGAGGTAATCTTACCATTTAGAAGATTATTATATATATTTTTATTGTATAACAAAACAAGAGGGGTAGTTATTTATGGTGGATTAGAGAGAGTTGCTGTATTATTATTATTATTATTATTATTATTATTATTATTAGTGTAGCCTCCTTGGCTTAGCCAGCAGCGCGCCGGCCTCTCACCGCTGGGTTCCGTGCTTCAAATCCTTGTCACTCCATATGAGATTTGTGCTGGGCAAAGCGGAGATGGGACGGTTTTTCTCCGGGTACTCCGGTTTTCCCTGTCATCTTTCATTCCAGCAACACTCTCCAATATCATTTCATTTCATCTGTCATTCATTAATTATTGTCCCAGAGGAGTGCGACAGGCTTCGGAAGCCGACACAATGCCTATCCTCGCCGCTAGATGGGGGCTTCATTCATTCCAACCCTGACCCGGTCCAATGACTGGAAAAAGGCTGTGGATTTTAATTACGGTATTATTATCATTATTATTATTATTCGCCTCTGTGGTGTAGTGGTTAGTATGATTAGCTGCCACCCCCGGAGGCCCGTAGTACAGCTGCTTATCGGGATGGGGGACTACCTCTTATTCTCAGCAGGGCAGAAGCTAGTGGTGGGAGACAGTCCGTCACTTCCCCTTAAACCGACCTTGGGCTAACAGCCGACTTGACTATAGGCGCAGTTCAATCGGCCTAATTAAAAGGATCTGGAAATACCACTGATTATGGGCGCTGTTCCATATCTCCCGTACAGACTACTCGCCTGGCGCTAGTGCTATACGCGACACAGTCCTCCCAGGGGCTATCGTCTTGTTTATTTGTTTAAAAGCACTTTATAAACAAATAAATATATTTCCGTTGATTTATCAAGAAATGCAAGATTTTTCCTGTACTATTGAGACGATTTGGAAGATTTTGGTACAAACCACACCTTCTAACTCCCTCTGGTTTAGGAGCTTGAGTTTTGTGAAACATACACCTTAGCGTATTATATATTAAGATTAGTATTATTATTATTTATTTATTTATAAAATATGTCAAGAATTGTTCACCACTAGATAGGAATCGGAATTCTATAATCACCACCCACTCAAAGATACATACATTCACAACAAATCAAATTGCCTCTATAGTAGTTGTCTATGTGCAAAGATGTGTGCCACAAAAATTGGGAATCGCAGTGTCTTGGCAGCTTCTTTAATGTAGTTGTCCACCTACTATAACCACTCGTTTCAAGAAATCTGGGACCTAGCTCATCTGCCCCTAGGCTAATAGTTGTTAAAGGTTCGCTGTGATCAGAAAATATGTACTGTCCTAGACCCTGAGCGAGGACGTAACAAATCCGAGGAAAACTACATTTTGAATGTACTGTAGTTGTGGAGTACACCTTGTTACGTAGTGGATAGCATTCTTGGCTGTCACCGCGGAGGCCCGGGTCGATTCCCGGCTCTGCCAAGAAATTTAATTCTGGTCTGAGGGCTGGAACGGGGTGCACTCAACCTCGTGAAGCAAAACTGAGAAGAGGCGGGGTTGATTCCTACATCAGCCATCCTGGAAGTGGTTTCCCCCACTTATACTCCAGGCCAATGCTGGGATGGCTCCTAACTCAAGGCCACAGCCGCCTCCTTCCCAATCCTATCCTTGATTTACAAATACGCACACTAGTACAGCTATCACTATAGCACAGGTTGTCACACAAATACAAGGGGCTATGAGACCACAATATCACAACCCCTATTTTTTTAAGCGTATGGCTTTTAGTGCCGGGAGTGTCCGGGGACATGTTTGGCTCGCTAGTTTGTAACTGCTTCTAGGCGGCCACCCAATGGGTGAGCTACAAGTACCGTCGCGTGTGGAGTGTTGTCTGGGGAGGAGAGTTTGAATGTAAGGTCGAGGAGTTGGAAGGTAGCGGCTGTGGCCTATAGTTAGGGACCAACCCCGGCATTTGCCTGGGAGGAAGATGGGAAACCACAGAAGACCACCTTCAAGGTTGCCGGCAGGGGGATTCCAACCTCCTCGCCTCCCGGATATGAGCGACTGCCAGCAGCCATGCCGTAACGACCACGGCTAACTCACCCGGTACAACCCCTAAAATAAGCAACAACACTACTATGCACAAGCCTCCGTGGCTTAGGCGGCAGCACGCCGGCCTCTCACCGCTGGGTCTGTGGTTCAAATCCCGGTCACTCCATGTGAGATCTGTGCTGGACAGAACGGAGGCAGACAGGTTTTTCTCCGGGTACTCCGGTTTTCCCTGTCAAAATTTCATTCCAGCAACACCCTCCACTATCATTTCATTTCATCTGTCATTTCATTTAATCATTGCCCCAGAGGAGTGAGTCAGGCCTCGGCAGCCGGCACAGTTCATATCCTCGCCGCTAGATGGGGGCCTCATTCATTCCATTCCTGACCCAGTCGGAGACTGGAAGCAGGCTGTGGATTTTCATTTCACTACTATGCACGTGTATACAGTCAAAAGAACACATTATAATAAAATTAGAACATACATTTGAATTCTAAGATTAATATGCATTGCCTACAGGTTTTACGAACTTCAAAAAAAATGGTGTTTACGGTATGGAGGCACAAATACAGCCATCACAATGGCACAGGTTATCATACAAATTCCACACACACAAATGCACGGGGCTACATGACCACGATGTCGCAAAGCCCCTAAATGAATGATAATAATAATATAATAATGTTATTGGTTTTACGTCCCTTTTAACTACACTGGCTTTTAGAGACGCCGGGGTGCCGGAAGGGGATCTTTAACGTGCCAGTAAATCTACTGACACGGCTCCCTCGCATTTGCGCACCCTCAAATGCCAGCTGACTGCGCCAGGTTTCGAACCTGCAACCTTGGGCTCAGCACTAAATGAATCAACAACAACAGGTATGGAAGAAACGCTAAAAGATTGAGTGCTCGGTAAGAGCAGCTAAATTGGAACGCTTGAGCTGGGTATTCTCCTGGGATGGGAGCAGTGCTTTTTTTTTAGAAATAAATTAAGGGGTACTCTCAGTTGTAATAGACAAAACATCACGATTTTGTAATTTTCTGCAATTTGCAAAGTCGATTATTGTTTGTGTTCTGTTCGAATCATTAACTTTCAGCTTTTTCGATGTCTGGGTGGATGTTAAATAGTTCGTTATTTTCTTCATCCTTCAAAACTAACCACACGCACAAAATAACAACCTACCCCACCTCAACACACTAGCTTAAGTGCTTATAAGAACGGAGTGCCGAGTTGCCGACCAAAATAAAATGATTCGATAAATCGATTTAAATCGAGGATTACTCGAAATCTCCTCCAGCTGTTGTGAATAGCGCGTTGACGCAAGCTGATCGATGAACTTTCAATTCGGAAGTTATATTTGCCGGACTGGATACAAATGTACCAATACCTTTTCTTAAACAGTTGTCAAATATTTCAAATATTTAAGGGGTACGCGTACCCCCGCTTTCCCCCTAAAAAAAAAGCACTGATGGAAGTATGAGTCAGGGTGTATAAGTGAGTTCTCAGTTGCGATCTACAGGTCCTACCAAGAGTTTAAGGACACATGCCTATTTCATGAATTCCACTCCTGTCCATAAACGTTTGGTCTCAGGCATGCGATACTTGACAGGTAACTAGTTCGTGTTCAGAGGAACATTTGCTAAAATATTCATTAAACTATCACGCCTCATTTTGAACGTATTAATGTTTTTTGTGTAAAATAATATGAAAAATGCCTAGTTTTTAATATTTGAAGAGATCTGTGCAGTCTAATATGGGGATTACAGTGATGGTTTTTGTTGTGGGGAAACACAGAATATTTTAAATTGTAATACTGCAACATAACAAGCTCCCATTAGAAAATTTCCACAGTTTTATAGCTCTAAAGAAATCCCTATTTTTTAATATTTGAAGAGATCTGTGCAGTCTAATGTGGGGATTACAGTGATGGTTTTTGTTGTGGGGAAACACAGAATATTTTAAATTGTAATACTGCAACATAAGAAGTTCCCATTAGAAAATTTCCCCAGTTTTATAGCTCTAAAGAAATGCCTATGTTTTAATATTTGAAGAGATCTGAGCAGTCTAATAAGGGGATTACAGTGATGGTTTTTGTTGTGGGGAAACACAGAAATTTTAAATTGTAATACTGCAGCATAACAAGTTTCCATTAGAAAATTTCTCCAGTTTTATAGCTCTAAAGAAATTCCTATTTTTTAATATTCGTAGAGATCTGTGCAGTCTAATATGGGGATTACAGTAATGGTTTTTGTTGTGGGGAAACACAGAATATTTTAAATTGTAATACTGCAACATAACAAGTTTCCATTAGAACATTTCTCCAGTTTTATAGCTCTAAAGAAATCCCCATTTTTAAATATTTGAAGTGATCTGTGCAGTCTAATATGGGGATTGCAGTGATGGTTTTTGTTGTGGAGAAACACAGAATATTTTAAATTGTAATACTGCAACATAACAAGTTTCCATTAGAAAATTTCTCCAGTTTTATAGCTCTAAACCGCAGAAAAAAGGTCATAAAATATACATTGGTTGACCTTGGTTGGGCGGGAAACCCTTCAACTTAGCGAGGTCGCGTTAATGTCATGTTGTAGTGTCAATACCTACTACAGGTTCCAGCACTGTTTGGATCAGGAACAACTTTCTTCTCGCTGCATTTCTCACTCAGTTTGAGGTTTTGCTAGTGTTTTTTCTGGGGTTCTCTTTCGAGCTATAAAACTGGGGACATCTATTAATGGAAACTTATTATGTTGCAGTAGGCCTATTACAATTTAAAATATTCCACATGTAGACTATCTGTGTTTCTTCATAACAAAATTCATGACTGTAATTCCCATATTAGACTGCACAGATCTCTTCAAATATTAAAAAAAATAGGATTTTTTTCCTATTATTTTACACAAAAAAATAATTAATCAGTTCAAAATGAGGCGTGATAGTTTAATACATATTTCAGAAAATGTTCCTCGAACACGTACTGCTGCAGTAGTTACCTGTGAAGTATCGCATGCCTGAGACCAAAAGTTTATGGACAGGAGTGGAATTCATCAAATAGGCATGTGTCCTTAAACTTTTGGTAGGACCTGTAGTATTGTATTCTGCAAGGATGAACGTTAATGCTGGTACGAAACTCTTCCTGCATCCCTCAGACCGACCCTGCTGTGGCTGATATGCAGGTAAGAAGAATGATAGCTGGGAGAAATAGATGGGAACAATGGCATAGGGACATTCGCAATGAAGAGCTAAAGTGGGAGTTACATATTAACATGTTAGAATAGGCTGTTCAAATGAGGCGAGGCGCAGCGTCAACGTTCTCGCCTGCTGTGCACAAGATTTCGGGATTGAATATCGTGCCGGTAGATTTACTCGCATGTTAAAGATCCCTTTCAGGGCAAAGTTACAGCACACCGGCGGGCGTCTCTAAAGTCTCAGTAGTTAAAAAAGACATAAAACCCATAACAATATTATTATTAAAGTTATTGTTGTTGTTTTTGTTGTCGTCGTCGTCGTCGTCGTCGTCGTCGTCGTATGAGGCGGCTCAGATGGTGGGGCCATGTGAAATGAATGGGAGAGAAGAGATTGCCTAGGATGTTAATTAACTCAACTAGGAAGTTGTGACGCTTGTCCGGAGATAGAATAGTTGATACTTGCACGAGGTGTCAAACATTCCAGGAAGTTATTTAGCAGGACTATTTTGAACAGCGACGCTTGCACGGAAGCCAATAGGCTCTAACCAGAACAGAGTACTGCGGTCACCGTTTTGACAGGATAGTTTTGAATACCGTACCTGTGGAAGAAAAAATGAAATCAGCAGCGAAGCTCAATTATTCAATTTGATGATGATGATGATGATGATGATGATAATTGTTGTTTTGAGGGGCCTAACATCTAGGTTATCGGCCCCTAATGGTTTGGGTGATCGTGAAGATGATAATGAAATGTAAACTATAACTAAAACTAACTACTTACTTATATACTAGAAGAAGAAATGGAAAACAAAAGGAGAATAAGGCAAATAAAGGACAGAAGGAAAAGAAATGCCTTCAACCCTCGAAGAATGCGGATTGAGGGACTTGGAAGGAAGGAGAGCCATGAAAGGCAGATAGGAAAGGGAAAGAGGAGAGGGTCCTCCCCACAGGTAAGGGAAAAAAGGGGGAAACCGGACCCAGCTCGGGAATCCCTCGGGGTCGCCAACTCCCGAACCCACCAGCCGTGAGCCCCTGAGGGTGTAGCAATATCTATGGTGCACCAAAAGTGGTGGGGGCTACATACACCCTGCCTCCTTGAGGGCCTTGAGCAGAAGGCAGGAGATAACAGGAAAAGAAAAAGAAGACTGACCCCTCGCAGAAAGAGGGTATCAGAAAAGATGAGACAAGGGCCAATTAAGGCGGGATATGAAGATACTCCCTAGGCCTCGGATACCCTAATACCGTCGGGGTCGGAAGAGAACAAGAGTTGACCAAGTGGGGTCGACAGGAAAGAAGACTGAGAGGAGCCCGGCACAAGTAAGTGGAAGCAATGCCGGACTCAGCTGGGGTCCCGTGGTCGCCAACCCACGCCCCACTAGATGTGAGCCCCTGGGGGAAATTATTCAATTTCAAAGGCTTTTTGAAAAACGTGAAGCTGATGGCAAGCTAAGATCATTCATTGCTTGCGTGGCTTATGCTCAGACAATGCGGTGATAATATCTACGAGTATAAGACCATGCCAGAGCCACTGGCTGCCTGGAATAGGGTATTATTAATACGGTATTTAACTTTTCAGCAGTAAAACAGAAATGAAAACTATATGAACTTCATAAAGTGACCAGTGAAACCAAAAGATACTACCTCCCCCTGTTATTCCATGGAAACGACGCAGCGCGAAGTCGGCTTAACATCTCCTATAAACATAAAATTAAACAATATGATTCATCAAATAAAGAACATGTTATCTCCACTTTAAAGAGCAGACAAACAATACATTCTACTCTTTAGGATAGCCCAGGACATACCAGTGAGGTATGAAGAAGAGCAAGGTGACGTCAGGCAAGAGCGCAAGATACGATGGTGTAGGCTGACAGTAGTGCGGGTTGCGTATCTGGAACAACAGCTGGGGCGTGGTGGCGCAGTGGTCAAGCCGTTGGCCTCTCACCAAGGTGGACCGGGTTCGATTCCCGGTCAATGCATGTTAGTTTTTCGAAGTGAAATGGCATGTCCTGTGGTTCGGATTCCACGTTAAAAGGAGGTCCCGTGGCTCATGATCGCATGATTAACGGTCACGCAAACCTAAAAGCTTCCTTCTTTTCTTCCTTCCTTTGGAACAACAGCTCTGCTGGAATTCTTCCCTCCCTCTCTGTTTCCCCTCCTATGCACTCTCTCACTTTCGTCGTTAACGAGCGGCGACTCAGACGTACGGCAGAAGCACGCGCCGACTGCTGACCAATAGCAATGTTCCTCTATCTCGCTAAAGTACGGTCCTGGCGGCCAGCTCACGTGTCAGGCAGGTGTCAGGTCTCCAGTGCTGCACAACTGCACGTAGTTCTGCTTGCTCTCAGTGGCTATGGCGGAGAGTTGACAACACTGCCTCGAGCTGGGAATGCCTTTTCTGCCCGCAGACATGGAATGTAAACATATCCGCCCAGCTTGGTTTCAAAGGCGAGCCGCTCGCTAACGAGCAAAGAGTGAGAACTACTGTAGGCTATAGCCTACCTGCCAGGGAACTGGGCAAGAGAGATGCGTGGCGGAGTGGCCATGTGCACACAGTTGTCTGGTTCTGCTTTTAACACGTTTGCACCACGGCCAACGTGGATAGTTGCTAACGGGTTATTTTATGTTTCAAGATACGGTATTGATAGTCCTTCCGGGCAAATGTTACCATCCTACTTCCGACTCACCAAGTGCAGTAAGTAGCATAGTTCACTATTAGATAGATATGATGATGATGATGATGATGATGATGATAATTGGTTTAAGGGGCCTAACATCTAGATTATCGGCCCCTAATGGTTTGGGAGATAGTGAAAGATGAGAGGAGAATGTAAACGATAACGAATACTAACTACAAACTTACATACTAGGAGAAGAAATGGTAAATAAAGGATAAGGCATATAAAGGAAAGGAGGAAAAGAAACGCCCTCAACCCTCGAAGAATTAGGATTCAGGGACTTGGAAGAAAGGAGAGCAATGAAAATCAGATAGGAAAGGAAAAGAGGAGAGGGCCCGCCCCAAAGTCAGAGAAAACAGGGGACAAAACGGACCCAGCTCAGGAATACCTGGGGGTCGCCAACTCCCAAACTCATCAGCCGTGAGCCCTTGAGGGTGTAGCACTATCCAGGGTGCACTAGAAGTGGTGGGGCTACATACACCCTGCCTCCTTGAGGGCCTTGTGTACAAGGCAGGAGATAACATGAAAAAAAGAAAGGAAGGCTGACCCCTCGAAAAATGAGGGTATCAGGAAAGATGAAACAAGAGCCAATTAAGGCGGGGAAGTGAAAGACTCCCTAGGCCTAGGATACCCTAATACCGTCGGGGTCGGAAAAGAACAAGAGTTGGCCAAGGGAGGTCGACAGGAAAGAAGACGCAGAGGAGCCCGGCACAAGTAAGTGGAAGCAATGCCAGACTCGGCTGGGGTGACGTGGTCACTCACCCACGTCCCACGACATGTGAGCCCTTGGGGGAATTAGGTAGAGAGAATGACTCCGTACATATGTCAAGTGTTCCAACCTTATCAGCTATAAAGGGTAAGAGAAGCAAAGGTAAACCTAGGAGGTGATGGTTAGAACGATTTCAGAGCGAGAGGTGTAGCGACAGTGCTGACTACCAATAGGGCGAGGAAATTTTGCGTGGCCTCCTGGGAGGCCTAGTGCAGGCAGTGGGTGTCATACAGTTCACAAAGCAAATGAATGGATGAGCGAATAAACTAACGTAATTATAATAGACATCGGATGTTTAGTTTTTCTAGCTGTTGTTTTCTGTAAGACTTCCGTAAATCTACCAGTGACAAGTATCCGTATTATGTGCAAGCAATCACAGCAATCAAATTGCATGGTGCCTATACGCACCTACTTCCACGTTACGACCTATTGTTGCAGTCCAGCAAACGACATAAACTTACACCGCAACATATGGAAATGTTGCTAGTGATTTACTGTACACCAAAGTATGGCAGAAATAGCAGTGAGACTGTCAATGCATTAATTAATTTGTTGTTGTGTTGATTTTATTTCAACCAGGTTTAAGCTATTTTACACAAATGTTACATTAAAATCTCTTACGTGCTCTATTTCACTATTTACAAAATGTAAACCCGCTGCTGCTTCGCCCGGTATCGTTGACAGCGTAAGCTTAAAAGGCGCACGGATGGCAGGTCCCAGATACAATTCAGAAAATCCGAGGTGAACGGCGAAACTCCAAACACATGTAGGGTAGAGTCAAGTTACTCCGTGATATCAAGTAACACCGTGATAAAGCGTATTTCCTCTATCACGACATAGGTTCAATTCCGAAAGTTCTAAGAATTTACCAAGAGATGGCAGTAGAAACTAGGAATCCAGGAAGCCCTTGCGCTCTCTCTTTGGCCAACTCGAAGACGTTTTTAAAAAATATTCGCAGAGAGTTGACATTTCAACAAGTGATACATATCCAGAGAAATCAGTGGTGAAGATTTTAATTTCTTATCAACAGCTGTTTCATTGTGCATTAGTTTCATTTTAACACCAGTCACAGGTAAGATACAGACCATTCACATTTAAAACTTATATGCATGTAGTGTTACGCATGCAAGGTGCGTGAGCTTAGCAATAAGTTCGTTTTTCTTAGGTTGGACGCTGAGATGGGGCCAAAACGGAATAAAGTGGCTCGTTCTTACGCAGCTGAAACACTTAAATGAGCATTGCGGTTGGTGAAGGAAGAAGGGTGGACAGTATTCAAGGCCAGTAGATGTTTTAGTATCCCGTGGAGTTCACTAAAGGATGATTGCTCAAACTATTTAGCCGATCCAGGAAGTGCAACCCTTGTGAAAATTGGAAAGCCATTTGTTATGCCGCCTGAACTTGAAGGGAAGATAGTATGTAAAAATAGACACAATAGATCGGTATAGGCCTAATTCCAGACCCCAGAACAATGACGATGATGGTTGTGGTGCGTGCGGTGGCTCCCCTTGCGGATGACGCCAAGAAGAAGAATGGAGCTGAATGGATTGAGTGCCAGTTTTGTAATGTCTGGTACCTACAATGTCTATTTTATGTGTAATAGGTGCAAGGAATCAGATAGTGACTAAGAAGGGCCAAGTAGACTTAAAATATGTTTTTTTTACTGTGTAGTGAAATGTTTCAATATGGGGAATATGGGGTAATATAAACTTACATATACGATTTTAACACTTTCATTACATTAAACATTAGATTTTACGCTTAAAAGTACACTGAATGGTAAACACTATGCTATCACGGAGTAACTTGAATATCACGGCGTTAACTTCTACTACCGAAATTCGTTACTTAATACCATTTCATAACTTATGGATATTTGTAAGATATATGCCAGAAATGTTCCGTAGGGTATCCCTCTCTAACATGAAACGAATCGAAATAACTGAAACCTAAAATTTCGGAAATAGTAACAAAAGAAAAGCTTAGTATCACGGAGTTACTTGACTTTACCCTACTCTTCTCTGAAGTCTTAACTCAACAGTTTGATGCTGGCCGAAGGAGGGGTGATAGGCTTGCTCGCTATCTCGTAAACTCGCTCCGTATTTCCACTGATGAATGGAGACTATTGGAAGAAATGAAAACGCAAAAACACTTATAGTTTACGAGATATGCAGTCGCGGACTTTTTTTTTGTAGAACTTTTCATGCTGAACAATTCTTACACTCATAGTATATTGTTATTGTTAACGATTTACCCAGAGTAAGCTTAAAAGGTGCACGGACGGCAGGATTTTCTTCGACTCGATTCACTGAATTCGTTACTGCTCGGCTTCCTTTGGTCATTAATGAATGTTTTTATACAGAAACCTCCTTCGAGAAATCCTTTACCGCTCAAAATCCATCCAATAGTTCTCGAGATTAGTCTACCCGTTACATCCAAGAATCGGGGACTTACAATTAGTTGAATAACCCTGTATGTAGTATATAACAAAGATGTTACTCGCCAATATCTTCTAAACCGTTAAAGATAGCACCATTTCCAAAAGTAAAAACAGAATATTGATAAGGGGCTCATACATTAACTTATACTGCTTTTTCCTTTCTTTGTGAATAGCTGAGATATTGGTACCAACTTCGTTTTTCTTAATGGAACTATACTAATTTTTGCATAGAGGGTAAATGATTTCATTGAGACATATTCAACGGTGTTATTATTTCCCAAATCGGACGAGTACTTTTTGAGAAATCGATGATATGAAAATTGGGCTAGGCCACGCCCTCTTTCGGTGACGCGTTGTGTGAGAGCGAATGGCTAGTAAGTTACATAGCTTGTTGGTGTACTTAAATAGCGTCACAGGTGTAGTCTGTTTCGAAACAAAATGAATATCCTGTAATCAGAATCGTAGTCGTAATTATCGGAGTTTGGTATTTTGGGAAATGTAAATAAGTGATGAAAAGAAATAGATAAAAGAAGTTTCAGTTGTTGCCTAATAAATTCTTCCGTCGCTTAATGTTGGGAATAGTGGGACGATTTAAAAGACGGTGGAGTACATTGCTATTCATTTCCTATAACTTGAAGAATAAATAGTTATTCACCTAAGATGCTACACGGAAATAACGTCTAAACCATTGAAGGAAGGAAGGAAGATTGTAGTTGTACGTGGCCGTGAATCTTGTGATTATAAGCCACGGGACCTCTTTTTTACGTGGAATCCGAACCTCAGGACATGGCATTTCACTTCGAAAGTCTCACATGCATTGACCGGGAATTGAACCCAGTCCACCTTGGCGAGAGGCCAACAGCTTGATCGTGGCAGAGCCGGGAATCGAACCTCGGACCTCCGGGGTGGCAGCTAAGCACGCTGACCACTACACCACAGAGGCGACCTCTCCAGACGTACGTGACTAAAACACTGGAAGGGGTACAGAGAATCGCTGTTGTTATTTCATTTCCGGGGCTTGGACATCGTGGTCATGTAGCCCCATGTGCTTGGGGGGGGGGGGGGGGGGTGAGTACTGTATTTGTGTTAGAAAGTATCTGATAACCTGTGTTATTGTGGTGTCTGTAGTGGTGTACTGTATTCCTAATTTAGGTGAGGAATTGGGACGGAGGCGGCCGTTGTCAGTAAGGAACCCTCCCGATATTTGCCTGGAGTAGCCGTGGGAAACCACGGAAACACTTCCAGGATAGCTGAGATGGGTATCGAACCCACCTCTTTCAGTTTGTCTAACGAGGTGGAGTGTACCCCGTTCCAGCCCTCCGACCAGAATTAAATTGCTTATCAGAGCCGGGAATTGAACCCGGACCACCACAGCGACAGCTAAGAATCCAAGCCGCTACACGTGATTAAGAAAGTCGACGGGGTACGGAGAAGAGTGACTGTTTGTTGTTACAGAATGTCATTTCCGGGGCTTTGATAGCGTGGTCAGGTAGCCCCGTTTGCTTGGGTATGTGCGGTGAGTTCGCCAGTCATACAAAAACGTTGCACACCCAGGGTATGTTACGGTACATCACATTATGTGTACGATAGTTTACAGTACATGCCTGGTATCCGTTCTGTGGCGGGAGTCACACCCACGAACCTGCTTGCCCGACTGCACGCTGTCTGATGCGGCCTGCACCACAGCGTATGTTGTTGTTATTATTGGTATCTCAAAAAGTAACTGTCTGATTTAAAAAATACTTACATTCTTAAACTTGTACGCAGTTGAACAAGCAAGTTTGCAGGTCAATCACCACTTTCAGTTTTTTAACAAAACATCACATAGACTCACTGTCGTGGGCAGAGCATACGTCTAATGTGGTAAGGAAGGTGGTATCAACTATGCATCTCCTGAAAAGAACTGTTTCTTACACCCCTCCTAACATACGACCGTAAGCTCTTCGTCCAAACTCTCATTTTTCCAATCATTGATTATGGCTCTGCTGTATACAGTGATTTACCAGAAACACAGAACATCAAATTACAAAGAGTCCAGAATGCATGTGTTCGGTACATTCTAGATGTAAGGCGAGATGAACATATCACACCTTATTACGAGCAGCTGAAATGGCTGAAACTCCACGAGCGCAGGCAGTTATCAGTTGCCATTCTGACACATAAAATATTACATACCAAGACCCCGTTATATCTCTACAATGCCTTTACACCAATGCATTCTGTTCAGAATCGAGAAAATAGATACACAAAATTAACACTCCAGATTCCTATACGCCGAACCATGAAGTTCAATAAATCTTTTGTTTGCACCGCCACACGCCTCTTCAACACATTCGATTTACAGTATATAAATTCGTCAACATTGCAAGCACTGCAGCTTTCAAAGGACATCTTTCATCCTGCTTCTTGGAGCAGTATACCTCTCACATTTGATTACTGTATAATGTTAAATATTTTTCTTAACGTTCAATTATAACATCAAGACAATAGCTGACAACCTGTCTACTTTAATAGCTTTTCTTGTACAGTATATGATGATTGTTTTTCGGGCTGATAGTCTGTATGTAGGCTACTCTCACTCTTTTGTATATAATTTTTCCATTATTATTATTATTATTATTATTTTTATTGTATTGTTACTATATTTTTGTTACTATAATTGTTAGACTATTATTATTTATAATGTGAATGTAAGTGGAATGTTTTATTTTTATAAGCCCTAATCTTATTTTATGTAGGGCGCTACTGTAAAGGAGCTCTTAAGCTCTAAGTGTAGCCGTGAAAATAAATAAAAAATCTCTTACGTTAACAGCCCTGGGACCAGCCGTATGAATTCGTGCCGTTCCATTCAAAATATGGAGATATCTCGGTTATTACGTACCCCATTAGAACAAGTAGCACATTATTTTCCATCCCCTGGATATCATTTACGCATATGAAAACAATACAGATATCTCTAATGGTTTAGACGTTATTTCCATGTAACATCTTAGGTGAATAACCCTATTTATTCTAGATGTTATAGGAAATGAATAGCAGTGTACGCCACCATCTCTTAAATCGTCCCATTATTCCAAACATTAAGTGACGGAAGAATTTATTAGGCAACAAAAGAAACTTCATTTTTTATTTCTTTTCATCACTTATTTACATTTCCCAAAATACCAAACTCCGATAATAACGACTACGATTCTGATTACAGGATATTCATTTTGTTTTGAAACAGACTACACCTGTGACGCTATTTCAGTGAACAAGCTACAGTATGTACTAGCCATTCGCTCTCACACAACGCATCACCGAAAGAAGGCGTGGCCTGGCCCAATTTTTATATAATCGATTTCTCAAAAAGTACTCGTCCGAGTTGGGAAATAACAACACCGTTGAACATGTCTCAAGTGAAATCATTTACCCTGTATGCAAAAATTAGTTTAGTTTCATTAAGAAAAACGAAGTTGATACCAACATCTCAGCTATTCACAAAGAAAGGAAAAAACGGTATACGTAATGTATGAGCCCCTTAGCACCATTTCCGAAAGTGAAAACCGAATATTGATATCTTGAACGGTTTAGAAGATATTGATTGGCGAGTAACATCTTACTTGAATAACCCTGTATATTCTACATTTTCCTCGCCTATATAGGCACCTAAAACTTATATTTTTTAGGACCTAAAGATCCGTTGTCTGCTAATTACATTCAAATCCGGGCTTCAGTAAAATGACTCAATTCGCTCCTTCCACGCCCTTTACCATTCTGTCATGTTGTGCCGAATTCGAGTGGTGTTGAATAACAGCTGTTCGCCTTCGAGGAGCTGTTAGTAAACGCTGGAAAGCGATGAATGCTACTTGCACGAATTCTCGCTAATACAATTTGGAGGTGTATCTCAACGTCATGATACCTGTTAAAACATGGGAAATCAGTGTTTAGTTGTGTGGCTCATGCTCATGACGTAAATATAGCACGCGCATGCGCGCAGCGCTGAGATCACGTGACGGGAACTACAAGTTCGCGCGCCACACAGGACTAGCCGCTCAGTGTGAGAGTAACATTAGACTCGTGAATGGTTGTGACTGGTGTGGAAACAAGTCGATGACTGGTTGCTGTATTTCGCCGATGCCATCTAGGATGGAGGCCTTCACCATGCGTTTGTGTGTTCGTGCTGCAGAACAGTACGAGCGTCTTCTGGAATTAAATCGCTTTAATAAGAAAGTAAGTAGCACATATTGATTAGCTCTAACAGTAAGCGCTAGTTTTGTTAAGTGCCTTCGCAAACCTGCTTACTGCTAAGAGATGTTAAATTGTACCCATGGATCTATACACCCAAGCAGTTTGTAATATGAAGCAGACCATTTATGTTAAGAAATTCCCGGACTAAAAGTTCAGTGACATCCTAGTATATGCTTCAAGTGAGTGCGAGAAAAGGAGGGTGTAGTGCCGCAATTCGAACCACGGATCTTGTCTCCAGTTTGTCGCTTTTGCCATCTAAGCTATGGCAGTGGATGGAAGTTAATGCAGGTTAATTGTTTCTATTGAAGACAGGGCATTCTTTAATATTGTATTTGCAATTGATCCAGTGTTATATTAATTTATCACTGTTATAAATTACCAAACTGATCATGAATCAATAGCAACGTCTTGAATGAATGGAATACAAATTATTCATGTGTATGGCATCATTATTGATTTAGTGAATGGATTGTTATTGTAGTTTCAACAGCCGGGAAGTTTGTAATTTTTAATGCGTGGATTGGAATGGTGTTCATGAAGGCTTCTGTTATGCTGCTCACGTTTGTCACCTTGATGCCTGCCTTCAGTCATATGGGAAATATTTTCATCTGGATGCGAATTGCCGGGGGGGGGGTTGCCTTCGTGGAACGATTTTCTTTCACCCATTAAGCTTAGATGTGTCACTTGTGAGAATACGAGGTTGTTACTCCTTTAGTCTTGGGGTATCTTTGGTCATCAACCCCGTTTCCGCTGGGATTCGAACCTCTGATCTCAGAGCTGGCAGTCTCCCTTCCCCACTGCAATCGTATAACTTGACTTAACGCGCTCGACCATAGTTTGTATACCTTATGTTTTTCCCTTAAATAATTTGCATGCCGAATATCTGATACAATTAGCACTCGAGTGTGTTCTAGAATATTCTATTTTTTTTATAGATAATGCCACATCAATCACTCATAAAATTTGTGCGGATTGTCAATCCCTTTGCTTTAATTTTATTTCTATAATTATATTGTTTAGCAACAGCGAGGCTTGTCATTGCTTGTGTTGTGGATACTTGTTTCTGATTTTGTACTAAGTTTTGTTGTAAACTAAATTTAAATGCTTTTCAGTCGGTGTACAAGATTTTACTCAATCTCAATTGGTGTTATTCCCTAAACATGAAAAAAATTACAAGAGATTAAGAAATTCTTTTGGATGACATGTTTCATTTTAGATCATTATCAGATCTCTTACACTCGGACTATTAAATCTTGTAAACTAGATTTTTTCAGGTTTCGGGAATAACACCTATCACAATCGTGTTGGCCGACTGAAGAGCATTTACATTTTGTTTACTAAGGCAACACTAAAAAGTGGCTTCGAACACGATAACCGTTTTTTTTTTGTGTATAATTTTTCGACAAGTAGCCTAGCCTAATTAGAAGTTATCGAAATCTGTAGGTTATATAGAAAGGAATTGCATTGCTGAATATTGCAACCAGCAGGTGAAGTATGCGTGTGGGTCAGTAATATTTGGAAGTGAATGGTAGATCATAGTTGAGGATATTAAGGATACCGTATTTTTGAGTGCCGGGGGTAGCGCGGGTTAGATTCCTGGTTGTCAGGGATTTTAGAAACTGGTGGTGGTGGCTGGAAACAGAGTAGCTGTCTGACAGTGAGGCAGCGCCACGGGAACTAAGAATAACGGCCGAGGGGACCCGGCGCGCTAACCATGCGTAACCTCACATTCACAATCTGCAATGTTTTAAAATTAATGTAATTATTGAAGAATGTCGATAGATATTTTAGGTCATTAGGATTTCTTCTACTTAACTTAATTTGAAATTACTGGACTACCGGTACGTACTTTTTTCAGATAGGGTCTAGTCCAGGTAGTATAGAATTTTAAAGTCCTCGTTTGAAAAATACCTAAAGTTCCGAAGATTGAAGTCCAAAATTGTAAATGTGGCGGCTTGTGCAAATGGGACGGAAGGTTCATCCGAAAGATTTGTTGACACTGCCACTCGACAGGGAACGTGTATTGGGATTGTATTGCCAGAGCATAGCACCATGACAAAATATATTTAACTTACATTTTGAACTATTAGACCATTGTTTTGTTCCTATAAATAACGGACGTCACATCGGTGACAGTCGTGAGCGAGGTACTTATCCACCCGGCCGAGGTCGGTTGATTTTTGGAGCAGGGAATATGAGATTCCCATGTTTTATGTGGAGACTTTCGTTGTCACCCTGTGAAATCCTCCCTGTATAATTCTACTGTTGTTGCACATTATTCCAGCCACCGCAGAAAAACAGGTTTAATAAATTCAACACACTCGGGGCTAATGTCCAAGATGTCTCAAGCCTCTAAGATGAATTAACCATAACAAGACAAGATCTCTTAACAGTGATGCATACTTGCGACGTAGTATAACGACAACGTTGACGTATGCCTCAGGTGGCGTCAGGTATTTGTCAACTGAAGCCATATGATGTTATTAAGCAGTTACCAAATGAGATGTGTTTAGGGATGTATATCTCTACTTGTTTGCACATCCTGCTGGTGCCGTGAACCAGGGCTCCGGGAGAAATGACTTGGTCTCGAGCCTTGCCGTCCACTGTGCTCTGCATATCGGCCTCTCGTCTTTATAATGTAGGCTACATTTCATCTTTAGATAACAGGTTTAGAACGGGCACTACAATTATAAAAGATCTCGCACATGCACACGCTAACTTCTAAAGCATGACAATCCCACACATGCCCAATGAATTAAACTACCGGTATGTGAAATTGAAATCGCAGAACCACCCTTCATGTGGACCTAGGCATTGTTTGTTAGGTGTGATTATTGTGGTAACATGCCGCATAACTTGCTTGGTTTTCTTTACCTGCCTTCGTTTGTTTTGTGCTAAGCAGGCCTTGAAGTAAACCTCGGGTTTGAACGTGCTTAAAGCCTCTTCCGCCAGCAACAATAGACTGCTGATCTTATAGACCTACCTAGATTCTTCTGCTGCAATGATCTTACAGAACATTTGTTGATTAGGCTGAGGGTTCCACGGGTGATTTGCCGGTAGGGTATGTGTGACGATGTTTTCCTTATATTGATTGCCAGATAGATTTTTCATGTCCGAACCTCAATATGTTATCTTTGATGATCATTTTGGCTCTAAAATTTTTGAACGCGAATTACTTACCGGTAGTTATTGTTACAAACGGATGTGGAGAACAGCTGTGTATGTGGAGTTACCCTTTTTATATCTGCCGCCCATAAAATGTATTGTGGCAATTTTTAGAAAATAATAATTCCAAAAATATTGTACGCAAATACTGATTTATAAAAATAGGATTTTTTTAAATTATTGATTTCGTTTCTACTAGAATATATTTTGGTGTGTTTGCGGTGCAATAAATTCGAAATACCATCATTATGTGGGGAGATTTTAAGACAAGCACTACCGGTACTGTTTAAGAAAATACCAGCACAGATATTTTTTAAAGTGAATGGGTTTGGACTTCCTGAACTGTTTGAGTGCATTTTAAACTGAGTGGCGTAGTCGGTTAAGCGTTGTCCTTCAAAATTCAAGAAATTAGTTTTTGATCCCGTTCCTTAAAAGCCTCAATTCAAATGGACGTTAAATAATAATTATTATTGTTATTAATTGGCCTATTATCATTCAGCCACTGCGGAACGTTTGCACTTTATCGCAAGGCAGAATCTCCTTAAAAAAGATAAAGAAGTTGTTATATATTTACATTCCTACATAGATAGGTTAAGACTCCGACATGTTTTACAGAATTTCTGTGTACGGTATACAATGTTAGATATTTTAATGGAATCTGCTGTTAATTTTTTTGGGTGATATTCCTCAATAGCAACTTTGGCGTTGATGAACGATTTCACTCATGAAAATGAGCATGAAAAAAAAAAATGGTCTCGGGAAAAGAATTCCTGCATTTTCCAATGTTTGTCATTGGGCTTTATTGATTGCCTGTAGTGAAGCACGGATTCGGTACAAATGATTAGGGAGATAAAAACGCGTACAGAAATTTGGACATAATAAAATTAAATAGGATGTAATGAAACACGAAGCATAGAAATGAAGCAAAAATTGGCTGGCAAATATATCTGCTGAGGTGGGATTAGAACCGCCTAATATTGATCACTTCATCAAAATGTCAAATATGCTATCCCCTAGACCAGCATTACACGGCATAATGTCAGTTTTATTGATACCCGAAGTATTGAAATGTTGAATTAATAGTTGAACGGAACGCCGTGGTCCTGGCGCTTCTAATGAATGTTCATTTGTCATTCCGTTGTGTAGTTCCTTAATGTGTTCCGGACGCCTGCAATCCTTCCTGAAATATAGGATACTAGCAAATATAGGCTTCGCCCGGGAACAGTTATGAATGCATTACGTGCTAGCTCGTAAACTGTCACCTCAGTAATTGAATGGAGATTGTTGGAAGAAATGAAAACTTAAAACCACTTATAAGTGGGCGATGTATTGAAGATATATATTCTCTCCCGGATTTTTTTTTTTTTTGTAGAACTTTACATGCTGAACAATTCTTACACTCATAGGATATTGATATTTTTAACGGTTTGCCCAGCGTAAGCTTAGAAAGCGCACGGACGCCAGTTTTTTTTCGGCCTTTTCACTGAAATCGTTACTGCTTGGCTTCCTTTGGTCATACATAATTTTCTACAGAAACCTTCCTCGAGATATCCTTTACAGACTGGTGAAAACCTCATCAAAATCCATCCAGTGGTTCTCGAGATTATCCGTAACATCCAATATTCTGGGACTTAGTTTTATACTAAGTAGAGATGCTTATTATTTTTATAAAGTAACAAAAGTAAAATAAACCAAGCTGTCTGTAAGATGTAGCTCCTCGGAGTACACATAACCTTGCAACTTAAATAATCATTTAATCAATCGTATGCATATTTGTAGAGCAGCGATTAGGAATGTACTTAAAGACAGAAGTCGAAGAAAATAGACCCATCGTTACCAGAATACATTCACATTTACTAAGTTGTTACAGAAACCTCTTATCTGATGTCGGTTATCACGTGAGATTGATACCGTTGTAATTGATAAAAGTCCTTGACGTCGTAGGAATTCCATGTTGCTCCATCACAAGAATTGGGTTTCGGGAATGTTATACAAATTGTCGTTGTCCCAAATCTTCATATCTGAGGGAACTCGCATCGCAATCTTGCTCCTTATATAAAACGTATGACTTTCGGCCTTACACACGTGGTCAGCTTGTTTGCATATTTTTAAATTACATTTTGCTACTGATCATACAATAATCATCTTGCAACGCCGGACTGAACGTGCAGAAGCCTCACACGCTGGCCCTGAGCTAAGCCTTGCCAGTTTGTTGAACTAAAATGCGGTTGTTCTTGTTATTCTATAAGTCTGGCTGCGTGGCTCAGGGGTAACGTTCTCGCTTGCTGAGCCCAAGGTTGCAGGTTCGAAACCTGGCGCAGTCAGCTGGCATTTGAGGGTGCGCAAATGCGAGGGAGCCGTGTCAGTACATTTACTGGCACGTTAAAGATCCCCTTCGGGGCAAAATTCCGGCACCCCGGCGTCTCTAAAAGCCAGTGAAGTTAAAAGGGACGTAAAACCAATAACATTATTATTATTACTGTTTTACTGTAAGAGTGTTAGTCTAGGAGAGGTTTTTTCCTTGGTCATGAAATATTTAAAGAGTTTCATCCAATGGCTCAGTTGGTTATTTTTTTGCTCTAAGACCCAGGATTATCGGTTCGATCCCCACTAACAGTCCAAAAGAACTTCAATGTTACACTGTGTTTCGCATCGTTGACTGGCACACGAAAATACCACCTGGACAATTGTGCCTCGAAAAACAATTTTACGTTACTCTTTTGTCATCTTTCCCAATAGTTGTCCCAAATTAACCTTGTTCGCTCTCTCTCGTATACAGGCTATCAGAAGATCAAACCAGCAGGCTATGTTGGCTGCATATTCATTGTATTTCAGCTGTTCCGTATCTTGCATGCCCTACTATGATGAGCTAATTGGCCGTGGGACTGCATGGCAATGTGGCTGATTAAGTAGATTGCAATAGTCTTAAGTAAACTAGGAGAGTTAACCACTGGTGGGTGAGGCTATTGGCGTCAGTTCAATTGCTTGCCTGCTTGCTTTAGTTATGTTGATGAAAGTACAAACTACGTTGCAAATCTACTATTTTTAGCCTCCCCTCTTTTCCGTATTACATATTCACGGATCACTTGACGTATTGATCTCGTTAACCTAAAAGTGATGAAAAATTACTAATTACATGCGATGTCGATTGTCATAAAAATGATTAATTTTCCATAATTTTGCTTTCCGTGTGTTACTCTAGCTTGCTAAGCAATACCTATATTTTGTCCGTGAGGTTAGTTTGTAATCTATTTCAGTTTGGCCCTGAAGTTGCCTGTTTTGAGTCAATCATACTGCATGTTCGATACTTGTCAATAACATGCATAGCTTTGTTGGTGTTGTGGAGGACACGGATATGATGCATGTGACTTGGATCTTTCTTCTCGTAGAAAACCATCTTTGAGTATTCATATGCTGAAGCGAGGAACGTAAAATGTGAGCGTCATCTTACAAGCGTGTCATGTTAAGTCGGATGACCTCGTGAACAGTTCTCTGCGGCATAACAATACATAGTGTACAGCTGCGCAAATCTTTCCGCATGGTTCATTATGGGAGGTTAGCTGAACCACCTGTTTTCATTGAAGATTCGGATACGTCGCTGCTCAAATAACGTTGATTGGAATGGGCAAATTCCGGATTTTCCACTTTTTAAGCCCTGGTCTTTATGATCAATTGGTTACAAAGTGCACTTGAACGCCCAACACTAACGAGCATCGGAAAATATAACACTTCGCACTTCAGAGAAACAACTGTCACGTGTATTTCTAAACGACGCTTAATTTTCTGCGAACTCTGCCCTTTAAATTCTAAGATGACAGGAAAAAAGTCCCCTGTACTTGGGTGTGTTCAATATTTCTGATAACCTGTGCGGTGACTGTAGTAGTGTGTGTAACTGTAATTATTATGGTCGGGAATGGGATTGGTGCTCTCCCGGCTTGTCTGGAGGGAGTGTGGAAAGTCCTCGGGGGGAGGGGAAGCTACTCAGGATTGCCGTTGTCAGCGCGGGAATTCGAAACTTCTTCGGACTTGCTGCAGCGCCCCATCGCGGTCGTGGAGAGCGATTTAGCGCGTATCGCTACGCCACGCCGCGGTGTGCATACCGATACGCGCTAAATCGCTCTCCACCGATGTCTCATTCATGGCAGTGATTATATGGAAGCTATTGAGGTATGGGTGGTGCTGCGTAATGGCATTCAGGGCACAACTAGTGTCTGTGGATGCTGTGAAAGGTTCTACTCGTAGGGTTGGTACTGCTGCACCGACTCAGTGGGGAAAGAAATGGCAAGCTACTACACTTCTCACCTTGCCTAGTACACCTCATTATAGTGCCCCCTTTGGTTTTTGTGGGTTTCAGCCCACATAACCGATAATGGCACTTTTTGAGGATCCAACCAGCTTCCGGGCTGACTACATACCAGACAGATAGGCATATACTAGTTGTAATGATCATGGGCGTGTGCCATTGAACATAATTTTACAGAATATTGCGTTTCAATCGTAGCTGCTTGAATACGGATAGTTGTATGTGGCGTTTACTAGTCGATGATCAGGGTACTGGATCGTCTGGATGTTGAACATAACACTCGTACTTCCCGCTCTGCTGGTACCGGGATATTATATTTGATGGTTAGCAAACTAACTCAATTTATCTCTGTTAAATTTCAAATCACGTCAGAACTTACGCTGCACGGTTTTCGTAATCGTTATCAGGAGGCAATGTACTCTGACGCACGTCGATGATAATGTTACCACTGGGGGTTGTGGTGTCGTAACCCACTCTGCGAGAAGAGAAGAGACCCAGTTTTCCTGTACTGGATGTTAGGCCTAGGCAGTGGGTTTTTCAACCCCTACAAATGACGTGATTCAGACTTCGTGGACAATTTAGACGCTGTTAATTTACCACGTTGATATTAGATTCCTGGAGAAGTTTAACCGATGGAATGGTTTAAATAACAATAATTATTGTTCCATGGTGCATGGTATCAAATGTTATAGGCTATGTTTTAAGCGGGTTACATATGAGCCGGTTAGAATGATAGTGGTGTAAGTCATACGAACATTGTTTTGAGTAATCTAAGTTTTTGTGAAAGTATCTATATAAAAATCAAGATAGCATATATTTAACTGTAAGCGATGGATTCGTGTTTGAACATAGTCCCTTTGTTAATATGCATTGATGTTAGGGTCTAAACCAGCCTGTAAGTAATTTGTATTGTTATTTAAATGTTATTCCAATGACTTACACCACTGTCATTCTACACCGTAAGTGGGTTCACGGAAAGAAAGTTGAAGTGAAATGTCACATACACATTTATTGTTTGGAAGTTGTTTAGTTTGGTTATTATAACACAGTTTGATACCATTTCAGACAACTTTGAATGACTATAACTACAAACGGATCAATTTGAAAAAGATAATAGATTGGCTTTCACAGCCAGTGAATTAAAACTCAGCAGTTTTTCTAGGTTTGTGCCCTGTCATGTGTGGGGTTTCGCCTAGGAATACCAAGATAGGCTCATCAGCGGGCTCTTGGTGTCCGTGCCCGGACTCCCATGGGAGTAGCGAACTGCGCAGTAAAGAAGCGTGGGTGCGCTTCATAAGAAGAGAGGTAGCGTGCAGCTCCTGTAGGGGTCCGGGCACGAATACCGAGGGCCCGCTGATGAGCCTATCTTGGTGTTCTTGGGTGAAACCCCGCACAAGACACGGTATAAACCTAGAAAAATTGCTGAGCTTTAGATCAATTTGATATTATCTGTTATAATAAAAAATAAATTATTATGGGTTCGTTCAATTTCCTCCACAATCTGCTTCATCAAGTTAGTACCTCCACGTCTTCATAATGGGGTAAGGGGCCTATGTTGTCTTCAACGTTGGTAGTTTACAAACTGTTAAAAAACTAATGGTGTATTGGTGGTATGAATGGTAAGAGATCTGTCATGTCTGCCTTCTTTTTTATGGACACTGGCCTGATGTTTGGGTACAACAGGTCCTCTGGCAGATTGTTGAAACGTACTGGTCTTCCTTTTCGACCTGTTGGAGTAATATCTAGTGTGTCAATGTCAATGCACTCTTGAAGCGTTTCTTTGTACTTAACGCTGTAAGAAAGTTTTTTTTTTCGAGTCTCATCCACTGTATTTTCAGCCAGTTTACATCCATTTTGTTTGAGTTTCTTTTTCTCCTACTAATATTTCATTATAACTGTTTGGTAGAGTAAAACTCTTCACGATTCATTGAGCAAACAATAAACTTTTTGGTGCGACGGCATGATGTCATGATACTATACCAATGTTCAGGTACCGGTACATACACAGGTTTTCCTTTAGCACCTACATCCACGCACCCAAAGTCGGACTCATTAGGGAGAAACGAATGGCCCGATACAAGAAATTTTTGATCTATGATTTCAATGTTCGTCTCGTCACTTTGAAGAAATCTCATTAAAGCAAGGGTGATGTTTATATTACGGTTCTGCCACGTACAAGTGTCACTGTAGATAGTTACATGTTACTTCCTGGAAGCATACATTTTGAAGAGTTTCACTAAACAGGAAGCTAAATTTTGCGATCCTCGGGATGTTATAGTTTCGTCCCAAACGTAAAAATAACCAAGGTCTTTTCCCAAATCATGGACACCGAAATTATAACAATAGCAATTCCGTTTGTAATATGAATCACTTACTGTTAATATGAGAAAAGGAAGAGCTTTCTGTAAATCCATACTACAAGCATAACTGTCCGGATTACTTTTTGCAGATGTTGCATCATTTTTATAGTGTCCCTGGCTAATTCGGCTCTCCTTAGGTGCAATTCATGATCAGTATGCAACTTGGCCTTTTCAGTTACACTCAATTCAGGATTAGAATATTGCATCTTAAAAATGTCACATTTTTACAGGTGTCCTTCTTGGGTACATGAAAGTGTAAATTGAATTTGGTATTAAACACATACCTATAGTAAGTTAATGTTCTTTTACAGGGGTTTGGGGTACAATATGTGACAGATCTACATTGTAATCGGGATCTTCATCAGGATCGTCCTCAAACTGAGAATCACTGCTCAAAGGCTCAAACCTATTACTAGGCCTAGCCATTTCAATATTGTTTTAAGGATTGTAATAGTTCACATAACCTCAAAACACCACATAGCAAAATAAATTGTTTTTTAAATCAAATACAATAAGTCTTCACTAGTTTTCAGATACACTGTAATCTTTCAATTCTAGCCACAAGATGGCTTCACCCAGAGAAGCCATTTGTAACTTTGAAGATACAAAATTTAAATAAAAATGAATATTCTGCCTCATAAATGGCCTTTCTTTAAAATTTAAGCAACTGACATAATTGGTACTGTAATTAAACAAATCCACCTTATCGAAACTCTTCTTATCTCCGGGCGTGTGCAGATATTCTGAAAGGACTGGCTCGTACATAGGCCTTACCAAAACCTCCTATAAATTAATAAAGATGAAGGAAGGTTTACATGCATCTAACTAAAAAGAAACTATCCAATTTAAATTTACTTTATATTCTGAAGCTGCATGCAAGAAATTGATTAATATAATAAAAAGAGTGACACACAAGAAATGCAATTAAAACTATATAATATAATAATATAATAATAATAATATTTAGGCCTTTAAAGATTTATTATTTGTTTTTCACATTACCGGTAATGCCGTCGTCTGCCCAATATGTCCATTTCATCACCACTTTGAAGCTGGTCAGCCATGCCATTATGGTTTACCGCCATGAAGGTCTTCTTCAACTTAGCACAGTTATCTTGATGGGTATTAGCCCTACTATGATTGTGGCATTACAGCCAGAACCCAATCACGTGGTACCCTCCATACTAAAACAATTCGGAGGTACCGTACGGTCTTCAAGCTTTCCGTAGAAACACCAAGCGCTCAGCTCAAGAGAGACACCCTACACAACCTGACATCTCAAAGTCCAGCGAGACAATCCCTTCCGCAGTGCATCCAGTAGCTTGCTACCACACGTCTGAAACCCACAGCTCCTTCCAGGAAGTCTTATTGTCATACGCCTGCTTGTCCATTCCACTCCTAGCAAGGCCCCCTGGCTGCTTCCTCCTCACCCTCCCCGGGGTAAGCGAGCATACCTGCTCGAGACAATAGTGTCCATAAATGCTGCCTCCTGTACGTGTGACCAAAACATGAACCTGACTCCTGGTTCAGTGGTCCGAACAATATTAATAAACTTTCTTAGACAACATACGATTAGAGCTAGCTTCAGAATCTCGTCAATAGTGACCTAAAATACATTGAATAATTAATAATAAAAAGTATTCGTATATGATAATAGTAATAATAATAATAATGACACTGCGTCTACTGCAGACGTGTCCAATGCAATTGAACACGTTGCCAACACGATAACATGATATAAAGAAATAATAAACCCACTAGCCTACATTAAAACTGTCATGGGGGACTCATAAAATATAGGTTACAGAACGCCCCCTTGCTTTTCATTCATTTGGTCCTATACCATAGAATAAAAAGCAATCCTTTTAGGCATGACTTCCCTTCCAAAATCCTAACTCCTTCCTTCCACAAATATATACACAACCAACAGGGCTACTAGGATATGTACATCCTCAGATTGGAAATATTGTAAATCCCTAGCACCCTGCCGTCCTTTGTAAGGAGCTCGTACGCACAGGCCCCTAATTTCCGTGCAATTTCATACGGTCCTTCATACAAATGAAAAAATTTACTCACCAATTTCTGGTCTGCGGACGAGACATGAGGCACCCTCAAAAGCACAAGGTCACCTACATCTAACTTATCTCCTGCCCGCTTCCCTTGCTGCTTCTGCCGTTTCTTACCCCCCAATCTCTGAACTAAATCCTCAGTAGTTTCCGGTCGCTGATGATCCGGCGCAATGCGTTTATTAGCTTGTCTTGCATCCAAACATAGCTTAACTGACCCATCCTTCTTAGTCACTACTACCAACGGATTGACATACTGGCTCCTACTGAATTCGATCACCTCATCGTCTAGCATCAGCGAAATGACATCATGTACTGCTTTGACATGGGCGTGAGGTATCGGGTATCTAACACCATTAAAACTAGACCTATCGGTGATCTCGAAACTATGCTCGTACTCATGTGTCCTACCAGGTTTGTCAGAGAACACCTCACTGTGCTCTCTCAAGACTTCTAACAACTGAGCCTTCTGCTCTACCTCCAACATGGTATCTTCCACAACACTTGAAAATTCGCCTTCACGATCCTCTTCCACTACCATACTACAACTTTGAATATCCTCTGATACCATGTCGCTACTAACCTCACTGACTTCTTCCTCTTCATTTAAAACCTGGACACACACTGATATACTCACAAAAGTTCCCGAGTCCACCTGATAACTCAGACTAATCGTATCAAAATTCTCACCCCACTTGAATCTCACCTTAGATTCGCCGTAATCAAGCTTACACATCTGACTGCTTAACCAATCCGCACCCAATATGATAGGATACACTAAATTCGCGACCACTAGAAAACTCTGACGACCACATTTCTCATCAATGTACATAGGTGCGACAACCTGTCTACGCACTCTCTGTGACTTAGTCCCAACAGCAGACAATATAAATATATTGGACACAGGAATCTCCTCTATGACTTCTCCTTTACTCTTAACCTCATCATAAAAGCCTGCCTTAATGCAAGAACACATGCTCCCTGAGTCCAATAAGGCATCGACGACTTGACCCCATATCTTCACCTTAATCACAGGACTGATCAACGTAGGCTCACATCTCTCCTGCATAACCTCAACCTGGTCATCTAACAATTCCTTTCTAACATCAAGGTCGTATTCTATCTTCTTCAACACATGAACTGGAATACTGGGATGGGACCCTCTATCTGACCGTCTTAAAGAGCCCTGTTCCCGTTTAAATTACTCGGCTGAGCTGGCTGTCTCTCTTCTTCACGCCCCCTATTCTCTAACTGCCTTTGTTCCCCAGGTCCCCGATTTTCTGCCTGCCTCTGTTCTCCGCGCCCCCTATTCCGAAAATTCCCTTGGTCACCCCTATCCCTATTTACAAAATTTCCTCTATCATTCCTCACAAAGTTACCTGGCCTATCAATATTCCTACGCTCATAATGCCTATTCCCTTCCTCCTGATACCCCTGATCGTAATTTCCTTCCCTTCCCTGTTCTTGCCTTTTGCCTCCCATTCTACCCAAAGTATCAAACCTTTCTAACACACGTTCCATGTCCTTAATCGTATTTACATCCTGCATGACTACGGCCATCTTCACCTCATCAGAAAAATGACGGGCCATACGCCTAACAATATCACCTTCAGAAGAACTAGTGTCTAAATTCTGACTGATAAGGACATGTGTGAGGAAATACTCCGTCATGCTCACCCCCTGATTCGACTGATACCTCCCAAAAGAAATCTTGTCTCTTTCTCTTCCTTTAGTCTGTTCGTTCCAGAACTTTCCCTCAAACTTCTGCCTAAAATCTTCTAACCCCTGGAAACCTCCCCTAAAAACTTGATACCAAGATTTAGCCTCCCCCACAAAAGCTAATGATATGATTTCCTCAACAATATCCCAGTCTAAAGTCCCATCTTCTAACACTTTCGAAAACCTCTTCTGAACAACTTTAACAAACTCCATAGGGTTAAACTGCCTTCCACTAAATTTAGGTAAGTCAGATTCCCTATAGAAGTTACTATGTCCTACAGAGTGATTACAATTTTCCTTATTTGACTTGGCCTGATTCAGCTCTCTTCTTAATTTCAAATTTTCGCTCTCATTAAAGGATTTCAGTTCACTAATCTCCCTTTTTACACTCTTATCTACCATCGTTACTCTGGCTGAAGAAACCGCTAGCTCCTGTTCGAAAGACACCTGCTTATTTCTAATCTCAGTCATATCCTTCATTTCTTCCTCTACAACTATCAACCTCTCACTAACTTCTTTCTTGACAATGGCTACCTCATTACTCACCTCGCCTATCTGCTTATCAACAGTATCCATAATGCCCTGCCTCTGTAAGCTCATCTTCTCCTCAACTTGCTCGAATCTTTTATCTACCATCTCAATTCTACTAGCAATTTCCTGACGAATTTCCTTATAGCCTTTACTCATACTCTCTACAATCTTATTAATTTTGCTCTCTAAATCCGTACTTTGAATGTCTATCTTAGTACTAAATTCACTGCTTTGATTATTAATTTGAGTACTTAAATCACTACTCTGAGTATCCATTTTATTACTTAAATCACTTAGTTTACTACTGAATTTAGACATCATCTGCTCCATTAACTTGATCATCTGTGAGTTTCCCCCCAGCCCTACATTTTCCTCGTCACTATTCACTCCCATTCCTAACTCCTTGCTAGTTGCAACATCATCTTTCTCGGCCCCCTCACGTCCCTCCAACGTACCAGAAATCACATCCTTATCTGCCATTTTACTAAGAACTACTCTCGAATTTGTGGAATCTGACCGCTTATTGGTCTGCCTGTTTGACTGACTCCTGCCTCTTCTAGAATGACCAAGAGTGCTTCTGTCAACACTTCTAGATCTCAACTTTAATAAATCAGGCTCACTCTTATTATTTAGCATACCCTCCAAAATCACTGAACATATATACCCTTCCTAAAATACCCGATCAGATTTCACAAATTACCTGTGCGTACTGCCATACTATGCACCAGCCAGCCTTATTCACACTCCATAGTTGGGCGCCATTTGTAATCTTTCAATTCTAGCCACAAGATGGCTTCACCCAGAGAAGCCATTTGTAACTTTGAAGATACAAAATTTAAATAAAAATGAATATTCTGCCTCATAAATGGCCTTTCTTTAAAATTTAAGCAACTGACATAATTGGTACTGTAATTAAACAAATCCACCTTATCGAAACTCTTCTTATCTCCGGGCGTGTGCAGATATTCTGAAAGGACTGGCTCGTACATAGGCCTTACCAAAACCTCCTATAAATTAATAAAGATGAAGGAAGGTTTACATGCATCTAACTAAAAAGAAACTATCCAATTTAAATTTACTTTATATTCTGAAGCTGCATGCAAGAAATTGATTAATATAATAAAAAGAGTGACACACAAGAAATGCAATTAAAACTATATAATATAATAATATAATAATAATAATATTTAGGCCTTTAAAGATTTATTATTTGTTTTTCACATTACCGGTAATGCCGTCGTCTGCCCAATATGTCCATTTCATCACCACTTTGAAGCTGGTCAGCCATGCCATTATGGTTTACCGCCATGAAGGTCTTCTTCAACTTAGCACAGTTATCTTGATGGGTATTAGCCCTACTATGATTGTGGCATTACAGCCAGAACCCAATCACGTGGTACCCTCCATACTAAAACAATTCGGAGGTACCGTACGGTCTTCAAGCTTTCCGTAGAAACACCAAGCGCTCAGCTCAAGAGAGACACCCTACACAACCTGACATCTCAAAGTCCAGCGAGACAATCCCTTCCGCAGTGCATCCAGTAGCTTGCTACCACACGTCTGAAACCCACAGCTCCTTCCAGGAAGTCTTATTGTCATACGCCTGCTTGTCCATTCCACTCCTAGCAAGGCCCCCTGGCTGCTTCCTCCTCACCCTCCCCGGGGTAAGCGAGCATACCTGCTCGAGACAATAGTGTCCATAAATGCTGCCTCCTGTACGTGTGACCAAAACATGAACCTGACTCCTGGTTCAGTGGTCCGAACAATATTAATAAACTTTCTTAGACAACATACGATTAGAGCTAGCTTCAGAATCTCGTCAATAGTGACCTAAAATACATTGAATAATTAATAATAAAAAGTATTCGTATATGATAATAGTAATAATAATAATAATGACACTGCGTCTACTGCAGACGTGTCCAATGCAATTGAACACGTTGCCAACACGATAACATGATATAAAGAAATAATAAACCCACTAGCCTACATTAAAACTGTCATGGGGGACTCATAAAATATAGGTTACAACACATTGTCACTAAAGCACTATAAAGAATCGAAACACACACATAACGCTGTTAAACATCGATTACAGTACCTACAGTAACTAGTAATAATCGTCTGTAGCCTTGCAAGTGACTTACACCAGTGTCATTCTCAACTACACAGCTGTTCAGTTCCATGTACAAAGTTGAAGTTCCTAGTGGCCAGTTTGTGTACTATTGACTTACATCACTATCACACAAAGTAGAGGAACTAAAATGGAACACACATCCACACATAAGTCAGATCGTGCAATTTACTGACTTACACCACTGTCATTCTAACCGGCTCATATGACGCACACCCTCCCGCCCTCGCCTCCACACGTTCAAATATTTACATTGCAGGGACGCCAATGTTCTAGTGATAACTCTTTGGAGGACAAAACCAGCGTTCAGGCCAGAAAAGAATAGAGAAAACCTCACTAAATAGACATCCGGTCAGTTGGTTGACACAACAGCTATGTTTTGAAGTGCGGAAGTGCGTCAGAAGCTCACTGGGTTGACGTCAGAGGGTTGTTAACACCGATAGGCTATTACCGGACACCATTTGCTTGCGAGTAGAGAACAATAATATTGTGGCACACTTGGTTAAGCGTTTGACTTAACCCCCCTCCCAAGATCGCGGGTTTGATTACTGCTCGCTCAGCCATATGGCCTCCCGTCGGTAGATTTGCCGTCACATTGAACAAAATGACCCTCTAGAACAAAATTCAGACAACCAGCAGTTAGATCAGACATTAAACCTATAATGTTATGGTCTAAAACTGCTAAAAAAAATACAACAAAGATACTAGTAAATAAGAGATTTTAAAACGTGGTGAAATTGCTCCAGGAATCTAATATCAACGTGGTAAATTAACAGCGTCTAAATTGTCCACGAAGTCTGAATCTGGCAAGAAGTTCAAGAACAAATTTTTATTTTTAGTTAAAATCTAGACACTCTTATTGTGTTTTTAGCCTAATTTCATTTATGAAACAATTGGCTTAAGAGATCACCTTTTGACCGTGTGTGTCCCCATAATAACTTCTAAATGGCTGGAGCTATTTCAATGAAACTCGGGGAGGTCATAGTACTATTTCGGCAGACCCCGACCGTGCCCTTCAAATTTTATTACGTCTCACCAATCCAGTATGGCGACTGTGCGAAATATTTCACCGGCATTCTATATCTCCGAAACTATATTACTCGTATCACCCTGAAATAATGTACGGTGATGAAAGGTCACTACTAGAATTTCACCTATGTGACCTTCAAAAACGTTAAACTACAAAACGAACCGGCGGCCAAGCGAAGTGGAAGCACTTAAATAAAACTTTTCCCGCGGTTCAACCATCCGAACGCAGTGAACTATACAAATTGCAATACACTGACATCTAATTTAGTTAAATTGTTTACATAACCTCAAGATGGCGGCTGTGCGAAATTTTAAAATTAAGTATTCATTTCTTTTGCCCTAATCATGCGATCGAAGTCAACGTTTGAATAACGAACCTACACAATAATCCTCATTTAACCTACATAACTCTATGGCCTACATATGTTGAAATCCAACATGGCGACCATCCGAAATGTTTATACGGTTCTCAATATCTATTAATGTATAACAGCAATCAAACTGAAATTTTGTATGTTGATAGAGGCTATAAACATAAGTTCACATATGGGACATAAAATAACCTGGTGAGCACAAATCCAACATAGCGGCGACGCGAAATTTAAATATTCAAATGGACGTTTCTAGCTATTAAACCATCCGAGCGCAGTGAAAATTGGTACGGTAGGCTATATGCTTACATAAATTTTAATCCTCGGGCATCTAATTCAGTTCAATTATTTCCTTAACCACAGGGTGGCGGCTGTGCGAAATTTTAAAATCTCGATTTTATTTCTTGTGTCCTAATCATGCGATCGAAGTTTGAATAATACACCTACACAATAATCTTAAGTGTATATATATAAAAATCCAACATAGTGACCATCCGAAATATTTAGACGGTTCTCAATATCTAAGAATCTATTACCGCAATCAAACTGAAAATTTGTATGTTGATAGAGGCATCCCTATATGAAAATAGGCTGTATAGTTCTTCACGGAACTACTTGTTTCTTTTTAAAACAGTAAAATGAAGCAATTGTAATGAAAGATGACATAATGTATCAGTACTTGCTTATATACACTTTTATTGGGATATCCACTTGTATATGTGGTTTGGTTTTATTTCATTCGTTTGATCTTAGACCTATTCAACATATTACCAAGGTGATTGTGACCCACAAGTTGTGTGGTCTGAAAGTTGTTATTATTATTATTATTATTATAAATAAGTATTTGGGAGCGTCGAATGATATTTTCAATTAATGTGGATCGTAATATATATAGTAAAGACATATTGGAGGTAAATTAATACAGGCTACATCTCGACAGTTCTTGTCTTTCGTTAGTCCCAGCCCTCGTGGATATAAACGATTTGACTCAGTTGATTAAGGTGCTTTCCTTCTGTGTTCAGAGCTATGGGATCAAATTCTGACTCAGTATATTGGCCTCTATGGGGTCCTTAAATGTGTGAAACCTGTGTTAAAAACAAAATTCTGGTGTCTGGGAGGCGACACCAATTAATCATTCATACCTTACGCAAATACTCATGTAGGCTATACGGGTCTAAGGGTTAAGATGCGTGTATGTTTGCATGAAAGTCTTTATTTTTTGAACTAGGACAACATTGAGGGGCTCATGGAATAAGGGGCTTTGAGACATCGTGGTCATGAAGCCCCCCCCCCCCCCATGTACTTCGGTATGTGTGGAATTTGTCTGATAACCTGTCATTGTGATGGCTGTAGTACTGTGCGTATTTGTAATTGAGTCGGCAATGGCCGTGAGTTAGGAACAACCCGGGGTGTACCTGGAGTTGAGGTGGGAAACTGCGTGAAACCACTTCCAGGGCAGCTGAGGTGGGAATCGTATCCATTTCTTCTCAGTTTTGCCTCGCGATGCTGAGTGTGCCCCGTTCCAACCCTCTGACCAGAATTACATTTCTTGGCAGAGCCGAGAATCGAACCCAGCATATCTGGATCAGGAGTCTCAATACTTATCAGAGACCACAGAAGGCGGCACCCAGCCCGATATTACTGGATATGATTCATGTAATCCCATGCATATTTGCACCTAAATAACTTATTTTATTTTGAAATACAATAACTTACCATAATCCAATTAACAATGTTGTATAACTTAACTTACGTACGTAATTTTTAAAAAATATCTAGTAAAATCTAGTCCCTGTTTCTCTGAACTTACTGGAGTTGGGATGGGCTCTGGGCCCTTCAGGTTAGTGTTGCTGTTTCTTTTCGGGTAGGTGAAAGGAACACTGAAAGGTTCCAGCTCATGATATTGATTGCCTGTTAATAAATAACACCAAAGCAGGAGCTGAATTGTTCCACAGGCCTCTTCCACTTGTTCGCACTTTGCATCTTTATATTGCGACTTCCGTAGTGTTATGGTTTTATCGATAAGAGGAAAATAAGAGGGGAAATAAAACCGCAATGAAATTTGAACAGGAAGTTGGCGGTATAGACCAAACATACATAGCATAGCTACAATATTTCCATATTATGAACTGTAGGCTGAATTACATTCGTGTAAATTTAATGCGCTATTGAAGAAATCACTAGACTTGTTGGATGAACGTTTTCCTGCAGCACTTCAAGCAGCCTCATTATGAATCTAGGGAAACTAAACGAATAATACAGACTACTTTCTCAACTCTGTTAACATAACATAGGAGTGATCAGAGAATAAAATCTCGTTTTATTGATTTACGGTGTTTAAAAAGTCTTCTGGCGCGAATACTCGACGTCGTTTTCAAACATACCTCAAATCTTGAAACTCCGTTAGCCACATTGATAAATTTGTACTTAAAACAGTGGCCAAGCTGCTTGCCTCTCACCAAGGCTGACCGGTTCGATTCCCGGTCAATGCATGTCAGATTTACGATGTGAAATATCACGCCCTGTGATCCGGATTCCACGTATAAGTGGAGGTCCCGTGGCTCATGGCGAGATTAACGGTCACGTAAAACTAAATTTTCTTATTTTTTTAATCATGAATAACATAGGTTTTAGGGCTCGGGGTTAGCGTGGACAGTACCAAGGCAACATATATTCATCGAGGCCTAAAAACATATCCATGATTCGATATCTCTGTGTAACGAAGGAACTTAAGACTGTATTTTTTTCTTTCTATAAAATGCGGAGCATTATTTGAATAGATTGATAAAACTTTGTGCTCAATTTCATAAAAGTACGGTGGATTTTATTATGAGTGGAAGGTCTTTTTAACTGATGAAAACGGTATTCTAACGTTCAAAGTTTAAAAATCTACGAGACCTATAGCAGTGGATCACCATTAATATGTAGTATATATTTTTAAATGCCATGCTTTTAATGGTTTGAAATTTCAAGATTTCATTCACGATTAACCTTGAGATCCGTGGCAGTGTACCGGCCTCTATAGCAGTCTATGGGAATACTCGGAAATCAATATTGAATGCTTGGAAAGTGATTGCTTGTGCTGTTGTTAATTCATTTTATGGGCTTGGGGCAGCTTGATCATAAGCCCCGTGTACTTGGGTGTGTGTTGAACAACCTGCATTTCTGTGATGACTGTAGTTGTGTGTAGTTTTATTGGGGACAGGGATGGTGTAGGTGCCCTGGGACTTAAAATAAGACACTACTCCGCCATTTTTTCCGGACGGAGTGTGGGAAAACCACTATCAGCGCCGGGATTCGAACCTCCGATCTTCGGACTCGCTGCTGTTTCCCATCGCGGTCGTTGTGCACGATTTGAGCATGGCTACACCGCGAGGTGTCCGAAGCGAGGCTAGTGACTTTCGGCGGCCAGCTTATGGTTTCCCCGGTGTATTCATTTCATCAGCAAATGCTAGGATGGTACATTCTATAAAGAACCGGATCAGCTTATAAATGTAAAAAGTTTCACGCATACCATTCGTATCCGGGGCTGATGACCTCATTGTCCCGCACTCTTTATATGAAGCGACAATTATTCATTCTATGTCATCCCACGTGAAGTAGAAACAGTATGAGCCCGTTAGGCTCGCGCTTCTTCACAAGAAACTGGGACAAGTATGAGTGTGACGTCAATGGGCCGCCTGACTATCGGGAAAGTTGGAATTTCATCAGGAGCTAACCATAATGGAGCTACAGCACGGAAATGACGGATGTCCTGCGTACTTGTGGCGATACCCTGTGTGGAGCTGGAAGCTTGGCAACTTGACTGCTGTAAGATGACACCTCTAACACGGTCGTCTATGGTCACCGTTTCTACGGGACTCTTTACTGCTGGCCGTAATTGTAAATTAAGGGTAAGTCAGGCTGAACCAAGAGGTCTTTTCAACTCCTGAGCGAAGGGAATGAATTGGCTACCCTACCTCCTGTATTGTCTGCAGTAGAAGCTTGCCCCTTATTACAGCCAGCTATTTTTTGTGATGTCACAAGGGTGGGCTAGTTGCAGCTTTCCTTCACTGTGTTTTTTTTGGTTGCAGTCAATATCATATTTCTTGATCTACATAAACCATTCCGTCGTTGATTTTCAACCAAAATACGGTATGTGGGGGCGCTCTGTTTCCTGAAATACTGTCAGTTTTATGTAATTCTTCGTATTTATATTATGAATGCATATCGTTTAGGTCTAGATATTAGTTTCAGTAAAAACGCATTTAGTTTCATCGATGATAATGTTTTCTATAAAGCTGAGATCCTGGTTGCGAGATCTAATCCCAGCGTACGGTAATCTGTTGGCATACACAGGATGAGAGTTAAAGATCCCGTTCGGGCACACTTCGTCTTTATAGCCGCAACAGTTAAAATGGACTCAATTTCTTAACCCGAGTTTCATGGTGTTAAGTGTTGATTTGTTAGGAGAGGAGACCTTTCGACCTCGCTGCCTGTACTGAGAATGTTTCTGGTCGGCCCTGGTAGTCACTTGCAGTGATAATTATGCAGCACTTCAGTAGCATGTGACATTATTTATTGCAACGACGTTAGCTGGCGATTTAGATTTTAAAAAAATGACAGCTCTTCGTTGCTTGTAAAGTGTAGAATTGGATCACTTGTGCTGAACGCAGTGAGTCAGCCCACTGCTAGTTCTGACGTCTAGGAAATTTCCCGTTCCACACTCTTAATATGATTGAAGGCGTGTGATGAGCTAACGCTGTATGTTCTTGGTTCCAGACTGGAGAGAAGGGGTTGGATCTGGGCGAGTTGTGGCGGTCTCGCTCCAGCCAACCGGCGCCGAGTTCTTCAGTGACGAGTGAGCAAGCGCCTGCTCTCAGCAGCTTCAAGCGGTGGCGGCGAGGAGCTGCCCGCTCGGGGGGCAGGACGCCCAGCCCCACCGGCAATAGTGTCAGTGAGATAGCTGGAACTGGCTCCAAGGCTGGGGACGAAGACCATTCGCTGCTCAAGTTCTTGGCTTTGGTAAGAACATTTTTCCTTACTGTGACTGTATGCCCCCTTTTATTTAGTGTTTAGGCGCAAGATCAGGGCTGTATGCTGGATGTCCTAGCAGTTAGACTCCTCCCAATTCCTGATTTTTTGTCCATGGTTAACTAATGCCTTGATGTACTCGAGAGTGACGATGGGCTCTTGTACTAGAAATTTCGGTGCTGGTAGTGCAAATTTGCATTTCTATTTTATAACCCCCCCCCCCCCCGCAAAAAAGAAACCTCCGTACAATGCAGTACGTGTATCAAATTAAATTGCGTTTATTTGTTTCTCCGTTCTTCAGAGATCCGTTATTGGCCTTCATTGATTATTTTATTCTTGATTTTTATCAGTGTGTAATATGTCGTTTATGTTGTATCAGATAGTTCGTGCTTACCACATGCACAAGTAAGAGGCTTTTCAGACCCATGCATAGTAAATAGTGAGATGTCAAAGATTGATCTAGAAACTTTCCGTCCAATAACAGCTCTTTAACTTCGATATGCTATAAATTAATTCCACATTTCGCTAGCACAAATATCAGAAAATTGATTCTGTGTTCTCTTTATGATATATTGCAGACTATTTACATTAAATAAGTGCAGCAGCAAATTTCTAAATGGAGTTGAATCGTCGTAAGAGTATCTGGGTTCTTCTACCGCCCCAGGCCCCGAGGCTACAACTAGGCCTATGTTGCCCGATCCTCTTGTCAGGCCCTGGTGAGCTAAAAAATGGGCCCTAATTATTCGTAAGACACTTCACTCGTTATTGCATGTGAACGGCAGGCAAGCCTGTCCCCGTTATTGGCCGCACGTCAGTACTGACGAACCTGAAATATAGCAATGTGCTGTCTGAGACTAGGTGCTTGTGCAATTGCATGCCCGCGTGGTGTTTTAATTTATTAGACTCTGGCTATTGCGGCATGCTGCCTCCAGCACCGTAAAAACTTCAGAACATACTAATAAACAGCTTTTAAACAGATCGTACAGTTAAACTGCTGTTCGATTTGTTCTAGTCCCATTTCTTCCGAATCGCCGTAGGTGTCAGGTTAAGGGCTCTTTTGAAGTGCGCCATTGGAGGAATGCGAAGGCCGCACCATTTGCCAAGTTCACGTACGTTATCAGGATGCGACTAGCGACTTGTCCTTTCCGGAAACAATGCTTCCAAGGTTTGACCTCTAGAGCAACCTGCCAACACGCAGTGTATACGAATTCATCTTAACCAAATCCCAGCCCACAATACGCGCCATTTAGCTGTCACGGCGGAAAGGCTCTTGTTCCACTACACAAGCCAGAGAATCATTCTCTCTAAATTGTAAGTCAGCTGTTCTGTTGTATTGTATATTGAACTGAACCTGTCCTTTCGTTTTGCAGAATGCGTTGGATTTGACAGCTCCTGCCAGTGATATTATTCTGAAGAATCGTCAGAACGCATGGTTTCAGCTCTCTGGCCATCCCGATTGCTTTGCACCTGCAGGTCCTGGAACCATCTGGAAAAAGCGGAATGGTGGTCCGGAGAATTCCGAACGAGAAGTTTACGAAGAACTGGGTTCCGATCCCAACATGAAAGATGTTGTGCCTCAGTATTTCCGGGAAGTGAATTATAGAGGAGAGAAGTTCATAGAGTTGCAAGATTTATTGCATGGTTTCAATGATCCCCACGTGATGGATATCAAAATGGGAACACGGACATTCCTGGAGTCTGAAGTTCAAAAAACGACTGCTCGCTATGACCTTTATCAGAAGGTATGTTGTATTTCATCTGACAGATGATATGACGTACCTTATAGTATACCATTTGCTGGGTGTGTATTATTGATAGGGCGGTACTTGTTGTTCTAGATGGTGCAGTTAGATCCAAGTGCTCCAACTCCCGAGGAACACGAGGCAAGAGCCGTAACCAAGCTCCGTTACATGCAGTTCAGAGAGCAACAGAGTTCTACTTGCAGCCAGGGCTTTCGAATTGAAGCAATGAAGGTAAGAACCAGTGGCGTGTGGTGGAATTTTACTTAGGGTAAGCAATGATTTTCTTCATTGAATCATTGAAGACCCAGTTGTAGAAGTTTGGGATCTTTTGAACTTAGAAAGTAAATCTATCTCGATTGAAATCAATGATAAATGTTATAGGTTTAGTTAAAGTACCGAATACAAGCTTTCATTTTCGTTTTAATAGGGCTACGGTACTCAATTGAGGAGTTGGACGACTTCCTAATAAAATTAATATTTTGTTCTCAAATTTACCGCACATCACACGCTGTCATCTCTAGACCCAAGTCCCGGTGCCATATTTTTACAGATTTCTCACGCCTGCTAGTGTAAACAAAAACGCCTATTGCATACCCTACTCCCTTATATTGCATTAGACAACATTATATCGCTGAACTATAAAAATGACGGCCTATCACTGTAAAACAATCACACGTTTTAACACAGCAAATAAAAAAAGGCTGTATTGCACAAACACTGACACGCTTTTTCATTCTATAATGAGCGAGTAAACACACTATCTTTGAAAACTGACCGCTTCTTGTTTTTGGCCTAAGGTATGCAACTTAAGGAATCACTTCCTAGCCTTCGCTTTCACTCACCCTGTAGTACCAAGAAATACCAAGAGGGCATGCCACGCTATTGTGCTGCTGCAAGCGACTCCGCAAGGAACTCGCAGTAGGCATCAAAGAACAACGAAGTATGAATGGGTTCATTAAAACAATACAGGACACAAGAGACTGGAATATCACTATAACCAAAGTAAATAATGATAGTACCCGTCATTATTTTACTTGGGTAAGCAATGCTTACCTTACATCCATGGAATACACGCGCCTGGTAAGAACCTCTGTCCCAAGTTCATAGACGATGCTGGTAACATTATAGATATGCATGCCCTTCCATTTTTCTCACCTAGTAGCAAAAGATAAGTTGATGACTTCATCAAGGGTTGAGTAAGTTACTAAAAAAAAGGAAAGTACAGGACAGAACTGTTACACTTGTCCAAGTATCTAATCGTTACTTATTGTTTGAGACTATAGTTGCTTATTTTTTAATCTGATAACAATTGGTTTTCGCCAGAGGACATAGAATCGATTTGGCAACAAGTTGTTTTTGCCAAAGGACATACTCAATCTGTCAAGGACATGGATCAATCTGACGACAATTTTTTTTCCCCCAAAGGACATAAAATCAATCTGACGACAGTTTTTTTTCCCCCAAAGGACATAAAATCAATCTGACGACAGTTTTTTTTCCCCCAAAGGACATAAAATCAATCTGACGACAATTTTTTCCCCCCCAAAGGACATAAAATCAATCTGACGACAATTTTTTTTCCCCAAAGGACATAGAATCAATCTGACGATTTGTTTTTCCCAAAGGACATAGAATCAATCTGACGATTTGTTTTTCCCAAAGGACATAGAATCAATCTGACGATTTGTTTTTCCCAAAGAACATAGAATCATTCTGAGGACAATTTGTTTTTTCCCAAAGGACATAGAATCATTCTGAGGACAATTTGTTTTTTCCCAAAGGACATAGAATCATTTTGAGGACAATTTGTTTTTTGCCAAAGGACATAGAATCATTCTGAGGACAATTTGTTTTTTGCCAAAGGACATAGAATCATTCTGAGGACAATTTGTTTTTTGCCAAAGGACATAGAATCATTCTGAGGACAATTTGTTTTTTGCCAAAGGACTTAGAATCATTCTGAGGACAATTTGTTTTTTGCCAAAGGACATAGAATCATTCTGAGGACAATTTGTTTTTTGCCAAAGGACATAGAATCATTCTGAGGACAATTTGTTTTTTGCCAAAGGACATAGAATCATTCTGAGGACAATTTGTTTTTTGCCAAAGGACATAGAATCATTCTGAGGACAATTTGTTTTTTGCCAAAGGACATAGAATCATTCTGAGGACAATTTGTTTTTTGCCAAAGGACATAGAATCATTCTGAGGACAATTTGTTTTTTGCCAAAGGACATAGAATCATTCTGAGGACAATTTGTTTTTGCCAAAGGACATAGCATAACTCACAGGTTATTTTTAATAATAGGTTTCTAAAAAGATCATGCTTGATTCGAACGGAATAGTGGATTTCAGTGATGTGGAAAAGGAGGATGAATTGGCAATGGCCAACAGATTTCCAAGAAGATGGCCTTAGTTCTATTTCCAGCCCTGTTATGAATTTTAATCCTAATATGTGGCTGGTCAGCCTTTAGAGGACAGTTGAGAAGTGGCGTGTGTAGTGGGTTCGTATCTCACTTTCGGCAGTCGTAGAATGGGTTTTCCACGATTTGCCAAAAGGAAGTTCAGATCACGTTAACTACTTTTCAATCTTAGCCCCCTAATTACAAGCACACACAGTAGTAGGCACAATAATGCAGGTTATCATACAGATTCCACCATGAAGTTGCAAATCCTAAAAAAATCACTCGGACTGGCTGGTTTTAAGATTATTTGACACTGTTCTGCTGCCCGTTTCTTGCACCTGGGTCAATCCCCAAATTGCTTTATCTTGTAAAAGTAACGAGCATTTTGTTACTTCATTACTGTAAGCGTTGCTTAACACTGATAGATGGATCGAAAAAGATGCAAGATCAGGGCTGTATGCTGGATGTCCTAGCAGTTAGACTCCTCCCAATTCCTGATTTTTTTCCCATGGTTAACTAATTTCGGTTAACTAATACTGGGTATCTGTCGCAAAATTTCATAAACTCGTTCCAGTTGTTGACAATAAAGATCCGCATTGACTGCATGCCCATTTGGCACAAACTTTCAGTGAATCACTCCTTTAAAATTACACCAGACACACCTCACTTTGGGGCCGAATCGATCCTTTTTAACGATGACTTAGGCCGATTGATGGGGACTGAACCATTGTTTCAAGGTGTCAGCGTTGCGGTAATAGACCCACTTTTCATCACGATTGACAATTCTCCTGATAAGTCTCTCATCCATGGGGTTACCGATAAGCTGACAGATATCCACTCTACATTGAGCCTGTTCAGCGGTCAATACATCTACATCTTGTGTTTGATTTTCCGAGTTTCTTAATCTGGCGATGTCTGGTATCTTTTGATGATACATTCTCACAATATATGAATTTCTCGTCATGGGCTCCTATAAATAGCATTGGTGAACCAAAGAAAACCAATTCTATCTTATAAAACACAGAACTTAGAAAACAGCATTACCTGTGCGACATCCTAATAAATTTATTTTTATGGTTTTTCTGTCGAACTATTCCAATTTTTTCTTTAAATATTAGTACTATATTTCTTCGAAAAATATGATAAAAGAAATTAAGTGTTGACTGAGCTTGGAGTATTTTAACTGGATAAGAGATTTGTCCAGCCACAGACCAGAATGCTTACTTTTAAATATATTACTAAATTAAATGTTGTACCTATATTTGCATGTTTAACACAACCTTGACACTTCAGTTGTCTTTAGTTACCACAAGGAAGGGAGCTTGTCGTTCAAAGAGATAATTGACCTTGCTATCATAAGCCACAGGACAGACTTTCTTACGCGGAATCTGAATCGTCAAAAGAAGTTATATTTCATATAGAAAATCCTATATGCAATAATCGGCAATCAACTTATCCACTGCACCATCATAGTTCTGGATAGATTATATGAAGATCGTTATTAAGAGATTAAATTGTATAGTTTTAATATGTATTTTTTTTGTTACAAAACACTGAATTTAAAATGCTACATTTTGGGTTATTATTAAAAATAAAAACTCTACCATCTGAGAGTTGCCTAGTTTCCCAAACTACTCTAAAACACATAATTAGTGCAGTAACTTTGAATAATGACTAATGGTGGAATGTTTATTTTCAGCTCCGTGGATCACCTCCTGTGACAGATTTGAAGAAGGTCAAGTCTCGAGATGAAGTTATGGTCATGATGGCATTGTTCTTGGGCGGTCGAGAGGACACACGACAACGTCTGTTGACAAGATTGCGAGAAATAAGGAGTAAATTTGAGCAGTGTGAATACTTCAGAAAACACGAGGTAAGACCTAATATTCTGTTATATAACACATTCAATTTATGACTTCCTCCAAGGAAGGCGGTGCCGCAGTTTATCCTAGCGCTTGTAGGCTAGCAAGGAAATGCTCCATTGCTAGGCGTACACGTAAGTAGGATTCTTTTTTTTTTTTTTTTTTTAGTGGAGGGGGCGGGGGGGGGCAGGGCAGGGGGTTATTTCATACAGTAGCAGTGTTCATTATTAAAATGATCTTTTGGATTATTATTAATCATCCTCCCCTCCTTCCCCCTTATCCAGTTTAAGGCCGGTTAATGGTAGGCTTCTCCTGTCCCTCCACTCTTCTTCCAGAAGTCTGTTCCGGTCCATATTCCGTCAACTTATACTAGTCTTAATAAAGTCCATTCATCATGCTCGGGGTCTTCCTCCTGCTCCCTTTCCTACCCGTGTAACCTCCAACATGTGGTTCGGCCTTCTTCCATCTTGTCCAAGCAATTATAAGACTGTTTACTTAGATGCATGATTGGAGTTGAAAAAAAAATAATAAAAATAAAACACCTTGTACATATGGGAATTGCATTATTTTTGCGTTATTGTTTACCCTCCAGGGTTGGCTTTTCCTACGGACTTAAGCGAGGGATCCCACCTCTACCGCCACCTGAGGGCAGTGTCCTGGAGATTGACTCTTGAGTCGGGGATACAACTGGGGGGTGTGACCAGCACTACGCCCAGGTGTCTTCGCCTGCAAAGCGAACAGGGGCCTGTTGAAGGGATGGGAAGAGTGGGAGAGTTTGGCAAGGAAATGGGAAGGAGGCGGCCGTGGCCTTACAGTAGGTACCATCCCGGCATTTCCCCGAAGACGAAGTGGAAAACCACTTCGAGGATGGCTGAGGTGGGAATCGAAGCTCCTCAATTCACTTGGACCACTCGAGGCTGAGTAGACCCCGTACCAGTCCTCATACCACTTTTCAAAATCGTGGCAGAGCCAGGAATCGAACCGCAGACCTCCGGGATGGCAGCTAATCACGCTGACCAGTACGCAATGGAGGCGACAAATGGGAATTGAGCATTCTGTAATTGTCATTTTGTGATTTGTATTGTGTCAAGGGTAAATGTTAGGAGTGTGTTTTAACGAGAGAGCTGTCTCTAATCTAGATTTTGTTTCTTTTCTAGGTTGTGGGGAGCAGTATCTTCATGATATACGATGACACTAAAGTAGGAGCCTGGATTATCGACTTCGCTAAGACACATCCCTTACCGAATGGGGCTACAGTGAATCATAGACAACCCTGGGTACAAGGAAATCACGAAGAAGGCTTCCTTTTTGGACTGGACTCGCTTATAAGTGTAAGTAATTGGAAAAAAAAGTTGCATATAGTGACTGTTTTATGTTGTAGGGGTGAATTATGAACTAAAAGTTTTCTTCTCTTCTCTTCTTCAGGTGTTGGACGAGGTTAATTTGGCCCCAAAACAAAGCCACACTAGTGCTTACAAACCTGCGTCGACCGTTCCCTTGAAATCTTGAAGGAAATGCTATGTTTAACATTGAACTGTGGCAACTCGTAACGCAGAGTAATTATAAAATTAAGACATTTTCGAGTTTCTACCCATTAAATTCTTTTTATATTTTTACATATTCTTACTAGTACATGTTCTCACGGTTCATTTTCAGAGAGTTCACGTGTAATTCAGTGGTTTTTTCTTGTTTAACCTTCAGAGTGCTATTGGCGAAACGGTTTGTCACCAATTCTGCCACGTGGTGGTGCTAATGACAACGGTTCGTCGCTATGCGCGCACACTTTTAGTTCCACGTTCCAGCTGCTTGAGGCGATGCAGACTTATGTTTGACTTCTGTGCGCTGCAATAGCTGGCGACAGACGTAGTAGTATTTTGAGTAGTGATGATTGTAAACATTCCGTACCCAGGAGGTGGCATAGGGGATATATTGCCCTAAAAGTCTGATTTGTCACTGGTATTGAAAGGCAGTTTAAGCCAGTCACTGCATAAAGCAGAACTTGGCTACATCCAGTTAAACTATCCTCCTGGAAATTATTTTAAGTGTGCATCTCTGAAGAAAACTTATTTGAGTATGTCTAAAATGTAACCCCAGTGTAATATGTAAAATATGGACCCAATAGGAGAAGGGAGGGAATATGTTCAATTGATTTAGGGCCTTGGTGCAGAATGGTGCTAAGATGTGTGAAAATTACTCGGACAGGGATGTTAATTCATCTGCAAATATGAAAAGGTAAAACAAACCACATAATTACGCATTAACAAATGAAACCCTTAACCATGTCACAATTATACATGTTAGTCCAATTATTTTTTAATCGTACAATGTTTGAATGTGTCTATTGTAATGTTCCTATTGCAAGAGAATCTTACCCATCGGTATAACTGATGAACAGTTATAGTTTCAATTAATTAAAATACACACTATTGGGTCTAGTCCATATTATTTAGTGTTTTTTTTTTTCACTTATTGGTAGGGACCTGAAAAAATCGAATTTGTGATACATGCGAATTTTAAATTTCGTACAGAATCCAAGCCTACGTTAATTTTAATGTGAAAAAAAAAAGAAGAAAAAATTAAGCGTAAATCAAAGTGCGACAATGCGAATTGTGACCCAAAATGCGAAAATACCGAATAAGTGCGATTTTATAGCGAAATTACTTTAAATCTGCTAATTTGTTTGCGAATTTGTTTATTAAACAAAAGAAAATGTTCAATAGGTGGCCTAATCGCTCGCTAGCGATACCTCATCTCGGACTCACAGTATGCTACGCATATTGGTCGATATAACAATCGATTTATGTATCGATACGAACTTCGACTATCTATAACTTATTCAGACAGCTGCCGAACGAAACTCGTTTGTGTACTTGGCGGGCGCATCGTGGCGACTGGTGGTTTGTCGAACACGTGGACTTCGCTAAACAGAAATTTTTTCGGCTTTCCGCTTGAATAACATTTTTTTGCAACCTTCAAGCACTTCAAGGTTCGAAGTTTTTTTTCTAGAAATGGGACGTACAGCTGTAACTGTTCATGAAAGAGCACAGCAGTACGCTAATCGTGGCTTTTATTGTTCCGACTCTGCAACAGTACTCTGTCCGCCCTAGTAACTCCCCTCACAGCCACACAGTGCTAGCATTCAGCCTGCTTGTAGCATCTAGGCCACAGTCAGCTATCGCAAGGTGCCGTACTTCGTTTAATGTAAGAAACAATGTAGACAGTGAGAGTTTTATTGCACTACCATACAGTCGTTGCAGACAGTAGATGTAACTTGAAAGAGTGAAAGTCAGACTTATTTACAATACTTTCAATTTTCTGTGGGCCTAAAATGTAAGTCAAAACAAATGAGTCACCAATAAAGTCATATAGTCGGTAAGATCCAGAAAAAAATAGATAGGCCTACTAATTTTCCAAAAAATAGATGCCAAAAAGGGAAAAAATAAATGCCTAATTTAAAGGAAAATAGATGCTAAATTTTCAAGGCCCTACTTATTGGTAAATGTTTCAAGGCTTTGTATTCCAGATAAAATTTGCCCTTTCATCAGCTAATTGTGTAGTGTGGCCAGTTATTTGACTTTAAAATTTATTTATGTAAAATTTATTATGTTCGACCCTGACTCTTGTGTGTTAGAAAACTGTATCATAATGGTCATTATAACACTATTTTTCATTATGAAACGGTTTCTCCCACCATCACAGCTCAAGAGACAGTTGTTTGACCAAATAGATAAGGTAGCATCGCACCTGCGTGGAGTTCCAAGGCCTTCTGAACTGTGTTGCCTAGTGTCATAATGGGGTAATCGAGAAGGCCATGGTCAAATACAAGGCATTCTCTGCGTCTCATGCGCTCTGTTCAGTACATAAAACTGGCGAAATCTCGACAAATATTTATGAATATTTATCTTCGAACATAAAATAGTTACAATAATTATCGTCGAGCATAAACGGTTGTATGCAATTCGCCTATAATGGTAATTAAGACACTTGTAAGGAAATCATAAAACTCGCATACGCTCGTTTTATAAATATACTCGTGTCTTAATTATAGCCATTATAGGCTCGTTGCATTATGTACTAGTATGATATGGAGATGAAATGAGGTGGACATCATGACCATTACAATGGGAAACCCTTTATAAACGCTTAAAATTATTTACACTTCAAACTTTAAAACTATGCCAACACATAGTATTGGGTAAAATGTTAAGACACACTAACAAATGATTAGGACCTAACGTTTCAGAATTCTCAGATAACCAAAGATTCCCATTTTTCCTTATTTCTATAACCCTAAATTGAATCCATAATACCACTGTGCTCGCATAGATAACTTACTTACTTAATTCCTGCCGCTCCTTCCGGAGCATAGGGCCTTGGCGAAATTTCTCACGCAGTACGGTTCCTGGCCATTCTCTTCACTTGACTCCAGTTCTTGTCCACCTCTGCAATTTCATTTTCGATCGTCCTCTTCCATGTCTTCTAGGTCGACCTCGCTTCCTGGCACCTTGAGGATTCCAGTCTAGCGCCGCCCTCTCAACAGCTCCATCCGGCTTCCTTAGTGTGTGACCGATCCAGCGCCATTTCCTCTCCTTGATCTGGATGCTAATCGGTTGTTGATTGGTGATGGTCCAAAGATCTTCATTTGAGATTAAGTCCGGCCACCTCACATTCATGATGGGACGCAGACATCTGTTAATGAACACCTGTAGCTGGTTGTTGATCGGTTTTGTGACTTTCCATGTTTCACAGCTATAGAGAAGAATCGACTTTACGTTGCTATTGAAAAGGCGGAGCTTGGTCTTCTGGAAATGTTTCTATTTCTCCAGATGGGGTGGAGCTGGACAAAGTCACCATTTGCCTTCCTGATACGGCTTCGAACATCTTCCTCTGCTCCCCCATCATTTGTGACTATACTCCCAAGGTAGAGGAAGGACTCAACTCGCTCAATTTCCTTTCCGTTGACTGTCAAGCTAGTCGTGACGTCAGAATTTATCCTCATCTCTTTGGTCTTGTTGGTGTTGATCATCAGTCCTGCACGTTCTGCTTCTCTCTGCAACCTCCCCAGCTTATCTTCTATGTCTCGGTACCGTTGTGCCATAAGACAAATGTCGTCCGCGAAATCCAGATCTTCAAGCCTGTCATTTATACCCCATTGAATACCCCTCTTCCGTCCTCCCATTACCTTCTTCATCACACTATCCAGGACCAACAGGAACAGAGTGGGGGGGGAAAGGACACACCCCTGTCTCACTCCGGAACTGACCTTTATCTTTTCTGTTAATTTGCCTTCGTGTAGAACCTGGCACTCATACCCTTCGTACATCTCTTCCATGATTCTGATGAATCTTTGTTGGAATTTTATATTCCTCGAGGGTCTTCCACATGATTCTTTGATTTACGGAGTCGAAAGCTTTCTCGAAGTCGACAAATGTGAGGTAAAGGGTATTCCGCCACTCCACACTCGGCTCCAGGATGATTCGGGGGGTGTTGATGAGATCCACACAGCTGCGATGTTGTTGAAATCCAGCCTGTTCCTTCCGAAGCCTTTTTTCTACGCAGTCTTTTATACGATTCAGGATGACTCTCGCCAGTACTTTGCTTGGAATGGACAGCAAGGTGATTCCCCTCCAGTTGTTAGTTTGTGGTGTTCCCTTTCTTCGGTAACTTGACGATCAACCCCTTCTTCCAGTCGGTTGGTATTTTCTCCTCCTTCCAGATCTTCTCCAACAGAGGGTGCAGCAGATTGATCGTGATATCCAGGTCTGCTTTCAATACTTCCGCTGGGATATTATCCAGACCTGGTGCCTTCCCGCACTTCATCTGCTTCAAAGCTGTCCGTATTTCGCCCCGAGTTGGGGAGTCAAGGCTGATGTCTGGGTCACTTTCTGCTTCCTCTTCATCTTCTCCTCGCTGCTTACTTTCTGGTCCTCTATCTCTATTAAGAACCTCCGCAAAGTGTTCTCTCCATCTAGTCAGCTGCTGTTCACACGTCGTGAGGATCTCGCCCGTCTTGCTCTTCACAGGCCTAGTTTTATTAAAACCTTTCTCCGAAAGCATCTTTGTGATGCCATAGAGCTCCTTAACGTCCCCCCTTCTTGCCGCTTCTTCTGCTTTCACCGCCTGCTCATCAATCCACCTCCTATGATCCTTCCGCACACTCCTCTTTACCTCCCTGTTTGCTGTTGAATACTCTGCTTGTGTGAGAGCTTTCTGCTGCCTAGTCTTGCAGGTGTTGAGCTTGGCCTTAATCTCCTTTCTATAATTTATCTCGTCACAGGTCTGATCGGATATCCATTCTTTCCGCAGGTAGTTCTTGTACCCGAGCTGCATCTCACTGGTTTCCACGAAGATATTCTTTACCTCGCTCCACAGTCTCCACATCCTTCTGTCTCTGAGTCAAACACCTGGAATTTATTTCTGAGCTCCAGTTTAAATTGGTCCAATCTCTGCTGGTTCTTAAGCTTGCCCACATCAAACTTGTTGTGCCGAGTGATAAACTTACGGCGGACTGCGACGATCATCATGCGGAAGTTGGCAACCATAAGATGATGGACACTACCAACGTCCGCTCCTCTCTTGTTCCTAACATCTTCCAAGCTTCTTCTGAACCTCCTGCTCACTGCGATGTGATCAATTTGATTTTCTGTGACTTGATCAGGAGACACCCAGGTGACCTTGTGGCACCGCCTATGAGGAAACACCGTGCCACCCATCACCAAATCCTGACTGGCGCAATATTCCGTAAATTTCTCCCCATTGTTATTCATCACACCAAGGCCATGTTTACCCATGATCTGCTCCAACCCCTCATTGTTTGATCCCACCTTCGCGTTGAAGTCTCCCATAACAATGAGAATGTCCTTCTTACTTGTTTGTCTTGTGGCATCTCGCAGCATTTGGTAGAATTCTTCCTTCTTCTCTGGCTCCGATTGTTCTGTAGGCGCATAGCATTGGATGATGATCACATTCCTGATCTTTGTCTTGAACCTAGCAAACATGAGCCTGCTAGAAATTGGCTTCCACTCCATAAGGCTCCTCTTTGCATTTCTGTTGAGCAGCAACCCCACTCCATCCCTGTGTTCTTCCTCATCGCCCCCAGAATAGAGAAACGTAATTCCATCTGTTGTCTGTATTTCACCAAATCCTGGCCACCTCACCTCACTCAATCCTAGGATATCCAGCCCATAGTTCTTCATCTCCCATGTCACTTGTTTCAGTCTGTTTTTCTCCATCAAGGTCCTCACATTCCAGAAACCGATTTTCGTAGTTCTCTTCATGCCAAAAGTCATCAGGTTATCAGTCCGGTTTTGTAATTTCGCCTTGGAGGGACTGCCACCTTAGGCCTGAGGCACCAGGCTGATTTTCTGTCAGGGTTTCTTCCCTTAGCCTTTGAAGAACCAACTCCAAACTACAAGGCAGCAGTTGTTTCACCAGAGCCCCGTTAGCCGTAATTTCTTCAGGGTTCCTGTAGGGCCTTCACAGCTACTGTAGCGGGCTTGAGGCACACAAGTCCCCACTGTACTACACCCCGTACAGGCAATCCCCTACTTCATTACGTTGCCCATCTCCGAGGACGAGGGGTTGGATTTGTGGGAGACTCGTAGATAACTATATCAACAATTTGTTCCTTAAATTCAACTTATTTGAATTGAAAAATAAAAAAATTTGGTTGTCCACGAACTCTCCATTCCAGCGACAAGGCAACCAGATGTGCTGATCGAATCAACTCGCCAACGATTGTTGTTTTCAAAATAAGTGGAATGGGCAGTTTCTCGTAATAATTTGTTAGTGTCATAACTAGGGGCCGTATTTTTTGGTAACAGCGATAGGCGCAGAATTTGTTCATACCTCCTTTCTTGCCTATATATGACCTAGTAGGTACTTAAGTAGCGTATTTTAGCAAAATAAACTCGCAAAATATCACAATCTGATATATTGCACGAATTGCACAGATAATCACGAAATATACTCCACTTGGTACGAAAATGCTAAATATTATCGAAAAAGCTCTCCATTCCACGTTTAAATGCTCTGAGGTATTGACCGTAGTGGTTTCCTTCTCATTTGATTGATAGTGCTGCATATTCTCTACACCAAAGTCCACAACGCCGGAAGTATGTGAATTCAGTTCCGCGATCTCCATGACTATCTATGAAAATCGATATCCGCTATAGATTACATCAAATGGCGTTGTGGTTGTAGATACAACAGAGAGAGTTTGCGACTGATAAAACTATCGGAAAACATCCAGCATTTAAGTGTAAAAATGCCGAAAATTAGTCGCAACAGTTTTCTCGAGGGCCGAGGAATACAACAGTGAGGGGTTCTATGTATTTGACGCTGCAGGAAAGATTCTAATGTGTAAATACTCCAATGTTCGTATTCAGTGGGAACAAAAAGACACATGCGATAAACACTGAAGAGATTCAGCAATGCATAGAAAGAGGAAAGAAGGAAATGAACATAATTCTAACCAGCAAATAACATTCGGCGATACTCTACACATCACAAAGAATCTTGAAAACCCCCTTGTCACACAATTTGTTAGATTTACCCCATACTAGAATGAAGATTTCAGAAGAAACATTGATCATTATGACAATTTATTTCGCGAAATACCCACCGAAATAGCGTCGGTTTTAACACCGAAATCAACGGTTTTATTTCGCCAAAAAATAAGGCCGTTGGTCATAACATTTTACCCAATACTAACAAATTCTTAGCAGGAACTGCCCATAGTACATATTTTGAAAACAACAATATTGGAGAGTTGATTCGGTCAGCACGTCTGGTTGCCTTGTCGCTGGAACAGGGAGTTCGTTGACAACCCAAATTTTTTTTATTTTTCATTTCAAATAAGTTGAATTTTGAATTTAAGGAACAAATCATTGATATAGTTATCTATGAGAGCGCAGTGGTATTATGAATACAATTTAGGGTTATAGAAATAAGGAAAAATGGGCATTCCTTGGTTATCTGAGAATTCAGAAACGTTCGATCCTAATAATTTGTTGAAGTGCCATAACATTTTACCCAATACTATGTGTTAGCATAGTTTTAAAGTTTTAATTGTAAATATTTTTAAGAGTTTTTAAAGTGTTTCGCATTGTAATAGTCATGATGTCCTCATTTCATCTCCATATCATTGGGTAAAATTCATCTATTTTAATGTCTAAATAACTGATCACACTAGACAATTAGCTGATGAAGGGACAAATTCTATCTGGAATACAAAGCCTCGAAACATGTACTAATAAAGTGAAAAGAAACACTACGAATAATATTGACTACACTCAATCAAGTGTGTTCTAATTAACTAAATCGTAAACAGACGAAATATGAATTCAAGTATTCCTAAATGAAGAACAACCGTTAGAAGGTTAGAGACATGTACAGTGTAAGAAAAAGTATTGACTGGGCAGAAACTCGATCAAAAAATTTCTAAATTTTATAATTACTGATTGTAAGTCAATACAAAAAAGATTTTCAAATGGTTCACATATCATAAAATGCAGAAGTTACGCTGATAGCATTTGAATCCTTTGTGTAAAATGTTGTTTGTATGTGGATTGGGACACATCTATGTCAGGTAGCGATGACAACTACCAAACAAACATAAGTTTATTGTACAATCGAAGAACCAAGTTCTGCTGGTGCTACAGTATTTGAGTGCAGTCATGGACCCTGCTGGGCATTTTTTTTTCTAGTCTGAGGAATGAGCATTTGTACAGAACGATGATGGAATATTGTACTTATCATCGTACAGTGTTAGTATGCTTCTTTTTTATGTATGATGTAACAAATAATTTAATATTTGCATAACAAATAAATAGTATGGAATTTGAACATGTTAACTAAATCCTTCTAGTTCCAATTAACAGATTAGATGATCTAATGAGCTTATTCTGGATAAAGAGTTGAAATTAGTAAGCCTTTGCATAAAGATACATTTATGTTGTACAAAGTTAATGTCTGGCTTGCATAGTGATTTATTTTGACAGTGTTTTAATTGTTGAAATTAAAAAAGATTCTGTTTTTGTTGGTTGGAGATATCGATAAAAGTGGAAAGTAGAGACCCCAGATGTAATTGTCATTGTGCTGGTTACATGAATCTCTTGATGCTCATTGAAGCTACTCTGGTATTCATATTGTACATGTGATGTTTTATTATTCCATGCTGCTAATATCAAATAAAGAGAAAGATAACCACATATTTTGTAGTCTTTCCCATGACCCATTCTCCTAAATAGAGTTCAAAACCTCAATTAAAAGACCCCAAGCTTTCTCCATTAAAATTAAGCTCGGCTAAATGTTTCTCCATTATTTGTTGGGTCCTTCACTTCTGATATGTTCCACTAATACATTACGAGAAGACCTGTGTTGCTCCGCAGCACTCATTTCAACAATAAGTACTTTCCATATGACATTTGCTGTTCACATGTCTTCCATGCTAGTGACCTGGACCATTAGTCTTTCACTTCTAGCTTATTTTTCACATTTTGTAAAAATGATGAAAAAGTAAAACTTATTAAAACTCGGCAATTCTTCTAGGTTTGTGCTGTGTCTTGTGTGGGGTTTCGCCTAGGACACCAAGCTGGCTCATTGGCGGGCTCTTGGTGTCCCCGCCTGGACCCTCACAGGAGTGACGAACTGCGTGCCACCTCCCTTTATATTAGGTGCAACTGCACCACTTGACCGCGAGAACTAAAAGCTCAAGCAGCCTTAACCTCCCTATGAAGGCTTCCAAAAAGATGGTGTCCTGGGCGAAACCCCACACAAGACACGGCACAAACCTAGAAGAATTGCCGAGTTTTAAAACTTCAGATCAAATGTGTGTGTGTGTGTGTCCCACCCTTTCAACTCCTAAACGGCTGCAGCTATCGAAACCAAATGTGGTATGAGGGAAGTTCTATACCTGAACATCTCCGATGCCATATTTGAAAATATCAGTGCTACCAACTGCTGAAATATTAAAATTGAAATTTGAACTCTTGAAGTTTATGGTATCTCGGAAGGTATTCATGGGACCTGTTCCAAAATTGGCACACAGATCATACTATTTCAGATTAGTTTTCAGGAGCCCATATATCACAGTGCTACCAACATGATTCTATGCATGCTGGGTTTAATTAACTCCATATAACATCCATACTAAAAAAATTGATTTCTTCCAAAATTGGCACTCGTGTAGCTCATAGTATTTCAGATTATATTTAACAATCTATGCATGGCAGTCTTGTCACCAAGATTCTAAGTGTGCTAATAGGTTCTATGTTAAACTGCATGTAACGTCCTTACCCAGATATAGATTTCATCAAAGATTTGTATGTGTGATTTATGCTTTAGAACAGGCCATGCCAACTCGGGTGCTTCGTGAGCACCGCCCAGCACCGGCAAACACACCTATGCTCCACTGTTGTGACAGTGACAGGAGAGGAACGTGTAGTGCGAACGCTAAGCAGGGCGAGAGTTGTGTTGGGGAATGGGGCTGGGCAAATTGGCGTGCGTCAGGTGGCGTACCGGTATGAAAACTAATGTCAATTCTGTGTACAGACAGAAATAAGTTTTAATGCACTCCAGATTTTGTACTAATTTTCAAAATTCTTCTATCTTAGGCATCGCTTATGAAGCCACTAATTATCTGATATTCGGAACAATTGTTTTGGCAGTTGCTATCTGAAGTATAGCTTCCAAGGAAGCATCAGACAACTTGAGCTTGTTTCAGTTTCGTTAATAGCTTATTCATAATTGTAAACATTTGTTCACAAACTAACATTGTTCCGAAAATAGCATCAAATCTCAGGGCAAGGACATGAATCCTCGCCAATTCTTGTTCAACACCTTTATAAAATTAAATCAAATCACCATTGTAAAGGTAATAGCGGTCTGTCAAAATTAAATCACACTAGTTTTATCAGCTCAACTTGGAGACTTGATGGGGCATCCTCTGGGCGCACTGAAAAAGGCGTCATAGAAACCATGAGTCCCGGTTTTACTTGTTTTATTGCTTCAAATTCTTTATGCAATGACTGTAATGCTTTTGTGTACTCGCTGTTGTGTTCATAAGTACTTACATGCAAGGATTTTATGGAGGAAAAATTCTCCCAATTTCCTTCTTGAAGCTGACTTAGAAAGCACAAGCTGCAATTTGAAACTTTCAATACGGTCACACATAGTACTGATTAATTTGTTTGCCTTGCAACGAGATATTCAAATCGTTTAAATACCCCGTGATGTCTCATGAAAGAGAGGTCAGCACTCCATTGCTCATCATCCAAGTCTGACTGGGGAAGGAGGGGAGGGAAGGGAAAAGCACCGGTTCGCGCAAGCACTAGGTGCTCGCGTTGGCGTCGTGTGCTTTAGTACATATGACTGTGCTTTTTATAATAGTCACCATGGCTACCAACTGTGAATTAATAATCTCAAGGCTATAATTCCACACTTATAAAGACCAAACTGAGAATTAGAGGAATATTGTATACGGTGCCTCTGTAGTGGGTGTGGTAAGTTATTCACACTGAATATAGCATGCAGTGGCCATCCTGAATTCTTAACATTTAAAAGTGCTAGAAAGGCTGGAAGCTTCTCGCTTCGCTCGAAGCCAAACTCTCTTGACATGTTAGATGATCAAGAAACAATCAGAACGCTAGAAAGTTACAAGTCATGAGGGAGCTGGAGCGCGCGGTGAAAGGAGGGAGCTGGCTGGATGACGTCACGCTCGCCGTGTCGTTGCCGTCTCGTAACTCCAGAGCTCCTCAGTGCATTCTCGGTACATTTCGTGACTTGCCGAAACGACGAAGTCGACTGGATCATTTAAAATGATAAAATAAAAATCTCTTTTTTAGAGCTACACTAACTAAAGTTAGTGGTAAGGTATAACCTTATATGTGGCGTCATAATGGGTCCCTCGGCATTGCCGGGCTCGTTAAATCATGCATCTGGCCGCGAGGTCAGCTGCAGCAAGTCCTAGGTGCTGATAGCGGCTATCCTGAGTGTGGTTTCTCCCCGGTTTCTCCACACTTTCTCCAGGCAAATGCAGGGATAGTACAATACTTCAAAGTCTGGGGTACCTACCCACGGCGTTCTTAAGTTAACAGGCGGGAACACTGCCGGCGGGGCTGTGACGTCATGGGTCTTGCTCCAGACAGCAAACAGATGCTCAGTCTTGTTGGCGCGCTGTGATGTGGTCATTGTTTCCATGTTTCGAGGGTGACATTGCTTTTCCTCTTGTCCAGTGACAATATACCCGTGCCACATGTGGTATATTTTAAATGCACGAAGGTGCTGTATACCAGGACGTAGGAGTAATTTTCTGCTCCGTGGAGTTGAAACCACCTACGTGAACGGTTTTTCTTTTCCCAAGGAAGTAAACTTGAGAAATAGATGGCTGAGAAGCATCCCGAGAACAGTGTTGTGTGTAGTAAACATTTTCAACCGGACTGCATTATTTTACAGAATGAATATTGTGATTCTAATGGAAAAAGGAAGTTTGTAGTTTAACGTGACCGTTAATCTCGAGATCATGAGCCACGGGACCTCCTTTTTACGTGGATTCCGAACCACAGGACATGGCATTTCACTTCGAAAATCTCACATGCAATGACCGGGAATCGAACCCGGACCGCCTTGGTGAGAGGCATACAGCTAGACCGCTGAGCCACCACGCCCCTTGATTCTAATGGACAGAAACAAGTGTATAAATACACAGTTCAAAAAAATTAGGGGAACATGTTTTTGAACGGATGCCATGCTCCAAAAACCAATACCTCACACCCAGGTATATTACCAACTAAGCCTTTATTCTTTACAGTTGACGTATACAAAAGAATATCGATGGATTCTCGTTCATTTTCATAACACAAACGGAAATGTCCAAATAGTGGCGAAAACGAAGTGAAAACCGTACTCGAGGATGGATTTTATCACCGTTGGAGTGCTTCAGTATGGTGTATGTCCTCCACGAGCATTTATCACAGCTTAGCACCTACGTGGCATGCTGCGTATAAGTCGGCGGAGGTCACATTGCGGTATCAGGTCCCATTCTTCAATGAGAGCCTCTTAAGAGGTCTTGGAGCGCCTGTGTTGGAACAGGACGCCCACGAACACTTCTGTCAAGCCTACCCCAAACATACTCGATGGGATTAACGTCAGGAATCACTGCTGGCCATTCCATGTCTTGAATGTCCAGTTCTCGCATGACAACTCAGGTGATGCGCGCTACATGAACCCTGGCATTGCGTGCAAGAGTACGAATTCAGGGCCAACACCGAATGCAGCGGCCAACACATGCTGTAGCAGTATCTGTTCAATGTACCCCGCAGCAGTAAGATTACCATGGACGACGACAAGATCCGTACAGCCAGCAATACTGATGCCACCCCACACCATCACAGAACCTTGTCCGAATCGGTCGATTTCCTGGACAACATTTGGCATGTACTGCCCACCACGGCGTCTCTATACACCTTGACGTCCATCACGCTGTGTCAGGGGAAATCTGGACTCCTCTGTGAACAACACTAGGTCTCCATTGACGAAGTTGTCAGTTGACGTGGGTACGGGCAAACAGAAGGTGAGCTGCGTGATGCTGCATTAAACGGGACACTCGAACAGGACGTCTGGGTCGTAAAGACACTTCTCTTAACCTGTTTCTTACTGTCTGGTCGGACACCGTGACTCCAGTGACCCTCCTGAGGTCCTGTTGCAGTTCTCTGGCAGTTGCTGAACGACACTGCAACGCACAGATGGTCAGATGTCGGTCATCATGTGGGGTTATCATGCGTCCACGGCCTTGTCCAACCCTCTTTGTGAACTGGCATGTCTCGTAGCGATTCCACAAGCGTTGAATAACTGATGTATAGACATTGAGATCCACAGCAACACGATGAATAGTCCATCCTTCCTGGATCAAAGTGACGGCCTTTGCGACTTGAATCTCGTTAAGGTGTCTCGTGCCATGTGCTGGTTTATGTACGTGCTCAAATGACCGCAGCAGTCTGTGTACCTCACAACACACGGACGCACCGCTATTCACTTTGTTTTGAGGGTCACCTGACAATTAATGCATGGCTACGCCTAGAGATGGAATATAACTTCGATTAGACATACCTTGAGTAGCTAAGGTCTCAAGGCATGCTGTACGACCATTGGAACCCCATCTACAAAATTAATGTTCAAATACCAGACGATACAAAACATGTTCCCCTAATTTTTTTGAACTGTGTACGATCATCCTAAGCTAGTTAAAGGTTCTTGTCCTACTATTTTTGAAGGTTTGCCAAAATATTTGACAAAGGAAAGTGAAATTAAGTGGGAACATCCAGAAGAGAGAAGAGAAATCGAAGGGAGGAAGAAACATGCTCAAGAAAGTGCTGTTGCTGCTGCAGAATGGGACGAAGTTATAATCAGTTACGAGAGTTTATGCAATTCTCTGGAGAAACGATTAGCAGATAATAGCACTAAAGTGAAAGGGGACTCGGCTATTAATTTCAATATTTTTGACGATAGAGTGGTTATAAATAGAATCAATTTTGAGTCTATGACTTTTGATTTTTATATTAATCTAGATAATCATTTATTTGTTTCAGCTTTCTATAACAATTTGCAATTGTCTTCTACAGAACTTTCTTCAGTGTTGGGAAGTGAAACAGCTGTGAAGAGTTGGAGAACACTGTTCAGTTTGTTACAGTATCTTACTGAGAAGAGATTCCAAACCAGCTTGGAAAATTACGTGGCCAATGTCTTAAAATTGCTGGATGTCATCCAAGAAACTTTATTGGATAGTGGAGAAGAGGGAATATCTCAGCAAGTTAATTTTTTATCCAAGCAATTCTCTCTTATATTTAAGAACAAAAAAAGGTATCCTCCCAACATGATACTTTGCTCTTACATATTGTACATGCAATCTTGCTCTTACATATTGTACTTGCAATCTGCGAAGTGTAATACTATCAGGCAGAACAAATTTCTATCCCTTCCTCATTCTAAACATTTACAAAGATTGACTTCTTCCCTTAATGTAGCTCCGGGTAATTTAAACGAAAACGTTCATTTCTTGAAATATAAGCCACTGAAAAGTGTGATAAGTGGATAATTTTGCAACTTGATGAAATATATGTTAAATAAGAAATTTCCTACAGGTCGGGAAACATAACTGGATTTGCTGAAAACCAAGAACAGTCAAGTGAAGCAAAAACTGTGCAAGTGTTCATGATAACTGGAGCTTTTTCATCTGTAGAACATGTAATTTCCTTGAATCTGGTGAAACATCTCTCTGGACAGGAACTCGCGGGTATGACAAAACAGTATATTGCTTTGCTAGAGGAGTGTGGTTTCAAAGTCCCCTGTGTAATTTCAGACAACAGTAGACTGAACCAGAATATGTTTTCAATTCTAAGTAGAGACTCGGAAGATAGTTCTCTTCTTTCATTGCCAGATATTGATCACCCCGTGTACTCTATGTATGATACCGTACATCTGTTTAAAAATATTAGAAATAACTGCATACCTGCCAACCTCTCAAAGTGAAAAATCGGGAGATTCGACGCGGCGACGGGAGGGGGTGGGGGGGGCGAGGGGGGACGCTACATAAAACATACACATAGGCTAAGACATTGCACCAAATATATAAGTATATAAGTTACACCATTTATTAAACTGTAAATGACTAACATGATATGACATCCCAGTTTACAAATGTACTTAAGACTGAGTAATTTTAAATTCTCACTAGTCTATCAAACAAGCATACCTTTCATTCGACCACACTCAGGCATACAAAACTAGTGATGTATCGAAGATCATATTATTGGTCGTTGTTGCAGGTGACTGAGGCTGATTTTGCCCTCTTCAAAAAGGTCTTGCTATATTCTTGCTCAAAACACTTCCCTTTCTGAATCGACTTCAGAGTTATAAGTTTGTCAAAAGTCTTGTCAGAGAGAGATGACCTGAACATCCTCTCACACTCTGCATTACTATGCGGAATGGTCAGAATGGAAAGCATAACTTGAGTACCCCAGCACTACATATCATTTGGCCTACCAGTGCCCGCTTCACATCAATTCTCTCTTCTTCTTCTTCAATAGATGTCACATCCTCAAGTTGGAAGTTACAAAATTGGGAATGTAAAGCATCAATTTCCTCATTAAAATTGTCTTGAGTGTCTGTTAACATGCTAGGAAATTTATTTACAAAAAATTTAATTTTGGAAAATGAAATGTCCCCCTTTCCACTATGTGAGATACTGAAATCACACCTACAGACACTACAAAATGCAAATGTTGCGCCTCTTCTTGACTCAGTTATATGCGGAATCAGGGTGTCTACTGTAAGGATGAAGTAAAAATTAGTTACTTTTTAGCTACCTTTTAGTTAACTTTTAGTTAATTTTAGTTACATTTGAATTCAAGATACGTCTGCGGTCTGCAAGCAAATGGGCTCATCACGCGGTGGAGAAAGACAGCAATGAACTGTGTTTAACGCGGTAAATACAATTCACTTAGGGAGTTACAACAATTTTAAAAATCATAAATAAATACTAGATATTTATTATCAAATGAGTTGTTTCAGCTAATATGTCGTCTTGTGCACAAGGCGTTTTTATAATTGCCAAGAGGTTGCTCTGCTCTGCTCTTGACCGTGGCGAGATTTCCTTTGTCCCCGCGGTAGATCACGAAGAAATTTATGGGACGTTATATGATTGTAACCGAATTCTGTCTTCACAGTCAAGTACGGCGAAATTTCAAGATGTTACACGATCGGCGCTGGTCTCACCCGTTTGTCAAGATTCCCGTTGTATTCGCGGTAGAACACTGATAAATATCGCGATTTAATAATCGGTGTCACTTTTAGTCGTTCGACGAGATTTCCATTGTCTTTGAGGTCGGGCGCGAGGAAATATAGCATTATTATGCAATCGGCGCCACTTGCTGTCCGTTTGACAAAAATACAGTTGTTCTCGTCATTGAATGCGGAGAAATATCGCGATGTATCGCAATAGCTGCCGCTCTCAGCCGTTTTACGAGATTCAAGCTGTCCTCGCGATATTATGCATACCGCGCCGCACCCGGCCGTTGAACGATTGTTTATTCGTCCACACAGAATGGTGGATGCAAGCTCAGGGTTGGGCATGATTAAAATTCACGAGTAGTTATGGACAAGTTGTATGGCCGGCGCCGTGATTCCCGATGTCCCTATGCTGTGGTTGGGAGCTCATCAGTTCAGGGTATATCACGAGGAGAAATTAGTATCGCGACGCTACGTAGGCTGTCATTTCTAAGTGGGTAGATGCACTTCTCGCTCCCCGTACGCTTTTAAGTATACGGTCATGGGAAAAGTAGCGAGTAGGTTTCGGAATGTTTCGTGATTGGTGCCCAATCATCTTTGACGGGATTCCCGCAGACCTCGTGGTCACAAGTTCACGATAGGGGACGGGTTTTTTGATTTTACGCTACTGACGTCGATCTCGGTCCATTTGACGAGATTCCCGCAGGCAAGTCAGCCGGCCGTCTTGAGTATGAATGTTCGAAGTAGGTATCAAATATTAAGAATTATTCGGAGAGGATTGCACGAATAATACGACTAGAGGACACGTTTTCTTTCAAATGCGAATCACGAATTATAAAAGTTATACAAGTTTTCGAAATAACCGGTTAGATTATAATATATCCGATGGAACCCAAGTTAGAAGGAAAAATCGACATATAACGGAATTTCGAATTAACCATACTGGATGTCGCAAATTTACGAGACACATTTTTAAAATAAGTTACAGCCTACGTATTTCGAATCTTTTTCAAAACGGTAACATTTCGCAAGATCGCGACATTAAATTATTTAGCGTTATTTCTGGACTTCAATTTAACAGTCTCCAAATAAATGCGAAAAATGCGAGGTTTCTGAATAATTTCAGAAGTTTTCACGAATAAACGTCTCGCGAAAAGTCAGGCTTCCTAATATAACACATAAATATTTCACACAAAACTAAAGAGTCATCTTGATGCCGAAAATATACGCTGAACGGTGTATACCACTCAGGGTATCCTCAGTATGCATTTCCTCGAGGTCGGGCACGGGGAAATATAGCTTATGCAATTGGCGCCGCTTGCGTGAAACTCGCTCCTTCGCAATCTCTGAGCCTAGAGGCGCGAGTTTAAATGATTCAATCCGCCTTCGGAAAATTTTCGTTACCCGTATGTAAAATTCGTTACTTTTCGTTACCCATTTGTAAAATTCGTTACTTCCGTTACCGGTAGACACCCTGGGAATATTATCTTTGTACACACTTTTAAATGTCACATCATATCTTTTCGCCTTATTACCGAGGAACCGACGCAATCACTCAGTTCGAAAAATCACAATAACCTACCGGCATATTAACGCCAACAACATCAAACTAAGTTATACACAAATCATATAATTTCACGTGTGAAACAGATACAATATTCCGCAGCGTACAACTACCTATCACCTACTGGTCATTATGCAACACATCTAGGAACAAGCGCTGAATTAACCTTCGACGATTTCAAACGAAGACTTATTCGAAGCCAATTTCAAACGAAGACTTATTCGAAGCCAACTTTTTATAACAGCAGGACGCGACGCGGGAGTTAGTACGCAGTTGTCGATTACCGATACAGAGCGAAACTGCGGTATCGAGATATAACTTCAAAACACGTAAAGTCGATCCGTTCGATAGATGACACATTAAATCCAAAATTACGCGTGGGGTTTTTGAAAAATCGGGAGATTTAATACGTTAAGCGGGAGGGCGGGAGAAATGGTCTGAAATCGGGAGTCTCCCGCCTAAATCGGGAGAGTTGGCAGGTATGTAACTGGCTTAATCAGAAAGACAGCTCCAACTCCAAGCTGTTTGAGAATGTCATTGGTCTACTTGAAAGCTTCAGGAAGGGATACAAATTCCTTTCCCCGTACTGCTACCTGTATGCTGTCAAGTGACATTCATTAGTGGTTGGACAAAACCGATGAGTAATAAAATTTCTGCTTGTTTGTTAAAGTGCATAAACAGATATGATATTCTCACTTAAATATATTCAACTAATTATTGTGTTCTGTAGAAGATACAAAATCCACCTACTTGTAGTGAAATCAAACATTAGTTTCCAGCATGCTCTTTTTGTATACCGCTATGGGCTGACTTGTATCGCAGTCATTTGCTTTAATCGCCCGTAGTGACAGCGGAAAACGTCTCACACAATTCATCGATCACTAAGGAAGGACTGTGGTGAAATTCGGAAGTCCATCCCAATTTCTTCTGTAAACAAAACCGATTTAATTACATGAATGCATCTCTCTGCCGTATGACTAGCGTGCTGTCCGCCGGCCAGCAGAGACCTCTGACGTCACTCGCCGGGGGCAGAGTGGGGGTACCTCTCCCGCCTGGAACTTAAGAATGCCGTGACCTTCCTCATCCCTGTCCCTAATACAGTTACACTACTAGCCATCACATAAATACAAGTGATCAGAAAAGTTCAACACACCCCCAACTACATGGGGCTGATGACCAAGATGACCCAAGCTCCTAAAATGAATTAACATAACCAAAGTTTCAAGATGGATGCTGGACGTACAGAAAAACTTAATAATGAATCATTCGGAATGTAATTGCACAATGAAAACTAAACTTAGTAAGAAAGAAGAACCATGTAAGGGATCTTGATGCAATAAGCCATAATAGGACACTGAACGCAATGAACAATTGAATTGAATTAGATGCCAGTTGATTAAATTCTATGTAGACATGTAGAGTGGTAGGTTTCACTGCGCTCGGTTGATTGAATCCTTAGGGGGGAAAAAACATTTCAATATTTTAATTTCGCAGGCTGCTATGTCTGTTTTGTACACAGCAAGATTCTAAGCACCACATAGCTACACTTACCTTAGTATTCTCTATTATTGCCCAAAATTTCAGGGTGATATCAGTAATAGTTTCTAGAGATACAGAATGCTGATGAAATATTTTGCGCAGCCGTTCTGTTGGATTGGTGAAACCTATTTAAATTTGAATGCCACGGTCGGGGTTGGACAAAATAGGACTGTCTTTACAGAGTTTCATTGAAATCGCTCCAGCTGTTTAAATTTTATTTGGGGGACACCGACTCATGGATCACACAAAACAAAAGGTGAACTCATAAGCCTTTTTTTTCATATGATGAAAATAGGCTAAAAGAATAATTACTATGCTGATGAACTGGTAGTAATGACAGACTCTGTCGAAAGCTTACAAGCCAACGTGTTAGAACTTGAACAGGAATGTACGGAATATGGTATGAAATTCCGCATTCCAAAAATGAAGGTTATGTCGGCAGGGAAGAAACTCAAGAAAATAGAATCACAGGTACGAGGACCGAAATTGGAGCAGGTGGAACATTTTAAATACTTAGGCTGTGTATTCTCTAAGGATGGTAGTATGTGGTAGGGTAGAGATGTAGAAAAGCCAATGCAGTGAGTGCTTAGTTGGGATCTACAGCAGTAGCGGCTGGCTCATAAGGACTCCAGGACGGTGTCCTTCCTAGAGTACGAAAAGGGATTTACATTTTCTCTTGATATTTTAAGTCAAAAATTGAACTCTAATAATGCTAAGAAAATTACATGTAGCTCTATCAATCAGAAAGACTGTGTTTGGTGGTATCACATTTTGTCAGCACGCAGCACACCACAGAACACTGGTCAGTATGGAGTTACGGACTCTTGCCCTAATTTGTGCCCGGGCGAGGGGGTTGAGACGTGCGGGGATTATGGAGACTGGTGTGCTTTCGGACTGCCAGAGGGGTAATCTGTGGGCGCGGTGTGCGGGCAGTTGTCTTGAAGCCGGGTGGAGTCCTTAACAGCTCTGTAGCACCGGTAAATACGTCATCTCCCCTCGCTACTCTAGACGTCATGCAACAGTATCTGCTTCTATTGGTTAGTAAGAAAACTTGTGACTAGCATCAGAAGCCAATAAGAAGTAGATCGTTCAGGGTTGTCAGATGTGTCATTATTATCATTCTGCTGTCAGCTTCCGCACGCTGAACGTCCATTAGACAAGCACTGTCGCCTAATCCCAACCCGCGTGACACAGGTTTGACAACAGTGAACAGCAGCAGGATTTCCTCTCACACCCCTCTACTGCATGCGCCCAGCCGGGGAATTACCCCATTAGCAAATAAAGTAGATGAATGAATAAAAGAAATCTCCAATATTGCATATAATAAAAATAAAAATTAAATAACAATAATCCATGATGTGGTATCATTATCTTTATCTTTGAACACAAAAAATATATGAAATGAAAATCCACAGCCTGCTTCCAGTCTCCGACCGGGTCAGGAATGGAATGAATGAAGCCCCTATCTAGCGGCGAGGATATGAACTGTGCCGGCTGCCGAGGCCTGACGCACTCCTCTGGGGCAATGATTAAATGAATGACAGATGAAATGAATGATAGTGGAGAGTGTTGCTGGAATGGAATTTTGACAGGGAAAACCGGAGTACCCGGAGAAAAACCTGTCTGCCTCCGTTTTGTCCAGCACAGATCTCACATGGAGTAACCGGGATTTGAACCACGGACCCAGCGGTAAGAGGCCGACGTGCTGCCGCCTAAGCCACGGAGGCTTCACAAAAAAAAAAAAAAAAAATATATATAATTATATTAAATTGTAGCATCTGAGACCAGGGATCTCGATTCAAATTGCAAGGATGAAGCAACACGGACCTCTCGTTAGCATCCTGCGGTTAGTGAAGGTTGGCACCAGTGAGCTATTTCGTTTTCGTGCTGGAAAGTCTTAAAGCGTTGGTAATATTCAGCAGTTGCAATCTCTGTGTTGGTGATGATTAATCTGTAAGTCATTAAGCTTTGTAAGTAGTGTCTTTATTTAAAATTACCGGTGCGACTGGTTTGGAAGTGCTTGTGGCGAAAGTGATTTCTCTATCGGTGCTCGATAATAATAATGTAATAATAATAATAATACGGCACCGTAATTATTTTTAATTCTTGTTACGGCTGTGCTCTAGAGTTGAAACTCAGCGTTGTTAAGTATTTCTGCATTTCAAAATGAATTCTGTGGACGCTATTTTAAATAGCGGAAAACTTTCTTTTGAGAGTAAATTAGAACTAAAAAGGTTACGACCTCCGAAATCTGATTTAGTCATTTCACAGGTTCAGAACCCTTGCAAAAGCAAAGCTGGTTATACCAGAAAATTCAATCGCACATTGTACAATCATGCAGACTGGCTGTGCGGATGTGACGTAAGAAATGCGTTCTTTTGCTTCACATGCTTGGCTTTGATTTCTGGCGATCCTGTGTGGGCATCAGCTGGTGTTACGGACTTGAAACACTTGAATGATAAAGTTAAGAAACATAAATCTAGTGAAAAGCATATAAACAATAGCATTGAGTTTGCGATGCTGGGTATGGTAGACATCAGATGTCATTTGGACAGTGCGTATAGACTGAAAATTAAGCAGTTCAATGAGGACGTCCCTAAAAACCGTTACATACTCAGTAAACTGATTGACTGCATTAATTTTTGTGGAAAATTTGAGCTCGCACTGCGAGGACACGATTCATCTGACAATCCCGGAACATTTCGTGGGTTGGATAGTTTAATGGCCGAGTTAGACTCTTCCTTGAAAGAGCACATAGAAAAAACAAATAGTCGTGTTTTTCTGGGACTTTCTAAAACCATACAGAACGAGCTTCTCGATTCAATCTATTCTGTGTGCCTTCAGTTGATCAGTGACGAAATATCTCGGACAGAATATTTAGCGATCGAGGCTGACGAAACCACTGACTGTGCAACATTGTCTCAGCTTGTTTTTATTGTGCGATATGAACCGAATGGCAAAATGAACGAAAGGTTCGTTAGCTTCGTGCAGCCCAGAGATCATACTGCAGATGGAATTAGTCGAGCTTTATTTGCCGAACTAGAGAAATTGAAGGTCGTGTACAAAAATGCGCACTTTGTTCATTGTTATGCGCACCAATTGAACTTGATCATCGAGCATTGTGCAACCCAAAATAAGCAGGTAAAATTATTTTATTAGTAATTTAGAGGGATTTTCCTATTTTTTTTTTCCAAATCGTCCAAACGGACAGCCGTACTAGATGAAATCGTCAAGAAACGGATCCCGAAAAATGCCGCCACTAGATGGAATTTTAGAGCACGATGCGTAAGAACTGTCTTCATTTACAAAAATGAACTTATTGAGTGTCTAGAGAAGATTGTGGATGATGAGAGTAATGACTATTCGACAACCAGAAAAGCAACAGGTTTGAGAAACATTTTAAAAGATCAGGACTTTCTCTTTTGGCTCGAACTTTTTAGTAAAATTATGCCACATGCTGATATTTTATTCAATGAACTACAGCACAGGGAAATTGACAGTGTAAAGGCTCTGAAGAACGTATCTACCCTCAAGTCCTCGATTCAGAATATTAGAAATTCTCTCGATCAGTGGGGTACAGAGCATAGCGTGTGTTGTTCAAACCCGGGCACTAGTGAAAAGCGTGCTTGATTTGACAGCAGCAAATGGGTCGTGGCAAAAGAGGTGTGCGACGTAATTTTAACTGGGATTGCCGATCGTTTCGGTTTTAATGAGCATTTATCAGCAGCGAAGCTATTCCAGCCCAGCTTATTTCCAAAATTTAGAGTGTCGTTTCCTGACTCTGAATGTAAAATGGTCGCTAAGTTATTCACTTTAAATCCACTTGAACTCAGGCAGGAATTAACAGTTTTATATAGCAGAAATGAGTTTGAAAATGCATCTGGTGCCTTAACACTTCTTTCCTGCATTTGTGAAAACAATCTTGCGACAGTGTTACCTGAGACAGTAAAACTCTTGAGAATTATATGCACAATTCTCATGACATCAGAGAGTGAAAGGTGCTTTTCAACTTTGAAAACAATAAAAACTTTTAGTAGGAATACAATGAAAGAAGACCATCTGTGCGCTTTTGCTATGTGCTCTATTGAGAAGAACCTGTTGGTCACAAATGACTTTAATGAGCATGTAATAAACCACTTTGCTGATCAAAAAGAGCGGCGAATGGACTTCATCTTCAAGAGAGTCAATTAAGGTAGGTCTATTTACTTGAAGATTCTCCTGTCCTGGTAATTTTCTTATCTTTCATAGTTTGTGTATTGCCGACAATGATATATCCTATGGAAAAACGTTATTGCAAGATTTTCTTTTATTTCCTGACATAACCAGTATGTTTTACGTCATTGCATTCATAACCGTATTCAAACTAAAAACTGTAAAAGTAAAGAGTTGGGCAAGAATTCTCAAACTCTGTCCATGTGTAATAAATGTTACGCTTAAACTCCTGCCACGTTATTATTATTATTCCCGTTTTTAAATTGCAGTTAAAATCACTCTCTGCTAGAAATGTAAGTAATCTATCAGAATAAAAAGCAGTTCAACAGTTTAGTAATGAATGAAAATGAAACATAATGTGACTCGGGAGGTACATTTTCCTAAAATTCATCTGTCAGCTCGAACACTGGCATTGATTGTTACTGGCACTTGTATATTTCCAAATTTGCATATTAAAGTATATTTCCAAATTTGAATATTAAAAGAAAAAAAAACTCTTGTTCTATGCCGAATTCAAGTGATAATACAATATCCACATTTTAATAGCCAACGCTTTAGGCTTGAGTTTGGAGTTATTAAAAGAATAATATTGTATATTCTATGTTATTATGTACTGGATAAATCGTTGTTTAATTCGTGTATTCATGCAAACTGGCATTTGTCAAAATTTGAGCTCACAAGGACAATGCTGTGATAAAGAAAAAGACTCAAACACAAGCTCCCTGGGATTCACGTTTTGCGTTTTCGTCTATACGTAATTTTCACATCATGTTCTCAGTGTTGTTACCCTATAAAATCATAGTTGTAATACTAAATGAGAAAAACCTCTGATCCGACATCAAGAATATTGAGCAATAACGCGATATTTTCATTGCAAATAAAAGTAACTCGATTTTACTCTTTTTGTCCTCTTATCAATTTATGAAGAGGTGCGGGGAAAAATACTTTGATTGCCCTCCCAGCCTAAGAGTTTGTCGGCCGCCACTGATCTACAGTATTCTGCAAGAAAGAAGTTAGTGTAGCGACAAAACTCTCCCTACATCGCTCAGTATTTAGGACAATCTTGCTGTATGGATGTGAGAGCTTCGTAGATTCAGGATATCTGATACAAAAGCTAGCGGTAACTGATACGAGGATAGCACGAATGATTGCAGGGGCAAATAGATGAGAGCAATGGAAGGAAGGTACTCGTAATGAAGAGTTGAAGGCAAAGATAGAAATGAACACGCTAGATGAAGCTGTACGTATGAGCCGGCTCAGATGGTGGGGTCATACGTTGAGAATGGGGGAGCAGAGATTAACTATGAGGTTAATGAGTTGGTGGCTGTAGAGGGTAAGGGAAGCAGAGGTAGACCTAGAAGGCGATGGTTAGATTTAGGGTAGATCGATTTCAAAGTGAGAGGTGTAGAAGAGGCCACAGTGCTAACTGCTAAGAGGAAGAGGGGATTATGGTGGTGACTTGTTCGCAAACAAGAGTCTTGCAGACTAGACTGAACAATGAATGGCAAAACAATCTCAAAGCATGTACGGTATGTTAAAAGAAACAATATAAATGGAACGTGATACAGCGCATCAAATTTCAAAGAAAAAAATCTTTGAAAACTTGATCTGGCTAGTTGAAACTAGTTTGCCAGTGTACCATTGGTATGGTACACCTCACCAATGTGGAACTAGTTTGCCAGTGTACCATTGGTATGGTACACATCACCAATGTGGAACCAGTTTGCCAGTGTACCATTGGTATGGTACACCTCACCAATGTGGAACTAGTATGGCAGTGTACCATTGGTATGGTACACCTCACCAATGTGGAACTAGTATGCCAGTGTACCATTGGTATGGTACACCTCACCAATGTGGAACTAGTTTGCCAGTGTACCATTGGTATGGTACACCTCACCAATGTGGAACTAGTTTGCCAGTGTACCATTGGTATGGTACACCTCACCAATGTGGAACTAGTATGCCAGTGTACCATTGGTATGGTACACCTCACCAATGTGGACCTAGTATGCCAGTGTACCATTCGTATGGTACACCTCACCAATGTGGAACCAGTTTGCCAGTGTACCATTGGTATGGTACACCTCACCAATGTGGAACTAGTTTGCCAGTGTACCATTCGTATGGTACACCTCACCAATGTGGAACTAGTTTGCCAGTATACCATTGGTATGGTACACCTCACCAATGTGGACCTAGTATGCCAGTGCACCATTCGTATGGTACACCTCACCAATGTGGAACTAGTTTGCCAGTGTACCATTCGTATGGTACACCTCACCAATGTGGACCTAGTATGCCAGTGCACCATTCGTATGGTACACCTCACCAATGTGGAACTAGTTTGCCAGTATACCATTGGTATGGTACACCTCACCAATGTGGACCTAGTTTGCCAGTGCACCATTCGTATGGTACACCTCACCAATGTGGAACTAGTTTGCCAGTGCACCATTCGTATGGTACACCTCACCAATGTGGAACTAGTTTGCCAGTATACCATTGGTATGGTACACCTCACCAATGTGGACCTAGTATGCCAGTGCACCATTCGTATGGTACACCTCACCAATGTGGAACTAGTTTGCCAGTATACCATTGGTATGGTACACCTCACCAATGTGGACCTAGTATGCCAGTGCACCATTCGTATGGTACACCTCACCAATGTGGAACTAGTTTGCCAGTATACCATTGGTATGGTACACCTCACCAATGTGGAACTAGTTTGCCAGTGTACCATTCGTATGGTACACCTCACCAATGTGGAACTAGTTTGCCAGTGTACCATTCGTATGGTACACCTCACCAATGTGGACCTAGTATGCCAGTGCACCATTCGTATGGTACACCTCACCAATGTGGAACTAGTTTGCCAGTATACCATTGGTATGGTACACCTCACCAATGTGGAACTAGTATGCCAGTGTACCATTGGTATGGTACACCTCACCAATGTGGAACTAGTATGCCAGTGTACCATTGGTATGGTACACCTCACCAATGTGGAACTAGTTTGCCAGTGTACCATTGGTATGGTACACCTCACCAATGTGGAACTAGTATGCCAGTGTACCATTGGTATGGTACACCTCACCAATGTGGAACTAGTATGCCAGTGTACCATTGGTATGGTACACCTCACCAATGTGGAACTAGTTTGCCAGTGTACCATTGGTATGGTACACCTCACCAATGTGGAACTAGTATGCCAGTGTACCATTGGTATGGTACACCTCACCAATGTGGACCTAGTTTGCCAGTGTACCATTGGTATGGTACACCTCACCAATGTGGACCTAGTATGCCAGTGTACCATTCGTATGGTACACCTCACCAATGTGGAACCAGTTTGCCAGCGTACCATTGGTATGGTACACCTCACCAATGTGGAACTAGTTTGCCAGTGTACCATTCGTATGGTACACCTCACCAATGTGGAACTAGTTTGCCAGTATACCATTGGTATGGTACACCTCACCAATGTGGACCTAGTATGCCAGTGCACCATTCGTATGGTACACCTCACCAATGTGGAACTAGTTTGCCAGTGTACCATTCGTATGGTACACCTCACCAATGTGGAACTAGTATGCCAGTGTACCATTGGTATGGTACACCTCACCAATGTGGAACTAGTTTGCCAGTGTACCATTGGTATGGTACACCTCACCAATGTGGAACTAGTATGCCAGTGTACCATTGGTATGGTACACCTCACCAATGTGGAACTAGTTTGCCAGTGTACCATTGGTATGGTACACATCACCAATGTGGAACCAGTTTGCCAGTGTACCATTGGTATGGTACACCTCACCAATGTGGAACTAGTATGCCAGTGTACCATTGGTATGGTACACCTCACCAATGTGGAACTAGTATGCCAGTGTACCATTGGTATGGTACACCTCACCAATGTGGAACTAGTTTGCCAGTGTACCATTGGTATGGTACACCTCACCAATGTGGAACTAGTATGCCAGTGTACCATTGGTATGGTACACCTCACCAATGTGGACCTAGTTTGCCAGTGTACCATTGGTATGGTACACCTCACCAATGTGGACCTAGTATGCCAGTGTACCATTCGTATGGTACACCTCACCAATGTGGAACCAGTTTGCCAGCGTACCATTGGTATGGTACACCTCACCAATGTGGAACTAGTTTGCCAGTGTACCATTCGTATGGTACACCTCACCAATGTGGAACTAGTTTGCCAGTATACCATTGGTATGGTACACCTCACCAATGTGGACCTAGTATGCCAGTGCACCATTCGTATGGTACACCTCACCAATGTGGAACTAGTTTGCCAGTGTACCATTCGTATGGTACACCTCACCAATGTGGACCTAGTATGCCAGTGCACCATTCGTATGGTACACCTCACCAATGTGGAACTAGTTTGCCAGTATACCATTGGTATGGTACACCTCACCAATGTGGACCTAGTTTGCCAGTGCACCATTCGTATGGTACACCTCACCAATGTGGAACTAGTTTGCCAGTGCACCATTCGTATGGTACACCTCACCAATGTGGAACTAGTTTGCCAGTATACCATTGGTATGGTACACCTCACCAATGTGGACCTAGTATGCCAGTGCACCATTCGTATGGTACACCTCACCAATGTGGAACTAGTTTGCCAGTATACCATTGGTATGGTACACCTCACCAATGTGGACCTAGTATGCCAGTGCACCATTCGTATGGTACACCTCACCAATGTGGAACTAGTTTGCCAGTATACCATTGGTATGGTACACCTCACCAATGTGGAACTAGTTTGCCAGTGTACCATTCGTATGGTACACCTCACCAATGTGGAACTAGTTTGCCAGTGTACCATTGGTATGGTACACCTCACCAATGTGGACCTAGTATGCCAGTGCACCATTCGTATGGTACACCTCACCAATGTGGAACTAGTTTGCCAGTATACCATTGGTATGGTACACCTCACCAATGTGGACCTAGTATGCCAGTGTACCATTCGTATGGTACACCTCACCAATGTGGAACCAGTTTGCCCGCGTACCATTGGTATGGTACACCTCACCAATGTGGAACTAGTATGCCAGTGTACCATTCGTATGGTACACCTCACCAATGTGGAACTAGTTTGCCAGTATACCATTGGTATGGTACACCTCACCAATGTGGAGCTAGTTTTCCAGTATACCATTGGTATGGTACACCTCACCAATGTGGAACTAGTTTGCCGGTGTATCATTGGTATGGTACACCTCACCAATGTGGAGCTAGTTTGCCGGTATACCATTGGTATGGTACACCTCACCAATGTGGAACTAGTTTGCCAGTGTACCATTCGTATGGTACACCTCACCAATGTGGAACTAGTTTGCCAGTGTACCATTGGTATGGTACACCTCACCAATGTGGAACTAGTTTGCCAGTGTACCATTCGTATGGTACACCTCACCAATGTGGAACTAGTTTGCCAGTGTACCATTGGTATGGTACACATCACCAATGGGGAACTACACTGACCGGCAAAAAAAGTGGAACAGTTAAAAAAGTAATATAAATAGTATAAAATTAATTTAAAATTTAATCACATTTTAAAAGCTTTTCAGGTATTAGAACAAACATCTGAAACATCCGTGAATAGAAATTGATAATGTGACATTTCTTTGGGTGGTTTATTACCACCAATTACCCCCGATCTTCGATGAGCCTATCTTAATGGTTTTATGGCGGGAAGCGCACTGTAAGCGTTTACGGTTTATGAGTGTTGCCGCTCGCTTATTGTTGTTCTAGGGATAACAACTGGCATTTGTTGAACACGTGTGAACCATTGTCATACATTTTAGCAAGTTATCCATGTGCAGTTCACACTAAAACGTGCCTCTTAGCCGTGAAGGAGCTGCACAGGCAGTTGCATTGGTGGAGGATGGCTGCAGCTTCCGTTATGTTGCTGAGGTCATTAGATCATCTCTCGGAAGCATTCACCGTGCAGTGCAACGTTACAGAGAACTCAAAACTTACGACAGGTGACGAGGGTCAGGCCGTAGAAGATGCACAAGTGCCAGGGATGACAGATTTCTCACCCTGCAAGTTCTGCGTGATCGCCATACCACAGCAGTCCAGGCACGAAATCAACTGGAAAATGTCAGAGATGTGAGAGTGAGTGAGCGAACAGTAAGAAGAAGGTTTGAAGAAGCTCATCTTTCGTCCAGGAGACCTTTTCGTGGACCCGCACTCGAACGACATCACAGAGAGGCGCGTCTTCGCTTCGCAAGGCAGCATCTGGGATGGACCCATGAGCAGTGGGCCTCGGTTCTCTTCACTGACGAGAGTCACTTTAATCTTAGATCTCCTGATGGAAGAGAAAGAGTGTGGAGAAGGAGCGGAGAGAGGTACAGCCCTGTTGCTTTCTCCTCTAGGACTCCATTTGGAGGTGGCTCGGTTATGGTGTGGGGTGGCATCAACGTTATGGCCCGCACTGAAATGATATGCATCGATCCCACTACGCTCAATTCCCAAAGGTACATCGAAGAGATCCTGATGAACCATGTGATGCCCTTTGCGCCTTTCATAGGTCCGAATTTCATGCTGATGCAGGATAATGCCCACCCTCATATTGCTCGCTGTGTTGTACAATATCTGCCGGAAGTGGGGATTCAAACCCTGGACTCGCCAGCTCGTAGTCCTGACTTGAACCCCTTCGAACATGTATGGAATATGCTTGGAAGGAACGTCAGACAGAGTGACCACACCACCTTGGCGCAACTGAGAACATCGCTGCTGGAGGAATGGGATCGCATCCCGACAGATGCCATTCGACGAGTTGTGAACATTATGGCTGAGCGTTTACAAGCTGTCATAGACGCTAAGGGTGGAAACACTCGTTTTTAGTGACCAGTGTTCTCGTGCAGTGCAGTGCAAACATTAATACCGTTTTGTCTGGCAATACGTTTGATAAAAACCAGCCTGAAAGAACATTACTAAAAAATAGAAAATTGTAAGATTTGCAAAATGTAACGAAATTTGTGAGTTAAAGCGTGTTGTAAAACATGTTTCGGTATTTTCTGTAGCCAACCATGTAAAATTTACATGAATAATGCAAATATTGGGAAACCCGATACATTTTAGTGGAATAAAATAAGAAACTACATAAAAAATTTAAGTGTTCCACTTTTTTTGCCGGTCAGTGTAGTTTGCCAGTGTACCATTTGTATGGTACACATCACCAATGTGGAACTAGTTTGCCAGTATACCATTCGTATGGTACACCTCACCAATGTGGAACTAGTTTGCCAGTGTACCATTCGTATGGTACACATCACCAATGTGGAACTTCACAACTTACAAACATTTGTGTTGAAACAAAAACCTTTAATTTACATTCATTTTAAAAGGAATATGATGAAAAATAATTCATCAAGAGCACTCATTTGGTAGAGTAAAGTCAAACACAGGCCCTGATACAGCAGTCTGTGAGGCCTTGTTGACACCCCGCTTCTGGTCCTGGCGACATTCAATACGAAGGGAGTCCTCGACCCCCAGCCGAACCTCGACACTTCGGTCCTTGATACTGTTTATCAACTCCTCCTTCAGCATTGCACACACGCGTTGTTTGATTTCAGTTGGAGCATTTTTAAGATTTAACTGAATCATCAGCTCTGTTAGGGATGATCGTACCACCCCTCCAATTTCATTCCTTAGCCAGGATACTAGGTCTTCCTGTAATCTAGACTTAAATGTTTTCTCTTGCTCTGGCTGATTCTTGCGATTCCTGCTGGTGGCCTGCAACAGAGGAGATGACTTCAGCAAAGCACACAATAACACTGTATCTCTCCTGAATTTTTTTTCTAAGGTCTGAGGTTTTTATTTTAAGAACATCAATCAAGAGAATTGCTCTCAGTCGGTCGACACAAGAGGGTCCAAATAAATTGGTCGGAAAGTGATGATTATTTTAAGTGTGTTAATGTACAGACGTGCAGTGCCGGATTTCAGCCTAGGCCTACAAGGCCCCGGCCTAGGGGCCCAGCCAGCCCAGGGGCCCCGGTGGTGGAATCTTTACATAAGCTCAAAAGCCTGGCTTGCCTTATCAAAAAGCTTCATCAAAAATAATATTACAATAAATATTTTTACTAGGGTACATTTTGCCAAAGCTTACAGCCCTGCGCGCAACAAAGCTAGACTTAGGCCTCTTCCAAGCTTAGCATTGCCAGGCCACGCGCAGGCAGTCCATTCTATAGGCTCCGTGCGTTGGGGCGAGAAATGCACCGCCACGCTATGAATGGCCAAATTTATAAGCACGAATATGATACCAAGGCCGAGATGGAGCGATGTGCAGGTAAATTCTCATTTTAAGATGGTACGTTGTGTACTATCAAATATCGTTGTAATGTACATAGTCAGAAATAATGCAGTCAATTGACTATGATGACGTCATTCATTCTTTTGCACAGAAAAAGTTCGTCGTATGATTCTATAAATTTTATAGAATAACGTAACTATAGTAACATAGACTACATTATTATGATGTTTATTAAAGTCATTAAAAAAGTACACGAGGCTGCATGACCGCGTTGTCGCAGCCCCTAAACTTAAGAACCAACGAAAGTCATTAAAGCCGATTAAAAATTATATGTTCTGTACTAGTGCATTTAATTTGTTAAATTTCCAAAATAGCTTCGTGATGGTGGGGGGCCCAAATGTCAAGTGCCTAGGGGCTCTGGATCTCTAAGTCCGGGCCTGCAGACGTGGTCATATTATTAGAATAATGAGCTATATTAGGTTTCCTAACAGAGAAATTAATTATGTATCAGTCTGATAACGCATCATTTTCATACCGGTATAGGCTATCTGAAAGTAAATGAATTCTTTGGTTTCTTAAATACCGTATTTGAGGTACGTTGAAACCACAAACGTTGGAAATAATCCAAAAATATTAAATTAGGAAGTGAGATGTTCCTGCTATATAATCATTCACAATTGAAGCCATGAATTCCAAAACAGCACAAGTCCACATTTTGACGCTATATGAGTTATGGGTACCATTGGAATAGTCTCGTCGTAAGCTTTCACTTGACAATCAGAACAGTTCAAAATATCCGTTTAGTGCTCATGTATATCGAGTAATGATATCAAAATATCACAAGAGCATGAAAAATGCTGGTCTGACTCTGAACGCATATACTTGTAGTGAGCACGGCTGACTTCCTGAACAGCACACGTCCGAGTTTCACTTTCACCTTTCACAACATCGCGAATGTTATTAATTTTTTCCATGTCAGAACACGTTTACACTTTTCTCTAACACTGCTTCCTTTTTCTCTTGCAGTTAATTTACCTCATCTTCGAAGATCGCCATGCATGATACCAGCATATCACCCTTTTTCTTCAACTTCAAGATTGCTTCTGGTAGCACACTATAATGTTATAAATTCCAGATCAGTGCTGAGTTCTTCATGGTACGACAACTCTTTTACCTTGCGAACTGAAGCAACTTCGTCTTCTGATACAGTATGAAGTACCTCACGTATCTTGTCCAGAGTGTTGCTGTAATATACAGGGTCTTTCATATAAAATAAGAGCGCCAAGCGGTGGCTTTGTTAACCGTAGCTGCGGTCACCTTGGCCGAGCTTTTGGCGCGCCAAGGCCCCCTGCTTTAAGCGTGTGTACAATCCTATATGATGCAGCGGCCTTGCTAGCATGTGTACAATGCTGAAATCTTACTTTAGTTAGTTAGCCGACTCGTACTTAAAATAAGTTTTACATAAAAAAATACGATGTTGCAATGATAACTGTCTCACCATGTTAGCACTTGAGGTTTAGACTGGCGACTGAGCAACTGCACGCTTATTGCAAGGTCAAGTTTGGTAATGTCAATCTGTTATTTTTATACAGTCCATCGGAACTTGAAGAAAAAAAAAACCAAACAGGCATTGTATGTACTATGGTTTCGGTTTCATCAACAATAACTAACTAACTAACTAAAGCAAGATTTCAGCATTGTACACACGCTAGCAAGGCCGCTGCATCATATAGGATTGTACACACGCTTAAAGCAGGGGGCCTTGGCGCGCCAAAAGCTCGGCCAAGGTGACCGCAGCTACGGTTAACAAAGCCGCCGCTTGGCGCTCTTATTTTATATGAAAGACCCTGTATAGCTGCTGAGATCCAGGTTCCCCATCTTGTGAGAACTGGCTATGGAGGTAAAGAGAGCTCTGGTGCCACATCCTTGAAAACCGAGATTCGGGAGGGCGATTTTAGGAAGACTTCCTTGGTATTCAAAACTAACTTATCCACGTGAGGATACAAACTTCTTACCTCTTCAGCAATTCTGTGCAGCCCATGGGCTAGACATGTGAAGTGGAGCATTTTAGGAAAGAGGACTTTCAAGGCTCTAACTGCTTTTTTCATGTAATGCACCGCATCTATGACAAAATGTAGGACATCACCATGCCGTATTCCATGTGGCCAGAGTAACATTAATGAATTTGTGAACAATTGTGCCACTGAGGAACTATTTGCTCTCTCCATCTCTTCCGTTGTCAAAAGAAATACTGATGATAGGTCAGTTAGCATTGCTCCATAGTTCCAATGATGATGTTGGCCATGTAACGTACCATTGCATCCGTAGTTTCATCAATCGAGATCCAGATTTTCTTTTCTGCAACTCTGCTTCGAATCCTCTGCAGGATTTCTTCAAAGCAGATATTCAAATACGTTTTTCTTATTGTGGATTCTGATGAAACCTCTAGTGTACTTTGGCAGAAACGTCCTGAGGGATTGATTTACCCGTTTCCAGAACGGAATTCCCGAGTCCAAGAAAGCTTTATATAGATCCAGGGAAAACAGAGATTGTCTGCTGAATGTTGCAACTGCTGTTGATATTAAATTATTAAATCTATCTTAGGCCCAGCCATTTTAATAACCCTAGATTTAGGTTTTGTTGTTGCGAAATGTTGAGTTATAAAGTAATTTTTTTCGTGATTAATAGATTTTCACAGATTTTGAAAAAGAATATAGCTCCATCAGTAGAAAGTGTGTCCGAACCGAATTTGCGAACATAGCCATGTAATTTACCACTCAATGATGAAATTTTCGACATGATAAATAAGTCAGCACGAACACTCAAGTTGCCCGTAACACGTTCATCAGCAGACCAACAGCTTCTTTTTTGTTTGACCTGTTGGACAGAAGTGATTTTCGTCCTTTCTCTGCATTATCTTATCTTTTCGAAATGAAGAATACCAGGCAATTACACATTGTCACAGAAAAAGAGGTGTTAGGAAGGGGAAGTGACGTACTTCCTTCATCCTCTCTCTTTCCTGGTATTAATTATGCCCATGCATTCCTTTCAATAATAAGGTTCTGCTATTTAAAGAGCTTAAATGTGTTGTTGTTTTGGTATTACTGTATAAGTGGTCAGCCATCTCAGTATTTTGTTGCTCTTTTGTTTGATTCGATTCCTTGTGATTGGCCCGATTTGTGCAGCTATGGCACCACCGTGAGTTCTTGTTCGGCAATGTTGAATAAACATCAGTCAGCAACTCGGTCTTTTATTCCGCTGCTTATTATAACCTAACTACAGGTTATGGGCCCAGGCCACAGTTAAAGGACCAAATAATGAAGAGGAGTGAGAGAGAGCGACTGAAAGTTGAATGAAGAAAGTCGAGAGCAGTGATTGTGGAGTACGTCCAAGATGGCAGACGACAAACTAGGTGACAGTGTGCCGCAGTTGAGAAGTGATAATTACTATGCATGGTCAAGAAGGGTGCAAGCTGAACTTATCGAAAGTAATTGCTGGAATGCCATAGAACCTGGTTTCAACGTGGAAGTGGAGAGCTATAATGAGGTTAAAGCGAGAACGAACAGAAAAGCTTTGGCCTTTCTTCTCAAGTATGTGATTGATGCGTACTTGGAAGACATTGGAGAGGTGATGATGATGATAATTGCCGTTTTAAGGGGCCAAACATCTAGGTTGTCAGCCCCTAATGATCTGGGTGATAGCGAAAATGACAATGAAATGGAAACCATAACGAAAATTAAGCTGGGCTGAAAATACTTACAAAATGGAACTCGGATTGAAATGACTCACAAAATCTAGAGTGGGAATACTTACAGAAGGAAATTTAGAAGAAATAAACTCACAAAGTTTAGGTTCAAAATACTTATAAAATGCAATGTAGATTCGAAATAATTACAAAATGCAATTGAAATTCAAAATACGTACGAATTGAAATTGAAAATACAGAATGCCAATTTAGATTGAAAAAGGCCGGTTCAGATTCAAAACATTCACAAAGAGCAATTGGAATTCAAAATACTTACAAAATGCCTGCAATTCAAAATTCTGTACTGACAAAATGCAATTGAGATTGAAAATACTTACAAAATGGAGTTCAGATCGAAAATACTTACAAAATGCAATGCAGATTGAAAATATTTACAAAATGTGGTTCAGATTCAAAATACTCACAAAATGTAATTTAGAGACACGGGAAGCCAATTCAGAAAAAAAAAAAAACAGGACGGGAATCTTAAAGAGAAAAGGAACTATAATGAAAAGAAAAAGAAGGCTGATCCCTAGAAGAATGAGGGATCAGGAAAGATAAGGGAAGGGCCAATTAAGGTGGGAAAGTGAAAGACTCCCTAGGTCTCGGATACCCTAATACTGTCGGGGTCGGAAAAGAACAAGAGTTGACCAAGGGAGGTCAACAGGAAAGAAGACGGAGAGAAGCCCGGCACAAGTAAGTGGAAGCAATGCCGGATTCGTCTGGAGTCCTGTGGTCGCCAACCCATGTCCCACTAGATGTGAGCCCCTGGGGGGACATTGGAGAGGAGACAAAAGCAAGAGCAGCGTGGATAAAATGGAAGAACATTCATACCTCAGTGTTTGGATAAATTGAAGGAAATGGTGAACGTGGTGAAGACAAGTGACATGTCTATGCATCAATACATGGCTAAAGTACAATCTCTCAACAGAGTGATTAAGAGTGCAAACTTTGGACTTGAATTTAACGACACTCAACTTGCTGGACAATTGCTCAATGGTTTACCCAGAGATAAATATAATTTAACGATAGCGCTGCTGAGTGGTGAGGAGGGACTACGACCGAAAGAGTGAAGGCTGCTCCCTTGTGAGAAGATTTCGTTCCAATGCCTGGATCAATAAGTGGAGCGCTTACGTCATCATCGGGAGCTAGCCGAGGACGCGGCAATTCCAGAGGAGGCTTCCGAGGATGAGGAGGTAGATGTGGCGACAGAGGACGAGGCGGTAGCAGCAGCAGTAACCAAGCAGGGAATGTTACTCCAGGGGAGATCAACAGAAGTGCTACAGATGTGATCAGTGGGCTCACATAGCTAAGATGTGTGACAAGATGCGATGTTACCGGTGTACGAAGCCAGGACACCTAGCGCGAGATTGTTCAGAGCAGATAAGTGAAAGTAGAACAACAGACAGAAGAATGGTTAGTCAGAGCCAGAATAATTACAGAGCATGTGTCGGAGCTAAATCATTCATTACTTCTTCACTCCAAGAATGGTTTATAGATTCAGGAGCTTGTGATCACATGTGGGTGGAGAAAGAGAAGTTTAAAAATGTACGCCCTGCAAGTGGTAAAGTAGAAATGAGAGTGGGCAATGTAGAGGTCCAGGGTATTGGCACAGTAGAGATTAAGATGAGTGTGGAGAATGGACATTGGCCTTTTCAGATGTGTTGTATGTACCCTCATTTAGATGTAATTTTATTTCATTTTCAAGACTTAGTTCCAAAGGAGTAGTGTGTGAGCAGGGGCGTATCAAGGGGAGGGCCACCGCCCAGGGCCCCGCGGTCCGGGGGACCCACGCCATGGATTTTTTTAAATTTAATTAATTAATTATACTTTTCAAACATTTCAAACTAATTTATAATTCTTTTTTTTTTTCCAGTGCAGCTATGACCTCCCTTGACCGTTTAGCAAGTTTAGATTTCAGTGAAATAATAGAAGACTTCAGCCAGAAAAAAAGTCACAAAGTAATATTTTAATATTTCATAGTTTACATAATCTTCTTCAAGGGGACTTACAGGTTTCTTTCATATTATTTAAAGAATGTACTGTAGTGTATTCAAAATATTGTAACTATTCTTTATTTTATTACTATAATAAAATTACTTTCCATTTGATTTGATATTTTTTAAATTTCCTATTGTTGTGGGCCCCACCTTATCATATCGCCCAGGGCCCCGCAAGGCCTGGATCCGCCACTGTGTGCGAGTTCCGTAAAGAGAGTTGTGTTGCCAGAGTTGAGAATAATTGGAAGGAAATAATCTTCAGAGGTTATGTAAGAGATGGATTATATTTTTTGGATACTGTTAAAGAAATAAATGCTTCTTGTGTTGTGACTGAAAGTGATGTAAACACTGTTGTAGATTCTGTAGCTCTTAAGAGTTTGTCAGATTGGCATTTAAATCTAGGGCACTTGCATGAAAACGCAATAAAGAAAATAATTCCTATCAACGTTCAAGGTAGCTTGGAAGATTCATGTATAGCATGTTTTAAAGAGAAGTCCACACAGAAGGGTTTTCCTTATCCATAGTGACGTGATGGGCAAACTACCAGTTTCGCTGGGAGGTTCACAATATGTCATCACTAGGGGGCGGATTTCTATGACCTAAAAATGTTTGAAATATGTATGCATTTATGCACTAAAAACATAAAAATATGACCTATAAAATTCAAAGTATGACTTAATGAACAGCATCTACATTAAATACAAACACTTTTATTACGATTGCTACAGGCTGCAATTAATTAAGAGTTAAAAAAGTTTTAATTCTTCGAAATCTTTAACCCAAAATCAACTCTCTTTGGCCCATTTGGCCACAAAAGATTCATTGAATTGTCGAAGAGAACTGCAATGGTGGAATGGTTTGTCTTCTCTAGCACTTCACCTGTCAGGAGGAACGTATCTTCAGGCGGTCTTTTTCAGCGTGCCAATGATCACATTTGCTACATATCTTCCAGCCACATCAGTGGTCTCGTCTATTGAAACCTATATCTTACCGTCTCCCACACCACGCCTTATTATATCCAACATCTCTTCATAACAAGGGGTCAGATAGTCCTTCCCGAGAGTAGATTCGTTGGGAACAGGATGCTTTGTATATTTTTCAAGAAACTGTCTGAAGCTTCTGCTGTTAGGTTTCTTGAAAGGAATATTAGATGAAACCATTATCTTGCAGAGATCTTGTGAACATTGTGAACACTGTGAACTTGATGTCGGGGTTTCGAATAACAGACGTTGCCTATTTTCGAGTGCAGAATATCTAGTTACACAATTCTTATGTTTTGCAGTATTACAGTGTTGTAGCACAGAGAAGCGATTTTCGGCAGTAACTTTTACCTCACACAATTTACAGAATAATATCACTCCATCCGTACTGAATATGTTTTCACCGAACTCGCGAACAAAACGTCGCAACTTCCCACAAATTGAGACTTTCGTTTTAGGCATATTGAAAGGAACAGAATGACAGAAGCTCCCTAATGAGTGACCAAGGTCATTCAGTGTGTTGAAGGTGGAAGAGGGAAGGGCGAAGGAGAGAGATAAGAACGATGACAAATAACTGTGGAATTACCTCTGCTTCCGTGTAAACAATAGCCCGGTTTCCAGGAATTGACCCAGCTAGCAAACAATAGCTCCTACCTGTCAGAAACATTCCATACATTAATTTACAATGGTTCTTTAGTAGTATATTCCAGTCTATCCTGAACAATAATTTCTATAGCTTATTCTGATTTTTATAAAACTAAATTCAAACGAAAATTACCAAAATATGCCGTTTATAATGATATTTTGTTCAAAATATGCCATAAAACTTAAGAAAGCCTAAATATGCATTTATATGCCCAATAAAACCTGTTTAATTTTGATTATCATGCTTGGAAACGTGTTGAAAATACAAGACTATAAGATATAATGTTAAGGGTAGAAAATGACTTGTCATAGAAATCCGCCCCCTATTTCATCACTTTTATTGATGATTATTCTCCATATGTGTTTGTGTATTTCTTGAGTAAGAAAAGTGATGTGCTTGAAACTTTTGAACGATTCAAGGAAAAGGTAGAAGTGTTTCAAGAAAGGAAAATAAAGGCTTTACAGACAGATGGAGGAGGAGAATATGTGAGCAGGGAGTTTGATGAATTTCTGAGGAAGCACGGTATTACTTATAGAAAAACTGTAAGTTACCGTACTCACCTGCTCAAAATGGCATAGCATCAGTGGCGGCTGGCGGATATTTTTTCTGGGTATTGCACTATTTTCATTAAGGTGGTACATGGGCACCCGCAGGATTTTTTCCAGGGGGGGGGGGGGAGGGGGGCATGTATTATTTTTTATTTCATTACCTACATGTCACTAGGTGATATTGAGACTTACAACCCCCCCGCAATTTTCGTTTCATTTCTTACTTGCTTCATGACATTCATCATTTGGCTGCTCTTAAACCGTTGGGTACATAGTCTTTATGACAAAAATGGGAGGAATATTTTTTTTTTAAGTTCTGAGTTTTTGACCATAGGAGTTCGCTTTTCTTTGTGAATCTTCGTCATAATGTTCATTCTTTAAAAACAGGGAAGAAAGTAGTTGTATCACAATGTATCGACAAAGATAAAAAACAAGCAGTTCATTAAAATACTAGTGTTAATCCAGTTCGCCGATTTTTTAAATAACTGAAGATATTCTCACCCCCACTGCCCTCCTGCGGGCACCCATGAGGTGATAGGGTAAAAGACTGCTTGATATCAGAGAAAACTGTATTCAATTGCGCGGTAAAACAGATGTACCTCATTCATAACGAATGCCGCAGTTCAGAGATATCACAATTTCATCGGATTAAATGGAATATAAGTTAGTGTACATGAAAACCTTCACGAGAACAACACAACGTAAGTTATATATGAGGGCGAGAACTGCGAGTGTCACAAGTTCACGCACAACATTCAAACACAAAAGCAAAAACAGAAAAAAAAAAAAAATGAAACACAAAGAAAAAAGCAAAATTCAAAAACAGCAAAAGCAGAAAACAAACTCAAAACCAAAACAAAAAACACAAAGCAAAATCAAAATTCAAAAGCAAGAGCAAAAGCAGAAAACAAAAAACAAGAAACATAAAGCAAAAATGGTTTCGGCAGTTGACGAAGCAACTCGGATGTCTCTGTCCACGTCTGCGCCTCGGCTCCTTGTTGCAGTCAGCGGGCAACGACCAGCCGTTCTAGCATCTGTGCCATACCCTTCACTATTGAGATCGGGTCGGTGCTTGGGCTTGGCAATGACCAAACGGTCGAGCGCTCCTAGACGGCTGGCGTGCCTCGCTTTCTCAGTCAGTTCACAGTAACTTACTGTAAGATTTCATGAATTATTAAAGAACAGAATTATGAATTCCTATACATATAGAAGGAAACATACAACTTCTATTACTAAAAATATTATTATGGAATTAATTGTATTTCATGAATGAATCTGGTCGTTGTGCAACACTGCAACCTTATAACCGGCCACCACTGCATAGCATAGAGGCAGAATAAGACCTTGACCAATAGTGTGAGGTGTATGTTATTCATTCTAATCTTCCAATCAGTTTCTGGGAAGAGGCAATTAATGTGGCATGTCATGTTAGGAACTTGTCTCCTTCTAGGGCTGTAGGCAATCAGATACCACTTGCCCTGTGGAGGGGCACTCCAGTAAATGTAAAAGACTATGACTATCTTAAGCCATTTGGATGTAGAAGGTGGATCTACTGTAATAAGGAAGCAAAGTTTGATGAGAGAGCTGTTGAAAGTGTATTTGTTGGGTATGGTGACTTAGATCTTAGAGGCAGTTCTAGAGTACAATTGAATGATAATTTACCCATTTATGTTGATAAAACCCCAGACTTTGATTTTGATGATGAGTTATTTGAGAGAGAAGATATTGTTGAAAATTTTGATATGAGTAGCATTACTGAGAGTAGTGATAATGAACCATTCCTAGTTGGAAAATGTTATGCATGTGAATGTACCTGTTGACACAGATGAGACGGAGTTGTGTAGATCACAGAGAATAAGAAAGAGGAAGGAATGTTCAAGGTGTTGTCTTGTCATGTCATGACTGTGATTATGATACCAATTTGTTAAATGTTCTTGATGAACCAAAGACTGTCAAGGAAGCTTTAGAAAATCCAAATGCAATTTCATGGTATTCAGCCATGGAAGAAGAGATGCGTCAGAGTAGGGCGAAAGGATTTTTTGTGTTGGTAGACAGACCGAAGAACCACAATGTACTGGGAAATAAGTGGGTGTTTAAACTGAAACAAAACCAGGATGGTACAGTAGAAAGGTTTAAGGCCAGGTTAGTAGCTAGAGGCTTCTCTCAGATTCAAGGGGTAGATTATGATAAAACATATTCACCTGTAATGCACAAGAAAACTGTTAGACGTTTATTGTCATTAGCAGCAGTCAATGGTTGGGAAGTGCATTATGTGGATATTCTGATTGCATATCTTAATAGCCCTCTTAATGAATTAGTGTATTGTGAACAGCCAGAAGGTTTTGTTGAAGAAGGAAAAAATAAAGTGTGGTAATTAGTGAAAAGTCTGTATGGACTGAAGCAGAGTGCTAAAGAGTGGTTCCATAGAATTAATAGTGTGCTGAATGAGCTGGGTCTAACTGCTCTTAAAAAGGACCAGTGTGTATATATCAACAAGACAATAGATTTGATTGTGGGAGTGTATGTGCATGATTTGGGTATTTGGGGCAATGTAGAAAATGTGAATTGGGTGAATTCTGAGCTGATGAAAAGGTTAGAGCTAAGAGACCTAGGGAAAATTACCAATTTCCTGTCAATGAATGTAACACAAGACAGAGAAAAGATTTGCATTGACCAAAGTAAATACACCAAAGAGATACTGTTGAGTTGTAAGTTAAGTTCTGCAAAAGGGAGGTCAGCAACTTGAGCTATCAGTAGTGACGATAAGACAGGATCAGGGGAGGAGAAAGTAGACCAAAAATATGTTTCAAAATGCAGTAGGCAAGTTACTATATTTGTCAACATCAACTAGACCAGATCTCAGTTTTGCGGTATGTTAAGTAAGTCAGAGATGTAAGGACCCTAATAGACAAGACTGGAATGATGTAACGCATATCATGAGATATTTCCGAAATACAGAGGAAATTAAAATTATATATTCTACTAGACCAAAGAGATTGTAAACTGGAAATATTTTGTGATGTAGATTATGCTAATACTAAATCAGAGAGGCTGTCAATTACAGGATATGTTATTCAATTTGCTAATGGTCCAGTTATTTAGCATACTAAAATCAAACATGTCCTGCACTCTCTACAGTTGAAGTGGAGTATAATGCCATGTGTGAGGTAACTCGGGAGGTACTATGGATAGACATGATCCTGAGAGAGTTAGGGCAATACAGGTTTATGACTAAACCAATTGTAGTTAAGTGTGAGAATGGTTTGGCTTCAGAGCGATCCAAACACATTGATGTAAAGTTGTGTTTTTTACAGCACTATGTTAAGAGTGGGATGATTCTATTCAAGTATATTCCATCCAACGAGAATCCAGCTGATTTATTTATAAAACCTTTAAGTGGACCAAAAACTGCAGAATGTATTAAGATGCTTGGTATATCTGATTAGTGTTTACGAGTATTTATTTCTGTTATCAGCCATTTCAGTATTTTGTTGCTCTTTTGTTTGATTCCTTGTGATTGGCCCGATTTGTGTGGCTATAATGCCGCCGTGTGTTCTTGTTCGGCAATGTATTACAAGATGTGTGTCTCAGTGTGTAGTTGAATAAACATCAGTCAGCAAGTCGGTCTTTTATTCCACTGCTTATTATAACCTAACTACAAAATGAATGGGTTGAGGAAATAAGCTATCGAGTGCTTGAAAACAAAAACAATTTACAGGGAACAAGATTCTAAACAGATATTTTTGCGACATCAATATGTAATTTAATTTGTGTAACCTCTTTTATCTTCGATATATAATAGTACATTATGCAACGAGCCTATAATGGCTATAATTAAGACACGAGTATGTTTATAAAATGAGCGTAAGCGAGTTTTATAATTTCCATACGAGTGTCTTAATTACCATTATAGGCGAGTTGCATATGACTGTTTATGTTCGACGATAATTATAACTTTATTATATGTTTTAACAAAAATATTCATAAATATCTGTTCAGTAACTAGAATTTTGTGATCGGGTGCTGCGGTGGGTAGGATATCTCTGTGTCCCAAGCTCTCTGGCCGACCGACGCATGCGCTCTGTGTGCTTCAATGCTTCATCGTGACTGGCGCCGAGCACACTTACTGTATATAGTCATGCTAGGCGCTAAACCATTAATTCCTTCCTGCAGATTGTGGACCAGTATTCAGTAAAACTGTCACCGTAGTCGTTTGAAAACAACGCGCTGTGTAGAAATTGGATTTGGGGATATTAAGGTACAGTGCTATTTTTTGTCTCATATTCACCAGTTTATTTACGCGAACATATGGACGGTGCACTTTCGGTAATTTATATAGACATGTTGGATTTTGAGCGCATGCGCGAAGTTAACCTTATGTAATTAGTCAAACAACTGTTTCTTGAGCTGTGATTGGTGGGAGAAACTGTTTCATAATGAAAAATAGTGTTATAATGACCATCATTATGATACAGTTCTCAGACATATAATAGTCAGGGTCGAACATAAAAATTCATTATGTGCTTCTTAAAAAGTGTAAATTGCAGAAAAAAATGCAGAACGATTGAAAACTGGCAAAAAAAGACTTTAAAACTTAAAATAGGCAACAGAAGCCAAAATAGGCAAAAAAGGCAATATAAAAACTGCCTCTACTGTCCCCAAATGTATGGAAACATATTTATCTCTTGCTGATACTTTAGTACATCCAGCCAAATAGAAAAGGCATTTTGCCTAACCTCCGGGCTCTATTTATGAGACATCATAATAGTTAACAAATTTAGGAAATTTTATTTTAATTCTAATAATTTGGTCACATTTGTATCATGTAACATCTCTTTCAGTTAATAGGGTGACAAAATAATGGTCACTTCCCGCCCAATCCTGAAGAGCAATTCTGTTACACTGAGCATTCACCACTGGGTCCTAGGTTCAAATCCCGGTCACTCCATGTGAGATTTGTGCTGGGCAAAGCAGAGGCAGACAGGTTTTTCTCCAGGTACTCCGGTTTTCCCTGCCAGCTCACCAGGCGATACTAACATTGGTTCAGCTTTCACGCATGAGGATACACGGTACATTTTCTTAAGCTGTGCTCTCATGAAATGATGTCTTGGTCCAAAGTGAGGTGATTTTCTGTGTTAGAGCAGAGTTTCCTGGACACTACGGATCCCCACCGATTTCACCGACCCCAACCAAAAAGAAAACTCACCAGATCAATTCCTATTCTACATTGATACATACCACTCATATTTTTTGCTTATAGCGGAGGCACATAAGCTACAACCTGCCACTGCTAATTGCTGCGATTAACTCAATGTTTTAATTAGGAACCTTATATGCTAGCTAGAAAGCCTCCATGGCTTAGGTGGTAGCACGCCAGCCTTTCACCACTGGGTCCTAGGTTCAAATCCCGGTCACTCCATGTGAGATTTGTGCTGGGCAAAGCAGAGG